>ML681981.1:8915022-8926684 GCA_007922195.1 Podocnemis expansa | reverse complement strand
CCACTTTTCCCCCCTGCTTCCCCAGCCACAGCTTCTGCCCCCGCTTCCCCAACCGCCGCTTTCCCGTCGCCTTCGTTCCCCAGCCACCGCTTTTCCCCCCCGTTCGCTAGCCTCTGCTTCTCCAGCCGCTGCTTTTCCCTGTGACCACCCCCTGTTGCCTCCACTCCTGCCTCCGCCTATTTCCCCCTCTCTCTCCGGTTCGCTGCCACCGCGGCTCCGCTCCCCTCTGCCTCCCTCTCAACCCCCTGGACCCCCCCCCCACTCTAGCTTTGAAACCTTTGGCTTTCCCACTTGCTGTCACCGACCCTACCCCCCCCTTGCTCCTGCATAGTGTTGAGGCACCCTTTAAGTTCTTATAACTTGATTAAGTCAGCTGAGAACCCCCATTGCCTCCCAACTCGTTGCACCCCAGAGTTGAGCACTCCCCAACACCCCCATTGCAGAAACACAGTGACACACACACCACACGTACACCCTACTGCTCACCTTACTCCCATACCTGTTTTAATAAAGATTACCCCGCACCCCACTGGTGCAGTAATTGCCCCCCAGGATCCCCAAATTTTCTAAGCTGCTGGCAGGGTCAAATACAACCATGGCCTGTGATTTTTCTTACAGCTTTACCCATTCGTACACTGCTCTTCAATACCCTCAGTATGATGATGAAATAATTCCTTAACCCGGACCAATCAATCAGTCTTCTTTCTCTTGACAAAAAGCCGCATTTTGCAGCTTATTACAAAAAGAGAAAATGAATTAAATAAAGCTATCTGAACAGCCACCAATGTTCCCCTTCAAGTAGAGCAAAATCAAACTCCTACTGCAAGTATCTAACATTCATTTTTACATTAAGACGACCAAAAGTAGCAAAAAAGGCAGGTAATTCTATTTACAGGCTCAGTAGGTAGATGTTTATTAGAAAGGAGAACATTTGCTAAAAATCATATATTAGAAAGGATGACCCTCATGCCATCTGTCCTTAAACATTTAGGCCAGGGGTTTCAAATGCAAATCACCTCGAGGGTCACATGAGGACCAGTACAGGGCTGCATGAGGACTGCACCACTGAAACCTTTTCATACAACAATATTGCAAATATCAGTAACGATAGTGTCACTGTGGGCCACAGGAAATAGCTTTAGGGGCTGCATGCGGCCCACGGGCCACATGTTTGAGACCCCTGATTTAGGTGGTGCTTCCTCCACGCACAGATAAACTAGCCTGAAGTCTATCTGTAAATATTTATATATATTTTTATTTCATTCTTAATTTCAGTTACTACTGAGCTTAAAGTAATGTGCACATTTTACCTAAAAAAAGGTCAGCAGGCACTTGCTGTTTATTTGTTCTCTTTTGATTTTTAAAAGTCATTCAACAGCAAGTGCTCATCCCATGCTCTGGTCAATCCTGTAAAATGTACTATTTCAAAATACAATTCAATGTCAAGGAACAGAAATGAACCCAGTAATTTTATTTGGGTTTGCTTGTGGTACCTAAAGAAATAATAGTGCCCACTGCGTAACTTTGTAGATTTTGTTAAGGACTTTAATTTAAATTTCAGGTATGTTACAGTCCTCATTTAGGAAGAAAATACTACCACAAAAAAAAAAAATCACAAAACCAATGTCTAAATATTAACAATAAAAGTAGCTATTTTTAAAGGAAGTAAAATATATTCCTGTATCCTTGCAGGTTACTATCTGTTCTTGCACATAGAATAGGCATCATTAAAAAAAACATACAACTCTGCCAGTACCTGCAGTAATAGAATAGAATAGAATCATAGGGTTGGAAGGGACCTCGTGATCATAGGATCTTCCCAACAAAACAGAAGATGCTACTACCACATCAATGCGGCAAAGTAGATGTGATTTTAAATGTCATTCAGTTATACTTATCTAAATCCCTTTCCCTTAAGGGAGAAAACTTATTTGCCTGGGCAGACTCATAATTTGGACTTTGTGCTTACTCCATGATCTTTAATGTACTACTAAATATTGTCAGCATGTTTGTACTCCTCACCAATGGCAAAACATACATATTTTTGTTTGACTCTCCTACAAATAATAAACTCTTTCCCACTTGTGGCTGTTTAAGCATAGCACTCCAACTGAGTTTGATAAATACAGTTAATGGTTTACAAAAGATGTTTATTATAGGCTTTATGAAATGGGAACACACAAACCCCCAAATACGGCTGAGTTTTTGACACTGATCAAATTCACCACACTGTATGTCAGGAATAATTCCAATGAAGTCATCAGAGCAAGAGAATCTAGAACTGAACCCTTACATTTTGGAAAGCTCCACTGGACTGTACATACCTCAGGGAAATAATCCTGTGGAAACTTCTCTTTTTCCAGCATTGGTGTGCTCTCTAACGTATCTGAGTAGATTTCTTTGCCAGTAACCTTTTTATACTTCTTGGCTAGGAAAAGATATAAAACACGTGCTTAACATATGCATCTGTGTCATCGCAACTTTTATCATTCATTAGAAAAGCATCAGAATCTACAAGGTAGTAGCACGGTTGGTATGATCAATAAGTATGCAAAATCAAATCTGGTTTTTTGATAGTAGGAGGAGACAAAACTGGAATATGAGTTAGAGGTGCAGCTGCTTATTTTGGGTATTGCACTGGGTTACAGGCAATGCGAATTTTCAACTGTTCAGGTTTCAGCTGTTCAGGTACTTATTATTTGTTGTATTACCATAGCACCTAGAACCCCTAATCATGGCCCAAGACCCATTCACTCTTGGGCAGAAAATCTTGATGAAGCCCAAGTCTCTGAGATATTTAGTCTGCTCTCTAAAAAACAGCCAAAAACCTACACTGGAGAGTAACAAACAGATCAAAGACTGCTATAAATAAAGTAAATGTTTTCAAAATAAAGTGTAAATGATGCTGTTTAATAATATTGTGTTTGTATGGTTTATCAGTTTATTTATTTAGATTTTTAAAAAGCTGTTTGTTCTTTACTCTAGGCACACATAATATAAAAATAATTACACATTGTACACAATAAGCCCATAACCCATTATGTACTTAGTTCCATTCTTCAAAACCAGTGGTACTGTACTACCAATTACCACGCCCTTCGTCTCTAAGGAGCAGAGCTTTAATTGTCCAAGAGTACCCTCTGGAAACTCAGGAAGGAGCACAGCTACTCTTCCAGATTCACAGGTTATCAGTAAAATCTCATGGCCAGTGGTAAAAAAAGGGATTGAAATAATCAGCATGTATCTGTAGATTGCTAAGACAAGGTCATCAGTGAGCACAATCAGCAGTCTGTATCATACTTCAGTGTCAAAACTTAAATGATTGGAGCCAAGGACCACAGAGGACTTCATTGCTGGAACTGCCTTATCACGACTTTTGCAAACTTCTCCCACATGGGAATGTTCAAGAAAGGGAAATAGCTGGATAGTTTTTGGTATCAAACTATGATCCTTTTTGAAAGGAGCTAACAACCGTTTCTTTAAAACAAGCTGACATTTTTGTCTCTCTAAGGCAAAGGATATCACAACTTAAAAAGGGAGTTCAAAGACAAGTGCTGATAATTATTAGGGTCATGAAAAAGCTCTTTTATGAAAGGGAACTGCAAACATTGGCATGTGATTTAACTTTAGCAAGTGTATGAATAAGAGGGGACTTGATGACAGTATATAAAACATTGGGTGATACAGAAGAAGCAGGTATAGATCTTTGACTCTCCTTGTCTCCTAATGCAGACACAAGGAGATATTCTATGAAACTACAAGGCAGCAGTTTCAGAATTGATATGATGAAATTTTCACACAGCACTCATTGCCAGAAAATGTCAGAATTTAGGCAGATTCAAAAGAAATTAGACATTTAAATGCATAACAAGAATATCCAGTCACAGCTAACACACACAAAGGACAAATCCCCATGCGCCAAGCCTTAAGCCAAACTCTCTTAGGAGGAGACTCTCCTGGGCTGCAGATTATCCACCTCCTGTGTGGTTTCCTGGAAACCTTGCTCTGAAGCATTCAATAGTTGTGATTGCTGGAGAGAGGATACTGAGCTACATGGATCACAGGTCTCATGCAGCATGGCAATTTCTATCTTTCTAGGTAGCCAACGACCATCAACTCAGGTACTTCCACATCATCTGCATGCCAAAAGGGTCAGGGTCTAAATCATAGGTTGAAGACTCTTCTAGCACATCAGTGAGCCACACTGGATGGATCTAAAGGAGAAAAGATTCTTCAGTTGTTCATTTTCTCCTCTCACATCACAATCCTTTAACAGAGAGAGACAGCGCCGTACAACCTGAATTATCTTCTTTGCAAAATAAGACACTCCTCACTGTGAGAAACAATCAATTCTGTAACTGGATGGAAGCAGCTCAGATTAGCCCAGTCAGGTTGTTCAAAACTTCAAACAATTGCTCTGAACAAATTTTACAGAATAAGGAGTATGGGAATACTTTGTTGCCTCCACTGACATAGATGGATCACTACTGCTAAGAGGACCTTTGTTAAGACTTTGGAAACCATGCAGAGCCCAAATGGGAGGACTCAGTATTGCTAATGATCTGAGCCTATTACAAAATGTAGGCAACAGCTGTGGAAGGGATGGATATTTATATGGAAAAGTAACTGTCCAGAAAGTTGAGTTTGTATCAATTTCCAAAGGGATAGCCGTGTTAGTCTAGTCCAGCAAAAAAAAAAAACAAAACAAAACAAAAAAAAACAAAAAAAACCCCTCAAGGAGTTGTGTGGCACTTAAAAACTAACAGATTTATTTTTCGCATGAGCTTTCGTGGGAGAAAATCCCACTTCATCAGATGCTTTGAAGCATCGGACGAAGTGGGATTTTCTCCCACAAAAGCTCATGCGAAAAAATAAATATTTTAGTCTTTAAGTGCCACACGATTCCTTGGTATTTTTTGCGGAAAGTTGAGGGCAACCAACCGTTCTCCAGACCTAATGATGGAATTATGGGGGCTAGCATCACCATAATGAAGGCCTATGAGAGGACACAGGCATTCAATTTTTTGAGATTGGAGTCTGCTCTCCATCCTCTTGGGGACAAGGAAACTGTTGGAAAAGAATTGCCTTCTGAAATAAACTCATGCAAAGGGACAGGGCCAATTGTCTCAAAGGCAGTAGAGATTAGATCTGTTTTAAGAGCTCCTTGTGAGGCGGATTCCTGAAAAGAAATGGGGAAAGATGGGATACAGTGGAAGTAGATGGCCTATCTAATCCCGGTCACCTCTTAGTATCCATTTGTCTTTGGTTATGTGATTCCAGATAGGTAGGAGGTGGGACAGTGTGTCTCCAAAAAGGATATGGAGCAGAAAAGGCCAATTGTACAGCAAAGACCCAGGGAAATAGGCTGTTCTATGCTATCAAAACCATCTTTCAGGAGGAGGTGCAGATTAGATCTCCTTTTGGAGGTATGGATCTCCTACTCAAAGACTCCAAAAACCTAGGAATGGCCTGTGTTGTGGCCTTGGAACTGCCTGGAAGACTATGCAGCTGAGACCTGCTAAAATGTCTTTTGGCCGCAGACATAAACGCCCAATGACTTAAGCATTGCCCTTGAATCTTTAAGGGTATGGAGCAAGAAGTCTGTGTCCATGATGAAGAGCTTAGGCCTGCCAAAGAGATGATCTTCAGCAGTATTCTGCTCCTGTCTTGGGAGTCCAGAACACTGGAGCCCTGGCACTCTAAGTACAACCACTGCAGTAACTAAATATGGGAAGCCATTCTGGTTGCATTGAAAGCAGTTTACAGGGAGGTTTCACAGTCAACTGACTGTCAGAGATGAGGGATTGAAATTAGTCATTTTGGTCTTGTGGCAGGTGTTAAGTATATTGTGTGAACTTAGAAAAAAGGTTAATCATATATTGTGACTGTACACTGGCAGCTGCAACTCAAAGTTGAAGAACCAGCAAGGAGTAGTTTTCCTGTCCAGGATGTGTAAGCATTAGGACTCTGTCTGAAGGAAAGGATTTGAAGCGAGTCTGACAGTTTCTTACACTGATCATATCCACTACCATGGAATTAGGGGCATGACGGAAAAAGAGGTACCTCTTTCCTTTGGCTAGAATATAATATAATTTTATCTGTCTGTTTGCAGTTAGGTGGAATAGTGGCAATGTTTGCAATAAAATATGAGCAGGCTATAGTAGTCCCTCATGAATTGGCAGGGTGATTTTTCCCTGGGAAAGGATATTTCAAACATCCCCCAGGGAATATTGGAACTCCAGGATCTCTTCTGGTCGGAACAGGAAGGATTCCATCAGAAGATTCATTATGTTCTGGAAGGCAATGAAGTCATCAGAAGAAGATGGTATTGCTGGCTTTTCTGTCATCTGAGGCGGCGGCGGCTTTGGCTGCTAGAAGTGACCTCTCCTCAATATGTGGCTTTTGCTCCTCTTGTGCTTCTCCTGCTGCCTAGCAGGCACACAGCACCAGAGAAAGGTCTGTCAGTGCTTGTGACTGACAGTACCAGTGGGTGTTCAGGATCAAATCTAGTAGCAACCTGTGAAACTGTTCAGTAGGTGCCCCTCCCCACAAGGTTTTTAGTGATGCCACTGAGAAAGAGGAAGTTAGGAGAAGGGCTTTCATATCCTTGAAGATGAGCACATCTGGTGGGCTCTGGTAAGTCCTTTTCAGTAAATGTATTCAAAAGGCTGTGATGGTGCAGCACTGAGACCTAAGAATCAGAAGAATCATCCCCTGGTCTAAAAGGGGATGGGTGTCAAGACGTAGTGCTGGAATGGAGAGTTGGGAGCCTGAGATTCAGGTTACAGTTGATGGAGTGGTAACAGGGAGCAGACTCCTCCAAATTCCTTACTAGGGTAGACTTCAGTTCATTCATAATGAGACAGCTCTTGAAGGAAAAGAATCTGGATGCAGATGGAGAGCTGAGATAGCATCTAATCATAGGCTGCGTTGGTGCTGGAGCTGGGATTGATGTTGAAGTTTCTCTGATGTCAGAGCTCTGGGAAGAAAGAGCAAAGCTCTGTGTATCTCTTGGTGCTGAGATGTGTCAAAGTACTGAGGTAGGAGCCACTGCATGAGTGGAAGACTTCTCCACATGACTACTTATATTGGACTAATGCCTTGGCACTGATTTCAGTTGGTACCACAGAAGGGCCTTAAGGAATGGATGTGAAATTTCCTGGGAGGGAGATTCATGGGGTGATTATCCCCTAAAAGGGAAATGAAGGGAGATACGAGGTTTCTTTTTCTTCAAAGTCTTAGCCTCTGAAGCTGCTGCTGGGACTCCAGTTGTCACCAGAGCAGCCTGAGATGTTGAGGCCAATGTATAAGGAGGGACAAAGTGAACCTCACTGGCGCTAGGGAGCATTACATTAAGAGAAGCTGCACCCTAACCTCTTTGTCATTTCCTAACTTGCCTTTAAACCCCAAGTGGATCGCGTCCTCTGAAGGGACGTGGCTATCTCCCGCCACTGGAGACAGCTAGAATGCATGTCACTATGGGGAAAAGACCTGTGTCACACTTGGAAAGGGTAGGTAATGAAGCAGCTACCGAGTGCCCCGTCTCAAGCCACAGGGGTTGAGAAGAAACTGAATAGTATTGCCTTCTTATACACCTTTGCGTAGGAGCAAGAAGGCCTGCTTTGTACAGCTGCAAGCCTGCATTGCTTAAAAGTTTCTTGCCGAGAGAGCATGGGTGCATGTGCATCTTATATTGGAGCAGCCATAGGACATACTCTCAAAGAAGTCTCATAAAGGATGACAAAGTAGTCCAGTTTCTGTGTTCATTAAGTCTTGGCCCCTTTGCTGATTAGTCAGTTATAGCCAACTGCAGAAGAGGGGCACAGGGCAGATTTCAGCCAGCCTCCATTAAGTAGTGTCAAATTTTGTTAACTTGAAAGTTGGGCAGGATTTCAAACTTGCCAACCAAGGAAAGAGGACTCTAGATATAATATTTCCAAACATTCTGAGCTGTCCACTGCCACTGGATTTTTAGTTAAACCCCAACTACAAAAATGCACCACTAAGTTACCCACATGAAGTATTATCTATAATTACAAAGCATTTACTGTAAGCTACCAATAGATCTTTGGCACATACAGAATATTTGATGTTTTTCCTATCACTTTTAAAATCTGGCTCTCACAGGAAGACTAAATAAATATCTTGATAAACTAATGTGGCATCATTCTAAGTAGACCATGGATGGATGTACCTTTTCTCAGTGAGTTTGACAATCTCAGCAAAAAGATCTGATGTCATTCAAGCTATAGAAAACATTTTTGGCAGCATATATAAAACATAGCCATGAATAATTTTTGTTATGCGAGAATGAAAGGCTTTTGCTGAAACAACCTGAGTGAACATCAACTGGTAAGATGTACTATTTTGGCAGAAGGGGGTGCTTTATTACCAATATGCCCTGTAATCAAGGCCAAATGCAAACTAGTAGTAGCTCATCATTCACATGGGGGCACTAAGTAGTCATCTTTGGATAAGAGAATGTGCCTTCTCATATCCTTTAAGGAGAAAAACAGTTATTAGCCTTTCTGTAACTACTGTTCTTTGAGATGTGTTGCACATATCCATCATACTGTTGGTGACTGTGTGGTCTAGTGCACAAGTGAGAGGTTTTTGCCCTGAGCAGCACCTGTCAGGGTGGCTTAGGCATCCTTTGTTGTCTTGCACATCTCACACAGCCATACAGGGTTCAGTCATCCCAGACCCCTTCCATTTCTTCCTACCAGAATGACTCTGACACGGAGAGGCAGGAGGGCAAGCTGTTGAACAGCAATGTACTGCACTTCTTGAAAAACAGTTACAGAAAAGTTTAAGCATTTTTTTCTTCTTCAAGTTGACTACACAGGTCCAATTCACTATAGGTGACTCACAAGCAGTTCTATCTGGCAGCTGGATCAGAGTCCATTTGAACAAGGACTAGTCCTACAGCAGCTAGGGTGAGTCACTTTATGGCACAGGTTTGCTGCGAGAGGCAGGGCTTGAAACCTGGAAAGTGTGGAATACCTCCAGTCCTAGGGTCAGTATCCCAAAATGTGTCCTAGAACCTGCATAAACAAGATATCCCCCCCGCCACTTCTTTTTTAAACTAACAAACTACACAGGGGTTCTACATACTGTTATTGAGAGACTGCCAGAAGCCAGAATAAGGAGATCCAACAGCAGGCATGAGTGATAGGAAGGAACTGATGAGGTCTGGGGTGGCTTGGCCCCTTGTTCTTAAGTGAGGTGTGGGACAGCAGAGGATGTGTAAGTAGACCTGACAGGTGCTGCTAAAAGTAAACATGCTCTGACAGTTGTGCACTGGAACAAACATCCATCCATACTGGAATGGACATGTGCAATAACTCAAAGAAGAAAAAGTCATATGGGCTACAGGCTTGATTCTAATCTCACATCAGTGCAAATGGTGAGTAACTCCATTGAAGAATCCAAACTTATGATGGTTTAAAATTGGTGAGTGCTAGACCAGAATTGGGTCTTTAAGCTTCTGTCAGCAAATCTCGTTTTGGTGTACTCGAATACATGTAAAACACAAGTTAATTTTTTGTGGTTCTATTTCTCATAAAAAGTCCAATGCCTTTCATGCTGTTGAAAGGCACATATCAAGTTTTGGCTGTCAAGATTTTAATTCTAAAGGTGTTAATTTTTCTTCTTCAGGTCACAAGGCAAAGGGAAGCTGAAAGTGGATACAACCATGTAAGCACCAGAGGAGCTAGTGAACTGGAGCAGCAAAAAGAGAGAGCTTAGCAAGGGAGCAGGAGTGCCTGTTATACCTAATAAACATCCTTTAAATTTCAGTCAATTACCCGCTGCAGGGACTAAGTGTGGGCTTTTGAGGCCAGGCTCACAGAACTTGAAGAGACAGAGTGGTACACAGATGAGGTTCTTTGAGGTCACAAAGTAGTCCTACGCCCCCTCCCCCATTTGTCAGCCTCTGTGTTGCTGAGCAGGATGAAAGTCTTGGAAGGAGAACATCAAGCTGGAGTGGAAGGAAACAAGCCCATATTCTGGACCTTCTCTCCAGATATCATAGAATCCTCTCACACGGAAGATTCTTTTCTGGAGAAGGAGGTCCCAATTATTAGGGAAAGAATGGAAATAGTAAAAGGGGATTTGATTATTAGAAATATAAACAGCAGGGCTTGTGATGACCAGGAGAATCACATGGTGAGTTCCCTGCTGGTTGCAGATCTCTCGAAACAGCTAGACAGGTGTGTGCACAGTGCTGGAGAAGAGCTGGTGGTTGGGGTACACATAGGTATTAGGGACTTAGAGAAATAGGAGAACTATCCTGGAGGGCAAATTTAGGATGGTAGGTAAGAAATTAAAACTCAGGACCTTCATGGGAGCATTCTCTGAAATGCTTTGTTCCACATGCAGGGCCAGTTAAAGACAGAACTTAAAAGTTTCAGTGTGTTGATGAGATGATGGCAACCTGGAGATGGATTTAGGTTTATCTGAACCTGGGGAACCTTTGGATAAAGAAGGAACCTATACAGAAAAGATGAACTGCACTTAAACCAAAATGGAATCAAGCTACTGACATGTAAACTTAAAAAGGTCATAGAAGAATTTTTAAGCTAATGGCAGGGTGAAAATTGACAAATAGGGAAGAGCACATGCTTCAAACAGATGCGTTCCTTAGCAGTGGATTTATTAAAAGAAATAATCCATATCATAGAATCATAGGGTTGGAAGGGACCCCACAAGGTCATCTAGTCCAACCCCCTGCCAAAAAAAGCAGGATCACTCCCATTAGATCATCCCAGTCAGTGTTTTGTCCAGCTGGGACTTGAACACCTCCAGAGATGGAGATTCCACCACCTCCCTAGGCAACTTATTCCAATGCTTCACCACTCGCCTAGTAAGGAAGTTTTTCCTAATATCCAGCCTGGACCGCCCCAGCTGTAACTTGAAGCCATTGCTTCTCGTTCTGCCCTCTGTTACTACCGAGAACAGTCGAGCTCCCTCCTCCTTGGAGCAACCCTTCAAGTAGTTGAAGGTTGCTATCAAATCCCCCCTCAGTCTTCTCTTCTGCAGGCTAAATAAGCCTAATTCCTTCAGTCTTTCTTCATAGGGCTTGTGCTCCAGCCCTTTGATCATTTTGGTTGCCCTCCTCTGGACTCTCTCTAATTTGTCCATGTCCTTTTTGTAGTGGGGAGCCCAAAACTGGACACAGTATTCCAGATGTGGCCTCACTAGTGCAGAATAGAGGGGAATGATCACATCCCTCGATCTGCTGGTAACACTTCTTCTGATGCAGCCCAGTATGCCATTGGCCTTTTTGGCAGCAAGAGCACACTGCTGACTCATATCCAGCTTCCCATCCACCATGACTCCCAGGTCCTTTCCTCCAGTGCTGCTATTTAGCTGATCACTCCCCAGCCTGTAGCAGTACATGGGGTTTTTTCGTCCCAAGTGCAGGATTTTACACTTATCCTTGTTGAACCTCATGAGATTCCTCTTGGCCCACTGCTCCAGTTTGTCTAGGTCTCCCTGAATCCTGTCTCTGCCCTCTAGGGTGTCTACCGTTCCCCCCAGTTTGGTATCATCTGCAAACTTACTAAGTGTGCAATCTATCCCATCATCCAGATCATTAATGAAAACATTGAACAGAACTGGCCCCAGGACCGACCCCTGGGGCACACCACTTGTTACTGCC
>ML681981.1:8785739-8915012 GCA_007922195.1 Podocnemis expansa | reverse complement strand
TCTTCCCGCATCCACAAATCCAGTCATCTCATCATAGAAGGCGATGAGGTTGGTCAGGCATGATTTACCCTTGGTAAATCCATGCTGACTGTTCCTGATTACTCTACGTTCCTCCAAGTGTTTCAGGATGGATTCTTTGAGAAGCTGCTCCATGATTTTTCCAGGGATTGAGGTGAGGCTGACAGGTCTGTAATTCCCTGGATCCTCCCTTTTGCCTTTCTTGAAGATAGGTACTATATTTGCTTTTTTCCAGTCCTCTGGCACCTCCCCCGTTCGCCACGAGTTTTCAAAGATAATGGCCAATGGTACTGCTATCTCATCAGCCAGCTCCCTCAGCACCCTCGGATGCAGTTCATCCGGCCCCATGGACTTGTGCACATCTAGTTTCTTTAAGCAGTCCCTAACCTGACCTTCTGTCACCAAGGGCCTCTCTTCTTCTCCCCAGTCTACCGTACCTAGTGTAGTGGGCTGGGAGCTGACCTTGCTTGTGAAAACTGAACTAAAAAAAGCATTGAGCACTTCAGCTTTTTCCTCATCCTCTGTCACGAGGATGCCTGCCCCATTCAGTAAGGGACCTACACCATCCCTGATCCTCTTCTTGTTATTGATATACTTGTAGAACCCCTTCCTGTTATCCTACTAAAGAGGAAAGAATAGAAGTTGATAAAGTAGGAACTGAAAAGAACCAGTCTAACATGAGTCCCATTAAATTCCATCACATGAAGGTGGACAACTAAATATTGACAAATTTTGTAAGTGCTTGTGTACAAATGCCAGAAGTCTTAAATATTAAGATGGGTGACCTAGAGTGGCTAATAATACATGGAGATATGGTTACAACAGGTGCTGTAGAAATTTGGTGGAATGTTGATAATAGTTAGAATGTGGTAATACCAAGATACAAAATACACAGGAATGACCGAGTAGTTCCTGCTGATGAAGGAGTGGAATTATATGTGAAAGACTCCAGAGTCAATTACAGTAAAAAATCTTAAATGGATCAAACTGCACCACAGAATCTCTATGGATGGAAATTCCATACTTGAATAAGATGACTATAGTGGTAGGAATATACCTCAACTACTTAACCAGGATGCTGACTGTGCAATACTCAGCTAGATAAGATAAACTATAAAAATAGAAAACTCAGAAATAATAGGGGATTTTAACTATTCCCATATTTACTGTGAATCTGTCACCTCAGTATGGGATGCAGAGAGAAGCTTCTAGACACCATTAATGGCTGCTTCTTGGAGTAGCTAGTCCTGGAACCCACAAGGGTAGAGGCAATTCTTGATTTATTAACAACTGGCACAGGATCTGGTCCAAGAGGAATATAGCTGAACTACCCAGTAACAGCAATTATAAATGTAATTAAATTTAACAACCTTGAAAGGGGAAATACTAAAGAAAACCACAACACTAGCATCTAACTTCAAAAAGGGGAACCACACGTCAGGTATGTGTGCACGATATACTCCAGTTCCAGAGATTTTGCCCTCAGTAGTATCCATCGAGCTGGCTCTAGCACGTTCTGCAATGGCATGCCTATGCACAGTATAAGGGGTGCTGTTTGCTTCCCCTCCCTCTCAGTTCCTTTTTGCTGGAACTCTGACCTGGCAAAGAACGGTGGGGCATGGAATAAGCATGAGCAGCAAATCTTGAAGAACAACAGTTACAGAAAGTCAGTAACTATTTTTTCCATCTAGTGATGGCTCATTATCCATTCCATGGTCATATGGCTCACAAAAGTACCGCTGGAGGTGGATCAGGAGATCACAATGTGCCAATTGCAATACTGCGCTGCCAAAGCCTACATCATCCTAGGCCTGTTGTGTAATGGAATAGTAGGGTTTGAAGTTCTGACTAGAAGATCACATCATGGCCCTGCAAACGTCCTTTATTGGAACTTGAGATAAGAAAGTCACTGACAAACCCTGTGCTTTTGGTTGTTGGATTGGCAGGAGGCACAACCTCTGACTGCTTGTAGCAAGTTCAGATGCAGGTAGTGACGCAGAGGCACTGGCAAGGCTCTCATCACTTGGTAACCATGGTGAAGAGTTGTGTGAATTTCTGGAAGGATTAGTTCTTTTAATATAGAGGGCTAGTGTTCACCATATGCTTGTGGTATACAGCTGTCTTGCCTTACTTGAACTGTGAGGCTTTTGGAAAAAACACTGGCAGGAAGATGTCCTGGTTGACATGAAACTGTGATATCATCCTTGGTAGAAATGCAGGGTGAGGGCGCAGCAAAATACTAGCCTTGTAAAACACAGCATAGTGAGGTTTGATTTGTGCAACTCACCTTGTCAAAGTGATTGCTACAAGAAAGGTGACTTTCCACAAGTAAAGAGGAGACCAAGATGCCATGGGCTCAAAGGGAGGCCCAGCGAGTCTGGACAAGACAAGGTTGAAATCCCATGGGAGAACTGGGTCCCTAACCTGTGAAAAGAGACTCTGCAAGCTTTTCTAGAATCTGGACATCATCTAATGAGAGAAAACTGATCTGTGCTTGATATGTGGGTGAAAGGCAAACATGGTCTCCAAGCTTACTCCTGATAATAATTCCAGACCTTGATGTTTCAAGTGAAATAAGTAGCTCAGAATGGAGTGCAATGGTATCTGGGTCAGGAAAAGGTCCCGTTCAGCCACCCAGCACATCGCTTGGCATGTAGTTCTAGTGAAAGACTTCCTGCACCTGAACGGAGCAAGCTTGCTCCTCAGGGTTTAACCATATGACTCATGCTGTCAGATGTACAGAGGTGAGGTTCAGATGTAGAGCATCTGACTGTAGTCCTCTGAAATCAAGTTCAGACAGCATGGAAGTGCTCAAGGTGCTGCCACTGGCATATCCAGCAACATGCCAAACCAGTGTTGATGGGGCCATGCCAGAGTGCTCAGTACTTCCTGCACTTTGACCCTCTTTATCTTCATGAGGAGTTTGTGGATGAGAGGGATTCGTGGGAAGGCACACACTGGGCCACTGAATCACTAAAGGAGGAAGGTGTTGAAAAGCAAGCTGCTGTCAAGTCCTTGCAGGGAGCATAAATGGTGGCATCTCCTGTTGTACTTGGTCACAAAGGGGTCTACCTGGAGAGTTCCCCACTTCTTGAAGACGATCTTGACTACCTCCGGGTGCAGGGAACACTCATGGTGAGAAGAGAAGAACCTGTTGAGGTGATCTGCCAATGTGTTCTTGACACCTAGGAGGTATGAGATTTTGAGGTGGATTGCATTTCACACTGAATTCCTGTAGGTGGAGTGTCTCTTGGCAGGGGGCTGAGGATCTCGCTCCTCCTTGATTGTTGAGTTAATACATTGCTGCCATATTGTCTGTCAACACCTGTGCTACTTTCCCCAGCATCTGGGAAAGGAACACTGATATTTAGGCATAACGTCAGCTCCTCTGCAGACAGGAGGCTTTGGAACCTGAGGGAGCCAAGCTGGGCTCCCCACCCTAGGTCTGAGCCATCTGATACCAAGGAGACTCTATGGCCCCTACCTGTAGGACAGCTGACATCTCTTGGATGACAAGTTGCTTATGAAAACAATCCCTAAAGAGTGTTCAGTGGAAAAGAAGGTGTGAAATAAACAGAAGGGAATACCCCACTGAAATGGTGTTTAGTACCTACTGGTCCAATGTTATAGCTATCCAATGGGGGCAGCAGTATAAAGGTCAGTTTGAAAAGAAGGAGAGGTTTGGATCCTACATCAGATAACATATGCCCCTGGGTGCACCCTGCCCACCCCATGGTAGGTAGCAACTTGAGTCCAAATGGGAAGTGCTGGCAGAGAGCTGACCTTAATAGCACTTATAACCTCTGTTCCTTTTCCTGTGGGGCTCACTCCTGGCCTGACCATGAAGTGCTGCTATTACTGGCATCTGAAATGCTTCTTCAAAGCAGATGGAGCATACAGGCCCAAGGAGTGGAGTGTGGCCCTAGAATACTTTAGTCTTTTCAGCCTGGCATCTTTTTGATTGGGCAACAGAGGTAGCAAAGCAGAGGTAGGCTGTAGGCCCTCCAGAGATGGGCTAGATGATTACAGCCATGAAACTCTTCTCACTGAGACAGCTGACACCATTATTCATGCCACTGAGTCGCAGAGAACTTTGACCTCTTTTGCAGAAAGATTTATTCAACTGCAAGTCTTGAACACTGCATATTGAAAAGAACCAGGAGCCACTCGATGACATTAGGTTTAAAACAAACATAGGGAGGTACTTCTTCATACAATGCACAGTCAACCTGTGGAACTCATTGCCAAGGGATACTGTGAACACCAAGAGTAAACTGGGTTCAAAAAAACATTAGATAAATTCATGAACAGGTCTATCAATGGCCATTAGCTAAGATGCAGGGATGCAACCCCATGCTTTGGGACTGGATGATGAGATGAATCATTTGAAAAACTACCCAGATCTCTTCATTCCCTCTGAAGTATCTAGCACTGACTCTTGTCAGAAGATGGGACGCTGGGCTAGACAGGTCATTGGCCAGATCCTGTATAGCCATTCTTATGTTCTTAGATGACTCACCTTTCAGAGAAAATATTCAGCCCAGCTGTCTTTCCAAGGAATTTTAAAAAGACACTCTGACCTTTTAGGAAATGTACTGATATTTATGTAAACACCTGATTCTCTTCATGCTCTTGTCATGAACCATTAGTTCATCCTTTATGTTATGCACCAAATAAAGTCAGATACTGGTTGCATCCCTCTTTAGCATTCCAGTTGATTCAATAGTTTCTTAGGCAACTGTGTAAAAACATGTAATAATTAAAGAAAAAATAGGTGGCCAGTATGTCTAATAGTAACGATATGTGGCTAGCACCTCTGCTTAACATGCAGAAGGTCCTGGGTTCAATTCCCAGGGGGTTGGACTTGATGATCTCATGAGGTCCCTTCCAGCCCTATGATTTGATTTGATTTGCCCTGTAGTTCAACAATTCCTGACCTGGGGTGTAGGACCCCATGGGGAGGCACCAAAATCACCAGGGATCCATCAGGCTTCAGTAATTCTGAGGTTATTTAGCCCCCATGAGACACCTGCTGGCTGGGAATAGGAGCCTCAAGCCCCACACTGGCCAAGAGGAGCAGTCCCTCCCCACCCTCAAGGGAGCAACAGCCCTGTGTTCCACACTGACTGGAGCAGTGGATCTGCCCTCCAAGTCCCAAGACAGCAGGGTGCTCACTGCCTCCCTGCTCCAGTGTAGGCCTGGAGCAGATCTGCCCAGTCCACCAGCACCCACCATCTCCGTTATCCTCAGTCCATGAGGGATGGGAAGAGGTGAGCCACATCTAACATGCAGTAGTGGCTGCACCATGGAAGATTTAGTTCCTTACTAAGGTAAGAGTCAATTATTATCATTTTATGTGTTTATAAGGGTTATATATGTTTACGGCCGAGCTTTCACTCAAAAAGACTGGGAGCCACTGATGTAGATGATATGAATCCGAGACTACCTCCCAAGTTCTTAAAGGGCTAAAGCTAATTAAATGTTTCATAGAAATGATAACAATCATGGAGGTCATTTTAACTTGCCTAGAAGATGGAACCTCATAAGTACCAGACACCAGACACCATGCTAAAATATTGGTTTAGTTCTCAATTAGCTGATGTCCCTAGACAACTGAATCAGCAGCTGAATTTTCTGTAGCA
The DNA here is from genome assembly GCA_007922195.1 of Podocnemis expansa. NCBI lineage: Eukaryota > Metazoa > Chordata > Testudines > Podocnemididae > Podocnemis > Podocnemis expansa. The sequence goes on along the minus strand of ML681981.1, from coordinate 8,909,352 downwards.
CCCAGATTTTCCTAGGAGGATTCTCATCCAAGTGCCAATCAGGCCAAGCACAACTCAGGTTGAGATTCAACTACATCACAGCTTATGGCTATGTGGCTGGAAGGATGTAGAGAGAAAAAGAGATGATTCATTTCCAAGTTGGACAAATGAAGCACTGAGAATCTAACGGTGCCTTCCCTCTAGTTTGCACAACTATTATCTATGTAGTTTTATATTGCTTCTGATTTTTATTTCTATTTTAGCTATTCTGTCTCTGTCTCTTCCCTTTAAAGGCTCTATAACAGCAAATAAGCTGTCAATCACCTGTGAATAAATCCAGACGGCCCTTCTTCCCTGGTGTAGATGTCAGTTCACTCCACCAGATGTCATTAGAGTTGGACATCTTTGATATATGATCAAAGGGAGGGAGGTTTAACAGGAACTGAGGGCTAAAGGCCCAGTTCTGTACTGCAAGCGTGATGAGACTGCAGGCTCTGAATCCGCTGGCAACTACAGTTCACACACTACTGATGCACAGAAGGCCCAATCACAGAAAAATGAATAAATAGATGTGAATGCTATCATTTCACAACGTAAATGCAAGTTTAATACATTTATTTATTAAGCTCTTGCCACCAAAAATACAATTGATCAGTGGATGGGCTACATGGTCAGTTTGGCAAATGAGGTAGTAAGGAGCACAATCCCAGGAATCATTAACAAACATGGGGCACCTAGCATCTTGTGCAGTGTGTGCTGAGATTTCTGCTCTATAGCAACCCTGCTTACAGTTCATTTGAATAATATTCGGTATTATTGCTCCATGTCTATTAAACTATTTTAGATGGAGAGAATGACTGGATGCACAAGCTGACCTCTCATGAAAAGTTCCTTCATCACTATTGCATTTTACAATATACTCTTTTAGAAATAAAATATAAAGAGCCACAGATAGAATATTTGAAATTTTCCTGAAATATCAGAAAAGATGATGAGTAAGAATTTATGATGGCTAAATCTCAAATTGGAATATCTAAAGAACCACTATTCAAATATTTCACCCAGGGAAGACCCTATACCCTCAATTACACGAACAGAGGCAATCTGTTTCTTCTGAGAACAAAATTAATGAATCTGTACAATTGAGACAATTAGTTCACTCCATAATTATCACAGCTTCAGTGATGTTTCAAATTAATGTGATGCAAGATGTAGATTTAATTTGATTCAGCTCAATAACCTAAATGCAGACAGCTCATAACTAAAAATAATGTAAATTTTAAAATAATCTTTTTTCAGATCTACTTTAAAGAAGCATTAGAAGTAACTTCAGTCAGGAAGTGATTACATACGTTGACTTGAATATTAGAAATATATCAAATTATTAATACAGCTGAGATTTATAAAAATTTGCAACATGAAGGTAGAGTCTATTTTTAAAAAATGATTTTCTTCCCATTGATTCTTTGTTAGTGGTAAACAAATTTCTTCCATGACAATTTTTGCAGGACAATTACTTCTGCCTTACATTTAAAGGCCTGCTCCTGAAATTAATCTGCACTCACTGACCCCTGCACCCACGTGTGGTTCTTCTGAAGTTAGTGGGACTCTGTATGGCTCCCAGGGTCTAACCACAGGGATCTGATTAAAGAAAACCTTAGGTTTGTCATGACATGAAAAATGCTGAAAAGTCTATGACAACTACTGACTTTTTTCTGGGCTTACCTTTAAAATCAAACTGATAGATGTTTTTCAAGGATTCATGAAGAAAGTAAAAGCTTCCTAGAGCCTGTAGAAAAACAAAAAATAAATAGTGATAAGAATATTGTGCTTTTAGTCAAAACCAAAATTGTGATCCAGCTTTTCAAATGGAAAAATTGTAAGACATTAAATATTGGTAATTAAAAAGGCTACTTTTTAAAAAGAGAACATTTTAGTAAATCTGTAAAAGAAAGGAATGTCTTGTTTCTTTTAAGTTTTGTAAGCAGGTATAATGATGCTCATTATCAGTTTATTAAGAACACACACTTTTGATATACTTTAAAAATAAACAAATTAAGAGCTCTTTTCTGAAGAGTGCTAAGCACCATCACCTGCCACTGTATTCCCCAAACAGTCTGCTTCATAATTCCTTCAGATTAAAGATCTATCAACAACTTCACCCTTGCAAGAATCTGTCCAAACAGTTTCTGCCTCACATACAGATCAAAGCAAATGTTTCTGGAGACCATGAGGACTGTAGGAATGGTGCGAGGTTGGGTGTCAAAAACTTCAGAGACCAAATCCTAGATTAGCCATTTTCTCACTGTGCGGAGTGGAGCAAATCACGTTGCCTTTTTGTATCAATTTCCCATTTGTACAATGTGAGTGTGACACACAGGCCATCTGGTAAATGGGAGCATGACATACAGCTGGCACTGTGTTCACCGTTAATAGCAACTTCTAACAAACCTATAACTCACTACACCTAACACACCACTTCATAGTATTTATCCATAAAGAGTATCATGGAAGCTCTTAAATGAAAGACAGTGTCACCAGTTATGAATATTGTTGAAAATGTATGTACTGCTTTTATGTAGAAAATCACACATATACAATGGAAATATGTTCTTACAGCTAGCATTCAAGTTGTTAGTCTCGAGCAGAGGCAAAAATTGGTTTCCTGCCAGACCAGAGGAGTTTATCCATCTATCTGTTGAAATGTAGATTGGGTATTGTTTCATTGATAATCCCAGTCTTAGCAAAATGAAAACAAAGAACTGTGAGATTTACATGGAGGAGAAGTAGAGTGGTGAGAAAGAACCCTTATCTGGGGGTGCACTACTGAACTATAACTAGGGGGAGAGGAAAATACCTTATTATCTTGCATCTAGAAGGAAAACAGACAATGCATTTATATTAGTGAAAACTCACAATTAGCCTTGGGTGGAAGCATTATAAAAGGTTTGGGATGAGATAAAATTGCTCTGCCAAGAGGCTAGCCTGGTAACTTTAATCTCTAGAAATCATGTACTGATTTTGTTTTATATGTAACTCTTCTGTTTCCATTATTCTTACTCACTATTTCTTGAATCTTGATCTTCAGTAATAAACCTGGGAGAACTGTGGCACTTTTAAAGACTCACAAATTTATTTTTCACATGAGCTTTTGTGGGCTAAGTCAACTGCATCAGATCCCAGAGTCTTTAATCAATCAATCAATCAATCAAATCATAGGGCTGGAAGGGACCTCGTGAGATCATCGAGTCCAACCCCCTGGGAATTGAACCCAGGCCCTTCTGCATGTTAAGCAGAGGTGCTAGCCTTTAGAAGTGCCACAAGACTCATTTGTTTTGCTGAACTAGATTGACATGGCTATCCCTTCGGAACTTGGTAATAAGCCTATAATTCTTTTCACTAAAAATGCGTCTAAGCGCTGTGGTATTGTACAAGGAGTTAATCATGAATTGAAATATTCAAGCTGGTGAGTAATTGTTCCCATTGGGGACAGTATATGTGGTATTACTATGAGTGTTCAGGGGATGGGGAGCTCAATACTACAGAGGTCAGCTTCAAAGGGGTTCCTCGGAAATTGGGGTGCACCTATTGTTAGCCTTCAAGGGAAAATGAAGTCTGGCATAACTCAGCAGAGATTGTTTGGGTGGCTAACAGACAAAGATATCAGGGACTGGGCATCCACTTAAGCAAGCCTCCCACTTCATGGAGGCAGGGGGTAATAGTGACTCATGTTCCTGAGCACCCAGAGAACTATTACCCACCTTGTATGGTAACCGGAGTTCTTTGAGATGTGTGTCTCTGTGGGTGCTCCATCTTAGGTGTTGGGAGTGGCCACAGGACATGGCTTGGAGGCTGCAAAGCAGTGCTTGTCTTGGTGCCGAAAACAGCCGAAACTGGATCGTGTCAGCTTTTGGCGCCATTTCAGCAGCTGTGCAGCTGAGCCTCCTTCAGCTCCCTCTCAGCCACAGAGCAAAGGACAGGCTTCGAAGCAGAGAGGGGAGGAGGGTGGGTGATGGAGCACCCATGGGGACACACATCTTGATGTTCGAATGGAAAGAGTTTTGCTTAAGTGATGGCGTTGCAGTCTGAACTTTTGGATGAACCATAGTTGAAAAGGTCTCATCTCTAATCTGGCATAGAACACCACCGAAGTGGAGGCTGCCATGTGCTCCAGGATTTGAGGGCAAAGTCTGGCCGATTGCATCGGGGATACTATGGCCGAATGCACTAGCTACCTGATCTTGAGAGCTCTGTCCTCGGGAAGGAAGGCTCAGGCCGCTACAGAATCCAGACTGGCACCAATAAAGAGGTTGTTTTGTGTCGGGGCGAGAACAGACTTTTTTGGATTGATGAGGAACCCAGATTTTGTAGGAGTTGCATTGTGGTTTGAACTGTTTGCATCATGAGTTCTTGGGAAGGAGCTCTGAATAGATAGTCGTCTAGCTATGGAAAAATGGACATGCCATTTTTGCGTAGATGAGTGGCTGCTACCGCTAGTACCTTGGAGAACACCCAGGAAGCTGTAGAGAGACCAAAAGGGAGAACTGAGTATTGATAGTGAAAACTGTTGACCATAAACCGCAGATATTTCTTGTGAGCTGGATGTATTGGGATATGGAAGTATGCATCCTGTAAATCGAGGGACGAGAACCAATCATGACCTTGTAGAGACAGGATAATCGTGTTAAGGGTCACCATCTTGAATTTATCATACCTAACGAACCTATTTAACCTTCTTAGGTCCAATATGGGATGCCAGCCAACTGATTTCTTTTGCGTTAAAAAGTAGGGTGAGTAGAAGCCTTTGCCTCTAAATTGTGAGGGAACCTCCTCAATTGCTCCGATATGCAGGAGATGGGAGATTTCTTGTTGTAGTAAATGTACATGAGAGGCATCCCTGAAAATGGACAGGGAAGGGGGATGGTGTGGAGGTTTCTTTATGAAAGGAATGGTGTAGCTGGATTTAATCGTGCCAAGAACCCATTTATCCGAGGCGATACGTGGCCAGAGGTGGTACTACTGGAAAAGACAGTTTCTAAACATGACAAGTGGAGATGGCTCTACCAAGAGAGGAACTATTGGTCATCCCTCAATCCCATTCTCAAAACTGTGATTTGAAGGGAGGTGGTTGATTGTTGTTATTGGGCTGGGTGGAAGATTGTCCACGCCTCGGGACATGCTGTCTGGGCCTCGGGTTGAAGTTGTCTCCTAAACTGGGAGTGGGTAAGAGGTAGTGATACCTTGAGTTGTAGGGTTGGTATCTAAGTATAGCAGCGGGTGACAGGTGTGTAAATGTCAAAGGTGTGAAGGGTGGCCTGGGAATCCTTCGAGGATTAGTTGGTCCGCCTTTTCCAAGAAGAGCACCTTCTTATCGAATGGCAGGTCTTCTATAGCCGACTGCAACTAGCGCAGGAGGTCAGCGGAGTGCAGCCATGCTCAGTGCCTTAAAACAACGTCCGAGGCGATTGTACAGGCAGCTGTATCAGCCACAACCAGGGCCACCTGTAAGAAGGTTCTCAAAATTAGCTGGCCCTCCTTGATGATAGTGTGGAAGGCCACCTTCTTCTCCTGAAAAATGTTATCAAATGAAGTCTGCCAATTTTAAGTAGATGTTATGATAATAGCTCGCTAAACGAGTCAGAAAGTTTGCTATTCTGAATTGTAATGAGGCAGAGGTGTAAACCTTTCTTCCCAGTAGGTCAGTGTTTTTATCATCCTTGTCCTAGGGAGTGGAGCGGTTGTAATGCTGCTTGTGGCGGTGTTTAGCCGCTTCGATGAGTGAGTAAGGAGGAGGATGATTGAATAGGTAGTCCAATCTTTGTTAAGTATGAGGTATTTCCTATCAGCCCGTCTGGAAGCCGGTGTGATGGATGCCAGTGTCTGCCATAGTTCTGTGGCTGGCTTGGACAAGGCGGAATTTATTGGCAAGGCTATCTTGGAGGACGTTCTTGACTGAAGGATTCTTAAGATTTTATGTTGGGACTTGGGAATGCCTTGCAGGGGAATGTCTAATGATTTCAAGACTCTACGGAATAGCTCTTGAAATTGGTGGAAGTCATCCATGGCCAAGGATGTAGATGGTATAATGATCTCATCTGGTGAGGAGGACGAGTGGTGAGGAGGTGATCTGACTACTGTCGACCCCTGTTCCGAGTCGTCATCAGGCTCTGTATCTTGTGGTGGAGAAGAGAGTAGCATATCTTCTTTGTGGTGATGAGAAGTGGAGCATCTGGAGAGTCGGGAGGAAAGGTGAGAACGAGTGTCCCATTGCAGCCATTGATGTGAGTACCAAAGTGGTAGAGAGTACCATTTGGATGAATGTTGGTAATGATGCAGTGGTATTGGAGCAAAAAGGAGGGTCGTGGTGGCATTCTTGTTCGATTTCCAAGGAAAAAGATCCTATTGGGGATCCTGCCCTTGGATGTGTCTGTAGTCCAGGTGATGCCTCAGTTCCAAACTGTAGAGGTGGGTGAATGGAGGCAAGTTCTTCCATTGGTACTGGGTCAACGTGCTTTGGTTTTCTAAATTTTTTTTTTTTTTTGAGGCCAATAATACTGTGCTGTCCTCGGTGCCTAACAGTGCTGGTGGTTCTGGCAGTGGTGTTGTCGGTGCTGAAGGAAATGGCACGAAGAGCGTCAGCACCTGAGTATCTGTTGGTGTGGATGGTGCCAATGGTATTGCATCAGTCGACTGCACCGGCGAATGAGCTGTTGGTGCCATTGCCGTCGGTTCCACAGCTGGAGTCGGCTGAGGGTGTCTCGGCACCGAGGGATATGAATTGTCATGATGTCTCCGTTTCTCCCTAAGGGACTTACTTTCGTGCCCTTTCAGGGACTTTGGTGAGGATGATGGCGTACGTGAGGAATCAGGCGCCTCTTTGGTATGCATTCTCTCTGCTGAACGACACCTCTTTCTCTTTGATTTAGACTGAGGAAGTGTAAGGCGGAGACCCCAAGGTCTGGCACATCAGAAGTGGGGTGAAGCAACCTCTCCATTAACAATAGCTTCAGGCAGACATCCCAATCACGCCTGGCTTTGGCACACAAGTTTTGGCAGCGGGTACACTTCTGGGAGATGTGTGCCTCACCCAGACACTTGATGCAGGCTGAATGGCCATCTGATGCCGGTATGGCATTGTTGCACGTTGAGCAGTGCTTGAATCCTGGAGACCTGGGCATCGCGGAACACCAAATAACCTTTTTTTTTCTTTAGTTCAAGGAAGACATAAGGGGGAGAAGATCCAGGAGAATTGGGTGGAAAAGGTAAGGCAAGGCCCAGGAAGACGAACAGGTAGGAGCAGATAGGAACTCCATCCGTAGTCCACTGCAGTAAAAAGGGAACTGAAGGGAGGCTCAGCCATGCGGCCGCTGAAATGGTGCCAAAAACTGGCACAATCTGGTTTTAGCCACGCGATGAGCACTGCTTTGCAGCCTTCGAGCCGCGTCCTGTGGCCATTCCCAGCATCTAAGATGGAGCACCTACTGGGACGCTACTAGAAGGAGAAGGAGTAATACATACGTATCTCACGAATGGTGGTGTGTTTATATAGCTCTTTTCTATTATTAAATATTTCAGCAATAACAACCATTGTATTCAGGTGATTGCATGGTATTCCATGCTATAACTTATACTAACATTGTCATTTGCACAATAATCACATTTAATTTTATTCATATTTTAAACTATATATGGATTACTAAAACAGTAAAATACTGTACCAGTATGACAGGTATGTCTAGGTGCAATTAGCTATATCAATTATCTGGTAATACTACTAAGGACAATATCTCCCATAACATAATTCATCTTCCCATTAGTCTTTGGTTGCTAGAGTGCAATAATTTGAGGAGCACTGAAAGCTACCTTCTCAGTTATCAAATCTGGAAAGTTCCTCTGACTTTCAAACTAATAAAATTTGACCACCACACTCCAAAGAGCATTATGCCAGGCATAATAGATAAGCAATATCAGTCCCAGTGATCTCAGTCTTTGTGTCACTGGAGCAAAACCTGGTCATATTTCTAGAAGCATAGGGTGGAAGAAGGGTATAAAATGATCTGGCTCAGGCAAAATTCAGCTAATGTGCTGCTAGAACTAACTTTAGGATTTTGTTTCAAAATGGAAAGTTTGCATAGGAAATGAAATCTCTTAGCTGTGAAAAGCTTTTCTTCATCAACATGCAGGAAGTCTCCTAGCTATTTAAAGAGATTGATGTATGAGATACCAGTAAAGCAGGGCTGAATAACTCAAGCAAACACTCGGGAAAGAAAGTGAATTCTCCAGATTAGGTTTGCTTTAGCACACTCAAATTTCTATGTTTCTAATCCTGACCTAGTTTTATAATCAATCTATCCTCTTTCATTAAGATTTAAAAAAAAAAAAAAAACCAAACCAAACCAAACCAAAACAAAACCCACCTCAACGTCTGGGATTTTCAAAGGAGACTAAGGGAGTTAAGTGTCCAAATCACATTGAAATTCACAAGGACTGCATTCCTTTCTTCCATAAGCTCTTTTGAAATATCGCAGCTGAAATCAGCTACCAAACTCCTGTGCTCTAACATTCAGCAAAGCACATAGACTTGCCAGTACTGCCATTTTCCCCCCCTTCTGGAAAACACATGGACCCCAATTTAGCAAAGCAAAGCAAAACAATTAAGGCTATGCTAAAATCCACCCCTAATCTACACAGGCATTTAGGACAGGGATTAAGAAGGCATCCTTTTTCAAAACAGCAAATAAGCATGTGCTTCACTTTGAGCATGTCCTTAAGTGCTTCGGGGAAAGCACATTGGTGCCTAGTTATGGGACTTCTCTATGTGCTTAAATGCTGTCCTGAATAGAGACTGGGACAGAATGTCAGGGTCCATGTCCATAATTCAGTTCATGACAGAAGGAAAACTAAACAGACTGTTAAGGGTAACGGGATTATCAAGCAACCTGGCTAAAACTGGCTAAACCAAGCCTAGGCAGTCTGTAAGAGCTCAGGCATTAAGAGTTTGATTACTGGTTATTAATTATCATTAACAAATATTGGCCACATGCAAGTCAAGAACAGTTTTGCCATTGACTTCAGTGGCACTAGAATTTAACCCAGTGATTTTTTTTTTTGTTTTTGTTTTTTCAACTTCTTTCCATTTCTGTAATTTCTTATGTTCTTCTAGTTAGCAACTGGAAGTTGATGAAAATATACACTAAAAGATATAATTCTGTTTTTATATTTTCAGTTATAAAATCTATTAATTCCATTAACTCCCTCACCCTCCCAAAGTTCAGGAGTTCCTTGATGACTGAGGATCAAAAAGAATCCAAGCCACTACATGAAGTCTTACTGACAAATATAAAAGAACCAAACAAATGAGATGATTTGGTTTTATTTTGTCTTTTTTACTTCTCTACTGACTGAGATATCCTCCCTAGGAGAGAAGCGTTTTGGCTCAGTGATTGCTGCATTATTTATGAGAAGCTGCACATTTAGAGATTAAACACTCGCTGATTTGTCAAAAGCACAAACATGAGGTCCTGCCCATCTCCTTGACATATTAGTTCATCCAACAGAAAACACTGTCACACATTTAATTGATGAGTACACTTCCTTGTGACCCATGCAGCCTGCTCCAGGGTTTTTTTTTTTTTTTTTTTCCTCTTAAATGGAGGTGGCAAATAAGAAAAAGCAGGAGACATTCTTGTATAGGCCTCAAGGTTAACTATTCTGCAACAAGGACAGATTGCCAGAAAAAAAAACCAAAAAAACCAAAAACAAACATTCTGATACAAGATAAAAAAAAAGGCTGACACCTGCTATTTTTTTTTTAATTTAATCGCATTATTAACAATTAATATAAGGAGATGCTACCTCATGCCTAAACTTTGACTATATTCTGCTCTTTGGCTTTTTAAAACCCCAGAAGCTTATTCTTAAATAGTAATGTACTTACTGAGTTTTTTGCTTGTATAGAAAGGTTTATCTTATCCCCCTCCCCGTCCATGCAGATAAAATCCCTACACAGAATCACATGAAACCCATTATAGCTGTACTTGAGATGCAGCGAAATCACACATGGAAATCTTTTGGCTAATCTTAATCACAAATAAACATAATATAAAAGCAACAATGACATTAAAGTCCCAATTTGAAACCTTAAATCCTATATTTAAAATGTCTCGATTATTAAAATAAACAAGGATTCCTGTGGACTTAAAGACTAAGAAGTTTATTTATTTTATGAGCTTCTGTGGGAGAAAAATCCCACTTTGTTAGATGCTTTGAAGATAGGTGAATTATTATTATTAATAATAATAATAAAGATTAAAGTGTACAGTATGTACACACTACTCTTACAAAATGGCATCAAACAAATATCACTGCTCACAGAATTTATTTTCAGAATATTGTTAGGTAAAATTAAGTTACTGTGAGGTTGGCCAAAAACTGGGTCAGTAGTCTGACACTACTTTGCCACTGTATTTCAAAACCATAGGCTAGAGTCCAATATCCATACTCACAAGACATCCCATTGGAGCATGTGGGTTCATTTCTGGAGTGAAGTACTACTCAGTGGAGGAGCTGTCTCACACTCTTGATCTGTATTATTTAATTTTATTATATGGGGTCAGTTTGTGATATACTTAAAATGTGTCCATCTGCATCAATGAGTGGGGGAAACAGAGGGGACCAGTGGTGAAAGGGAGATAGTCACAGTAGGAATCGAGGGAAGCACTTGTGAACAGACAATATGAGTGTGGCACCTGTTGATCAGCTGAGGCAGAGGGGTGCTCTCAGGATTTAGCGAAGCACAAGCATCATGTAGAGCCTGTTCCACCCTACCTACCAGAAGAAGAAATGGGAACCTGGCCCAACAGATGCTGTGGGTCTAAGTCTAGGGGTGTCCAGCCTTTTGGATGAGGTGGCCACATTCCAATTATCTTCTCAGTCAGGGGGCCAGTGAGAAAATTTTTGATAGATAAGACATACAAATCAATCTTATTAATACACTAATAAAATAATGATTACTGTGATATTTGGCATTGCTTTTGTTTGCACTGAGCACAGAAGACAAGGGAGGCAGGGGTGCCTGTGTGAGGGGGCAAGGCAGAGCATGGCAGAAGAGAGGAGGGGCTGTAGCTGTGCTTTGTGCAAAGTGGAAAATTGAAAAGGGCCCCGGCCAGCCTTAGCTCCCAGGCTCTTGCGACAGCACTCCACGGGCTGGATGAAAGCCATTGGCGGGCTGGAGTCTGGCCCCCGAGCCACAGGTTAGACAAGCCTGGTCAAGGCAGTCACCTGCTTAAGGGATCAGGAAGAAATTTTTCTCTCATGGGCTAAACTGCTAGGGACAAAGGAATTGTCTGCCTTTCTTGCAGCACCACAAATATAAATGCAACATGCAATGCTCTGATTCTGATCTATGTTACAGATAAGAGGCGATACAGAACAGCTCTTAATTATTTAACTTAATGAAGTACGATGATTAAGATACTGATATCTACTTGTGAAAGGAAATAAATTTCCAAAAGACTTTATCTGACTTCATTAAGATATTAAAATGAAATAAAATGCTTTATGATGACATTGCTTGCACTTGTTTTATGTACAATTTATTTTTTGTGACTTTAAGCCCCAAGCCTGAAATTCAATGCATGAGTTGCAGGACTAAGCCTCTGATCTGATAGAGGCTGAAATGAAAACACAATTTCTACATCATTCCTACTCTGCTCTCTAGCATTCTTCATAGTATCAGCACATCCTTGAGGACACCTGAGGACAGTGGTGGTGTTTGGTACTGTTTGGGTTTGAGGACATTGGTGCTGTTCAGCCAGTAGAGGAAGCATAAGAGCCCTGTGTTACACACACAAAAACCACATTAAAACATTAAATGGGCAACTTCAAGCACTGAAAAGTTTGGAAATCACAGAATCAAGGTTGCCTGTGCAACCTTAATTTATTCCCCTTGTGCATAAGCAGTATGATAATCTTTAACTACTTTATCATATACTATTTCTTTGATAGGACCCCTGCCTTATTAGGGGCAGAGGATGGAAAGTTCCTATTTAATTTTCTTTAATACTTTGTGTTCTCTTCATTGCTCAGTGTCTGATACAGCTTCCACTGATTTCAGTTGCAGCTATTAGTGCTGAACAGTTCTGCAAATCAAAATCCGGTCTCGTCAGGCACCTATGACATATTTAAGTGACTATGAATTAGCAACCACCTATGAAATATTTAAGTGACTTGACTAGCTTGACCATATCTACTTGACTAACACCACATAGGAATTCTGTTGCCATTCTCTTGTGCATCATTCAAACATCTTAACTACTATTAGACCCTCCTTTTTCTTTCAGTAGTTCCCTGTCTTTGGCCTTCGAAAGGTGCCAGGCAGTCAGACATAGACTCCCCATATCAGTATTAGTCTCCTCCAACTTGTTCTTTCCAGTTTCTTTATCCAGGCAATCCCAGTCATTTCACCAAAACATGGTCCATGCTCTACTATACTATATATTCTCCCCTCTGCATTTGAATCAGACAGCTTCTGTTCCATGTGCTGCCTGAGCCCACCAAGAGCAATGAGAGCACAGGAAAGAGTCTTGCTGTTCTCAGTTCAGATGCATGGATCTGGAATGGCCCATGGCATAAGAAAGCTGCAGTTGCAAGGGAAGTTCTGTTCAGTTGGGGCTGTATCATGCCCAATATGGGCAGAATCTTTGTAAAACTTAGCAATGAAAATCTAGTGTCTACAGACCATTTATTAATTGCTATTTTAAAAGCTTATAAGTTGGTCACATTTTCATGGAGATGGCAAAAGATAGAGCCATACCAAACTTCATGTCCCTGCTCCAAAGGTTGGGGGTGCTAGATATTTTCAAAGAAAAGGTCTTCAGAATTTTTTAAAATGGGCAAAAGAACCTATTTTTCCCTAGCCCTCATTCTCAGAAATGACTGAAGTTAAGGGGGAAAAAAAGAACCGGACTGAAGTGGACACCTGATGTGGAAAATTTCAGCCCAAATGTTTGAAGTATAGCAAAGCTAAAAGACACGGGAAACAGGGTCTCAAAATAGGAAATGCTGGACAGCCTTTCAAATAAGCAGTGCTATCTGTCTTGTCTGCAATGTTTAAATAATAGTTATGGAATTATTGGTCTGTCCCCATCAAACTAAAAATGTTTAAAAGCAAGTGAAAATTTCAGCCTAAATTATAGGACTGTGAATCCTTGACTGTTCTATCACCTGCACCCGTTAAAACTAGATATTAGTAAATATACTAGGAAGGACAGAAATGACTTAATAGTTCCTTTCTATTTACAAATGCTATGATTTATTAAAAAGAACTGATGTTTACACTCAGACTGCAAGATTACTTTCATAAAGTGTTGATTTGTTTCATGCATTGCTCTGCTTTTACAGCTTTAATCTCAGTCTCTGTAAAGGACTTTATAGCTGATATGTAGAATTACACAGCATATTGTTTGGTTTGTACATTAGTAGACTTTCAGCTGGTAATGCACATAAAGGATTCATAAAGGCTCACTGGTAATGGTCAAATAATATTATATAGGTTCTCTGTCAGGTCCTGATGCTGCCAGCATTTAAGATGTGTTTCAAGTTGGGATCTACTATACACAAGTATATTAATTCTTAACATACCACTCACGAGAGGTGAATCTTAATGGAATGGAAATTATGGTTATCGCCACCTTCAAACAGACTTAATCAGATTTATGTACATAAGCGGGAACCAAAAAAAACAAAAAAACAAAAGTTTGAGTGTAGATATGCTACCCACTCCTAAGATTCCAGGGCAACGTAACTGCAAAAAGGAAACTTTCTTCCAGGGCCTCTATCATGGATACTTCCTTTCCCAGAAGAGGTCATGTTATTTCCACTGGAGTTACATCAACAGTGGCTATATCATACAAACTGAAACTTCAGTACTCGGGTTTATTGAGTGGTTTAAGGAGCTTACTCACCCTATCTGCTCAACACAATTTTAAGAGGAGGCCCAATTAATTGTTCAGCTGTAATATATACACAGCATGTCGCAAAGAAACTACATAGCACAAACAGAGATGACAAAGGCACTCAGATTTTTAGGCCCAAACATAACTCATCTTTTGACACTGGAAGCTACAATAGGAAACAATTCTTTTTCTAAATTACTGGGTATTCAATTGATTGTTCTAGCAGTTAATAAAAACCAAAGTAAAATGCAACTCATAGTGTAGTGTAGACACTCCACAAACAGGGCACAAGCATGTTATCTAAGTCAATTGCAAGTTGTGGCCCAAAAAGTATAATTACATAAGAACCTTTTAAACCAGAGATTCTGACCCAAGGAACCTGTACCCTTGGGGTAATAGATATTTACCTTATTTTATAATGGGCTACATAATAAAGAACTAGCAAGTCAGTACAATCTAAAATTTCATACGATGACTTGTTAATGCTGATTTATATACCATATACTGAAATGCAAGTACACTATTTATATTCCAATTGATTTATTGTATAATTATATGGTAAAATCAAGGAAGCAAACACATTTTCAGTAATAATGTAATGTGACACTCCGGTATTTTCGTGTCTGATATTTTATAAGCAAGTAGATTTTAAGGGAGGAGAAACTCAGGAATCCACAAGACAAATCAGACTCCTGAAAGGTGTACAATAGTCTGGAAAGGTTGAAAGCTGATGTTTTAAACTTTAAAGAACAGCTTGTTTACATTACATATTTATTCTTCAGTTTATGTAATACACCTACTATTTTCAGAAGGCATATTTTCAGCATAATTTAGACCGCACATAGGTCAACAATGGCCAGAAACCTACACTACTCCTAAAAAAATCTCTGTTTAGAAAAAGTCTAAGAAAACAGCGTGTCCTGATGTTAATCCAACTTTGGCTCTGTCAGACCAAGAGAGGAAGAAATTCCAGAACAAAAGGCCCTCCACAGAGAATATACTGCCCAAGTCCTCTGTTGTATAAATTTGATGACTGCCAATTTAACTCTCTCAAGTGATCTCATTTCTCAGGGTAAGGCACAGACATTTCTCCCCTGTGGGCATTTTCTAAACAAACAAACAAATCCCTCCACTTCTGACAGTGTCTGTGTTAACATAACTTGTGATAAAAAAAAATATCAAAAGCTGCTCAAAATGTTGCAAAAAAAGCAGCAAGACTGCGTGATCTCTGTATACCACAAATGGACTGAGACTATCAACTTAATTCATATAGGCCACCTAACAATTCCATGATACATGACTTTCAGTCCCCACTAGCCAGAGCAAGATCTGAACTGATAGACTAGAGGCAAAAGACTATCAGTCCCCTTAAGTCATTCAGCTCCTTCCTTATATAGATATATACCAATGTGTGTGTGTGCGCAACACACACACACTACAATTTTACACATCATGCCCACAAAGATATTATGGCATCATTGCTAGTGGCTCTGTAATTAAGGATCATTCAGAAGTTGGTTTAAATTTCTTTTCTAGGCAAGAATACAAATATTGATCATAACCAAACAACTTACTGTCAGAGTAAAAAATTAGTTTTCCTTAAGGTTACACAAAAATCTAGTATCTTAGTATTTGAAAGGAATTCAAAATGAAACTCTAAGGTTGGCAGAGATTTTTTTCTGTCATTCTTCCCACAGTTGCATATTACGTTCTTTTTAACACTTCAAACTCCAGATGCAGCTTTAAACAAAATTTCAGATATATGACATTAGAAGAACAAAGTAATTAGCAATCTTTTATGAGAGAAATGAAGATGCATGGAGAGAGGAGCTCAAACTGCCATTAAGCAGGCTGTGTGTTTCCAAAGATCTCAGGGACATCACAAAACAGACACTACTGCCAGACATGCACACCCAAAAGGAATGCAAGAGTAGAGCCTCACTACCACAGATTACCTGAAATCTGCAGTACAGGTGATCGTCCAACATGCGTAGGGAAAATAGTGGTGGTTTATAGGAAAAGAAGAGAACAGGAAAGGACAGCATGGCTGAGAAACTAAGGATTATGCTACCAGTACATTTTGTTTGTGAATTCCTAGAAATTCTTTCAATACATCCATTATTAATTAGAGTTACCCGGTCAAAGATACCCCTATAGAGGTTTTATAAAAATTTATAAATACGGCTTGCGTGTCAAAAGTCAGACTGTTACTGGAATGCGCAAGGCTGTCATTAACAGAGACCTGCATTTCATTCAAGGGCAACAGAATGTTTACACAAGCTATCATTACTGGTCACTTCCATTCTTTTTACTGCTTAAGGTTTTTTCTGGTAACCTACACTGCACAAGGACGACAGAAGTTACTACAGCAATAAACTGTATGTTAGTGTACTTTTGTGAGTTTTATACATACACGTGCCAACAAACACACATATACACAGATAGTACATTGAAAGAAAATAAGGGACTTTTATTTCTATTAATGGCCCTTGAACTATTGGGTTTTATTTTGCCCATCATTGTCAGCTATCACACAGTATGAGGATGATGTCTGCCAGGAGGCAAGTCACTGATGAGACTTCAGATGGATGATGATTCCAATTCATGCTCTACGAGTTTTTCTATATATTTATAACAGGCAGCTTCTCAGAGACAGCACTACTGCTGGGGGGTTGCTGTATACTTTCCTTCTTCCTCTGCCCTTTCTCAGCCTCTCAAGCAAGGCAATTTTCTTCAAAACAGGGTGAGACTTGATGTATGATGTGATGCCACTGCAGTCTACACCAGCTAATTCCTCCCAGTTCCCAGGGTCAAGTTCTCCATTCTGACGATATACTTTCAGAATGTCCTAGCATTTCCTCAGTCCTCTTCTCATGACTGAGTGTAAAAAGAGGACTTGCTTCTGAAGACGAGTATCAGCCATTCACGCATAATGACCGAGTCAGCAAAGTTGATGTTTCACAATCTTCATCTCAACTTGCCCATAATTTATTGCCAAATGTCCATTTTAGTCTTTAAATTATCCTCTGGATAGATATTCAATACAATATCGTAAATCTATTCCATGCAAATGGATGATCGATTAATGACATAACAGTGAAACTAACAGAATACTGTAGTCTTGTTGCATTACACATTTGATAATACAAAAATATCACTTTTTTGGTTGTATGGAAATCTTGGTATAAAAATCTGCCAATCTCTACACCCATAAATGTTTTTTTAATGGGTGTTGACACAGAGCTTTTAAAAGTACGTCATTTCAATTGGATAAGTTTAACACTCTAAGGAAATACTCTGAACAAAAGTTTAATTACTACACAGAATAAACATTTACTGCATAACCTCAATGAATGTGCTAAAGCTAATATTAGATTATGAAATTGCTTTAAATAAATTTAAAATAAATTGCCAATGATGACACAGAAACTGTAATTCATGTAGTCATAAAATCCATAATTAGCTCTAATGAATATTTAAAGTCAAAGTTCAACCCAACTTTTTCAATGTTTAACCTACTATATCAATATAGTTCAAGGAATCCATTTATCATTGAACATGACAATGTCTGAATATTAATTAGCATAGGCCACTGCTGACAGGAAGTCCTTATCTCTTATAACCCTTTTGACTATAGTATGTGTCAACAGTATGTTTGTCACGTCTCATGTTATTGATTACCTGACTGTTTTGCTAAAAACAATTAAAATATTTTACATATTTATAAACCTGACTGTCAAGAGTGCTTATTAATTTTCCATTAGTAAAATGCAGTCTATTAGCTGCCATATTTCAGCCAGAGGAAAAGAACCAAATAAGCAATGGCAATAACTCCAGACAGGAAGACAATAATTTTACATAAATGCAATCTTACAGGATAGCAAAGTGGATACCTTGTCTGGCTTCATTTGTGTAGCAATGAAATCGGAGAGGCCTCAGATGGAAAATAATTTATGTAGGACCCTGCTTTTAAGAGTCAATTCAGGTTCCAGCTCTCTCAATTTCCTTAATAGGCTCCTT
The DNA here is from genome assembly GCA_007922195.1 of Podocnemis expansa. NCBI lineage: Eukaryota > Metazoa > Chordata > Testudines > Podocnemididae > Podocnemis > Podocnemis expansa. The sequence continues at coordinate 8,891,398 of ML681981.1, read as the reverse complement.
AAGGAAAACATTTATTTATTTTTACTGATAATGAAAATATACAAGGATGTAAGTAACCCTGCTATCTTTTCACATGGCAGGGGTTACAATGAAATTCCGTTTCTATTGCAAAATTCTGATCCAATGCATGAATAAACCCTAAGCCAGTGCACATATGTAATTCTGCTGGTACAGTAATGTGCACCTATATTTTGACTAGGAGCCACCCAATGCACACTTCACTTTTACTGAGGAAGTTACACAGCACTTTCAGGCACAAGGTGATTTACTCCCTCCTGGCTTCAGCTCCCCTCCCTCCCCCACAATCACTGGAGAATGATGTGGGCAGTCCACTCGTGGCTCTGCCCTCCAACCTACCACAAAGAGGCCCTGAAAGTGGGCCATGTAAGGCTCCAGGCTCCCCTCTGCCACAGGGAGATCCTGCAGATGGCCTGGGGCCTGGTTCTGGGATCCCTCCTCACCAAAACGCCCTGCAGCAGATGCCCTGGCCCAAGTCCCCCCATCACCTATGAGGAGGTTACACCCACTGTGGCTCTCCAAACACTAGGTTATTAAAGAAAATTTTTAAAAATGGCTCTTTTATCTTTTGGGTTGCCGACCGCTGATCTATATGAAGGAATTTGTGGGCAGGAAGGATTTTTGTGCAATAGAAGGATTTTTTCAAGGTGGTGGGTGGGGAGGAGATGAAGTCAGGGCAGCAGTGTAGCTGGAACTTTTCCTCCTCCCTTCCTCAGTGTCTGGCTTGCAGACAGCAAGGGCATTGCTATTTTGCAGTGAGGAGTACCAGGACCACCACTCCACCACCTTGGTTGCCAGCAGCAGGATGCTGACATGTTGTTTTGCAGTGGGGGATAAGGAGAGTGCCCTTATCAGGGCATTGACCTGTCTCCTTCCCCCCTCCTGTCTTCACTGTCCATGCTAGGAGCCACCTCCCCGTGTATGATGTCTTCCCCTTGCCACAGTGCAGCATGAAGCTGCCACAGGGAGCGTCCTCAGCCTGTTCCCTAAACACAGCCATTTTGGAGGCTGGGGGCTTCCCTGCCAAACTCAGAATTTAGCTGTTTCATTTCCCTCAGACTTGGGGTTCCTCCACCCAAGACCACCCCACTGCTCCCAAAGACATGGCTGCCCCACCCTTTCCAAAACACACTTAACTCTTCATGTGCCTTTGGTCAGACGACATTCCCCACAAACAGCAACTGCTGCTTAGGAATAATATAGCAAAAGGACACCAATGTCACTGCTAATGAGTGCCTATCGTGTTCCAAATTATTTAAACAGACTCTTACAAAGAAATTCAGATATAATTTTCAATTTCCAAGAAGTGAACAAAAGAAATGATGTAAGAACAGACTGGTTCTACTACATTTGAATAGAAAATGACAAATTAACTACAAACAACAAGCAATATAAAAGTACATATTTGTCAACTGTGTTCATAGTCCACTTGATCCGGTATGTCTAAATTAATACTCTATGTCTATTACTCATGGTGGATAAAACAGACTGGTTACACAGATCAACTCATTAAAAAATAATCTATCAATTTTTATTTGCAAACAAATTAGATGTCCAGCAATTTATCATTTCCTGAATTAGAGTTATCAGCCAAAGTATATATAATTAAGCTGCTATTGTGCTTTTTTGCACAAGGCCTTGTCTATCTGACATTTGGAACTTAAATGGAACAAACAATTTCTTACAACACACTCCTTATTTCAGATCCCCACAGCCTAGATAAGAACTTTAGTCCTTCAGTATCAGAATAATTACACCTTACAGAAGATGTAAAAAGATGTTGGACTCCAAATGTCCAATGATGAATTCAAAAATTTAGAAACAGTCACATGACAATAAAAATGGATGAGTTCAAAAAGACTGACTGTAAACAACAAGTTTAGATACAGCATGTGCATGTTCAGAATCATAACTGCAGGCAATTTGGACAAAGGAAGAGGGATCTGCTATTTAGCACTGACTATGATATTGGAGAGGTAGTTATTTTCAAATTTATAGTTTCAAATTATACTACCAATTCACACAACAATTATATAGTTCTTATGTTATTTAATCTTTTCATCTACAACAGTTTTCACTGCATTGGCTGCCTCTTGGTCTCTGAGTAGAACTAGCTCTACAAAGTTAACTCTACCTATAAACCTCCTCTCTCTACGTGCCAGGTTTGGTAAAATTTTCCAGCGTGCTTAAATGATTTAGAAGCCTTAATTCCACTAATTTCAGTACTTAAATCTAGTCCTGGAATCATTACAAAGTGCCCTGCCAACATCCCTCACTCTTAGAGGGGAACTCAGCTGAAGTATTTCCACTGATTGCAACTGTCATTGGATATATTTTCAAAAGCACTTAAATGCCATTGATTTTGATTTTTATGATTTAAAGACAATTAATGAACAAAATGTGTGCTCATGTTAACTTATAACATTTCTAACCTCCATGTGTATTGTGTTTGCCACCTCAAATTAGCAAATGCAAGCTCACATTCCATTTGCAAACAGAGCTTTTATGATTCAATTATTTAAAAAGAACTGCAGAAATGAATGAAGTGGAATTATAACTGTACATAAAAGTATTTTATAAATCAATGATTAATCCATCCACTATCTTTTGCAATGCAAAAGACTATATTGTCTATGCCTTTTGATACTAACATTCACAAAAGAGCTCTAACATTTTACATTTTAACCAATTCATTAAAATCACGAGTTTTTCTCCTTAAATATATATTACAGACTGGAACAAGGTATAGAACAGGACAGAACATTCATTCTCTCAGAAAAGGAATATGTGAATAGCTAACAGTTAAGGCAATGTTATCTACTGATCAGAGCAGGACCCCTGGAATCTATTCTCAACTCATCAGCCTCACAGCAGAACCCTGAGCAAGTCACTTAATTCCTCTATTATTAAGTAATATTTACATAACAGTAGCATCAAGGGGTCCCGATCAGGATAAGTGACCACACTGTTCTTAGCACTGTAGAATCACACAGGAAGACGGTCAAATTCAATCTCCAGTGGAGTTACAAAGGTGTATCTGGAGGCAGAATTTACAGTTGCAATTTAGGACCGAATTCAGAACAGGTTTACACCCCAGCAATCTCTTGATGGCAATGACTGGGAAGCTGCAAGTCAGCACGGAATTTGGCCCTTATTTAGTAATTCAGTTGATGATGCATGAGCCAGAACAAAATCCCTTTTTTTTTTCTGCAGTTGTATAGGCTCTTCAGTGAAGAAAAAGGAATAAATGTATTTTTGTCAGTAAATGAAACAGACGCAACAGACACAGATAATAGGTCTACTGAAAAAGATGTATTTTTTCAAAGTCACTTGACAGTGTAAAACTTCACAGTGTGCCAAAGAAAGAGAGAGAAGTCATTGAAAAACAAGATGATAAATATTTTATAAATACTCTGAAGAGGTGTGACAGCAGAATTTATCATGTATATATGTGATGAGCAGGGAAATTTATTTGCAAAGGAAAAATATAAGAAAAGTGCAGAATTTCCATGCTTTAAAGAAAGGGTTTCGTTTTTACATTTTGTTAAAAAATAAATAAAAACATATATTAACTAGATTTGACTAAAGGTGCCAGTGTCACTTATTCAATGAGTGCAGCCTCCCCCTCCTGTGGCTGATTCTTGAATGTGGTTTAAATTTACATAACAAAACATACTCCAGCAGAGTACTTCTGGAGTCTAAACCAGTGGTTCCCAGCCTGGGGTCTGGGAACCTCCAGGGGTCCATAGACACGTTGCAGGGGGTCCACAAAGCCTCTCCCTACTGGAGCCGAAACCAGCTGCAGCCCCAATGCTCCCCGCCAGGGCTCTGCCTCTCCCTGCCCGTGACTGGATCCTGGCAGGGGGATGGGAACACAGCAGCTTCCTGGCAGGGGCAAGGGCAGGGGGCCATAGCCACCACGTCTCAAGCTCCCCAGCAGTGTGGGCCATGGCGGTGGTGCTGGTCCCTGGCTGTCCCAGCGGCGTGGGCCAGAGTCTGCCTGCATGGGCCAGATTATATAATCAGCTAGAGGGCGACAAAGATTTTTTTGGGGGGGTTAAAAAGGGGTCCCCAGCCTGAAAAAGGTTGGGAACCACTGGTCTAGATGTTACTCAATGTTATATAAGAGTTAATATTTTAACACAGCTCAAATTTCACTTCAGCCTCCAGACATGAGTAAAGTTATGTACAAGATGCCAAAAACTTTTAAAATCACCCCAAAACACCATGTCAAAGACAAATTTCACATGGATGCTATGTGTTGTTCAGTATTATATGCGGCAAGGCTGTGGGTTATGTTTGAGGGCAGACAATTACAGAACACATGGGAAATGCTAAACATAAATTTAATGAAAACAAATGACAAGATGCCAAAAGAGCAGGGACATCAACAAAAGTAAAGAAAAAATGCACTGTAATTGACTCATTCTAGCATTTTTGTGCATTAACCCACCTGATTTTCTGAAAATAGAGACATGAAGGTATTTGATATATGTAAGAAATACATATTGCAATTCTACTAATTTTATTTAATTGATGGCCCTGGTTGGTAGGCTTCAAACTTGCTTAAAAATTGTAAATATATTAATAAAACATTGTGTTCCACTGATACCTATATCTATATTGTAGTTAGGGAAACTGAAGTTCGGTGTTTCATATTAATCATGGAAAAATGTCAGTTTGCATTTTCAGAGAATTTTGGGTTGGTTTTTTTTTTTTTATCATCATGGAAAGCGAGGATCTCTGGTGGTGACAACAGTCTGAAAGACTCAACCTTGATTCAGGTCAACTCTCTAGGGAACAACAAACATGGAAGCACACAACATTGTTTTAAAAGTTATATTTCAGAAAAGCGAAGTTGCAGCACTTCTTGCTTCTTCCTGTTTTCCAGAAATGCTCAGAGTTTCTACTGAAGGTCACAATGGCCTGAATAGCTGTTGTTTCATTTCTTACAAAAATTACTCTGTGGCTTGCATCCACGCTTTTGAATCAATTGCCAGTTTACTGTGGGACAAATGGTAGTCTCACTGTACAGGTCAAGTAAATAAGCTCTACAAAGGGGATGTTTGCATGGAATCAGGGAAGACAAATGTCTCCCCCAAACCATGGCATGGAAGGAGAGTTACAGTATTTTGCAGTTAGCTCCTACAATTGCTAGTTTCCCCACCCATAAGGTAAGGAGGTTTTCCAGTGTATCTGCATAGTTTGATACCTGATAGCTATGACCCCTAACAATATTATATGATACCCAGATTGTAACATCAGTGGCATTATAATATGGATGAATTTGGCCAAATGCAAATATCTAGCCATTTCTGGGGGGACAAAAAGTAGATTCTTTATTTAAAAAAATACTTTACACTTTTATTTTGTAGAAAATTTAAGACTGAACCTCTCATCATATTCTCTTGACTTTAGACAATTATAATTTAAACACTTGGCTTTATGTCAATTTAGAATTACATAGATCTCTTAAACAATATACTCAGGGACTGGAAATTCAATTTGACAAGAAGGCATTATTGCCCATTTCATTTAGTGTTATCCAGGTCAATCCAGAATAGGAAGGGTATTGTGGTAAAAGACTCTATTTAGCATGTCACAGTCACTGGAGGTTGTTCTGTATCTCCAAGAACCTTTGTAACTGCCTCAAAATAAGAGATGATTGATTTACAAGGTACCAAATTTGAAATTTCATATTCTAGGGCTAAACAAGAAATAATTGGACAAAGCTGTCCCCCTGTCTGACCCACCACAATCAAGCCCCCTTCAAGGTTGACTGCCTGCATGAGAAATATGTGCATAATTTCATTTTGTCTCCCGTCCAACATCCAATGTTAGAAGTTAATTAAATTGCTTGTCCATTGTATTCATCCACTTACAAAGTTAATGATATTCTGTTCCTGAATTAAAGAGAATTTTATAAAGCTTGCACTATGGAACCTGGCATGCTGTACATTGAGGAGTTGAACTCTGTCATAGCTCCTGATTGCAACTCTTCTAATTAGGAAACAAAATGAATGTTTCTGTGCCTGCCAATGCAGAGGACAAGTCATTCCAACAGTGAGGCTAAATGCTTTGTACAATAGCAACTTAATAATACCTCATGTTTGACTATAATAAATTCTGCAGGATTAATAAACCTGTTAAAATTTTAAATCATCATAACAAAGCTGAACTGCAGTATAACAAGACAGGTTTTTTTTTTTAAAAAAAAGTTTTGAGGGAAAGAAATGGCTTTTTGCAAGGACATCATGCCCTGCACAGATACAAATTATTGGGGTATATTTGGTTACCAAGGTTCGAGAATTTTAAACTAACTGCAAGAAACAGTACACGCACTGAGGTTGGCTAATGTGCTAAAGAAACTAAAATTAAGAATTTTAATCAAACTCTCCTTTTCATAGCTTTGGCCTGGCTTAGTCCTGGTCATGGGACTCCTTGTTTGTTTTGCTGAACTAGACTAACATAGCTACTCCTCTAGAACTTAACTGCAACTCTGACAGATCTGATCTATCAGTGCTAGCAACCTTCTGAAAAATCTTACAATCCAGTATTCTGATTCAGCTGTCACCAGTCTCAAGTTACATGATAACTGTTAATTGGCAGATTCTGGCACTCAGGCAGTGTGATGGTAAATTATGCCAACTTCACATGTGGTCAAAGGACAAAGGAGAGTAAAGTTGCTATATACCATGTACTGCTGAGAAGACATCAACTGGAAGCTATATTTTCAAGTGAACTATGGATGTAGACTTGAGGCCAGTGACAACTGGATAGGAATAGCTAATTGAGTGGGTTGGGAAAGGCTGCCATAAAAGTAGTACACTGCTGATGCATCCTTTCTACCCAGAGGAAGAAAGGCACAACACACATGAGAATAGAAGGACATCATAGAGGAAAGAGTTACAAGAACTTAGCAAGTTCCAAAGGGACAGCTGTGTCAGTCTAGTTCAGCAAAAAGAAACAAGGAGTCCTTAAAGACCAACAAATTTATTTATTGAATGAGCTTTCATGGGAGCAAATCCTACTTTGTGAGACTCTCTCTAGACGGGGGAACTAACATAATGAGAGGAAAATAACTGCTGGGGAGTGTAAGTCATAGGGACAGGTCATACTGTAACAGCAAATCAAAGCAGTTGTTAAGATTTAAACACTGGGGAACAGCAAATAGCGGAAGATGAGGTCAAGGACTCAGCACTTTCTTTCCCTCCAGGTAGGGATCCACTTCTAACACCACCCTTTGGTCACCAGGCCTGCCAACGATGGTACCTTGCTACCCACCCCCATCCCCCAGGGTCTCATAGAGAGACAGATAAAAAACAGGGCAGAAAGTGGCTTATTTTACCTGCCTATATCAGGGGACATTAAAACCAAGTCAGTTTGTTCAGCATTTACCAATCACCCTTAGAAACCAGTTTGTACGGAGTCTGCCCTGTCTAGGGCCAGCTCATTCTGCAAACAATTTTCAATTTTGTAAAATGGCAGATATTGAATATGTTTCAGTGGGATTTTATCAGTTTTTATCTAAACCTGAAACTCTAAATACAAGATGCAAAAAAACCAAAAAAAAACACACCAAAAAACCCAAACAAACAAACAAACAAACAAAAAAACCCTATAAACCTAGAATAGAAACAGAGAAAAATATTTCCCAGATGTCCATTATTTATTTAGAGTGTATGGAGGCAGTGTTGTCTTTCTTGTGAAATGCATTCCTTTTCTGGAATTTTGTATTGTGCTAGCATTCGGCAAAGCAAAACACTTGTTACTACCAGATTGTCTGATTTGTGATCAAAAGAAACAATGGAGGAATGTTTTTTTCTTTTGTGCAAGCTGAGTTTCAAAAAATTGGTTATTTCATGAGCATTATCCATGTTGTTTTGCTCCAAAAAAAATTATATTTACACTTTTTAAGGAATATTTTCACTAATAGAACTTTTGTAAATTGAAACATAGTGAATAACCTCACCAATGAAAAGCATTTAGTAAAGCAATCACAATTGTGCTTTTAATTATGAAAATAACTTTATTAAGTTATACTCTTTGTATCTAAAAATTCAATCAATGTAATTCCATGTTAATTAAATCATGTAAGTAATTTGCATCATAATTAAAACCTCTCAGTATTTTCTTTGATCTTTCAAATCCTTTTCAATCACAATTTTAATCTCATAATTTTTACTGGGAATCATATCCCATGCATTATATACATAAGTTAATTAAAGTAAAATGCATTTTTAAGAGGAAACCAATAATTTAACATAAACTGTTTACAAACTACTGTCATTGATTAGGACTGGCCCTGCATGCACATTCTTACTGAAAAGCTTTAACTGATTTTTAAAATTCCAATAATGTCATGGGTAATCACTGCCTACTTTTACTCCCAGTAACTTAGTGCAATGGCTTATGCAAGAGAAGCCCCAACTAGTGCTGATGACAGTGCTGTAGAGCTCAAAGGAGTGGGGCATCAGCCCGTTCATGTTCCTTATTTCCACTTAGTAGCTGACACATGAGGAGCAGCATAAGTGGATCACACACTACACATTTTGTACAGATGTATACAAGTACTCTGGAAGTATTGTACAAGCAAATACCACTGCCCTCACCTGGTGATCCACTGGCTCTCACAGCAAATATTTGTTTCGATTTAGAAAATACAATTTTTTGTGCTTGTCTAACGATTTGAAGCAGAGAAACATATCCTCACTTCCACATTGATGGAAGGATCTTTCATCAAAAGAATTATAAACTGGAGTCTTTCAAGAACGGACAAGTACACTCTAGAGTAAATCATATTGAAAAAATATTAAAAGAATCATAGACTAAGGTCATAAGCGACCAATATATATGATCATCTAGTCTGACCTCCTGCACAATGCAGGCCAAAAAAACCTCACCCATCCACTCGTGTAAAAAGCCTCTAACTTATAACTGAGTTATTAAAGTTCTTAAATCATGGTTTAAAGACTAAGGTACAGAGAATCCACCAGAAAGTGAGCCATGCCCCATGCTACAGAAGAAAGTGGAAAACCCCCAGAGCCTGTACCAACCTGCCCTGCATGAAAATTTCTTTTCAATCTCAAATACAGCAATCAGTTAAACCCAGAGCATGTGGGCAAAACTCACCAGTCAGACATCCAAGAAAGAATTCTCTGTAATAATTCAGAAGCCACCCCACCTACCATCCCATCTTGGGCCACTGGCATCTCTACCAGCATTCTTCAAAGATCAGTCAATTGCCGGAGTAGGGTGTCCCATCATACCATCCCCCTTCATAAATTTATCAAGTGCAGTTTTGAAGTCAGCTAGGGTGATGTTTGTGTGGGGGTCCCCCACTCCCACAGCTCTCCTTGGGAGGCTATTCTAGAACTTTGCTCCTCTGATGGTTAAAAACCTGCATCTAATTTTAAACCTAAACTTATCATAGAATCACAGATTATTAGGGCTGGAAGGGACCTCATGAGGTCATCTAATTCAATCTCCTGCTAACAGCAGGACTACTACCACTAAATCTACTCCCACTAAGTGTTTTGTCCAACCGGGTCTTAAAAGTTTCCAAAGATGTAGATTCCACCACTTACTTAGATAACCCATTCCAATGCTTCACCACCCTCCTAGTGAGAAAGTTCTTCCCAATATCCAACCTCGACAGCCCCAGCTGCAGCTTGAAACCATTGCTCCTTGTTCTGTCCTCTGTTACTACTGAGAACAGCCTAGCTCCCTCTTCTTTGGAGCACCCCCTCAAGTAGTTGAAGGTTCCTATCAAATCCCCCCTCAGTCTTCTCTTCTGCAAACTAAATAAGCCTTGCTCCTTCAGTCTCTCCTCGTAAGTCAGTGCCCCTACTCCCTAATCATTTTCGTTGCCCTCCGCTGGACTCTTTCTAATTTGTCAACATCCTTTTGGTAGTGTGGAGCCCAAAACTGGACACAGTATTCCAGATGCAGCCTCACCAGTGACGAATAGAAAGGAATTATCACATCCCTTGATCTGCTGACAACACTCCTATTGATGCAGTTCAATATGCCACTGGCCTTTTTGGCAACAAGAGCACATTGTTGACTCACATCCAGCTTGCCATCTACCATAACACCCAGGTCCTTTACTACCATGCTGCTACTTAGCCAATCAGTCCCCAGCCTGTAGTAGTACATAGGATTTTAACATCCTAACTGCAGGACTCTGTACTTGCCCTTGTTGAACCTCGTGACGTTTTATTTGGCCCAATGCTCCAATTTGTCTAGGTCTCCGCGAATGCTATCACTACCCTTCAGTGTATCTACCGTTCCCTCCAGCTTAGTGTCATCCACAAACCTGCTGAGCATGCAATCTATCCCATCATCCAGATCATTAACGAAGATGGTAAACAAAATGAGCCCCAGGGGCACTCTGCTTGTTACTGGTTGCCAACTATACATTGAGCCATTGATCCTTCCCGCTGAGCCTGATGATCTTGCCAGCTTTATATCCACTTTACAGTCCATTCATCCGAACCATACTTCCTTAACTTGCTAACAAGAATGCTTCTTGATGGACACTTTGTATGTGCTTGTTCTTGTGTCCACACTGGCACCAAACTAATAATTCCTCTCTTTCCCTGGTATCTATTCCTCTGATGCATTTATGGAGAGCAAGCATATCTTCCTACAGCCTTCTTTTGGTTAGGCTAAACAAGCCAAGCTCTCTGAAGTCTGCTCTCATAAGGCAGACCTGTTCCAGTTTGAACTATTCTTTCCTAAACTTGGGGGTCTAGAACTGCACATAATATTCCAAGTCTCACCAGTGCATTGTTTTGTTTTGTTGAATTAGGCAGCTATTTTTAAGGATACAAGACAAAAGATACTAAATTATGGCTTTTGAAAATTTGATGACACAGAAGATGTCAACAGTCGCTCACTACAATCAACTTTGTTGCTGTACTCACTAACAACTACGTAAAGCACTAAGAATATTCTTACCCAGTATGTAGCTTAACTGCTAGAGAATGATTTGGAACAAAACAGAAATGCTTTATAAAAAAATGAATAGACAAACTTCCCTCTATAATATATACAAATATCTTTTAGAAAATGTCTTTATTGCTGACAAAGGAATAAAAATTAAAAATGATAACAGGTATTTGTTTTACTACCTACAGACAAGACTCACTGCCCCAATTATTATCTAATTTATTTTTCAAATATAGGACCGATCTGTGATTTCCAGGTGCACAAATTACATATTTAGTAGCACACATACATATAATATTTATATAAAGTACATTTATGTTAAATCTCCTTGAACGTAGTATATGACAAGTAAAGGATATCTTAGAGAGCAAGTGCATATGAAATATTAAACTTGTACAGAATTTATCTAGTAGAATGTTGCTCTATGGGAGTCATCAGCACACACATTTAGCTGAAGATTGCTCTCATATTATGGAAAGCTTATTACACAACCGATTACAAAGGATTTTATGGGGGTGGAGATGGGAAGCAAAATGAGGAGACAAAGCAGGCATTAACTATAGACTAACTACAGATTATACTGGAGTAGATACCAGCATCTCTAAGTAGAGATCAAAGTTCAAAGATAGAGAAGGGAAAATGTATAACAAAATAGCAGAACTGAAGACTCATTTCTGCTTTTTAAATCTAGTCTGACTGCATCTGTCCCAGCTGCTCTGCCAATTGCACTTAAATTATTTTCCTCAGTGTTAAAAAGCTTCAGTCCTGATCCATATTTGTATTTTAATCTCTTTACCAAGATCAAGAATTATGAATTATTCTATAATTTAAGGTGTGATGTAGGCTTTAGTTTAATGAGTTCTGAGAATAATCCATCATGTTTCCTCTTCCTCCCCCCCGCTATCTTTTCAAGCCATCTAATCAAAATCATCTTTTACTGATCAGCGCTGCTGGATTCAAACCCGGTGACCAACAGGTGAAAGATTAATCCACTAAACCATTAAAACCTTAAAACTATTATTCTATTACCACAAAAGTTTCTAAATAGTGATGCTAGAAAAGTGGTTTTAAAAACCTGTGGCAAATACCCTGCTGGCATGAAAAAACATAAGTTGTTCTCTGAATGACTAAAATCAATTTTTGTAGTTTTATCTAAGCATCATATTTATTAACCTGACTATGAAAATACAAGTATTTCACATCCATAAAACCGTTGTGAACTAGTGTCCATCATCCAGACTGAAACAAGAATCTTGCTGTTGCACACACAAACACACATTTTGAATCATATACTATACACTTAGACATAACATCCCATAAGCAAGAAAATTAATAGTTAAGGCATCTAACAGAGCATGCTCTGCCTTTCCTCACTCAGAGAAATACAGATAATGTACCACAACCTTAATTCAGTCCCAGTGAGGAAGGCAGCTTTCCAGGTCCCACCATCAATTCACCAACAGACCAGACAAAACTTCCCACTCCATCTCACCGCTACTTTTCCTGCTCAGTTCTGGAAAGAAGAGTGGAGTAAGTGGAGTTCTTCAAGATGTGTCTCTGAGTGCTCCACTTTGAATAAAAAAAAAATTAAAAAAAAAACAAAACAAGTAGTCGAGTAGCACTTAAAGACTAAGATTTATTTTTCGCATGCTGTTAGTCTTTAAATGCCACATGACTCCTTGTTTGTTTTTTTTTTGCTGGACTAGACTAAGATGGCTATCCCTTTGGAAATCCACTTCGAGTGTCTGTGTCCCCCCCATGTGCCTTTGGTCAGTGATTTTCATTAGGTCTATTTGGCCTGCAAACATGCTGCTGATAACCTTATGCCTAAATTGAGACTATCCATTCACATGAGCAGATCACCTTCAGTTCCTTCTTCATCACTGGCTATGAGAAGGAAATTCTGAAGCAGATGGTAAGGGGAACAGGTAATGGAGCACCCATAAAGGGACACATTTTTTTAAAAAATACAGTTACAGCAGAGGGTGAGTAACCCCTCTTTCTTCACTGAGTAGTGTCCCAATGGACGCTGCACTTCCAATGACTCCCAAGCCATTCCCCAGTCAAGAGGAGGGAGCTTTGGAATTGAGTCCAGCACAGAAAACTGAGCTACCTGATTTTGTTTACCACTTTGTAAATCAGGGGCATTGGGAGAAATGCACAAAACATCTTCATCCAAGAGAGGCATCCCCCAATGAACTACAACCTAATCCTCACTTTGAATAGATGGTATCTTTTATTTGTAAATATGGTGAACAGATCCACTATTAGAAACCTCCAAGTCTGCAGCATGGACCACTCTACACTGCTGGGAGAATCTGGCAGCAGTTGATAGGAGTTATGCAAGCTACAAGAAGCGTCTTATGCGACGCATGTCAACTTACTAACCCTTTCAGTGAGGTGTCTTCACCACACTGCATCACTTGAGGGAGTGGTTTTGCTAAGATCCAAAGGGGTATCTGTATTAGTCTAGTTCAGCGAAACAAACAGAATCCTGTGGCACTTTTGAAGACTAACATTTATTTATTGCATGAGCTTTTGTGGGAGAAAACCCCACTTCATCAGAAGCTTTGAAGATGACATGATGATGATGATTTCCCTCATCTTCAAAGCATCTGATGAAGTGGGTTCTATGCCTACAAGAACCTGGAAAGCCAACTCCCATTCATGGTTTTGGGAAACAATTGTTGAGAGAGCTGGCTGTGACATTCTGGCTGTCTGAGAGATACACTGACGAAATTGTGAGGTTTTTTGAGGTTGGGTTCCCCAAGAGAAAAGTACAGTTCTTCTTTGGTTCTTTAGAGTAGTTCTCTAAGGCTTTCCCCTTTCTCAGATAGGGCTGTGCCAAGACACTCCTGGGGACTAAGGTACAAGGGGGGTTCTCGTGACCTAGCTTCAAAGTGGAGTGAAAGGAGTGCTCCCTCATTAATAGTTGTGGCTTCATTTCCCAGTTTTTCCAAGCCCTGGATTTGATGGTTAAACCAAAGTTACACTTCTGAGTAACATGAGATTGTCTCAGGCAGCAGTGTCGGTCACTAGACAGAACTTCCTTTCTACATGTGAGTCAATGTTTAAACCCTGGTTAACTGACACATTCCTCACAGGGATGACTTCTCCATAGAAGATAAAATAATCTTTCAATAACCAAGTTCCAAAGGGGACAGTCATGTTAGTCTAGTTCAGTAAAAGAAACAAGGAGTCCTGTGGCACTTAACAGATTAACAAATTTATTTATTGCATGAGCTTTTGTGGGGGAAAAACCCACTTTGTCAGACACTTTGAAGATCGGGGAACTTACAGAATGGGAAGAAAAAAATGCAAAGAAGTGTAAGTCATAGGATCAAGTGTGTGACACTTCTGTGCAGCTCTGCTGAGTGGGGTGTCAAATTCATGGCCTGCGGGCCAGATCAGGATTAAATTTTTTTTTGGTTGTGATCAGAAAATGGACTGCAAAATGACACTCTCTTGCTGTGAACATGGAGGCAAAAAGAGCTGGGGAACCCATGTGGCCACATGGCCCACAACAGGCATCTTGCCTGCCAACGCGGCCCACCACATTGAATGAGTTTGACACCCCTGGTTATAAAGCACTATACAAATGCTGTGTGTTACATAACTTGAATTTATGAACATTTTCATATCATATGTCAATTCTGGTTTGGACTTTAATCTCCTTAAAGGGTAAAACCACAGTTGGAAAGATTATTCTTCTCAAGTAGCTATCTTGAAAAAAATACTGAACATTATTAAATGGCATTATAAGATGAAACCTAGGTCAATTTTTTTTAAACGGGTGTCTAATAATTGACTTAAATACAAACGTAGAAGCCTAATTTTACAGCATCTAAAGCAGTGGAGGCCAAACTTGGGGAACTCAAGAGCCACACAAGTTGATTGCTAAACCTTTGAGAGCCTCAGTAAGGCATATAGCCATGTTCTACCTACTCCAAAATTCCTAAGTTTAAAAATTTATTGCACACTTTAATTTTATTGTAAAAAGAGGGCAAATATTGATCCTACTAATGTCAGATTCTAATAATTACTTAAGGTTACCATGAAGACTAGGCCTACCTATACAGCAAAAACTTAGTTTCTCTCCACCATCCCAACCATGCCACCACTTCTTCCCGCCATCCCAACCACCTCATCAACCCCCAGGCCCTGATGCTGGCTCCCCGGGCCAATCCCCCTCTCCCCATGGTCCCCTTACCTAGCTGCTCCAGCAGCCAGACAAAGGCTGGGGCTCCCCTTGAGCATGCTCAGGCCAGGAAATTAAAAACCTCTAGGCTGGGGCTCCTTTCCGTTGGCTTTCTTCCACAAGCCGCATTTTTTCATTCAAGAGCCGCATGCGGGTCCCAAACTGCAGTTTGGCCACACCTGATCTATAGCTTGGGCACCAGTTGTTTAAAATTCTTTGCCTTTTCCATGTAAATAAATTATTTATCAAAATTTTATAGATTTTTTTTTTTACATAAAATTCCTCCTTTTAAAATGAACAAGGTAGAACATTAACAGTTACTTCTTCTAGCCCTGATAATACTCCTGAAATAATTTCAAGTATTATGAATAGTGCTAGGCGTGCTCCGCCGCACAATGGGGCCAAATTTCACTGCAATAGCTACTAGATTTTGTGAAAATGTTGATTTATTGTACTGCCATGAAATACTCCTCCTTCCCATCCCCCAAAAATCTATGTGAAAACTAAGATTTATAGCTGAAAATATTGGGCCATCAGTGCAGGGACTGCACTGGGATATCTGGCTCTTAACACATGAGACCCTACTACCTGAGGAAAAAAAAATCCCCACTCTCTTAGCCAAGGATGTAGCATGCTCATTAAGCTTTGTTGACTGAGTCAACATGAAAGGGAGAGAAACTGCCATACTCAGCAACCGTGGCTTGCAGTACTAATTAATACGGACATAATTGCTCACAAACTGTAAGTGATTATTTTTAAGAATGGGGTTTTACAAAATTCAGCAGTTCATGTAACATGGCCACATGGTGGGGGGGAGGGGAGAATACTGGTGCGAGGTCCTATGCAGCTGGACTGCAAAGATCACAACTTTCCCAAAGAAGTGCTAGACAGAGCACCTGCATGCCAAAAGTGCAGAGACCAAGCCAGAGACAGTGCAGGAACTCTGTTCTGACTCCTGAAGCTTAAATGCTCCTTGGAATAAGCATTTGGATCCTTTCACGGCAGTCTGATGAGCACTGAGGAGAGGGAAGATCAACTGGGGCTATGACATCATACACAGAAATGTACCTTTCTTCACTCTTATAGATTTGAGTTCCCCCAGGAGTACAGCTCTATAACACACAAGAGTGCGAGATTCTTAAATTTTTGTCCATAATGTAGCCTTTCCTGTGCAAAGCAACATCTTTAGCTTTATCACTATTTTGATACCTCTTCCTCATATAGGGAAGTAGATTCAGTGGGAAGATTTATCCCTAAATACATTTAAAAATAGATTTAAAAGTCTTTTAAAACCATTTAAAAGATTAATTTAAATGGAATAAAGTTAGTTTAGATTTTAGAATGTCTCTGGTTTAAAGCAAATAGCTGAGAGGCAGAAAACATATGATGTCCAAATGTTATCACACAATTTAAATCTTTTGAACTCATTAACTACAGGATACGAAAGCTTTGTTCTATCTTATTAAACAAACCAAATAATAATATATCAAACATCAAAACTAAAAAGAAAGTCTGTTCTTTAGTGTCTTGTGATTATACTTAATTTTCAAAATTAGAAATTCATGATATGTACAGCTTCTTACATGCATTAAATAAAATACTTCAATAACCATATTGTTGCAGAGATTTTTGTTTAATATATATGCATATGGAACAATTTGATTTGTCAGATGACAAATCATTTGCTGTTGCTAGAGCAGAAATGGTCTATTAAACTTAACTGGCATTAGTAAATTAGTTTATAAAACGCATGCAATAAGCAAAACACACATTTTGTAATATCAGTGAGGATCATAAGTTAAATGTACAATGAAATTCATTAAGGACAACAAAATACGCAAAAGACCAGTTTACAAAGAGCCCTAGTGATAAGTCAATGTATGGAAATAAGAATGTAACAAGTCAAAAGGGACAGAAGAACCTAGCTTAATCTGATTATTCTGGTTTTGAGGCAACATATTAATCAAGTGGACAAAACAATTCTATTAATCAATTTCAAAAGGTACATTACGACAATAAATCTTTTACTATACTGCAAATGATAAAACAAGCAATCTACCAGGGTTATGCTAATTACATGTTTCAAGTCAAATGAAACAATTCCATACTTTGTCTTGTTTGGAAAACTAGAAAGTTCTTGTCATTTAATTATATTTTATATGTCTATATCTTTGTCCACGCACATAAATTAGAGTATTAAAGAATTGCAGATACACTGCCTTTTTGTCATCACAGATATCAATGTGAACTGTGCAGAGGGGTAGCCGTGTTAGTCTGTGTACAGCAAAAGCAGTGAGACTCCTGTGGCACCTTACAGACTAACAGATTTCTTCGGGCATAAGCTTTTGTAGGCTCCAACCCACTTTATCAGATGCAACATGCATCTGACGAAGGAGGTTGGAGCCCAGAAAAGCCTATCCCCAAAGAAATCTGTTAGTCTATAAGGTGTCATAGGACTCTCACTGCTTTTAATGTGAGTTTCTATTAATTGCTACTAGCACATATCGAAAATAGAGAAGTGAATAAATATCCATTACAGGATAAAAATGGGTGAGCATGTAGCTTTGAATTAAAAATATTCTCAATTAGTACTAAAATTTTTCAGCCATATTTTGGACACAATGCCAAATACATACTTGGAAATGACTTGAGCATTATTTTGGCATTCACAATCGAGAAAAGCGATGAACTAATACACAAAGGAGGTAGAAAATTAGCAAATTTGTTTAAAAAGGGCCAAATCTCCCTTTGACAAAAGAAATTGTCTAAAAGCAAAAGACATCTTTCTCATCTCTGTGCAGTATGTAGCATCCTTTGGGGTGCTCAAAAGAAAAAATAATAATATAAACACAAGCACTTGGCAAGAAACGACATAGGCAGTATACATGAAAAAAAAAGTGTCGGGAGGGATGACAAGAATGGTGTCAATTCCTGCTCATGCCATTGCCTCCAACACTATCTGTCCTATTGTCTGCCCAATGATATTGTCCGCCCAATGATATTGTCCATGTTGTCTCTAACTCCTGAGAAATCAGAAGATCTGCAGCAGAGCATTAGCATACAAGAAATGATAAAATACATATATTTGTACATGTACAGAAAATACATAATAATCTGAGGTAAGAAACAAAAAGTTACGTACAATATTCACAGCTACTTGAACAAACAGAGTAATAGAACATATGTGAAATTGATATTGATTACATCAGGTTCATATTTGTATATTACATCAAACATTTGACAAAATATGCAGCAAGACATACGAGTCACATATACAGTATTTCATTTTTCTCAAATGGTGACATCATTTTGATACTAAAGGTAGGTTGCTTAGTCTGAAAAGATATTTTCATCTCTTTTCAAAATATTTGTACCATGTTTCTTCTATATGACTTGCTGTTCATCCCATGCAGCACAGCAGCTTGTCCCCTGGTCTGCATTACTCACTGCAAAAACATTTTGGCCTAAATTAATCCTGATACTGGTTACATTGAGGTTTCAGCACTTCTGGGTACTTTTCCCACAGCACAAATACACCAAACTGTTTCTCTTTACCCTCTATGTCCTGGCATTTCCTCTCAATTTACACTGCCTATTTCTGCTAGCACAAACTGAGCACAATTAGCTTCACCACATGATCCCGCTGCACAAACTTCTCTGCTCTTAGATGGTGTTTAACCTGATCACTGGATTTTAATTATACTTACTCAAACAGAGCTGAACAGATTTTGTCCTTGTCTATACTTGAAGTGCAATCACAATAAGCACTAATGCAGCTGCGTATATTCCTAACACCCACTGCCAGCAACAGGTAATTTTGTCAGAGTGGTCAAATCCTACATATAGTTTTCTTGCATAGCCAATATTATCTGTTGAGCAGTATCCGGCCCAAAGTCTGCTAAATCACAGCATCTCCAAAATAGATAGAATTTACCAATAAAACCTGTATTTTTATGTGGTAGACGACAGAGTGGGCAGTAACACATTACCAATTTTTATGCAGATGAAGTTCCCACTGAAAGCAATGATGGGTTGTGACTAAAAACAGATGATGCAATTATGGGCCTGTGTTACTATCTTTAAAAAAATGAATAAATAAAAAACAAAAAACAGTATGAACTGCAAAAAGCAGGTGCTTTGTTCAAATGGATAACATCATCCCTGGGTTTCAACCGTGAAAGAAATATCTCGTGGGATCTTCCGCCATCATTATAAAAAATCATTAATATATTTTTAAATTCTGAAATAGATGGATTTTAGTCAGTTCCCATTTTGTTAAGTATGTGCAATAATTTTATAATTTAACTACAAAAAGAATTACTAATTATTAATTACTAATGACTAAAAATTTAATTCCTCATACTGCAGTATAACACCACCTTCGTGAATTTTGCATTACAAAATGATTATACCACAAATGAGAAATTTTATGTAATATATATAAAAAACTGTTCTACTTCTTGGAGCAGAATCCCCTTGGATACATATGCAAATCCAGAATCACTAGTAAATCCACTGAAATCTCTCTGAATTTTACACATCTACATAAAACTAGGATTTGAGGTGTGGGATAAATAGGTTTTGGTTTGGGAACTCACTCCGTGTTGGAGGTACAGTGTTGATTTTTGTAGATTATATGCTCATTTTCTTTTAATCAGACCTATTTTAACGAAAGAACACATCAGGTTCGGGTTTACCTAATCTACAGCTGTATCACATTACTATTTACTCCTTTACAATGTTATCCTATTGATAAAGTATATGGCAACACATTTTTCGAATTTAGCTGGTACTACTAAGTTAAGGGGAGAAAAAGATTGCCTGGTATTCTTAGTTACTACATCATCAAAACAGAACATCCTTTAATTTTGGTAAAAACAATCATTTAACACCAAATATTTAATTTTGAAATTTTTCTATCATAAATTATACAAAAATAGTGAGGTTATATATGATTTATTCCATTAGTGATATTTAGAACAGATGCTACTTTTATTTATTACAGTCAAATCAAATGTTTTAAAATACAAAATAACAAAGGGACTGTATTTTAAAACATTAAAAAAAATCTTAGTACGTTTAACGTAAGACAAAGTGAAATTTTTGAAGTATATTTTTAAATAAATATTAATACTTGTTTAATCTTATCCAGAAGAAAAAGCAGCAAGTTATTTAATTTTTCACAGATACTTGTATGAACTTGCTTTACTTACAGCTTTAATTTAGACTTTATGAAAGATAAAATGACAGTGGAATTAAATGAGGTCAAAGACTCAGGAAGACCTCATTTAAACCCACCATACTTGGATCTATTTATAAACTCTAAATGATATTCAGAAGAACAGTAGGTAGACAAATATATTTGTAAGATTTAATAATTTGGTTTAATAGAAATAAGAAACAATAACTAACATTTATAAAAAGTTACACACACACACACACACTCACAGTCTTATGTTAAATGCACTTAGCAAAAGGTCACAGCTCCTGAATTTGCTAGATAAATAAATGTTGGTGAGGTGGATGAATCACTGGAGAATTGGTGCATGGCAGCGAATGAATAACCTGCAAATGCTTCCCAAACCCCATTATTTCCCTTTTTCCAGTAGGCCAAAGATTCATGTCCCTGCATGCCGCCAGTTCATTACAGAGAAATATCATTCCTCTTCTGGCGCACTCTGGACGGCCCTCTCAGCCCCACGAGGACCCTTTAATGTTTAATTCCCCATCATCTGCTCCAGTGAACAGCTTAATCTCTGCTTGTATGATCAATACTATATCAGTGTAAATTAAAATGACAATTTTAAAGTAATTAAGCCTGTTAATGCTCGATTCAAATGTCATTATTTGCACAAGGGATTGAGGAGAAATTACATCGTGTCCAGGGTGACAGGAAAATGTTTGAGCCTTCTCAATCCTGTTGCCGCTGCGCCACTGGAGGCTTTAGCAAAGCAGATTAACTTCTAGCTCCCACTGCCAGGATACCTATCCAATTTCAAAAGAGGATAACACAATTTGATAAATTTAATTCCAGCTACAAACTCAATTATTGTGATAATGGATGAAAACTGGGAGGAGACACTAAACAAGACCCATATAAAACATACACAACTTCAGAATGAGATACAACAGTAATTGTTTTATTTGATTTGCTCTATCCCTTTTGAAAACCCTTTAAAGAATTGTGATTGTTAGAAGAATAGCCAACATTTATTAAAAAGCATCAGCTCTAAGCTCAAAGTGGCTGCAGTTTAAAAGATTTTGGTTACAATGAAAATGTTTGCTGTCCTTTGCTTGTACAGCTACATTTATTAGACAAGTAAAATTACATCATTACTTTATTGGATCTCATAAATAGATCTATAAAACTCAACTAAGCCCAGATGAGATATCAGCCTATTCTGCAAGCTGGCCTTTCTAGAACCAACCCTAAGAACTTGTAGTCATTCTTTATTTCAATTTTCAAACTGTGATTTTAATAATAAAAACATACCTTAAATTTTATGTTACAGCCATCAGAAGCAATATTACATCAAGTCTGATTGTAGTTCGGGTGACCAGAAAGTACGAATGAAAAATCAGGACAGAAGGTAGAGGTAATAGGTGTCTATATAAAACAAAGCCCTGAATATTGGGATTGTCCCTATAAAAAAATCAGAATATCTGGTCACCCTAACTACAGTTAGACTTGATATACATACTGATTTCAATGGCTGTCATATGAAGTTTAAGGTATGTTTTTATTGTAAAAATATTATTTAATCCCATATAAGAGAAATAGGATATTAAGATACAAAGAAATATAGCCCTGCCAAAGATCTTTTAGACAGAACATTGGAAGAACTACTTATGTTTGATAATTTAAGAACAAATGTATTGAATTCAAAAGTGAAGATTTGTATGCCATAGATTTAAGACAGCAATAAAATGATGATGAAAAACTACTTTATAGATGAAGTGAATAATATAACAGTCTCTTACTGAAAGATGCATAAATGGTTCAGCAGTGAAGCTTTCACGTTCAATGTCCTTAAGATTACGGCCATACAATGAATGTCTTGACTACGAAGGTCAAGCAACAGTGAATAGGGCGGCAGTCGCATCTGCTGGATATTATTCTCATAAATTCAGTTTACTTGACCCTGCGCACTTCCTAAAGTTCTTTGAAAGAATTACATTGGATTTTTATTAGCATTCTGAAATCATTTCGGCATGCATTTCTTTGAATAATAAATGACATGTATTGATGCACTGTAGGCCTTTAGTAACTTGTGTGGGATGCATGTAGGCTTATCCTATTAACTTTTATTTTAATTATTAAATAGATCTTGATTTCATCGGTCTGGTTTTCTAAAATTCTAGATTCTACATTGCTATTTAGATCTCAGGCAAAATGCATTCCTCATTCTAGCTAAATATACCACATACCATTTTCCAGATATTTCTGCAGGTATTCTATCATATTACAGGTTATCTCGGATAAATTATCAAGAAAAAACACTTAGTTAAACCACTGATACAATTAAAGAAATAATTATCACAATGGGAAAGAGAAAGAAAGAAAGAAAGAAAGAAAGAAAGAAAGAAAATACTATTTTAACATCAGCTAAACTAGAACACAAAGTGAAAAACTGGGAAAAAAAGACTTACAGGTTCATGTACTGTAAAAATGACCTTTTCTTTGCTAAACTTTGACATACTAAAAGCACCAGTAAAATCAGAAGCAAAATAAAGTGCAAGACACTCTCCACTGTTAATTTAGAATGCCTTCCTCTTAAAACACAAAAGTTGATTCAAAGCACAGAAGACAATGTTTAAGAATGGGCTAATGTGCTCAGAGGGATTTGAGGGGAAAAAGAGATATGAAATGTTCTTTTCATCTTAATTAAATTTGACCATCATTATCCTCAGTTTCAATTATAAAGCATTTAAGGATGTTCACGAAATCAAAAGTAAATATGAATGAACACTTCCAACTTTACACAAATGAACAGAGAGTGCATCAGACTGGGCATTATTTAGGAACTGATTTGCATTCTCAAGACAGATCTTTATTTTTGACCCCTCTACTTTTGGTGATGGGCTTGAAGGCTTCCCTATTATTAAAGAATATCTTAATAAGCATACATATCGGTGAGGTTACTTCTATCTTAAGGGATCTTATTAGAATATCACTCTCTCATAAAACATTTTTGATTAATCAAAAATATTTAAAAATCTAGTTACATGACATCACAGTATAATTCTCTCCAGCTATAACTTACGGAAGTACGTTGATTTTTCAGAAATATTTTCATGTTCCAAATAGTACTGAAAAAAAGTCATGTGACTGATGCTAAACAATTCACATTCATGTCCATTATGTTGTAATTCTAACACTATTATTAATCTGCAACTTATAAAACCTAACAAGATACAGAGTTGAGCAAGACTAAAAATTGAAAAGAGAAGCTTCCTCAAATCTACCTCACTTTGTAGTATTAAAAAAAAGAAAAGTCATTTCTCAAGATATAATGTTTAGAAAGCTGAGATAACTAAAATCTGATTTTGAGAACAGCTATGCAAGCTTATTTTCTGTAGGATGAAATCTTTCTTTCTTTCTGCATACCTCCAAACTTTAAAATTAGTGTCAGGATCTGTCTTTCCTTTTCACATAATCTAAAACCTTTGTAAATTTAATTATAACTGTTTCTGTTCTGCATTATTAATAGGGCATGTTAATAGACATCAAGCCATATGGAGCACTAAACTAATTGTTTCTCAACGTACAATTACCTTATTCATCATGTGCATGTTGGCCTGTGTTTGCTTAACAAAGCTTATTAATTATCAGAGAAGTTGGTAATTCAGGAATGACGAGGTCATCACTAAAATTCACCTTAACTGATAGAATTCATTTAGGATTTGCAAATATACTTTCTACTTGAAGATGAAGGAAGAGAAAAACTTCCGTTTATTTTACAAAATATATTTTGATACAGAATGGCAATTGCCAATATCCAAGATAATACTGTATTCCCGCAGAGCTGGCACCAGTTTAACAATCATATTTTTTGTCTGTTTTAATATGACTTTTTGAACCTAGAAGGTTCTAGATAATTTTCCTGAGAAACAGCTGTTAAACTTATGAGGATTTATGTCAAAAATTTAAACTTATTAAAATACATCAGTGATATCCTTGAATTTGCTAGCCTGATTTGCTTCTTATGTAGTTAATCTGATCGGTGAATGAAGATGTAAACCCACCTGTGCCTCTGTCCCCCTCTAGTGGCTGCACCACAAAGAGGTTTATTAACTGGTTACTTCCTCCATGGCTAAGGAATTGTTAGTTCAATCAGTAGAAGATCATGCTTTTAGTTCCAAACATCCTGGATTAAAGCTCCATAGAATTCAACCAGAGGTTTGTCAGAGGTATAACTGTATTTTTAAAGGTGATCAATAACGTGCAGCCTGAGGAAGATTTTGCTATGGTTTTGATAAAAGGAAATCAATACCGAGTTCAGCTTAGATTTTTTTTTTTAATCTTTGTTCTAAATAATCAGAAAGGGTTCTATTAGCCACAGGGAGTGCAGAAGTTTAATATACTAAATTCTTCTCAAGGCAGCCCATTTTGATAAAAGGGAAACTAATTTTTAACTGAAAGTAACGTGGGGTTAAATGAACAAAACAAAGTTAAATTCTGAATCAGCCATCATAGGGGATGGGGAAGGAGAAGGAAGGTTCTGTTTGGCTGCGTCTGTGGTTTTTTGGGGTTTACTGCTTCAGTGGTTTTCTGTCAAAAAAACGCTAACAAGGCTGAATCTCTTTGAGAGCTTTATAATTTTTCATTTTGTTCACCAATACATTTCTTACAGAATATTTGTTTCCCACATGCAGTGTTATGACATAGCACTCAATCATGTTTGTCTTTTTTCCTGATGTATGGGCCAGCCACAACACAGCATGGTTAGACCTTTGCCAATGTGTCAGTTGCATATTTTTCACTGTTTGAGAAAGGTTAGTAACAAGCAACTTAATAAAATTATAATGCCAAAAACTCTCAGGTGAAGCTAACAGGACAATTTTAAAATGAAAGCTATAGAAACAGTGAAAATAGCTATTCATTTTATTTTATTTAATATCATCATTAGGAGACGTTTGCACAGGGTAATTATGCAACCATAGAACGCTCACTGTGTCCTACTACACAATCTGCTGAGGGTTGTATATTGTAATGATTCTGTGAACATAATCAGGTTTACCATGTGGTAGTAAAATTTGAATTGATGAAACTCAAAAGCTGTCTTTTAATACCTCAGATTTTTCTTTTCTTTTCTTTTCTTTTTTTTTAATTAAGAGTGTATCTAACCAATAGTGTAACACATTTTTTAACTCAAATGCTTCAATAAGGCTGTGAGCTATGGGAAAAACCATGGCCAACATTTTTAAACTTAAGTGTTTAAAGACTGTGTATATTTAAACTCATGTACAAGTAACTTATATGGTGAAATCCTGGCCCCATTGAAGCCTAGGACAAAACTCCATTTATCTCAAGGGGGCCAGAATTTTTCTCAGAGTTTTTAAATACACATCCCTCATACGAACATACAACAAAGGCTGTTCAGAAATGATCAAACTGCATTTTGCTTTTATTTGGCTAAGAAGCATCCTCATGTTCACTCTGCTCCACTAACCACACCAAACGTACCCTTAGGGCTTCCTCATTTCATGGCACCCACTTCCTCATTATGTAATGACCTCAGTTCACTTCACTAAGTCATAACCCTCTGGATAACAGAGTATCTTAGAAGCCTGAAAATCTTTTCACTTCCAAGTTTTTCTTCTATTTTGAATGTTTTTTCTCTTGTGTTTTGAATACAGCTGAACTTATGTGGATGCTTTTCTTTATCAACCACTTCAGTTTATACAGATCATTAATTATTGTGCTAAAAAAAATCTCTCTGTATCACTGTCATCTAGAATGTTAACAACTCTGGAAATCTATTGTTTCAATAAGTGTTGCAGAAGTAGGGAAAGGAACCATGCGCTGGATTCATTAATAATGAAATGGTGCACTTTTTTGTTTTTGTTTTTTAACAATGAACTTTTGTGTTTTTTCTACTTTTTTGTCAACTATAAAAAGGCTTAAGAAGCTGGTTTTCCCCATGCCTGGAAAGGCTTTTTCTATTGTTTGTTACATTAGAAATATTACATCTCTGAAATCTGATCCTTGCTGTTTTGCTCAAGGACCTTCAGCAAAAGGGAAATCAGAGGCATTCCATGAGCTCTCAAAGCTCAAGCTTCAGACCCTACAGATAATTCCTTGTGCTTATTTTAGTCAATAGGACTACTCACACATGTAAGGACAAGCACATTTTGTTTTCTGAACTGGAGCCTATGTGAAAGGAGAAGGGCACCATGAAACCTTTAACAGATTTTCTTTTTCACAAGAGTCCACTTGACATAAAGATAAATAGATAATGACCTAAAGGGGGGGGGGGGAGTTTTTTCAACAGCTTAACTAGAAATGGCTCCCCATCTCAGCTTTCAAATTTTATACAATATCAGTTTCATTAGTTCTTTAGTCACCAATTAATTTATTTCATTATAAACCATATTCTGAATGTTCAGATGAAACATGGTCTTATTTAGGACTGTTCTTTGTCTTGCTCTGAAACTTCAAAAGTCATAATATAAACTTATAAAAGTAGCATTTATTTATTTCTGATACGATGACAACGTTTGAGAATGTAACCAATTTAGTGGTGGGTTGGGTTTTTTTTTTGTGTCTGGTTCATAATCTGAATTGGGGCATCGCTGGTGCTGGGCGTACAGGCCTTGAGCCCCTGTTCTGCCATGGCAGTGCATTTACGGCACTTGAGCCCCGAGTCCTGGCACCCGAGCCCCAGGTCTTTTCCCGGGCCAGGGGCACTCCTGATCTGAATGTAATTTTAACATCCCAATTACGCAATAATGTATCTTTGGAAAACTGGAGTTAAGGTTGTGAACTTCAGTGCAATTTTCAGTTCTTCGATAATATTGCAGAATTTAAATTAAGTATGTTAGAGAATGTATTATGTTTGATTTTTTCTGATACACAGATTTTAAAGGTCAGAAGTAAAAACTTGACCTCAAAGTCCATGGGACTTGTCTTTGATTTCAAAGGTGCCTTTCATAACAACTATTTAAAAGAGCCCAGCAGTTCACACTTAAGCTAATTAAGAGTTGTATTTTTTAAAATTCCTTAGCACCCACCTGATCCCACAATGACACTTTCAAGAAAACTCAGCACCCAAGATACCTCTCTCTTTTGAAAAATCTAGTGACCTATTTTATTTCTGGAATGGTAACTAAGCTCTTGAAATATGTCCTTTTGCAGAAACAGAGCTATTTTGAAAATTTCCATACATTTATAGGTTCCAAGGTCAGACAAAATCATGATCCTAGTTTGATCTCCTGTATAATACAGGACATAGAACTTACCCAAAGTAATTCCTAGAGCAGATCTTTAGAAAAATATCCAATCCTGATTTTAAAATTGCTAATGAGGGAGAATCCACCACAACCCTCACTAAATTATTTCAATGGTTAATTATTCTCGGCATTAAAAATGTATGCCTTATTTCCAGTCTGAATGTATCTAGCTTTAACCTTCATCTGATAGAAGGAAAGCTAATTATTAAATAATTATTCCCTAGAAAAGCATTTATAGGCTGTAATCAAGTCAGTCACCCCTAATCTTTTCTTCTTTAAGATAAATAGCTTGTATTCCTGAAGTTTATCACTATAAGGCAGGTTTTCTAATCCTTTAATCAGGCTCATAGCTCTTCTCTGTAGCCTCTCCAATTTCTCAACATCTTTCTGGAATTGCGGGCACCAAAACCGGACACAGTATTCCAGCAACAGTCACGCCAGTGTCAAATATTGAGATAAAATAACTTGTTTACTCCCAATTGAGTTTTCCCTCTTTATGCAACCCATTATTACAGCAGTTTTTTTGGCTACAGCATTGCACTTGGAGCTCATGTTCATCTATTTGATCTCCTAATCTTTTTCAAAGTCACTGCTTACCAGAATAGAGTCCTGCATTTTGTAAGTATGGTATAACCTCAGAATCTCAGGAATGGACGTTGTTTGTAACTTTGAAATGTTCATAACACTGAATAAAATATTATGTTCTTTCAAAAGTTTACAACTGAACATTGACTTAATACAGCTTGAAATATGACCATGCAAAAGAAAAATGCTGTTTTCCTTTTTTTTTTTTTTTGTAGTTTATATTTAACACAGCACTGTAGTATATTTGCTTCCCCTTCCTCCCAACACTGCTGCTTCATTGCATACTTCCAGTTCCAAAGGAGGTGTGTAGCTGACTGGTCAGTTTGTAACTTTTGCGTTCATAATGCTGAGGTTCTAGTATACAGCTTATATTTGTTATTCCTAGACATATATGTTTACATTTAGTTGTATTAACATGGATTTTGTTTACTGGTGTCCAGTTTACCAAGTGATCCAGATTGCTCTGCATCAGTGGGCTGTGTCATTCTTTATTTATCCCTCCCCGCCTTTGCAAACTTTACCAATGATTATTTTATGTTTTCTTCTTTGTTCTTCCTTTCTCCCTAGGTAAGCATGGCTTATACGCTTTCTTCTTAGGTGCTCAGGGGCTTCCGGAATAGGAATTACACGTTGTCTTTGGCTCCCCCTGAAGCACAGGGGCTATTAACTGTTCTAAGGGTATAGGAAACATTTTTCCAACTGGAGACACACTGAAAGTGAAAGGATGGATGCTGTATAGATTATTTGCTCCTAAACTACAACTTTTGCAGAACAGATACTCTCCATCCAAATGTTATGGAAACTGTTCAGTTTTCACATATTAATGCAGAAAGAAAGGAAAAGCATTCTATGAACCGCCACTAGCTTAGCCCACTGGTCTCAATGCCTTGCCAACTATCTTTCTTCTCAGATCATCTACACATATTCCTCAAAGAGGAGCACTTGGGCCTATATTTCCACTATTTTACTTTTCTGGTTTGTACACCAACAGAAATGCTGCATTACATTTTCAGACTACCCAAGTAATCCCACTATTATCAAATTACATGCCCAACTACACTGGCACATCAGGTGCTGGACACGATGAAGGAGGTAGAGGAGAGACCATCCACCCTAGAGGCTGGGGAGATCACAGCCACCTCACCTAAGAGGAAACGTAGGGTTGTGGTGATTGGGGACTCCCTCCTGAGAGGAACGGAGGCACCCATCTGTCGTCCTGACAAGGCCTCTAGGGAGGTATGCTGCCTGCCAGGTGCCCGTATCAGAGACGTTACGGAGGGATTGTCAAAAATCATCTGCCCCTCAGACTACTACCCCATGCTTCTTATCCATGTGGGTACCAATGATACTGCGAGAGGTGATCCTCAGCAGATCAAAGGTGACTTCAGGGCTCTGGGAGCGAGGGTGAAGGAGTTTGGAGCACAGGTGGTGTTCTCATCAATCCTTCCAGTCAAGGCTAGAGGCCTGAGGAGAGACAGGTGCATCCTAGAGGTGAATGCCTGGCTGAGAAGATGGTGTGGTCAGGAGGGATTCGGCTTCCTTGACCATGGAGTTCTGTTTCAGGACAGAGGATTGATAGGCAGAGATGGCCTTCACCTGTCCAGGAAGGGGAAGAGTGTATTTGGGCACAGACTGGCTGACCTAGGGAGGAGGGCTTTAAACTAGGTTCAACGGGGGAAGGAGACCAAAGCCCAGAGGTAAGTGGCAATGTGGGAGATCTGGGGGAAGGGATGGAACTTGGGGGGTGCTGGGACTGTAGTACCAGGAATAAAAGAGAAGGTAGTTGGAACATGGGGGGGGGGGGCGGAAATCAAATAATTGTCTTAAATGTTCCACTGAAGAGCCAACAGATGAGGAGAGTGGGGGAGGAGGACTCCCAGGAAAAAATGCAAGGAGGTATATGTAATAGAACTGAAAACCAAACTGACAAAGTAGGGCAAGTGACCAGGTATCTTAGGTGCCTATACACTAATGCGAGGAGCCTGGGAAATAAACAGGAAGAATTGGAAGTACTAGTGCAGACAAGGAACTATGATATCATAGGAATAACGGAGACGTGGTGGGATAGTCTGCACGACTGGAGCTCTGCCATGGATGGGTATAAACTGTTCAGGAAAGACAGGCAGGGAAGAAGAGGGGGAGGAGTAGCATTATATGTAAAAGAGCTCTATGACTGCTCAGAGCTCCATTATGGAAGTGGAAGCGTGCCAATAGAAAGTCTGTGGGTTACACTGAGAGGGGAAAGCAACAAGGGGGATGTTGTGGTGGGGGTCTGCTATAGACCACCAGACGAGAAGCAGGAGGTGGATGAGGTGTTCTATGAACAACTAGCGGAAGCTAGTAGATCACAGGCCCTGGTGCTCATGGGGGACTTCAATTACCCTGACATCTGCTGGGAGGCCAATACAGCAGTGCATGGGCAATCCAGGAAGTTTTTAGAGAGTGTTGGGGACAACTTTCTAGTACAAATGCTGGAGGAACCAACTAGGCGTCTTGTACCTCTCGACCTGCTGCTCACAAACAGGGAAGAATTGATCAGGGAGGTAGAGGTAAATGGCAAGCTAGGCAGTAGTGACCATGACATGGTTGAGTTCAGGATGCTCATTAAAGGAAGGAAGGCAAGAAGCAAAACAAAAACCCTGGACTTCAAAAGAGCAGATTTTGGGTCCCTCAGGGAACTGATGGGCAAGATCCCTTGGGAAGCTAATCTGAAGGGGAAAGGAGTCCAAGAAAGCTGGTTATATTTTAAAGAAACCCTGCTAAGGACACAGGAACTTGCCATTCCAATTAGGAGAAAGAATAAACATGTGAGGCAGCCAGAATGGCTTAGCAGAGAACTCTGCTCTGAGCTTAAAAATAAAAAGGAAGCTTACAGGAAGTGGAAGCTTGGTCAGATGACCAAGGAGGCATATAAAGATATTGCTAGGGACTGCAGGGATAAAATCAGAAAGGCCAAAGGACAAATGGAGCTGCGGCTAGCGAGGGATGTAAAGGATAACAAGAAGGGGTTCTACAAGTATGTTAATAACAAGAAGAGGATCAGGGATGGTGCAGGTCCCTGGCTGAATGGGGCAGGCATCCTCATGACAGAGGATGAAGAAAAAGCTGAAGTGCTCAATGCTTTTTTTGCTTCAGTTTTCACAGGCAGGGTCAGCTCCCAGCCCACTACCATGGGTATGGCGGATTGGAGAGAAGAAGAGAGGCCCTTGGTGACGGAAGGTCAGGTTAGGGACTGCTTAAAGAAGCTGGATGTGTACAAGTCCATGGGGCCGGACGAACTGCATCCAAGGGTGCTGAGGGAATTGGCCGATGAGATAGCAGCACCGCTGGCCGTTATCTTTCAAAACTCATGGAGAACAGGGGAGGTGCCAGAGGATTGGAAAAAAGCAAATGTAGTGCCTATTTTCAAGAAAGGGAAAAAGGAGGATCCGGGGAATTACAGACCAGTCAGCCTCACCTCAATCCCTGGCAAAATTATGGAGCAGATTCTCAAAGAATCCATCCTCAAACACTTAGAAGAAAATAAAGTGATCAGGAATAGTCAGCATGGAGTTACCAAGGGTAAATCATGTCTGGCCAATCTCATTTCCTTCTATGAGCAGATGACTGGTTTTCTGGATGCAGGAAGAACCGTTGATGTGATATACCTTGATTTTAGCAAGGCTTTTGATACAGTTTCCCACAGCATTCTCATTGGCAAATTAAGGAAGTATGGGTTGGATAGGTGGACTATAAGGTGGATAGAAAACTGGCTAGATCAATGGTTTCAGCGTGTAGGAATCAGTGGTTCCACGTCTAGTTGGCAACCAGTCACGAGTGGTGTGCCCCAGGGGTCGGTACTGGGGCCGGTTCTGTTCAACATTTTCATCAATGATCTGGATGATGGAATAAACTGCACTCTCAGTAAGTTTGCGGATGACACCAAGCTGGGGGGAACAGTAGACACGTTGGAGGGCAAGGACAGGATTCAGGGAGACCTAGATAAATTGGAACAGTGGGCCAATAAAAATCTTATGAAGTTCAATACGGACAAGTGTAAAATCCTGCATGTGGGACGGAAAAACCCCATGCACTGCTACAGGCTGGGAAACATTCAGCTAAGTAGCAGCAGTGTAGAAAAGGGCCTGGGGGTCATGGTGGATGGGAAGCTAGATATGAGTCAGCAGTGTGCTCTTGCTGCCAAAAAGGCCAGTGGCATACTGGGCTGCATCAAAAGAAGTATTACCAGCAGATCAAGGGATGTGATCATTCCCCTCTATTCTGCACTGGTGAGGCCACATCTAGAATACTGTGTTCAGTTTTGGGCTCCCCACTACAAAAAGGACAGGGACATGCTAGAGAGAGTTCAGAGGAGGGCAACCAAAATGATTAAAGGGTTGGAGCACAAGCCCTATGAAGAAAGACTGAAAGCATTAGGCTTATTGAGTCTGCAGAAGAGAAGATTGAGGGGGGATTTGATAGCAACCTTCAACTACTTGAAGGGATGCTCTAAGGAAGATGGAGCTTGACTGTTCTCAGTAGTAACAGAGGAGAGAACAAGGAGCAATGGTCTCAAGTTGCAGTTAGGGAGGTTGAGGCTGGATATTAGAAAAAACTTTTTTACTAGGCGAGTGGTGAAGCCTTGGAATGAGCTGCCAAGGGAGGTGGTGGAGTCTCCATCTTTGGAGATGTTTAAGGCCCGGCTGGACAAAACCATGACTGGGATGGTTTAGTGGGAGTGGTCCTGCCTCTGGCAGGGGGTTGGACTAGATGACCTATGAGGTCCCTTCCAACCCTATGATTCTATGATCCCCTAGCAAAGGTAATAGCAGGTGTGGCCAAATTGCGGCTCGGGAACCACATGTGGCTCTTGAATGAAGAATTATGGCTCCGGAAGAACATCAGCAAATCAGTTTAGGAAAGCAGCGCCAGCCTAGGAGTTCAGGCAGGGGTCAGGACAGTAGGGAGAAGTGTGGCATGGTCAGGATTTTAAAGAACTCACCATTAGCCTGCAGTCCTCTACACTGAGCAGCAGCTAAGTTTTTACTGTATAGGCCTAATTTTCATGGTAATCTTAAATAATTATTAGAATCTGACATTAGTAAAATTGATGTTTGTCCTCTTTTTATGGTAAAATTAAAGTTGCAATGAGTTTTAAAAACTTAGTAATTTTGGAGAAGGCAAAAGCATATGGCTATATGCCTCAGTGCGGCTCTCAAAGGTTTAATAATCAACTTGTGTGCCTCTTGAGTTCCATAAGTTTGGCCACCCCCAGGTACTAATGTTAGACAGTTTTCACTGAGGGAGCAACTTGAGGCAAGTGGGGCTTCACAAGTGGCCTTGAAAACGGAACCAGGATCTAATTAATGAACATGCATGAGTCAGAAAAAACCACAGATAGCGGCCTGAGGTTGCAGGCCTGGCAAATAGTAAAGAATCTTTTTGCTGAGAAATACTGTTCTGGAAAGTCAATGAGACAAATACACGAACCACACAGGGTTGTTTCTACAAAATTTCTTTCCCAATAGATCTAGAGCCAACAAACTGGCAAAAGCCAGCAAGCAGAGTCTAACGGAAAGATCAAAACCGTCCTCTGTAGGCTCTGTGGTTTCATTTCTCTGTTCCTTCCCTCATAGGACAGCACTGAGTGTCACAAAAACGACATCACAACTGCTTAAATTTAAACAAAGACCACTTCCTACTAGCAATGAGTAATAACCAGACAGACAGAAGAACAAAGCCCTACCGCATCCTAGCTAAAAAGCATTGCAGAGCCCTTCACAGCTGCCCAGAACTCTCCCCTCACTCTTCCCCCTCCAGGCAAGAGTAGAATCCTTGCCCCTGTACTGCTGAACACAGGCAACTTGAGGGTTCAGGGGTTTAACATAATGCTTGTGCCTAGAAATGTATTTTGAAATAATTCTTATGCTTGTAATCTAACTTTTCAACTCTGCAGCTCCAGCAGCAAGATTAACCCACTTCGCCCATGCACAGCAACTGTCAGGAATATGGGCCTGTAACAAAGCCAGTCTCTGGGCAACCTAATGAGCTCAGCTGTCCTATAAGAAGGCTGCCTGATTGGCTATGTCACCTGTTTGGTAGGAAGAATTAGCAGACCAGCTCTTTGTGCCTGCCCACCAGCCAGTATCCAAATAGGAGCATTGTAGCAGCTGCTCAAAGCATTCACACACTATCAAGCTTCTGCCCTGCCTCTTCCTAGGTAACCCACCTCAGACCCCCAAGCTCTCATTCCTGACTTCTGCAGTGACGCTTGGCTCTGGCATCTGCCTCTGGCTCTGACCCTTGACTCTTGCCACTGATTCCTGCCCACCTTCTGCTGTGCCAGCCACTAGGCATCGCTCCTGCTCTAACCACTAGTCACAACTGCCCACATCCTGAAATGAAATACCACATTGCCATGGAGAGATTGGTAAGTGGATGTTTATGCAGATGCACACTGTATGTTCTTCTCACATTTTCCTCAAAGGCTACTACTAGCATCCAAATATTTACCCCCAGTCTAGTCTTGCTTGCAAGAAACCCCACAGAAAATGCAAAGGCAGCCCAGCAGGACAAGCATCAGATGCCTGCTGACAGTTAAATGCAATTATGAGACAGTACCATCACATAAAATTACCAAATACAAAGACCAGTTGCAGGGTCTCAGGTGCCTGAAGATTATCGCAGTCAGTGAGCAGTAAACCCTTGATCGTTCATGACCTCAAGGCAGAAGGTTTCCCAGTCTGACCCACATAGCACGTCCCCTACAAGCTAAGCTCAGCTTCTACCCAACTCAAATTATTTATTACAGCACAGACCGAGACCAACAGAAGAAAATGACAGAGGAAGAGTAGCTAATCCAAATCAATGTCAAATGCAGTAGAGACCAGCCACCCCAACACAAAAACATTGAGGCTGTTCAATTGCTCTGAATTTAGAAATGAGCCTACATGTGCATCCTGCTTACCTATAAACCTCCAAAAAGCAAAAGTCAGTTAGAGGAGCTGACCGAGATGCTGTCTCACATGGTGAAGAACATCTTGAGGCCTTTATGGGCTACCATAATAAAAGCAATAACTATTGCCCTGAGAGTGTTCGGGATCTGTTAAAAACACCACTAACAAAATAGCCCAAAACTTCCTCTTCACACTTTCCAGCTTTTGTATTTTCCCAGTTCATCTCTGTATTGAAGTCACACTGACTTTGGCCTGCCTTTCA
The DNA here is from genome assembly GCA_007922195.1 of Podocnemis expansa. Classification (NCBI taxonomy): domain Eukaryota; kingdom Metazoa; phylum Chordata; order Testudines; family Podocnemididae; genus Podocnemis; species Podocnemis expansa. Next base: position 8,855,994 of record ML681981.1, on the reverse strand, counting down.
GACTAAACATGGGTACAGGGTACAAAAGAAACACCTCCCTTTCCTGGCTTGAAGACTACTTCATCTGGGCCATCAGAATCTTCTTAAGGCTCCTAGCAACAGAGACCATTGAAAGCATGTGTCAATGCAGAGCCCCACTTGTTTGAAGTTCCTCATGGAATATTCTGTCAAAAACAATGTTTCAGACCCCTTCTTTAAAAGACTTCTTTTGGATTGCCTGTGTTTACCAGTGAGCCATCTTACCCTATGTAATTGTTACTTCCATAACAACTATATGCACAATGCAACCATCAGTCTCAATAGCAAACTTTGCGTGCACGAAGACAGTTTTTTCAAGGCCAGGCTCACAAATCTGAAACACACTTCCAAAAAGATCAGGATGACCATGAACTTAAATGCCTTCAGAGCAAAATGCAAACCCCACTTCTCCAGCCTAGCCTATAAAAGAAAAGAAAAGAACCCACCTACCCATCAACTCATCCCCTCCCCCCGCAAGCTCCAATACAATTATCTATGTGCAATTCTTGCTGACTAGAAGGAAGGGAGAAAGCACTGTCCTTTATGCATACACTTCATGGTCTTGTGAGATGATGAGATACCACAGTGAGGGGGGAGGAGGGTCACATGGAAACAGAGACAGAACCATACTTTAAAATTCCCTAGTTTTATTATTTGTGTCATTATCATGTGCGCATATGGACAGACTATGCTAGACACAAGTCAGCCTAAAAATCTTTTGTTTCTTAAAAACAATATTTAAAAGTTAGATTCCGGGGCTGCACTTGTCCCAGGGCCCTGACGCCAACATGACCCACCAACAAAAGGGGAGACTTGTTAACTAGTATAATTATACCATAAAATTAACTCTTCATAAAGTAATATCAGGCCCATAAAGTTGAAAGAACAAAACCCCCAAAAAGCATTTAATGTAATTTCTTCCAGTTACTGTAAATTTGGGCATGATTCATAATACATATGCACACTTTCAGGAAGAAAAAATATTATTTTTAAATTAACTGGATCCCTTTGTTTTTAAATACAAGAAACGGACAAGAATTAACTCAAGTTGAACCATCAGGTTCTGGTTTGTAAATCTACAGTTAAGAACCTTATAAAATGCAGATTATAGAAATTTATACACAGGAACTTTTAGAAGTATGGCTTATTGACTCAGTTAAGACCAACAGAATTTGAGACACATGGGTTTATCGTATAAATAAGCATTCAGAGGAGTTTCTAGAACATGCTTTTTAAAAGCCTGTACAGACTGATTCTATGCTAGGAGGAGGAAGCTACTAGTACTCTAATCAGAATTTCCCTCTTTCTACATGCTATGGCAACTTGCAACCTTCTTTAACAGAAGTGCAGGCACAAGCTATTTTTGATTCCAATGTTAAAAGCAGCTTCTGGAACTGCTAGAGAACAACAGCATCAATACAGCATGAGATTCCTGAAGATCTCGTCACCATCTAACGACACACTGACTACTTAGTAAAAGAAAAATACTTTGTTAAAGTTGAAGTTATTATGTCTTACTTTGCCTGTTTATCAGAAAGATGTACATTAATGCAGGAATAACTTAACAGTGAAAGAGCACACCGCATTATGGGTCTATTTTTTCTTTGATGTAAAACAGAGAAACCAGTGAAGCAAAAATGATCCTTTTAATACTTTTGCTTCTTTATACATTTACATAGGTTTTTTGTTGTTGTTACAGTGCTTCCATTCATTCTTATGCTTTAGTGGTTCAACTGCAATTTATCAGCTTCTAGTGGAAAATACCTAGCACCTACTTAAAATGCATGGAGCTAGCAATAAAATTAACCTTGTGGCAATTGTTTTCCCACATGTTTGATAGGCCAATGTCAGCTCATCTGTTAGAGGGAAATAAAAAAGTCAAGCCTAAATGTACAAAAAATTATGATGGAAGCCTTAAATAAAGCAAGGGTAATGCAAGTTTATTGAGTCAAAAATCAATCAATCAATGAGCGAGTGGATTAGGAGCACCTCATAAGCCCCAAAGAAATAATTTGCCCAAACACTGGGATTTAATGGTGGAGGACCAAATTCCAACACTTTTAGGAAGTAAATAATGAAAAATCAATTCAAAAGGAAAAACAGATCAAGAACCCTGGATTCTGACATGCCGACACATTTATTGCTGAATACCATTTCTCGGCTGACCCGAAAACTTCGGAAGGTGTTTATTTACTTTCAACACCTTCCAGAGATCAATATTTTTAATTTGGATCCGAGTTATTATTTTTCACATCACAGCATCAGGAAGCGGAGTAAAGTGGCTCATATTTTAGTGCTAAAAAGATCGATATGACAGTTTCACCTTCACTGCAGCCCCCTGCAGTTGCCTGGGTGCACATCATAACATCCCACAGGGGGGTGCATGTGCCACGGCGCGGGGAGCAGGTCATTACCCAGCCAGGGAGCCAGACAGCCCATGATTTAGCTGATCATGAAGGGCCTGGTGCCCTTAGAAAACCAATCTTGTTTCTCTCACTTTATCAGGCCTGTCTTTTAGCCAGTACAAGAGAAGGGGGAGGGGGAAGGAGAGAGAGAAGGAGAGGCAGGAGCAAAGAAAGAGACATGATCAGTTTCATAAAGCAGATTACATCCCTCATCATAAATGCATCCATTCTTTTTTTTTTTACCTCCCTTGAATTACGGAACATCAGTAAACTAAAATTAATTTACCATATTTTTTTTTCAAAATATTATTCAGGAAGCTGAAAAGGAGAGAGGAGAAAGGAGGCGGGGTGGGAAGGAAGGGGGAGAATCTTCTGCAGCAAGAGGCATCATTCATTGGCTCTGGTGGCTCTATTGATCGTTGCTGCTGGGGCTGATGGAAGCAGGCAGAGAGAGTTATGGACCCAGTCAGTGGATCACTGCCCTAACATCTTTTTCACTGCAGTGGTTCAAATGTGTGCTGTCTCTCCTACAGTCAAAGAAAATGGGATGTCCTGTCTCAACTGCTGTCAGAGCTAGTCTAAATTTAGCTACCTGTACTTCATTATTATGTACTGCACCTTTATAAAGCACCTTTTTACATACACAGTCCTACAGCCTTAAAATTTCTCTCTCAGTGGAATTCACTCTTCCAGGACTATATCAAGGGGCTACACAATATACCCTGAAACACAGACACAGCTTAAAATACTTACAAAAGGAGGAACATACTGAATTTAAACTTTTAATATGTTGAAAGTCAGTAATACAGAAATCATACAGAAACACATCAATGCCCTTGTAGCAGAGTGGAAGGAGTAAGCCCCTTGGCACTTTTGCCAACCACTCCTGCCCCACTTTTGGCTGCCTGTGCCAGAGTAAGCTGGACCAGCAAAGCCCTGACAGCAGGGAAAAGGGTAACAAGCTGAAGGTTCTGATTGACTCAAGCCAGGACCAGTTCACAAAAGAAAAGCATGAACAGCTGTTCCTCAAGCTGGAGGGAACATATGAACAAACCACAGAGAAACCAGAGGGAAAGGTGTGGTCCAGGAGGAAGGTAGGAGCTTGACTCCTTAGTTTGTATCTTGCCCAGAACGACAAGCAATCCAAAGCCTTGGCCCAAGTAGGTCTGATTCAGGAGTGGGAACTGTATCAGTGTACTGTAAATAAGCAAGAACAGGCGACTGCACTGGGTGACACCTGAGTCCAGTTACTGAGGAAGGGGGAAGACCACCCAGAAGACCTAGAAGGACAGGGAAGCATGACAATCAGCTACAGTCCTGTTTCTGGTCACTGCACATGACACTGAGGGTACAAAGAACAGTACAGTGGACATGGAGACCTACTAAATCTTACACATTCAAGTCCCCCCCCCCCCCATCTGAATAAGCCTGTTTTGTAATCAAGGACTGATTACTTGCAAGATCAAAGGTCTGCAGGATGAATCCCAAAACAGACAAATTGTACTCATGTGATGCGCTTCACGACAAAAATATATTTTTATTTTCAGTTACATCATCATCAAGAACAAGGGGGGAGAGGGTGGAATCTATTTATTTACACTTACCACAGTAACTGGTTCTTTGAGATGACAGCCTGTTTGGAATGATGCTCATGGGAGGAAGCACTCCTAGGAAGCTTCTAGCAAGTAGTATCCTTTGGAAAGTCCTGCTGCTCCTTCCTCCTCAGGTTGTGTTCCCAGAGTGTAAGACGGAAGCTGCCCCAATCACTTAGCTCTGTGGTCAGTGACCTCTAGGACAGGTTGTGTACAATCTCCTCCCAGCCCTTCTCCCAGTGCCAATGGGAGCATTGGGGGCAATGGGGAGAAGGCCATCTCAGTGGCAGCATCAGCAACAGGGGCTGCCTGCAGCTTCCTTTCCAGTGCTAGCGTCAGTGGTATCAGCAGCAGGACAGGGTGCTGCTTGCCACTCAAAATCAGCACGTGCGCTACTTTTGGCACACATGCTACAGATTGCCGATCCCTTCTTTAGTTCTTTTCACTGATAAAGAGACTCCAAAGAGATGGATGTGAGTGCAGAAACTGCATGCAGAAAGACAATCATCTCAAAGAACCCCACTATTTACTGTAAGAAGTAATGTCTCCTCTCCTTCAGGAATTGCCTATGTGAAGCCTCACACAAGTTTACAAGCAGTGGCGACCACCCAAGATTGAGGCCAGCACATTAACTGAGAAGTAAATATAGGACTGCTATGTAAAGATGTGTACAGAGCTAGAAGTAGCATCCTTGTATATTTTAATTATAATTAACAGTACAAAATCATGCTGTGGAGATTGTCTTATGACTTGGTGAGACATGCTGCAATTCCTACAGTTAACCAGAAGCATTTAAACACACACATACTGATCAGTTTGGACAATCTGCATGGGATAGCGTATGCCTTGAAAAGATGCACAGGACCACTGGCCTTCCTCTAATCCTGACAAAATAGGAGGTAAAACCACTGCCATCTCACACCAACACACCTGTAGGCTGTACAGATTTGGAATTTGGTGTGGCAATAAGGAATGTAGCAGCAGCTACCTCATGGGCAACACGGGAGAAAAGAATAAATGCCAGGGAAGGAATTACTTAAATTCAATGTCAGTGTGGACACAAAAACAAAATGGACATAAAACTGGCCACCTGGAAGTTTAGATCTGAAACTAGATGAGGGTTTCTAACCACCAAAGAAGTGAAGTTTAGAGCACTGCCAATTTCAAAAGGGATAGCCGTGTTAGTGCAGTCCAGTAAAAAAACCAACAAGAAGTTGTGTGGCACTTGAAGACTAACAGATTTATTTTTTGCACGAGCTTTCATGGGAGAAGATCCCACTTCCTCAGATGCTTCAAAGATGGGTGAACTTACAGAAAGGAATGAAACTAAATGCAAGGGCATGTAAAACATAGGATCAGGTCATACAATAACAGCAAATCAGAGCAGTTTACAGGCTCAAACCATGGGAAGCCTGAAGTCAAATTACCCTTTGTAATGGGAAAAGAACCCATAGTCTCGATTAAGTCCTGCTTTCACAGAATTTAGCTTGCATATTAATTTGAGTTCAGCTGTTTCTCTTTGAAGTCTTGATGTCCCAAGTACAGTTCTAATGACAGTCGTTAACAAATCCGTTATCGAGTGATTAGGAAGATGGAAGTGCTCAGCAACTGGTTTCTTTGTTCTTTGATTTCTGATATCAGCTCTGTGCTCATTCAGTCTCTTACGGAGCGATCATCCTGTTTCTCCAATATATAAGGTGTTGGGGTATTTCTTGCACATGATGGCATAGACCACATTAGTAGTTGAGCAGGTAAATGAGCCTTTGATGGAGTAGCAGGCTTGATTAGGACCTATGATGCTGTCTGTTGTGTAGATATGTGGGCAGACTTGCCAGTGGCCTTCCAAGGAGAGTAGCGGGAGCAAAAGATCTAGCTGGCTTCCAGACTGAGCTTGATAAGTTTACAGAAAGGATGGTATGATGGGACAGTCTAATTTGGAAATTAACTGATCTTTGACTAATAGTCAATATGCTCAATTGCCTGTGATGAGATGTTAGATGGGGTGGGTTCCGAGTTAGTACAGAGAATTCCTTCCCAGGTGTCTGGCTGATGAGTCTTATCCACATGCTTAGAGTTTAGCTAACTGCCATATTTGGGACTGGGAGGGACTCTTCCTCCTAGGGCAGACTAGCAGAGGCCCTGGGGTTTTTGTTGTGTTTCTCTGAAGCATGGGTCACTTGCTGGTAGATTGTCTGTACCTTGAAGTCTTTAAAACTGTGATCTGAGGTCTTCAATAACTCAGTTGTAATTTAGGAGTTTATTAAATGAAAGGGTGTGTGAGTCGCTGTACCCTACATACACTTATACAGTGTGATTTATGTATCATTCATGTTCACCCTCATAGTGTAACTGTGTACTGTCTGATGCAAAGTATGTCATTTAACATGTTCTTGGAATGCTCATGACATGCTGAATGTTGTTACAGTGGTAGTATGTTTCCTGCAATGTCATAAATGCATAACGATGAGAAACTCTGCAATGTCATATATGTGCATCTCTGACTTGAACAGATGCAAACACACACAAAGCTAAAAATTCACACCTCGCAGAGGCAAGCATAGAGGAACAAAGGACCTGCCTAAGCACCTGATAAGGTGACACTCATTTGACTCAAGTGAGGGAAATCATACCCTCTGCCCAATACAGCTGGTCACCTGACCTCAGGTGGGTTGAAGAAACTTGTTAAAAGAAAGAGGTATCTTTGTCTAAAGGCTCTCCATTGGAATCCATCTTCTCAGTAATGTTAAGGACACAAAGAATCTGCCCAGAAGGGGAAAAGCCTGACTGAAAGATTCAAAGAGAAACAGCTGAACTTGAATTAACATGCAAGCTAAATTCTGTGAAAGCAGGACTTAATTGAGACTATGGGTTCTTTTCCCATTACAAAGGGTAATTTGACTTCAGGCTTCCCATGGTTTGAACCTAACAACTGCTCTGATTTGCTGTTATTGTATGATCTGATCCTATGTTTTACACCGCCTTGCATTTATTTTCATTCCATTCTGTAAGTTCGCCCATCTTTGAAGCATCTGACAAAGTGGGATTTTCTCCCATGAAAGCTCACGCAAAAAATAAATCTGTTAATCTTAAAGTGCCACACGACTCCTTGTTTTTTTCTGAAAGATCGCAACCAGCCTGTGTGGTAAGCTACCATCAAGGGCTAAAAAGACACTGAAATATTGGATTAATTTAGTATGCAAGACACCTTTTAGCTAATTGTGACCAACCCCTTTATTCATATTAATCCCTTGTTTTGTATTAATCTGATTTATAATCACTTATAATTTTGCTGTAGTTAATAAACTTGTTTGTATTATCTAAAACTGTGCAGGTGCCCTGAGCATGTGCAGAGACTTCAGTTTGCATGACCACACTGGTTCATATCAATTTCTTTGATAATTTGACAAACAAATGAGCTTGCAGGATGTAGTGTAAGCACTGAAACCTGTAAGATGGTAGTTGCCAGGACTGCATCTGGGACTGGGCATCTTTCCTGGGGGTTCATCTCGTGAATGGTTGACCAAAAGCATTCCTTCATTGAGCCAGGGACTGATCATTTACAGGAGGCTCAGCATGGGCTAACCCAGGAGTGGGTGATTCACACGACAAAGCAGAGTAAATTGGGGTCTGCTGGTGTGGAATTGGGAAGACACACCCACACTCCAATTCAGATTCCAGAGGGGGACCATCAGAGAATGGGTGAGGTTCTGTGGTCTGAATCATCTAGGAAGTCAGATTAGATGATCATAATGGTCCCTTCTGACCTTAGAGTCTAAGAGGAGCACCAACAAATGGAAGGATGCTGAGGGAAGAGTCACTATAAAGGAGGGCGGGGAGTAACAGGTATGGGGGATTCTAGGAACCTTCACTCCACTCTGCCATCTGGTGGCTCCCAGATCAAAGGTCTGTATGCTATGGTAGTGATCAACTGTTTTGTTTACAGCTCTTGAACAGCAAAAGGTGATAACTGTGCCTGTTCTAAATATTGAAGAGACCAAGCTCTGTGGATCAGCTTTGACTGGTTCCTCTTCTGCAGGAGGCAGCAAATGAGGAAGGCTACCCAATCAGATCAGAATTTCTGGTAAACATCCTGTGCTGAAAGGAAACTACACTGATTCTTTTTTGCCCCCATAGCCTTGGAATTTTTCCTTTTAATTTCTCAATTTCTCCTCCTTTTCAGCAATGCCAGCAAAGGATTGGCCCATGATACCATTAAACTCCATAACCATGGGTATAGTGTACAACCGCAGCAAAAATAGGGTGGAACACTGTATGTAGACATTCACATCTCCACCTCCGCTCCCTTAGACTCAACAGATCCCTAAACCTACATCAGCACTAACCCTGGCTACATCTACATTAGAGGGCTCAGGTAAGTCAACTTAATAAGGTCAACTTGAAGTTAACTTTATTAAGTCAACTTAGAAGAGTCCCCATTTGTTTAAGCTGACTTTATAAAGTCAACTTAAGCCAGGGGACCCTTAATAAAGTCAACTTTAAATGGATCCCCTGGCTTAAGTCAACTTAAATGGCTCTCCTGCCATAACTTAACTTTATTCAGTTGACTTTAAATGGCCACATTTTAAGTCACCTGAAAAAAATTGACCTAGCCCTTAAAGTCGACTTTACAGGTGAGAGTTATTGAGTTGATTTAAGCAAGTGCTTAAGTTGCCTTAATGAGCTCAAATGTGCCCCTGGAGTTGCTTAAGTCAACTTAGGCCTGGCTCAATTGATTTAAGTCTCCAGTGTAGACATACCCCCTCAGTTTCCACTTTGCTGCTCAATAAATGTATACATGGATCCCTAATGATACCTTTGCTAAGCCAAATTTTGTCTCAGCTTTCCTAATTTTTATTACCATAAATATGATGAAGCAATATCATTTAATAACTTTCACTTAAAACAAATAGGATAGCTAAGATTCTGTTGAAACTTTCACCATATCCACCCATTTCTATATGCTAATAAGTATCTTAAATTCTATTTTATAGCTGACATTTTCAATGCTTCATCTTATCTATAAAGTGATTGTTTTCTCATAGAGTTTGAAAAAATATCTGCGCACCGATATTTAACTTAAGCAGTGGTGGGGGGGAAAAAACCCCACAGTTGTTGACCATACCTTGAAGAATTTCCATTTTTTGCACATAATTTGAGAGCAGCTCAACTTAACAGGTAATCTTCCCAAGTACCTAGTCTTCATTGAGGTTTAGTTCTCAGGTGAATTTGTAAACAAAACAAAACCCTCTGAAAAAAAAAATTCAACTATAAAAAAAACTTATGGAAGAAATCGGTTTTATGTTTGAATAGGTGAGACGAGTTAAGCGTGTCGTGGAGGAAACACAGTGTCCAGATGCTCTGTGATGCTATTTAGGAGAGTATTTATGCATCTTTATAACTCTTCACACATATGCTTAACTGTCATTCTGATTATGGCTTTTTTCTAAGACAGCCACTGAACCTACTGACACCATCTCTGGGAGCGCTAACTCTTGTCTCTCTCACCAACTGAAGCTGGTGGAATAAAAGATATTACCTCACTCACCTTCTATCAGTCACACTTAAGGCATAAAGTGAGACAAGGTGGACAAGAAAGAGAAAAGGAAACACAAATAGTTTTTCAAATTAAGTGTTGTTCCTAAGTAATTTGTTTCTGATAACTCTGGTCTACAATGCTCTTTCACGTAAGCAGAAAGACTTGTAGTAGTACAATAACAAGAAATTATTTTGCACGTGATTTTCAAAAGCACTAGTGCTACTGCAGGGGTTAAAGTATAATTTGGTGGGCCCCGGAACCCTCCTGCACAGGTAGATCCCCCAATACCATCCCCAGAACCCCCCCCCCGCCCCCCTGCCCCCCCCCCAGACCCACACACCCCCCCCCCCCCCCCCCACAAAGCCCCCCGCCGCGCCCCCCCCCCCAGCTCTTACCTCGGCTGTTTGCAGGCCACCTGACTGGCTGGAAGCTGCTTCCAGCCACAAGCTGCTCTGCCCTACAGGAGGGAGATTCCCAAACTCCCAGCCTGCTGCAGCTCTCTGCTGGCTGGGCTAAAGGTGGAACAGGGCTTAAGGTGGAGCCACCAGAAAGCTGCGTTCCAGCTGCTCGTACTGTTTTTAGAGGCCCCAGAACACTGCCAGCCTAAAAATAAGGGGGGCCCGGAACTGAATTCCAGTGCGCTCCCCCTTACTTTAACCCCTGTGCTACTGGGAACCTCCAGTTTTGGGTGTTCATTTGCAGATACCTTAAAGATGACTGATTTTCAGAAACTGCTTGACTAGCCACCTTTAGAGTATCAGATCTCTTTCAGGTATGTCTTAATCTGGTTGTCCAAAAACAGACGCTCAAAATCGCTAGTCACTCTGGGAAATTCTGGCCCTTATTTCTATACTAAAAAAAGGGAGCTGATTATCTTTTTCCTCAAAAAAAAAATCTGTCAATAATAAAGGAACCTTTAAGGTTGATTCATAAGTAATATCACAGTAAATGGCTTCCTCAGCAAGATGATGCCTATAATTCTTAGCTGGGTATTTTGTTTCTATTGCATCTTAGCCTCCCACACCTCCCTACACAAAACCCATCAGTGCATCATCCGTTTTCATGCACCATATTAACTTAGGGATTAGACTGTGGCTTTCTTTGAAAAGAAAAGTGTCAAAAGACGACATTCATATAATCTGCTAGAAGCAGCATTCGTGCATATGTATCTTAGTGTGGGATTTATGTGTGCAGATCCTTCAGTACTAAAATTAAAAAAGAGAAAACCATTGTCTTTGAGGAATACAATGTTAGCATGCACTGTATAAGAAATGTAAATTTAAGTACACTGGGAATCAGACGCTGCTATTACTAGTGAATGAACAGTTTTCTTAGCTCCTTTTGTTCCTCTAATTTCAGAAGTCAACTAGTTTTGAAGTTCTTACCTGGTAATCAGATATCAAGGTGAAAGAAGTTTGAAAAATATAATAAAATAGATTGATTTTCAACTTTAACAGAAATAGTATTAGATCATATTATAAACAATGATATTTTAAACAAACTACATATATTTATAATTGATGATGCTCCTCTTCTAGAGAGAATGGAAAACAACAAATCCCAAGCAGTTAAAATTTTGCGGAGACCTTTATAGAAGTGTGTATGGGGGGGGTCGGGGGGGGTGCTGTGATTCTCTCATTTAGCAGTTCAGCACCTATCATTAGATTTAGGCTGACAGCCATTTTTACAGGAATTTATGCAACAGTCTGATTAAAGTTACAATTTACTTTTTTCTCACCTATCTGTCTGTAAATCTCCTATTATTAACTCATGATTTTACATTATAGTAATATCCTCAACCCCCTATGCCAAAACTATTTTTGCCATGATCTCTTCTCATATGATTCCCTCCTTTATGTTCCCACTAAACCCAACTTTCCTAATATTAATGGACAATTTTTTCTAGCTTAGGAGTCTATACACCAGCACCTAAACAGATACTCAATATCTGGAGAATTGGACCACTCACAACTCCCAATAGAATTGGTAGGAACTATGTTTGTTCCATATCTCTGGGGGGGGGGGAAAAAAATCAGCATTTTGGTATCCACACTTGAGAATCAAGGCCACCATTTAAATGTGGAAATTCAAGTTGTCACCAGTCCTCAGAATTAGATGTTTCATTCTCAAATCTTAAAATCCAGTGCCAGCCGCCAAACCCACTTCTTGCTCTTCAAACTTCTCCATAAACTTCCTCATCCTTCTACCATCTTCATACACCATTTATCTGACTTTTGAAATATCACATTATTGGGTGTACTTCTTCCTGATCTCTCCCAGCATTAGAATTTTCTTGGACACTGTCCCTGGTATCTGGAATAATTTCTGTGCTCTTGTCTGTCTCCCTAATTTTTTCAGATCCCACCTCAAGACTAGTATCTTCTACTCAGGGGCGTCGCTGGCACCTGGCACGCAGGGCCCATGCCCCGAATGCCAACGCCAGTGCCCCGGGTCCTGGCAGGGACCTGCCTCTCCCGGTCTCCAGCTGAATCGGGCCAGGGATCCGGGGCCCCGTTCCTGCAGCCGTGGTGACCGCTTCCAGTCCCTTCAAAGGCCGGCAACCCCGCGGCCGCGGCTGCTGCTCCCCGCCCTGTCCCTGGCTGGGGGCACGGCCTGTGGGCCAGATGTGGGCCTGGGCCCATGCCCCGGGTCATTCCCCAGGGCAGCAACACCCCTGCTTCCACCTATCCTTTAACTTTCAATCTCATCTCTGATCAAACAAAATACTACACCTTCCACCTCCTAGCTGCCTTGACCAGACCCAGAATTTTACAATTCTGTTCCTAAAGTATTCTGACATTCCTGAAGCATCATTAAATCATATTGCAGTACTAGGGAGGGAAAAAAAAATCATAATGCATTGCTGTCTGTGTGTGTTTTCCTGAAGGTAGAGGATCTCAACCTGAGCCTTGTGACATAGCTCCCTTAATCTAAATTACTTTGCTCAAGTTCACCATGTGTGGTATAAGTCTGCGAAATCTGATTCTTGAAACCCTCTTTCCTTCCAAAACTATTGTTCAACCTATTTGACATTGTATAATGTGCATAAAATTGTTTATGCAAACAAAGTATAAATTGGACATACAATGATCTGCAATACTTATAAATGAAGACACTTAAAAGAAACAGGGCTTGATCTGGTATGGACTTTGAATTCAAATCTTCCGTTAAGTAATGGAGTCTTTGCAGGAACATAATTATTACTGTCACATTCATAGTCAACATTTACAACTCCAACATTTACCTTAGTTACCACCCAGCAACATCTATAAACACACTATCTGCTAAGTACTGGTATGTCATAACACTGTGTAGTAACTCAGGCAAATGCTGACTTCAACAGAACCCACTGTAAGATTTTCTTTATCCAACTCATGATTGGCTGAACGCATTCACTTTATGTCAGAAACCTCCTCAACAAGTGAATAATGAAACATGAAGCAAACAAAGAGGTCATTTCAACAAATGAATGAACCTTGATATCAATCAGATTAGGATTACATGTGCATAGGCAGAAAGCATATGCAAATCGATGCTGATTCATGGGCCAAAAAGAGATTTTTTCCCCCTAGATCTCTGACTTCATGTCACTTTAAAAATAGCTTGTTTAAAAGAAAGAGTATCACACACAAAAATTCTTGTCCACAGTGAAAGGTCTTCAGCTATTTTGGAAGCAGAAAATTCACAATGTATATCACCTCGCACAGTTTGACATCATACTTTGTGAACATCAAAATTTACATTTTAAGAAATAATGTCTTCTTGCTTTTAAATCACCACGGCCATTTTAACAAAAATTATGTCTGACTATCCTATAACAATCTGTACTTCTTTTTAGTGATACATGTCAAGCTCATTTAGGTGTCACTAACAGCAGCCAATAAATTCAATAATGCAATCCTTTATTGGTGATACCACTGACAAAACATTATGAGACTAACAAAGCTTGAAGTAAAATAAACTCAGAAAGAATTGGCAATTCCAGTATGAAAACTACATGGTGTTTCAGTGTTTCTCAACTAGAAAAACTTACTTTTATTACTATATTTCATGATGGATTTTATAAATTGTTTTGTTAAAGTTTTTCTTCATCTGATACAAAGGGGGTAAAAATGAAAAGAAATTAAAACTCCGACTTCTCTGCTTTAATCCTGTATTGGCAAGAAGAACTGGATAACCACAGTTCTTTTCCAGCTCTAACTTCAGTGATTCATCTTTGGAGATCTTGGTACTTATTTAGTTTATATACGAGTGAACGGAGTTTGGGGTTCTAAATTGGTCCTTAGTGGACATTTGTGTGCAACCGCCAAATTAGCAGTCTGTGTTCATGGCAAGGTCTGTATCAAGTTAGCAAAGGTGTTGTTGTTACAGTGTGTCATTTATGAAAGAGCAATATTTGAAGATCTTTGCATGGTAACTACAGACTTTTTGCCTCATTTTATGAGTAATACAATTCACTTGTTTTGTCTAAATAAAATCCGCATTTCCATCTCTTTCTCTTTTGTATTATATGCTTTGCATGTCAGACAAATTATCAGGAAAAATAGTCCTTGTGTGATATTTCATTGCTTAATGCTTTACTGCTGCAGTAAAACAAGACAACTGTTGAAATTATAGGAAAATAAATTTGTAATTTCTTCCTCATTTAGCCATTTTTGAAGTTGGTATATAGGAAAGTCATTAATGTTATGTCCTCCTATTGATGTTCCAAGCCTTTCATGGGATAAGTAATGTTTTTTCTATACTCCTCCATGTGGCCAGTTAAATTAGACACATTATTTCTGTGCTGTTAGAGAACACTGATCAATAGACACTTGGAAAGCCCTCGAAAACTAAGTGGAAACACTTCCTCAGTGTCAAAGGGTTCTAGTTTGGGTTTGTACATTGCAACCATTGTTAAATTTAACAAAGTAACAATGTATTACCTTGACATTTTAATGCTAGCATCAAATTACATGAAGTTAATTTCTCTTTATAATATTAGATAGAAGTTAATTTCTTGGTTTTCTGTTTTTTTAATTTGGATGTTAGCATATCTAGGGAGACACTACTGCCATTCAGTTAATTTTGGACAACTACGATTCTGTTATTGGCTTTCAGTACATAGAAGGGAAATACTCCAGATTCTGGATTCACCTTGTGAAATATCCAGAGGGGTAGCCAAGTTAGTCTGTGTAGAGCAAAAACGAGAGTCCTATGGCACCTTACAGACCACGGGACTCAAACACATGACCTGCAAGCCACATGTGGCCCCTAAAGGTATTTCCTGCGGCCCACAATAACACTATTGTTATGACACTATTTCATTTGCAATATCATTGTATGAAAAGGTTTCAGTAGTGTGGCCCTCGGGCTAACATACTAGTCCTCATACGGCCTTATACTAGTCCTCATGTGGCTCTCATGGTGATTTGTGTTTGTGACTCCTGTTATAGATTAACAGATTTCTTTGGACATAAGCTTTCGTGGACTCCAATCCACTTCATCAGATGCATCTGGCAAAGTAGGTTGGAGCCCATGAAAAAACTTATGCCCAAAGAAATCTGTTAATCTATAAGGTGCCACAGGACTCTCATATTCACCCTATGGTTATTTTGGACTGGGAGAGAGATGCAAAGCGACCACAGCATAGCCATCAATCTGATCCATTTGACTTCAGTGTGCATTGTGCATGTATCCAATAAACAACTTGGACCTTTGTCTGGAAGTTTTCTGGAAATCATAGTATTTGGCTAGCTTTTCACATTTGGAGCTATAATGTGAAATCACTATTAAATAACAAAATATAAGGTTGGCCTCTTTTCAGGGGAAAGAGGTGTTGGTGAGGGGAGTTGGGCATCTTTTTTTTTTTTAATTATTACAAAACAACAGCTATGTCCACATGCAAAGTTTTATTTTGAAATAAGTCATTTCAAAATGACTTATTTTGAAATAAAAGCTTATTTTGAAATGACTTATTTCAAATTAAAAGAACAATGGAGCCTGTCGTTTCGAAATAAGAAAACATCGTGTGGACCAAATCTCTCTCATTTTGAAATAACCAGTGTTATTTCAAAATAAAAGAGACATGTGGACATACCCAATAAGACTCACTTTCAATCATGCAAGGATACAATATTTTAAGTATAAAACCAGACAAGAGAAGGCAGGCAGTAAAAGCAGACTGTAACAAAGAGTACAGAATGAAATATTGCTTTCTTTTCTACTATCAATACTTCATAATAACTATTCATAAATACTAATAAACTCATTAGTTCATATCAGTAGATTGTGTTCATATTATTTCTCCAAGGAGTCACACCATTCTTATTTAAGAATTAAATGCCTCCATGCAAACACATTAGCAAGTTCTGTCAATAGCATTTCATTATTTCTTAAGCAATTATTTTCACATTTTCCCATCTAGCATTTTTCTAGAGACTGAAAACTGTTCCAAGTCAAATATTTCATCCACAAAAACAAACTCCTTATATGCAATACTTTGAAAAGAATGATTCTTAAAAGTGCTGCCAAGATACAGGAAAGCTATATAAAAATGAAACTGCCATAATCCTAGTGCATGCAACATAAGTAATGCACTTTGGTTTCAGTAAAAATTAAATGAAAAGTAATCTCCTATTCAAACAGACAAAAATCAAAAGCTAGTAGGCCAAACATAAACAAGATTTTTTAAAAGGAATTCTCTGACACTTTTAAAGACTAACAAATTTACTCAGTGCATGAGCTTTCAGGTTTGGAGACAACTTACACCTTCAAGTCAGTGGTACTGAGATGGGTACCCGCATGGCCTCAACATTTTTATGGTGGACTTAGAACAATGCTTCCCTAGTTCTTGTCCCCAAGTATCACTGCTCTTCTTATGCTACATAGATGACATCTTTATCATCTACTCTGTACTCTCAGAAAAGAGGTCTTTGAGAAGTTCCACCAATATTTCAACAATTTCCATCCCACCATTCACCTCAGTCTGGACCAGTCTGCATGGGAGATCCACTTCTTGGACACTACAATACAAATAAGTGATGACCACACAACCACCATCCTATACCAGAAACCAACTGATCACTATACCTACCTGCATCATTTCAGCTTTCCTCCAGAACATACCATACAATCTGTTGTGTGCAGCCAAGCCCTAAGATACAACCACATTTGCTCTGATCCCTTAGCAGAGGCAAACACCTTCAAGACCTTTTACAAGCATTCTTAAAAATTATAATACCCACCTGGAAAAGTCAAAAAAACAGATTGACAAAACCAGATGGCTCTCAAGTCTACTACTACAGGACAAGCCCAACAAGGAAAAACAACAGACCACCACTGGCCATCTACAGCCCCCAAGTCACACCTCTCAAGCCCATCATCAAGGATCTGCAGTCTATGTGCAAGACGACCCCTCGCTCTGTCAAGCCTTGAGGTACACCACTCCTCACTTACAGACAGCCCCCCGGCCCTAAGCCAATACTCACCAGTAACTACACACTATCCAACAGGAACACTAAGCAAGGTACTTCCTATCCCTGCCACAAACCTTGATGCCAGTTCTGCCCACATATTTACTCAAGTGCCACCATCACAGAACCTGATCAAATCAGTCACTTTATCAAGGGCTCATTCACCTGCTCATCTACCAAAACAATATATGTCATTGTGTGTCAACAATGCCCCTTTGCTACATACATGCTCTAAACTGAACTGTCTCTGCACAAAAGAATAAATGGACATAAATCAGACATCAAGAATGGTAACATTCAAAAACCAGTAGAGGAACATTTCGATCTACCTAGACATTTTGTAAAAAGAAGAAAAGCTAGTTATAGTACTTTGGGGTGGGGTGGGGGGGAGCAAATAAGAAAGTGAAATTGCAGATTGGAATTCATATGTAAACTAGATACCTCCACACTAGTTTTTTTTTGGGGGGGGGGGGTGCTCTTGAATGGTTGGATCATTACAAAAGGCGATCATCCTTCTCAATTCTCAATTACAGCTCTAGATTTTCCCTCTTACAGTGTTCTTGTTCTACACTGTTTGAATAAAAATATCTTGCTTTGTTTGCTGAAAAATCTGAACTGACCTTGTGACTTAACCCTTCTCTGCATTTATTTATTCCTTTCCAAATTGCAGTTTTCCATTTCATGCATCTGACGAAGTGGGCTTTTACCAATGAAAGTTCATGCAATAAATAAATTTGTTAGACTTTAGAAGTGCCACAGAACTTCTCCTTCATTTTGGTTTTGCTGGACTGAACTAACTTGGTTACGGCTCCCGAACAAACACGATAGCATTTCACATCTCAAACTGGGTTATCCTGTTACTAATGTCTTAAAAGAGGACAATGTGGATTCTCTTCTTTTTTTTTAACCCCCCCCCCTTTGTAAAGCAAATTAAAGCAGTTGTGGGGAGAGGGGATGGGAGAGAAGAGATTCTTTTAATTTATTTCAATGAAATATATTCATTATTAATCTTTTTCCCATTAAATACTACAGTGCTGAGATTCTGCATCTTGCACTCTTCCCTCAGTTCTAAGATGACCAGTGGTTTTTCTGTGACAGGATGCAGGGGTATGGAGTACCAGCACCTTTTCTGCCAGACCCATTTTGCCCAGCTGCTGGTGGGGGGGCAGAGTCAGCAGGGAAAGGAGAGTACCGGCATGTTAAAAAAGGAAAACACTGACTGCTACATATTATAAAAATCTCTCATGGACCAAATCCTGCCCTTTCCTCTGTAGGTGAGGAGAACTCGCTGGCTGTGGGCCCATATGTAATGTGGATGAGTAATGGTGGGAGGACAGGTTGTCAGCCTCTGTACTAGATGGCACTCGGATCCACAGCCATTCTCAGCACTTAGACATGCACAAAGCAGGCTTCAGAATCTGCTGTTTGGTAGGTTCTTCTTTCCTTCCCTCACAGACAGTGTGCATGGTGCTGCCAGGCTATTGCAGCCTTAATACCAAAGTAATGGTAGAATTTAGCTATCTGGCTGTCTTTTCAGAGTAAATATGATGCATGACATTTGAATATTTACCAGCATATGTCCAACAGATGTACAGAATACCAGTATGTCCAGAAACATTTAAAATAAACAGCTGCTTAAAAATTACTAAATTTGGCTATGTTCTACATATTAAAGAAGATGGCAAGAGTGAACATGGCCCCAAACAGTCTTCTCCTCTCTTATTCACAGGCACAGCCCCCCCCCCCGGGGGTTTTTTTAAGGGGGGGGGGGGGGGGGGCTTTAAATTGTTATGGGACAAGTTCTCTTCTCACGTGACGTCAGTGAAAGCAATGGAACCAGGGCAGCTCCATTACATGGGATAGCAGGCATGTGTAGGGGTCACCCCATTTCCTGGTTTGATATGGCTCTCCAGGACTTCCTTCCCAATCAGATGGGGCTTATGGAATATACGGTGTGATCAGTGGACCTGCAACTACATGAATCCATGAGTCAAGTTCCTATACAGGAGGATGTAAAATTGTCACCAAAACTATATCTGTACTAGTGGCTGTATATAAATACCTTGGCTGCTCCATAACCATAGCTTCACAATTCCAGTAGGCTCCACATGTTCACAGCTTACGCATTTTGTTTCACAGTGAAGCTTTTTTATAAAATGCAAGTCCATTGAAGCGCACTGAAGAAAATCAGAACCTTCAAATGAATGGCATGTCTACCCTGACAGTGGCAGGGCTGGATTAAGGGGCCCTAGGCTGCCCACTTTTGTGGGTCCTCCCCTGCCTATGGGCTGGGGGCATAGTACTCAGACCTCCAGCACCAGAGCCTGTGGCTGCCCGCAGCACTCCTGCCCCACACTCAGGCCAGCTGTTCTACCTCAGATGGCAGGGCTGGCCAGTGTGTGGTCACTGTACTCAAGGGATGGAGATGGGGCCACCCCATGCACTGGCTGGTTTCATCTTTGGAGCACAGTGGACATACGCCAGCCCACCCCAGCCCACCCCACCCCACCCCACCCCACCCCCAGGGGCAGACCAGCTGGCCAGGGCGCAGGGCAGGAGTGCGGCAGTTTGCTGTGGCCTCTGGTCCCAGCCCTTCCCTTCCTCCAAGCACCCACACACCATCCCCACAGGGCTGACTCACCAGGGACTATAGCGGCTGCTGTCCAGCCCCCCCCCCCGCCCCCATGCAGGTAGGTGCCCACGGCTGCAGCCCCCATAGCCTCTGCATTAATTCAGCAATCACTGTCAGTAGTGAAGGATCAAGTCCATGGGAATCCATGGCTGGAAGCTGACACCATTAATCCACTCCCACAAGAAGAGTAATGCTGCATTGACCAGAAGACATTTCCCACTGGCATAATGCTGGGGGGATGCTGTGGTAGGTAGAAGTGAGTAAGTCATTAGGAGATATGCAAGCTGTTTTATGTAGCTCATCTATCTTCCCTCAACTGCCACTGAAAACTGTTCATAGTGTAGACCAGACTTAAGGGAAGTTCACTATTAGCAGACAGCAGAGAGAACCAGGTTGGTGAGGTAATGTCTTTCAGTGGATCAGCTTCTGCTGGTGAGAGAGACAAGCTTGAGAGCTTACACAGAGCACTTCTTCACATTTCTGAGCCCTTGTAATCTTGGAAGATTGCCTCTCTCACCAACAGAATTTGATCCAATAAAAGAGGTTACCTCACCCAACTTGTCACTCTAATATCCTGGGACCAACACAACTACAATACTATTAAGCAGACATGACTGTCCTCGTTATACATTCTTTGCCCTCCATAAATTTACATCTAAAATAAACTGACATTCTTATTCAAAGTACAGTATAAAAGATAGCAATGACTTTAAGTGTCATGTACGTACGAGTGGGAAGAATGTCAGTAAAATGATGCCATGCAAAAAGGAACCTGTAGCTATTAAGTAGCAAGGGGATCAGAATGCAACTCTTGGCAACATCCCCAGAGGGTCACTAAATGTTTAGAAAATGAATAAAAAAAGATATGCATTTATGATTTATGCACTGAGCCTATCATTCTACTGAATGATATGGAAGTTTAAACCCACATACAATTATCAAACATACATCATGATAGAAAGAAGCTAAAAGGTCCCCCAAAACAAATAAAAACCCTTCATTGTGAAAATATTGTTAATATTATTTTATGAGAATTATGATCCATCCACTGGATGTGCAAATCTAGAGATAATCCAATGAAAGTATTAAAGTAGAGACAACTTTTAGGCAACTTGGGCCCAAGCTAATCAAGTAGTCTACATCCTTCCTGCCATGTGAGGATAAATAAAAACAAATGCTTTTTCCCCACTGTTGCTATTGAGACATCTAAAATCAGGTGATGGTCCAATCAAACCTCTCAGCTGCATATCTGCATAAGAAAAATAGGCGTACCTTTGTACAAGAGGCAAATATACACACTACTTCCTTTATGTGCTTCCCTACCTCAGTAACATAATTCAAGCTCTCTCAACTACCTAGATTGAGCCTAAGTCAACTTGCTTTTATACAAATCCTATTGTTAGCCACACCTTGGGAACACTGGGAGACAGCACCTTCTGGATCTAATTAGATTGAAAAAGTATAAGCAACTTATTTATAGCAAAACCCAAACTGTCTCACTATGCAACCTGATGCTGCTCTCAAAATCAAAGCAGAGATCAAACAGCACAACATGTAGACTTGCCTTAAACCACTGCAGGTGATTAATGTATGTAATTTGAACTGTTGCATAAATACAGTTTTGCTACTTATTTTGCACTTTATAAATCTAGTAACATATCAATGACTGTTTGCCAAGTTTAGATGGGTGGGGCTCCCCCTCCTTGGGCCATAGACTTCTTACTTTTACATATGAAGTTCTGAGTGTTCTCCAATGGTATCATCAAATGATGCTCACAAAAAGAGGAGAGATTGCCCAGAACTCAGCAAAGTTATCTACGACACAAACACTTTTGCATGAGTACTCAACTTCAGCATTCTCTCTTTCAGCATCTTCAAAATTTTTGATGTGCCTATACTCCATTATGGGAAGCTTGACATGAATGCCAGATTTTCTAAATTATGTGTTATATAAACAGTCCAATCACAGTTAGCTGAACTTTTCCTTACCAACTCCTCTTACCTTTGTCACATTCACTTCCTAAATCTTGCCTTAAAAAGGAAGGCAAACTTTTGGGGACAGGAGCTCCCTATTCTTCTGGATTTATACAGCACAACACAATAAGGCCCCCAATCTTGAGGGTCTTTTTTGTCATTATCATTTTCCACATAAACTAATAAATTGTAAGTATTAACAACTACTTCCATGATATTCTCTTGCTAATTTGAGAATTCTCTAGGCAACTGCTGGAACTCTCTGGGTGGTATATAATTCTCTCTGGAAAGAGTTTTTTTTCAAGCTAAAAAGATCCAAACAGGTAGCTGCATTAGTCCAGCTCAGGTTGGGGGGGGGGCGGCATTAGAGTGTCTTGTGGCACTTTTAAAGGCTAACAAGTTTATTTTTTGCATGAGCTTTCATGGACAAAGTTCCAAGTTATTAGATGCGAGAGTGGAGAAAACTTACTTTGGGGAAAAAATCTTACAGTATGGGAGTGAAAGATAAATCCTGTGATTACATTTCACTGAATCAGGCCTCACAGAATTTATCTTTCACTCTCATACTGCAAGTTTTTTTTTTCCAATGCAAGTTTTGTCCACTATAACATCTGACAAAATAGAACTTTGTCCACAAAAACTCATACAAAAAATAAATTTGTTGGTATTTAAAAGTGCTACAAGACTCCTTGTTTGTTTTTCCAAGTTAAGAATATCATTCCCTGTGTGACAGTTGAAACTGCTGACTCAGTACAGATTCTCAGTATTAATATGGGATTCTCAAGATAAACCTATAGTTTCCACTTCACTAACAAGGTCCCATGTTAAATACTCTGTTATCTACGTAACTTTTGGAATATGGGGCTCTGTACAAGACCCTTTATTCAACCGAGAGGTCCTACAGCTAAACAGAGAAATCTGTCTTTAGCTGAGTAGTTTCTATAGACTTTGCTCCTTCTCTGTCCAACTCCTGATCCCACAGTCTTCAGAAAATAAGGTTTTATAAAACTGCCACTATCTGTGGGCTGAATGGTTTCTCTCAAAAGATTTCAACTAAAAAGCAAATTTACCTAAAAATGGTTAATGCAGAATTCAACGTTAGATCAATGGCTCAGTGGGACACAGTTCCTGCCTTGAACATATTCTCCTGCCTTTGAGATCTACCGGTATTTTTATTTTTGGATATCACAGATGTCAGCTATAACTATTAAGCAAACATTAGAAAATTGTTAGCTGTTAGCCAATATACAGGAAAATCTGAGGAATCCTCTCTCCTTAGGAATATAAATCTACCTGAGTTTTGAATTGAGTGCAACGTGAATCACATTGGCTACTACAACTATGCTTTATTTGCTTTGCTTAATAAGAGCTGATTTGTTTGTGCATTCTCACAGACAGCAATGCTACATAATGAGATTTTTATGTACCAAAATATAAAGTATAAATAAATCCAAATAATTAAAATACCAATTGACATAACAAATTAGCAATTCAGATTAAACTTTTATAAACTATTACACACTATGCAGAGAATTTTAGAGACATGCATCTTTTAACTGAGAAATGTATGGTTTGCTATGAAAATATACTTTGCAATTATTATTTACTAATTAACCCATTCTTTCTCAGAACATTTGCAGTCTATTGTGTAAACCTGTAGTATGTAATTCAGTGGAATATGAATCCTGGCATATATACATAACATCGGACTGATTCCACAACTTAAAAACCAACCATGAATACATAAGTCAATTTTCAAAGTAGCAGCAGATATTTGTAAATAAAAAAAAACCCAAAACGACAAAACCAAATCTAAATCTACATTACGGACTACTGATCTGTGAAATTTCTCTCCTTGTTTGTATTTAAAGTTTTCGAGTTCCAGAACTGTCAAGAAAACACTGCAAACAAAATCACCATAAATAACAGATTTTAGATTTTAATTTATTTATTTTTAAAGTGGCTCATTCAAGTGAAATACACAGGTAAAGGAAAATAAATTCTTGGTTACATCGTTCAGTTACTAAGTCAAACCCAGACAGTTTGGAAGTGAATCTCTGACAATTGCTTGGAACCCTATGTGAAATGACCTGTCCTCACTTCAGCTTCTTCCAAACACACGCCCATATCACAAAAACTACGTATATAGCACTCTTTTCACAGGCTGCTAGAGATACTAAAGAGGGAAACTTCCACTGAAGTGATTTCTGTACTTCAATAGAGAGGATCAGAGTTATTCATGTGACACTCATCAAGGACATCATTTAACAAGCAGAAAATAAATGCTGAAACGTCATAACACAAGTTTCAGAACAACAGAAGTTTTACATCTAATCCAATGTCCACCAAAACCATGGAAACAGATAATCCTGAGGAAAGGAGATTCTCAGTGAATGTGCAAAAACATTACAA
Source organism: Podocnemis expansa (assembly GCA_007922195.1). NCBI lineage: Eukaryota > Metazoa > Chordata > Testudines > Podocnemididae > Podocnemis > Podocnemis expansa. The sequence continues at coordinate 8,831,971 of ML681981.1, read as the reverse complement.
TTATCACAAAGTATTCCAATAACAGAAGTGAACAAATCTGATCACTGAAAGGCACTGCCACCATGAGGCTATCCTTGACTCTGCATCACTCCTGAAATACACCTCTAATCTCTGGATGAGTTACTCAAATCCTCAATCTCTATTCTCCCTTTTAATTTAAACAATATCCCTGGTTTCCATACTCTCTCTCTCTCTCTCTCTCTCTCTCTCCATATATATCGCCAAAACAAACAGCTACTTTGTTGATTTGCCTTTAGGATTTTTAAATGTGTTGGCCAGAAAGACTGAAACAGGCATCTGTTTTAATATAGACTAGTAAGAATTCTAAAGCCAATTCTGTGGAATTTGGAGAAGTTGTGACTACCTTTTAAAGGTAAGAAAAAGTTAATTTATTTTAGCCATTTTACATTAATAAAAATCATATCAGAGAATGTGAATGACATATATTCTGTGACCATCAATTCTGGGCTGTTTCTCAAAGTCAATTTAAATTTATAGGTAAGACTATTTGAATAACTTAAATTTCTACTAAACAGTCCACAACACAAAATTAACATTTCAGTTGAGTCTTTTCACAGCTCCAAAGCAGACCAAGGGAAAGAAACCTACCTCCCAAAGTCAGGGGGAAACCTGCATGGTAATCTCTTTTACCCTAGCAATGCTATTCACTCTCCTATACACTTGAGCATCAACGAAAGTTAAAATAAATTACAAGCTTGATATAATCACTTATTAATAGCAAAAATATTATTTTAGATAATTAAATAATCCTTACTCATTTAAACAGTTCTCCCACTTAGCAAAATATCAACACTGGGTTTATTGTCTCCTGAAACATTTAAATAACTGGAAATTACTGAAGAATTCCATGAATTATATTCTGCAGATTTCACTATAAACAAAAGAATTAAAATATTTAGCCAATGATAAAATGTAAATTTCCATAACTAATCCTTGTTTTTATTACTCAAGATTTGAGTCATAAACATTTCTTCAGGCTTTAACTTAATCATCAAAAGTGGATGAAAAATAATTGTGGTTTGTCACGCCTCTGTAATTTGCCTATAACTTAATGCACTGGGCATCATTTCAAAATCCTTAACATCTATTTGTTGTACTCTTATTGATTTGTGAAAAGTTTTTGATGTTTTCATTGTTCCATTTGGCAGTGAACCAACCTTTTCAAAAAACCTACGACCTTATAAGAAATAATAAAGGGATCATTTAATATCATTGGGAGAAATCAGTTCATGTCACTATGGATCCAAACACCACAAAAGCATAAATTAAGAGGACACTACCCATTAATGTTTGAGTTCTTACGTTTAGCATTCTTGAGTGCCAGCAATACTGAACAGAGACAAAGGAAGTCGAAAGCATTTTTTTTACATGTTCTGAATATGTTCAAGAACAAGCCCTTTGTAAGATGACAAGTTTTGTTTAGCTTTACCTTCTCTCTCCTCTGGAATGGCTTGTTTTGGTAGAGTCTGAACTATAGAAAAAGATACCTATCAAAAAACAGAATTACCACCAATTCAGTGATTCCCCATGCAGGTGCCCATCTCCATGTCTAGTATGACAGCACCTCCAAGTTTAACCAATGGCAAACATTATTTCCATTAAAATAAGCCTACTCTAGGGTAGTATACCATCTTACATGTTAAAAAAAAATCTTGGCATGAGTGAAATAGCAGCAAAAGCATTCTTAGAGAAAATAATGCTGTCTTGGCTCTACTACATAAAACAAACTGCAATTTCTACCTATGATTCATCTACCATTTAAAAATCTATTTTAATAGAGGACTGCATGTTAATTAGTTTGTATACTTACATTTAATTCAATGTCAACTAATGCAAGTAATACTTTCAAAGCGTTTTAAATGGTTAAAATAAAGTTAATCTAGTATGCATAAAGAGCTTTTAATCCTAAAATCTTAAGTTTATTTACAAATGTGGGTAAGCTCATTACCTCTATTTTTAATAAAAGGAAAAACATAGGCAAAGCCATTTTAATTAGCTTGCTCAAAATCAGATACAAAATAACACTATTAAAGAATCACATTTGAGCTTCACATGTCTAAAGAGTAAACAACTAGAAATACATAAAATTCATTAAAAACAGAGCTCCAAAATGTTTTTGCATCATGTTAGGACTACAGGCATTTTTGACAAATTAATTCAACAGCTCATTGCCGCTGAACTAAACTGCTAGAAGTTTGTTCTAACAAACTTTTGGAGAAAATAATTAAAATAATCAAAAATGAAGTAAACGTGTGGAAGTTGGAACATTTTATTAGAAACTATGCACTAAGTATGGCAAAAAGCATATATTGTAGTTTTCCAGACTATGTCAGTAAAGGTGCTTAAGGATTTTCAGATTATTATTTTTAAATACAATTTTTTAAATTTCTAGAGACATAGAAAAAGACAAACTTTCCTATATGGGACTCAAATTGTCTCCTTGAAAAGGAACAATCTGCTATAAACTATTAAGTGCAATATAGATGGACAATTCAGACCTGGCATAAACAGTTGCAATACCATTGAAATCAATGCACTTAACCTCTTCCACCAAGTCTAAATTTAACCCAACATGTCATACCTGCACGTATTTCTATTTCTAGCACATATGCAAAAAACACAAAATTTTTTTAACCAATGCAAATAGTATCGTCTTAAAGTCAATGTTGAATTGAAAAGGTGAGTATATTCCAGTTGAGTGTGTCTGCAGAAAACCCCCTGCTTCCAGACACACTAAAATAAAAATTAGGGACTGGAAACAAAATCCCCTTGACTGAACTCAGTTGCTCAGATGGCACAGGGAGAAAGGGAAGGGGAAAGGGAAAGACATATCAGAAGACGCAAGGGCAGCAACAACCTATAATGCAGATCATAGCCAACAGCCAGAAACTGGAAGTGAACTGAAAGTTAGAGCCGTCTCTGAAGAACAGATGAAATATGCTCCACATAACTAGCATTTTTGGACTGCCTAGAATGAGTTATTACCTCAGCATTAGACAGCCACACCCATAAAATGCAGCTCATTTGCATGACTCAGTCAGTTTTCATTAGTGTCTCCAAGTAGGTGTGTGCGCTCCACAGAGTCTGGCATACTAAACCTAGTGAATGTAGACAGCAGTTGAATTTGGCTCCAGCTGAAGCTTCTGATGAGCCCTCCAGTAACACAATTTGGAGGTTAAAAATAATTACTGAGTGAAGAGCTCAGATTACACAGGAAAAGTCGCAAACTAACAAATCACAAATAGGTATTTTTGGCTATTGCACAGCTAGAGAAACATGAGGAGCCATAAGTTGTAAACCTCAGCTGAGAGAGCAAATATTATCCACTAACCCAACGTTCCTACCACCAAAATATGTTCTCCTAATCCATAGAATTTTAAGGATGAATGTACTTATCCTCAGTGTAAGGTAGGGAAGAAAAACAAAAAACTCAACTTAGTTTCCATCTCATTCCCACTTGTCTCTTTACACATCCAAAAGCTACATTTATTCCTTTACAGTGACCTCACAACCTTCTGAAAGCAAGAGTCATTCCTAGTCTTTTGTCTCAAACTAGGTTTTTTGTATTTCCCTCGTCCACTGACAAGAGGAAGATTCCAGTCCTCAGACTCAATCAGAAAGGGAGTGCACCTGCACATCAACTCCCCACCAGCACCTCCCCTTGTAAGGGGCAGTGATGGGACATGGCTCATGGCTAGAAACAGGAAATAGAAATAAGCAGTGGTGCGAGGGTGCGTGGCAGTACACAGTGGTACGGAGTACCTGCACCTTTTCTTCCACAGTGATGTGGCCCCAGCTCCTGCCACAATAACGTACCAGCTCAGGGCCAGATCCGATGGCCCCAGGTTCTCAGTCAGGGCGAAGGCTGGATCGGGCTGCCGCCATTGCATCCCAGCCCTGCATCCCCAGCCAAGGTCAGGGCCAGATCAGGCTCCTGCTGCCGCTGCGGCCTGGCCCTGCATCCTCAGCAGAGATAGGAGCTGAATCAGGCTGAGTACCAGCATTTTTTTTTTTAAATAAATACAAAAAAAGTGCTGGAAATAAGTGGTGCATGGTGGCACAACCAAAAGGAAAGGACAGGGTTCCCACTAGTGGGAAGATAGGACAATCTGGGCTTGCTCTAGACAAGTATCCTATCACCTGGTTCAGTCTCCTAGAACCAGACTTTTTTCCTCCTGTATCAAAACCCCATTGTGACCTGGAAACTATGCTTAGAAACTGACCAATACTTAACATAGCCCCAGAATTATAAGTTAACGCAAGTAAAATTTTTTACTTTTGATACTATTAACTCTGGCTGCAAAAATTTTAAACAAGACTGCATGCTCTCTATTGTTTATAGAGCTTCATTTTCTCCTGATACCTGTCTCTTTCAGAGAGGAAACTAACAATTTTTAAAACACTATCTGGCTGCACTCTAGAATGCATGACTTTAAAGTCTCTCTGACCATCCCTTGATTTTACTTGATTGATCTACAGAACATTTTTCCAAATGTAAAAGAACAATAATGAAACATGAATGAAAAACAATGAAAAATGAATCTGTTCTGTGCCGTCAGACATCACTTCAGGCATAATGTTCTTGCCTACCATCCCTGCCTACCTGAGCTGCTCTTTGCACATGCTCTACATTGTTAACTCCCATCAGTTTTCGATGGATGGATTCTTTTGGTTAGCCTTTTTGTGCGTTCTTCCAGCTGCCCAATGACACACCTGCACAGGAGATGGCCTGGTTTCATTCTTAACACCTATCCAATATACTTGCATATTCTTTTCTAGAAAACTTTGGAGATAAGAAGCTGTTGAACTCTGACAAATCTTGGCATTTGTTATAAATAAAAACTCATTTCTTTTCTGAGGTATTTTTTTCAAAGGCCTTTAAACATCTTTCCATACCATTTGTGGATTTCCAGCTTTCACATCCATACATTAAAATTTAAACAACACTTAAGTTTGGCATAAAATGATCAGTGAATCTCACAAGGCTCGGAAGCGAAAGTCAGATTCTAAACATTCGTATCTGTAACCAGCCCCTCTTGATACTACAAATCTTCTCTTGCTCTGGAAAGCTCTTTGAGCTCTACTTCGCCCTGTGAGAAAACCTCACCAAGCCTCCCATCACAACGAAAGAATTCACTTTCTCTTTACATATATTGTGTATATATTATATGGAAACATTGCATTTATTACAACACATATATGAACACCTTACCTCTCAGAATCAACAAGCTAATACTTTAGCTCCACCTCCTGGTGAGTATCTGCATTTTTGCAAAAATAAAAAATTACTGATGAAACGACTTAATAGAAAAAAGACCCTCTCAGAACTAATCAGGCATTTGAATTCTTGCTGTATTAAATTCAATTATGTCTCTCTTCTTAAATCATCTTTTTTATTTAACGGAACACCAAACTGCCACAGCTAATCAGCTCAGAAGAATCAGTGTGCTCCATTCATTTCTGGGAACAGGCTGATATTTTCTGAGACCCATTAATAACTATGACAGGATTTATGTACAAGATAAATTCAATTCAATTTCCTTTTTCAATTAATGGCCAATTATTTGAAACAGATTCAACTAAAAATATTACTCAAATATCATTAATCTAACAAAAATTAACTTTACAATTCTCTTAGTAATGAGGACATAATTTTAAGGTAAAATAACACACTTTATTAAATAAATGTTACCTTTCTTAGTTTTTAGGACACTTACTTGCCATTGTAATCTTCCTATTAATTGTTAACATTAGCTCAGCATACTTAAGTGGACCACCATTAGGGTCAAATAACCCTCTTGGTCTCTCATTTTGCCTTCCAAGGATACCTAGAGTTCTATAACCCATTTCAAATTTTGTTTTAAATCTAAAATAACTGAAAAGTTGGGGGACAACTGAAATATAGTTGACAATAAATTTTCAACACTTTTTTGTTTGCTATAGGGCACCAAAATGCATCTATCTACGTACCTGTATTACATATAGGGCCCCCACTTACACCGTACATGAGTATCTCACAGGCTTTAATGCATGTATCCTCACTACAACTCTATAGGATAAGTAAGTACTTCTATTTCCATTTTATGGTTGGGAAAGTGAGACACAGAAAAACTAAATTCCTGAGGTCACACAGGAAGTCTGTGGTGGAGCAGGGACTTAACCAGCCCTCCCAAATCACAGGCTACCATGCTAACTACTGGATCATCCTTCCTTCCTTTTGTCCAGTTACCTGCAGTTGGCAGACCTTGACTTGCTTCCCCATTCTGCCACAGGTCTGCTGACGACCTAGCGGAAAGTCACAACCTTTTGGCTCAATTCCCCCATTTTAAAATGGAAACATAGTGAAAACTATTTAAGAACCCACTGTAAGTAGGCAACTTCCCATCTTAGAAGAGTACCCACAATATGTCATAATACATTAAATAAAATTCTCTCACTTTTATTAGAAAGCCACCCCTCCATTTGCAGAAGAGCTTGGGCTGAAGGCAGAGCTGGAGACAGAACTAAGTATGCAGGAGTAGAGATGAAGTTGGCCAGGGGGCAAAGAGGGAATGAGAACAGAGCTGGGATGAGGGTGGAGTGGAGCTGAGCCTGGGGGCAGAGAGCGACTGGGGGCAGAGCTGGGCAGGGGATGAAGTAGAGCTGTAGCTAGAACTGCATTGGGGGTGGAGCAAGGGGAGAAACAGCATTGCAGCTTGTGTGATGAAATACGCTCATGTTTGTTTTAAACTTATTGCCCATTAATTTCATTGGCTGACACCTAGATCTGGTATTAGGTGAAGGTGTAAAGAACACTTCCTTACTCACCTTCTTCACACTATTTATGATTTTACAGACCCATCCCCCCCTTAGTTGTCTCCTTTCTAAAGTGAATAATCCTATTTTTAATCTCTGCTCTTCTGGGACCTTCTCCATACTCCAATCATTTTCCTGCTGTTCTCTCTACTTTTTCTAATTCTAATATATCTTTGTAGACATGAGACCACCAGCACCACATGCAGCATTCAAAGTGTGGGTGGATGACCATTTTATTTAGTGGCATTAGGCTATTTTCTATATAATTATCTATACCTTTCCTAATAGTTCCGAGCAGTCTGTGATCTTTTTTGATTGCCAGTGCACATGAGCAGATGTTTTTAGAGTACCACCAACGATGTCTCCACTATCTTTCTCTGGAACGGTAACAGCTAATTTAGATCACATCATTTTGTATGTTTTCCAGTGGATGTTACTCTGCATTTATCAATAATGAATTTCATCTGCCATTTTGTCACACAGTCACTTAAGTTTTGTGAAAACACTTTGTAACTCCTTATAATCAGCTTTGGACCCAAATAGCTTGAATTATTTTGTAACATCTGCAAGCTTTGCCACCTCTCTGTTTACCTCTTTTTCCAGATCATGTATGAATATGCTGAAGAGCACTGATTCCTCAGGGACCCCATCCCCTTCATTTACATTTCTCTGTGAAAACTGTGGTTTAGGGTGTTTTTTTTTTTTTTTTGTTTTTTTTTTTTTGTTTTTTTTTAAGTAAGGCTCACTTTAACAGGACAATTAAATTCAGTCAACTCTTAGCAGGACCACATGAATCTTCAATACAAAATCAATTGATCAACAGTACTTTGCAAAGTATTTTACTTATTGAATAATTATACAATAATAAGCAGTTATGTCCATGACAATTCTGTATGATCTATTAAAATGATGCCTTCAATAAAATAAGTCTACACTCAACAGTAAATCTCCATCCCAACATGAAGGCTCTTCCACAACACTCACAGACACATACAACTCCTTAAGATATACTCAGACAAATTCAAGGCCCGAGCCTATATGAGGTCCTTTATGCTCTGTATTCAAAACACAGAAGCAGGCTGTCAAGACTTTGTAGGGGTTAATCTACAAGGAAAAAAAGATACAACCTTCCCAAATTCCTCCCACAGTAACTATGTACCCATGTTCATAAGCATAACTGTATTTTGGGTTTCTGGAGTTTTGTCAGTCTGTTGATTTTTAGTTTAAAAGAATATTTTCTATCTTATATACTAATTATGGGTAGTAAAAGATCCTTAAATAGAAAGAAACTTAACTGTAGCTCAATGAGCAAAACTAAACATTAGTGCAGTCACCCAGAAGGCATATGTTCTGAATTTCTGGCTGCAGACTCTGCTCACTTTTCTCTGACCTTTGACAAGGAAAATGTTGCCAGGTGATGGTTTGTACTGATCTTTCCTGTGTATACGAGGAGTATTATGGCTGGAGATTTTCTAGTTAGCATGGAACAAAAGCTCACATTCTATGTAGAGGCATTGCATACGAGAAGCACAGGTGCAACTTTGTTCATCATTTACTTATGCCTACACAACCTTACTTATATTGAGCAAAGAAAGCAACATCAAGTAATTTGAGGAGTTGCATCAATAAAATTGAAAAGAAATCATAGGCCCTTTTTTCATCAACTAATAATAATCTTGCAAACCAAGAATTTATGCACAAAACACTCCACACATACCAAACTTAGTGGATCAGCAATTAGTCTGGTGTACTCAGAACATGTGAAGTTTCTCCATTACTGTGTATTCGTGCAAAATCTCAAGCTTATTATGGGCCAGATTCTGCCCTAACATAATACATATGGTTGACTGAGGTTTCTCACGTTGCCGTGATCAGAGGCATTTCAAGTCAGAACTGATTGAATAGCAATGGCTACTATTTGGTATTTGACCAACCACCACAAAAGGGAAATCATCTTCCCACTATTAACAAGGCAATTGTTTTGGGAAAATTGCATGGCCCATTTCAGCATTTCTCAGTTGTTCAGTGTTGCTTAGCTAATATCAAGGAGAAGATCTCCTTAAAAGTTTACTACTTTTTCCATTTGCAGAACTTTTGCGTAGAATGAAGATGGATAATTTATTGACTTTACCAAAAAAATTATACTGATTATAGTTAAAGTTCTAGCAGAGAATTTAAACATTAAGAACTTGCGAAATTCAATACAAATGTCAAGACATTTATTCATAGGTATTTCTCTGGCTTTGCCTTTGACCTTTTCTCAGCCTCTAAACATTGTTCACCTTATATAAATTTTAACTCTCCTGGCAGATACTGGGACTGATGTATACACTCGATTTTGTAGTGTTTACTAAAGAGTATGTAAAACCATCCACAGATGTATGATTATGTACTAAAGGATTCAGAAAGGGCAGAATTAAACAAACGAAACAAAAAACAAAGACACCACACCACCAAAGCATTTTACCTGCCAGAAAGATATGAGTGAAAATTCCAAGCTAAAGTGTGAGTCACCTCTTGCCCAAGTCAGTTAGCCCAATTCCTAGTTTCCAGTCACAATTGAACTAATATTAATGCAGACTGTTCATTTAGTGTGAAACTTCTGGGAAACAACCTTTTCTCTTTCAATGACTCTCACCCACAAACTTCATTCATAATAGCAGGGAGCTATTAACTCTAACACAGTCATCCCAAACTGCTATGCATTAGTCCTAATGTAGCAGCTGCTGTCCTGCCTTGTGCTAAGAAATTAATTTTCATATCATTTAAAAATTATATATATGTGTTCAATTGGAATCTGTTATGGTTGATTACTTTTTAGCAGTTTCTTGTGGGGAGATTTTAGCTACCAGTTCTATTCCAGCAGGTTTGAAAAGCTGCACAGCAGTCCCCTGCCTCTAGGTAAGCAACCATTGCCTAACACTCTCTTACCTTTGACCTTTTCTTATTTTCCAGGCTGTTTTCTGCAAAAGGCAATAGGAGTTAAGAGTTTTTAGCTGTCAGCTGCAAAAGCATTATTGGGGCACTGAAGTTGTAGGGAATTTTATTTAAATGTTATAAATATTAGAGTTAAATCTGAATGCACTTGATCTCAAATTGGGTATTGATAGCTACTTCAGGGAAGTGTCTTTAAACCAAAAAACTCAACATACTTTGTACAGATGATTGCAGATGGCCCAATCACTAGTCTTAGATTATCTGGGTTTGAAACAAACAATTGTGATTGTTTACCATATAGTGAGTTATTGCAGAATCCTGCCTGTCAAGCACACCACGACAGCTCTTTTAATATCACTGTCATTGAATGATACTCTCTAAACTGTATTCATGAGTATTTCCAGTATCCTCTAAGTAAAGCCACATTTCTTGTAACTGGCAGAGAGGGAGGTGTGTATTTTCAGGGTCCATGTCACGCACAGGTGTTTTGTCAAAGCCTTGACTTAGCAGCCTGAGGCAGCCAAATTGTGCCACTGCGGGCAGGAAAAATCAGGATAAGCAAAAACCAATCCAAGGAAAGCCCCATAGAGACTCCCCTGCCAAAACTGAAGGAAAAGGGATATTAAAATAACAGGTATAAGACAGCAAAATTACAAATACTTGGGTTTTTGTAAATCATAAAGAAAATAAAAATTTCACAAAAAACATACTATGAACCTCTTTTTTTAAAATGAAAAGTTATGTATATGTTACTACAAGTTTCTCTCTCTCTCTCCCCCTCTCTCACTCACACACATACACAATTATTAGGGATTACATTTATTGCCAACTCCAGGCCTTAGAAGGAATGGAAAAAAAAACCACACAAGTTAAAGACCTTTGCAATCAGAAACAGAACTAATGAGGAATTGGGGAGATGAATAACATCCTGAAAGGACTTCCAAACCACTCTGAAGATATGAATAAAACTTTACCCTAAATGGACACAACTTGGTAGTTAGTTTTTCAAAAGGCATTTTATCTAGTGCAGAAAGTGCATGAATTCAATGACTAAAAACTCAGGAAAAAAGTCTATCGGTGAAAATCACGTTTGTTAAAAATGTATCTGATTTCTGGCAGTTGTATTTGAAATTATGTACAAGACAAAACAAAGAGCCAGTAAGTGCTCTATAACAAGTAATAAGATAAAGGAACCTATTATATTTACATTGGATTGCACTTCATATTTCTGCAGTAAGCATTTTAGACTTGTTTGTCTTACCTATCAAGTCAGTTTCTGATATTTACACTTGAGTGGTATAAACTGAACTTAATGTTGTTGGGTATTTGCATTGGCAAATTCCCCCCTGTGTAAAGGGAATGCCCATCGGAATAAAGCTAGCAGAGGTGATTCCACCCACTATGCTACCTCTGGCGTCATACCACAACTCTTGACACAAAGCAGACTGAGAAAAGCATGGCAAGACCAGAGAGAGGCAAAAAAAAATGGGGCACTGTCAGGGGAAAGGGCACATGGCAAAGCAACACACCACTATGATCTGTTCCACACACAAAGTAAGTTCCAAAAGGATCTTAACAACCATGTTAGGTTAAAGTTTATTCAATGAAACAGCTTTTAAGGCCAGAAAGGACCACCATGATCACCTAGTCTGTCCTCCCTTGTTACGCTCACCACAGAATGTCATTCAGCTATTCAATTATTGAGTCAAGTTCCAAAGGGGGAGCTGTGTTTGTCCAGTTAAGCAAAACAAACAAGGAGTCCTGTGGCACTTAAAAAACAATAAATTAATTGCGTGAGCTTTTGTGGAAGAAAAATCCCACATTTTCTCCTATGAAAGCTCATGCAATAAATAAATTTGCTAGTGTTTAAGAGCCACAGGACTCCTTACTTATTATTGAATCAAGTAACTTGTGTGTGACTAAAGCATATCATCCAGAAAAGGATCCTCTTGATCACAAGACTTGAAGAAAGGGAGCATTTACCACTGTCCTTGATAGTCATTCCAACGGTTAATATCCCTCACTGAAGCAAGTTATATTCTATAATAAAGTAACCACTTGATCTTTCGATAAACTAAACACACTGAGTTCCTTACATCTCACTGTAACACATTTCTTCAAATAAGTTTTGTGGCTCTTTTCTGCACCCTCTCCAATTTCTCAACTTTTTTTAAAATGGGGAAACCATAATTGTTGTAGTCTTGCTACTCTCCCATTTATACATCAAAGGATCACAGTAGCCCTCTTTGCCACAGCATTGCACTTGAAACTCATGTTCAGTTGTTCATCCTCTATAACCCCTAAATCCTTCACACTCACTGCTTTCAAGGATACAGTGCCCCCATTATTAGGCATGGTCTGCATTCCTTATTCCTTGATGTATAGCTTTGTACTTGGCTGTATTCAAGCACAATCTGTTTGAATAATCTCAGATTACCAACAGATCCAGATTCCTCTTTATGACTGTCCTGTCCTCATCAAATTCCAGAGTGCCAGCCTTGTTAGCCTAGTTCAGCAAAAGAAGCAAGGAGTGCTTTGGCACTTTTTATAGACTAACAAATTTATTTAATCACATGAGCTTTCATTAAGTCTTTAAAAGTGACACAGGACTCCTTGCTTGTTTTGCTGTCGCCATCTGTCATTCCACCAGTTTTTGTATCATCCACAATTTTTTTTTTAAATTTGCAGTGATTTCATGTTTACTTCCTAATCATTGATAACAATATTAAACAGTTTCAGGCTACAACAGATCTCTAAAAATCCCAACTAGAAATTTTCACTTGATAACTACTTTTGGAGATCTCCACATCTGAATACATCTAACAAGTGCTTTATTGATATTGTCTAATGCTAACTTGTTGGGAGCCATTTGGATGATGTTAGGACACTGCAAGTAGGAAACAAAGAAGAATGGGAAAAAACATGAAAAGTGATGAACCACAGCTGACATAGTGCTTGGTTTATTACTATTGGCAAATGGGCCAGCCACCCTCTGCTCCAGAACGGTCAAGTGGAAAAGTTAGCATAACCAGAGCAGATTTCCCAATGATGCTAAGATCTCCAATGCTGCGGGTCATGTCACAATGTCATATTATGCCTCTCTGAGTGACTGAAAATATGAAGAAGTGCAGTTTTATACTTCTGTGTGTCAGCAAACAAATCACTTGGCTGCATAAGCTCATTGAACATGTCACAAGATTGCTTTGAGGAGTACAAACAGTATGGACTGATCAACCGCTGACAGAGAAGCATCAAGAAGAGTATGACACACCGCCTCCTGCACAAAGGAAAGCAAAATTACCAGCACAAAATTTGCTTTAACCACACATTTTGGTTAAATACTAATGGGCTTCAGGAGGAAGAGGAGGATTGCCTTGACCATACCCTGGAGAAACAATGCAGAGAAATCAGTATGTGATGGGCTACAATGGCTGAAAATAGGCTTCTTGTATGGACTGGAGGAAGAGGTCTGGCCAGAGTCAGGGAACAAAATACAGTGGGGCTGAAAAGTCTAATAAGAATAATGCTCTTTTGGGAAGGCATGCAGCAAAAATGCAGCTGTGATTTGTTTTTCATATACATTCAAGCTGTCACCAAACGGTTTCTTCAACTGTGGATAAAAAGGTGAATTTTTCCATGCCTGTGTTTCATTTTCACATTTATTCAAATATCACCCATATAACAAGTATAAATTTGTGCACTGGTTTTTTTCATTCACAGTCATATGAATCAAATTTTGAAGATGCATAATGAAGTCTCCGCTATTTCCCAATCTCTTTTCAAATTTAATCAAGCTGTAAATCTGGCACTCTCTCAAACTTTCCCTTGAATGGAGGTACAACGATCTACCAATTTCCAGCATGTTAAAATGCAGAAACTCACCTTTCATGAGCTCTAATATTCTACTAACATTTTAACATTACAGTTCTTCTAAATAATTCATTTGAAAGTCTCCTACTCACATTCAGTACATTTAGAAAAGATGTAATCCCCATAACCAAAGTGCATGCTAAAGCCAGTCCTTGTATCAGTTAGGATAAAACAATTTCAAGGTCAAACCTAAGTGAATTGAGTATGAAACTAAACTGATGGAAGAAGGAAACTTACCGTAAAATGTTCCTGTGACTTGTAGTTCTCATCCAGGTAAACCCGGGCTCTGTTATAGTCTTTCATTGCATCACTTGATAACAATTCTCTGAAAGACATAAGTAAAAGAGTATTAGTAGGAAGGAACATGCAAACGTGTTCTCTCACTCCATTCTCATCCACTATATTCAACATGTCCCTAATACCCATCAAAGAAAGTACAGACCTATGATTTCACTAAAAATGACAATGAAAGGGTACATGGGTCACACTGGGAGCCCTATGGACTGAAGTGCTCTCCATTTGCCCACAGAACAGCTACAGAGCAAACAGTTCAGTCTTCCTCACACTGCTGTGCCAGTACTACTAAACTCTAATGCAAAGAGAGCACCAATAGCACGGAGTATTTCAATCTCCACATCCATTCAGATTTTCTTATAAGATTGTCAACAAGGGTGCCACTTTGTGACAACTGATGGTTTTGTAATGTGGCCACCTGACTACTAAAGACTGGACTTAGATAACCCTGATATATATCACATAGGCTACTGAAGAACTATAGTATTGTAAAGTGTAATCTACATTACCTGAAGGTCTTGAGAAAGCCACAAAAAACTTTAAAAATATAAGGTTTCTTAAAAACTGGGTGAGCCAGCCTAACCAGGCTCCCAATCTCCACAAAATTTGCTGGCCAGATCACCTGACTGTAAAAAGCTTGCCTAAAGAGAGGCTGGCTGGTTGCCTCTAAAGTTGGCAAGATGCTCTCTAGGCTTGACAAACTCAAAGCCAAGTGAAAATATGCCAAACTGTTTTGATGTTGGCTGACCTGGTAGAGAGAGAGCTGCACTATCAGGGAGATTCTCAACAGAGTCATCTGCTAGTCTTTAAAAGTGCCACAGGACTCCTTGTTTGTTTTGCTGAACTAGACTAACACAGCTTCCCCTTTGGGCCTCACCCACAATGAGGCTCTCAGGCCACCCAAGATTCTTCTCCTGCCCCATCAGCTTTTCACATTCGCTATTGTCAACAACTCTTCATGTAGACTCTGGCCTACTAACAACCCCCATAACCATGTGGGCTCCGAGTCCATACAAACACCCTATACCCCACTTGCTTTTCCAACTTTCCCTTCTGTCCCTACCTGGCCAAACTCCTTTGCGTCTGAAGTACAAAGAGGTACCTATTTCCCCTGACATCTGCTCAGTGTCTGTTACTCTATGGCAAATAATGGCACATACAGAGTTGAACAAAACTGGTGCCATTAGGGTGCTCCCGCAGTGGGTTTTGAAAGAGATGCAAAAAAAAGAAAAAGGGGGGGGGGGGGGCAGGGGGAAGAGATCCCCCCCCCTTTTAAACCAGGAGGAGGAACTTGGACCCAGGAAATCAGTCTCCACAATCACTGTCTGACAGGAGCTCCACAGCTGATGAGGCTGTCCCCCTATTCATTAGCCATAGAATATACAGACTTTGCCAATCTATCTACTTTCCAGCAGCAAACTTTTGGAAGCTTTGCCAAGGCAGGTTCTTTTCACCAATGTCAGCCTAGGACAAATTTTAAAGAGCCCAAGCTAAGAAGCATTGTGTCAGCAATCACGAGCCATGTGATCCAACAAGCAACCCACTCCTCTGCTTGCCCAAGACAGCAGTCAGAGTCATACACAAACACTGATGGAACGGATGGTCCCTTGCTCTCCTTGAAAATCAGAAGGAGACATGCTATGAAGCATGACTGAAATTAAGATAGGGACAGAAGGTCTTTTCTTCCCTCTTTTGCCTTTTCTAATCCTGTCCTTTAGTCTCTGGAATGGGACCTATATATTCCTCAACTTAGAACAGGTATCTCAAACTCAAATCACCACAAGGGCCCCATGAGGACTGCTACATTAACCCAAGGACCACATCGTGCATGAACACTAGTATAGTAGCCCAAGGGCCACACTGCTGAAACCTTTTCATACAATGATATTGCAAATATTGATAATGAAAGTGTTGTTGTGGGGCACGAGAAATAACTTTAAGGGCTGCATGCAGCCCTTGGGTCACGAGTTTGAGACCCCTGACTTAGAAGAAGTTAGAACACAGGATCTACTCTGACTTAAAGTTAAAAGGTATCCATTGCAGAGGATGCAGTGGGGAAAAGCTCAGCCCTATGGATTCACAGTAACAATTTTGTATTTTGGTAAGTAATAGTATAAAGGCTGGTCATTTCCAATTATATTTCTTATTTCAGATCCACTGAAACAAAAAAATGGCCTCGCTATAAAAAAAAGGAAAACAATAGAACTGATACACAAAATTATGCACCAAACATTCAGTTTTATAAATAATGGAACAAGTTACTCACGGCTATCATTTTTACTTACAATAAAGTTTTAAAAGGTCCACTAAATCTACTGCTGATGAACAAAACCAGCAGAGGGCACTGTTTGACTACTATCAATGGAATAGGATCTACAAATTATTTCTACGTACTAAAGCAGCTCAGGATTAACTGAAAATCTTATGTTGACATAACCTGAATATTTACATCACAATTTCAATTAAGGTTTTATCAGCAAGTCAAATATTTGAACAAGGAGGTTTCAGGACTTAATTTTCTTTCTGAAAAGAATTCATTATAGCTACATTTCATTAAAAGAAGTATTGACTGTCTTTAAGTAAAAAATGTTTCAACATTAAAAATAGACAGTGCACCTCCTTCTTTTAATAAAAATAACTGGGTATCACCATGTTGAAAAGTTATAAAAACTGCATTAGCTATCAAAATAGAAAAAAATTGCCAACAAAGCTATTCAGTTAAATTACTCAAAGATCCAAGATCTCTCTGTATCAGTGAAAAATAAGAGCCTAGGCAAAGGACTCTAGCGTTGTAGTTTTTCCGTGACTCAGTACATCTTAAGTTTAAGGCTTGTGAAATTCTTTTGTTCGCTCATTTCATCTTCTAGTGCAATATAATTATTACATACAAAATTAAAGTGTCAGAGGATAAAAATAACCAAAGTTAATTCCCAAATGTAGATGCAGCTTACAACGATCGAAGTATTTCCCATCAGCATAGCAAAACCACCTATCTGACTGCAGTAGCCATATCAAGGGAAACATTCTTCTGTCAACATAACATAGTTCAGCATAGCTACACCGGTCAGGAGTGTGGATTTTTCACATTTGGACCAATTTAGCCGGGTCGACCTGACTTAAGTGCAGACCACATGGCATGTTTAATACCAATTACTTTCGACAGACAAACTTCAATTACTTTTCCCTACTCCTCTTATAAGGCTAATAATTGCAAAATGAAGAGCCACACTCTAGTTACTAAATAAACCAAACAAAAAACCGATAACCTCTCCAGAATTAAAATATCATTTTTGTCAACCGAAGACAAAAAGTGTAATAGCAAATTTGAAATTGCTGCATGAAGACAAATGATCCAAGGTCCAAATTTTAGTCTCAGATCCAGAGATATCATTAGTGCATGCCTCAAAAACCAGCAGCATTGTGCTTCTGAAAGAACATATGCCACTTTCATTTATGTAGTTATGAGTGCAGAGACTCTGAACTTAAAATGAAGTCTTAGCACATTTGTGTCAGATTTATATAGTGACCAGACTATTGGCTCAATTCTATGAAAATGAGGACAAACAGAAAATTAAAGACACTCAATACCTTACATGATAAAATCTTATCCATAAATATTTGTTATACTTCCAAGCATAAATCCAAACGCAGACTAAAATGCACCTTTCCAGTTACTTACTTAACAAACTTGTCCACGTGAGACATGGAAGCTTCGTAGTTTTTTCCACCAAATTCTTGACAGTGTAAAGCCATAAAGTGTGGCTTGTGTGTACGTACAACCTGAAATAAAGGAAAATATGTACATATTAGCAAAGTTATATCTACAGCTGCTAAAATATGGCACAAATGAATTAAGACTAAATATGGAATCTTCAATGCATAGGATTTCTCTCAAGTAACATATGTTATATACAAGAGAAAACAACTGGCAGAATCTTTATCAAAATACTGGAAATGATCCAAGTTTGTATCTTTAATAGATTCAGAACACACGATACTGAATCCGAATATTTAAAGACTATTAAGTTAATGGTGTTTTTTTTTAAAAATATGATTTTGTAGCAGTTGTCCCCGGACATACAAGCATATGCATCCTCTCATCCACCGAGCTTCAGCGTAGTACATGTGGTAAGAGAAGAATACAAATGTGGTTGCACTAGGAGACTCATCAGGGGTAACAGAAGCTGTTGAACAGTCCAAGTGCCTTATTTGTTTAAAAAAATCTCCTCTCATTTTTAAAAAATATTCTTCATTTGCTGCTTGTAACATTGCTGTAGTTGGGTTGGTCCCAAGATATGAGGAAAACAAGGTAGGTAAGGTAATATCTTTTCATGGACTAACTTCTGTTGGTAGAAGGTACAACCTTTCAAACTACAGAGTTCTTATTCAGGTCTGAGGAAAGAAAACAGTGTTTGAGCTAAATATAAGTTTGGACAAATAGTGAAGCATGGAGGATGGCAACCAGCTGTAGAAGGTCACTTGAAATAGAGTGGGCAATACGGGTTAAATTATTATGCAAAAGGGATTTTTTGAACTGGGCAACTCCAGTTATCTTCTTCAAGTGTTCCAACTCCCAACTTGCCAAGCTCATCATCAGATGCAAACTCCCCACAGACAGGGGCATACCAAATGGCATCAGACCGTGGCAGTGTTGGGATAATTTTTGTGTTACCATTCGCTGTTAAAACATTGTACAGCGCTTCCCCAGAGGAAGCTGTCAGAAGTTAAGAAGTTTCTGTAAGTTACAAATGTGGGTTTGTGAATAGAGGCTAACTAAGTAGCCACTGCAGGATCTGGGCAGTCTGCAGAGAGCTCAGGTCTGCCTGGCAACAGCAGGGTCCCGGGAGGGAACAAGCAGGCTGGAAGGTTCTGAGGTGCCTGCTCAGAAGGGGGAGAACTCTCTCGAACTTTGGGGGACTTGACATGACTGGAAGGGCGCGAAAGAGGGGACGCGCCACGGGCCCCTCTGATTGGCCAGCTAAACATATTTAAGGGGGTTTTCCCGCCAGACAAAAAAAAGAGACTTGTCGGTGTGTGGACTGCTTGATGTGCCTGAAGAATGATTAAAAGCCTCCCTGAGGTGTGGAGAACTGGAGTTGGCTTAAGTCTCTGACTCAGGGGGCCAGAGACTCGGACACCCACCCTCGAGGTTGTAGGCTGAAGAGGACCTTCTTCTGGAAGTCCTCGAAGAGGCAGAGGCCAGGACTTTGGTAAGAAGCTGCCCTGCTTGTATAGACTTTGTGAGAGGGGCGAGAGACTTTTAATACAGGACCCTCGGGCACCAGAGCTCTGAAACAGACGACCCAAGCCAGGACCTGGGAACAGGGGATCAACGGCAGAACCAGCCGAAGAAAAACTGTGAGCAACTCCTAGGTGCCAGAAGGGCACCAAGAAGGAGAGGGATCCCCCCCCCCCACCCATCCTTCATGGTTATGTTTGAGTGTTGTTAATTTAGTGGGGTTCATGTTATACTTACCTTGTGTTAATTTAGTGGGGTTTATCCTCCCTTGAATAAACTATTGTGTTTGGACTTCAAGTGTCTGTCTCTGGTGGGGTGACCTCCTCAGACTTTAAGGGTGACAGGGTGATAGACACCTGGAAGGTGGGTACGAGCCTGCGGGAACCCAGGTTATTTATTCAATACTTGGGGCCCAAAGGAAAATTTCCTTTTACAGCAGAACAGATGCAAAACCTGCAGTCATCTCCACCGATATAACAAATGCCCCTCCCCATCCTCCTAAGACACCTTTCACCTTCCTACCCATGCCTATCACTGCATGTGGTGCATCTCATCCACTTAGGAAGACCACCTTTTCAAACAGCAAAAGTAGGATACGTGCAAGAGGCATGCCCTAACTCCCTTCTCTTTCATTAAGGCTTGGCGCCCTGCTCCTCCTCTCCCGCTGAAGGCCCCAGCCCCTGACCAGGTCAAACGATGGAGCCAGGCCATGATAAGAGCTGCCCATGATAATCTGGGCCACAGTGGAAACACTGAACCCACCCTGGGCAAGAGCCCAAAGCAACTCCTAGCTTGTGTTTCCCTGCCACATCACCCAGGGGAGGTCAAAGTTCCAGGGCTCCCCACAGTGGCATGAGCGTCCTAGGCGGCTCTTACCGCAGCAGCAGGGAGAAGAAGAGGATGATTAGAGGTGAGCATCATGGCAGAGAGCAGGGGGAGACTAAAGGTCCACCTCAACCCCTACTGCCAGGAAGAGCCTGGCTTTGCCCATAGGCTTCAGGCAAGCATGGGGCCATAGCACAGGGAATCTGGCCAAATTCAACCCAGGACTGAGACCTGAACTCCACATTTCAGGACTGTTCTGCCAATTTGGGATGGATGGGGTCACCCTTCATCCAATGCATAACAAGCTCCAGTAATAACTAACAATACAAGTGAAGACAGACAATCATCATACTGTTGAATGAACTCAAACATAAAACCGGTACAAGACAAAGCCAGCACATCACTCCTAGGTGAACACTTTTCACAAAGCTGTCTCTCCAAATTTGATTTTTCAGTATCCATCCTCAAAGAAAACCTGAGCACCACTTTCAAAAGGTGAGTTTGGACACAAATTCACAGTCCTGCTAGACACTAAGAACCATGGACTTAGAGTCACAGCTTTCCTGACTCACTACAACCAACAGTCTGTAATCCACACCTGCCTGGTAACCTTTAAAGCCTACTTCAACCTCCTTTTTCACAATAATCTAAGACTTACCCCCAGTCCCCCTCAACAGAGGTCCATTTCAAGTGACCTCCTACAGCCTGGGGCACCCTTTAAACTTAATTACCTCCATCCCAACTTGTATTTAAACTCAGTCTGATTTCCTTAGCCAGACCTGAAGAACTCTTGAAGTTGATCCAATAAAAGACATTAACTTACCTACTGTGATTCATGGTAAATTGCTTCTTGATAAGTGAATAGCAATAATTTTTAATGGAGTTCTGTTACAAGCATCAAAGGAGCAGCTGTGTTAGTCCAGTTTAGCAAAACAAACAAGAAGTCTGTTACAAGCGTATTATACTTTGTATACATACAGGAGTACATAAACAGATCACTAAACTATAAAACTAAAATCTGAGAACTTTAGCAAATGTTGAACTACAATCGACATACCCATAGAATAACTGACTTTGGTGTGTAGCATACACATTAGTCTAACAGCTAAATTACACTGTGTGGAAATGAATGTAGAAAGACTATAGTGCAGAATCTCAGTTATATTTTCCTTGCAGAGATCTGTCTCAGCTCATTCTACTGGGATTAGGTGCGTTGCCCTGACAGTGAAAACAGGTTAATGCCCAAACCCCACAGATCCTAGGAATCAGCAGGAAAGGAGAACTCCTCTGTGAGTCCACATTATTGTTATAGGCTACACAAGTATCCTATAGTTAAGGCTGGTCAAATTATTTCCATTATAAGACTCTGTTTTCAGTTACTTAAAACTTTGCCATACTTTAACCATTCAAGCTGAAATTTTCCATACCAGGTATCTGTCTAAAACCGCTTGACTGGGGGAGGGAAGGACAACAGTTTCAGATAATGCAGTTCTGCTGTTTCCAAGAGTGAGATCTGGGGAAAAATATATTGTTTTGCCTATGTTAAAATGAATTTTACAGCTGTTTGATGAGAAGTTCTACTAGCGTGCACAAGCTTTGAAGCACTCTTGAAATCTGGCAGGGGCATCACACTGGTATCAGGAATGTGTCTTCCCATCCCCAGGAAAATTTTCCTAAATTTGACTCCACTCTAAATCTACAGAAAAATCTTAGTTTACCCAGCAGAGGTTTGTCAAAGTTTGGCAGCTAAATTATCTGAAGATTCAATCTCCTCTGAGCATATGCCAACCCCTCTCAAGCTTCCTTTATGTTGACTGGATGGCACATACACCATCAGCAGAGTAACTGAGCTGATTCAGCTCAGAGTTGCAGGAGCTAAACAAAAATTTCTTCCAGATTATGGGGATTATGGCAGCTCTGCAAACCAGAACTGAGAGAAGGGAGAGAGAAGGGAGAGCCAGGAACAGCAGATGGGGGGATAGGGATGACTGAAGGGAAGGAAGCCAGAAGCAGGGTTTGTCCAGACCAAGTGTGGCCAAACTGTGGCTCGGGAGCCACATGTGGCTCGGGAGCCACATGTGGCTCAAATGAAAAAGTATGGCTCCCGGAAGAACATCAGCAAATCAATTTAGGAAAGCAGCCCCAGCCTAGGAGTTCAGGAGGGGGTTGGGACAGGGGGGGAGAAGTGCAGCATGATCAAGGATGGCAGAGAGAAGCGCAGCATGGCTGGGATTTTTAAAAAAAATCTCACCACTAACCTGCAGTCTTCTACATCGAGCAGCAGCTAAATTTTTACCATATAGCCTAATTTTCATGGTAACCTTAAGCAATTATTAGAATCTGACATTAGTAGAATCAATATTTGCCCTCTTTTTATGATAAAATTAAAGTGTGCAATGAACTTTAAACTTAGTAATTTTGGAGTAGGTAAAAGCATATGGCTGTATGCCTCAGTGCGGCTCTCAAGCTTTAATAATCAACTTGTGTGGCTCTTGAGTTCCATAAGTTTGGCCACCCCTGGTCCAGACCCAAACATAAGTGTAAGGGCTTGTCTACACTGGGGGCAGAACTGTAAATCAGTTTTAGGTTACTGAATTACAAAAGGCAAAAGCAAGTGATCACACCAAGTTTTGTCCCAGGTCTTGCATCACCACTGCTCAGATTATTTCCTGAAATGCATTGAACTATGAGTAGTAAGCTCAAGGGCTTGTAGGAAGGCAGTCTTCCTCTACTCCCTCCTTCTCCCCTCTTCCTCCCCCCACCCCCCAAAAAAAGAGAAGAAAAAACAACTTTCCTTGCTGTTTCTCTGCCACTGACACAACAGAAAGACACAGTGCTTCATACAGAGAGAGGAAAGTATTGAAAACTTCCCAGGGCTGTTGTCAAGAAAAGAACTTTGTTGCCATGGTAAAGAGACACAAAAAAACCCACAAAAAACAAACAAAAAAAAAAAACGCTCTCTGGCTACACGAACCCAAAAGGACCCTGCTGATGACCTTTTGTGGCATTTCAACCTGGCTCCATGGTGTTCCATTTATTTTTAATTAAGTTTATAAAAACATAGAAAGTTGCACCTACAAGTACCACTTTAAAATAATAATAAACTAAAAAAAATATGAGGCATTCAAAACAACGGTGGCTATACAACCTTTAATTGGAATATGCATTACAATACAATTGTTAATTACATGATTACAGATATTTCTTCAATAGGTCCCCTGCCTCATTCAGTGCACATGACAGCCTGTGCCCTAAGAATGAAAAAGGGCTATGCAGAATATGAACCTGCCATTTATAGGACCCCAATCTCATTTGTTACAGAAAAACGGAAAGATTTGTTCAAATAAAATGCTAATACAGATCCTGGTTTTGACAATATACCGGTGACCGTACATCAGAAAGAGTATCACTTTTTCAGTTTTCTGAACGGCTTTATATACATTTAACAATGGTGATAAAACTGAATTCTACAAGATTTCTTATGAGGAAACCCCATTGGCATACTACTTTTTCTTTCTGAAATTGTAAAAAGCATAAAACCATATTCTAGGAGATGAGTACAAGGGCATATTTTTCAGCCCTGTGTGCCTAGTTAGATGCTTATATAGCTTAAATCATTACTTTACCTTAGCACCTTTCAACTTAAGGACATGAACTAGGCCTTGACAAATATAATTGCCCACCACGCGTACCAATTTCCCCTCTGGGAGTAACAATCAGCTCTGCAGAATGTAAGTATTCATTTAAAAATTAAGAAAAGTGCATACAGCCTACGTTGAGGTCCACATTTTTGCCTACAAATTTAAGATTGGACTTTGAACCTGAAATACTCATATTTTTGGAGTGGGTTGCTTCTCTCTGAAGTCTCAAAAACTAGATGACAGATGATACTTTTACAAACTTCACTCTGTATTTTAAAACCATCATGATTTAGCCAGTATCTTTGCAATTTTGGGTGTGAGTTTTTATTTTTGAAAGCATGCAGTTGGCAATGCTGGGAGAAATGAGATTTCATCTAGCTAGCTGGAGGAGTTTCTATTTTTCAACCCAGCTGAAGAAGAACACAAGAGCAAAGGAACTGAAATAAAAATTCAAACATGAATATATGTTTACAGTATTGAGCTGCAAAAAGAAAATTAAAAGTATGTACTTAATGTTGGACTGAGTTCTTTATACTCCATTAGTTTTAAATAAAACAATGCTAAAACACAATAGATAATTAAACTATACCACCAGATGAAAAGCTTTGAAAATATTGTTGAAAACAACATAAGCAGTTCGGCTGTCCGTCCCCCCCCCCCCGAGAAAGGCTAAAAACTGAATTAATTCACATTCACAACTTACCTTCCCCACAAAACACTATTGAAGATGGTGGTAGACTAACTTCAAAAATGTGTGAGACTCTAGAGCCTAAAGCTTTATATCTAACCATGACATGGCTAATCACAACTGACTACGGTACAGAGAATCACAGAATCCTAGGGTTGGAAGGGACCTCATAGGTCATCTAGTCCAACCCCCTGCCAGAGGCAGGACCTCTCCCACTAAACCATCCCAGTCATGGTTTTGTCCAGCCGGGCCTTAAACATCTCCAAAGATGGAGACTCTACCACCTCCCTCGGCAGCTCATTCCAATGCTTCACCACTCACCTAGTAAAAAAGTTTTTTCTAATATCCAGCCTCAACCTCCCTAACTGCAACTTGAGACCATTGCTCCTTGTTCTGTCCTCTGTTACTACTGAGAACAGTCAAGCTCCATCTTCCTTAGAGCATCCCTTCAAGTAGTTGAAGATTGCTATCAAATCCCCCCTCAATCTTCTCTTCTGCAGACTAAATAAGCCTAATGCTTTCAGTCTTTCCTCATAGGGCTTGTGCTCCAGCCCTTTAATCATCTTGGTTGCCCTCCTCTGAACTCTCTCTAGCATGTCCCTGTCCTTTTTGTAGTGGGGAGCCCAAAACTGAACACAGTATTCTAGATGTGGCCTCACCAGTGCAGAATAGAGGGGAATGATCACATTCCTTGATCTGCTGGTAATACTTCTTTTGATGCAGCCCAGTATGCCATTGGCCTTTTTGGCAGCAAGAGCACACTGCTGACTCATATCTAGCTTCCCATCCACCATGACCCCCAGGCCCTTTTCTACACTGCTGCTACTTAGCTGAATGTTTCCCAGCCTGTAGCAGTGCATGGGGTTTTTCCGTCCCACATGCAGGATTTTACACTTGTCCGTATTGAACTTCATAAGATTTTTATTGGCCCACTGTTCCAATTTATCTAGGTCTCCCTGAATCCTGTCCTTGCCCTCCAACGTGTCTACTGGTCCCCCCAGCTTGGTGTCATCTGCAAACTTACTGAGAGTGCAGTCTATTCCATCATCCAGATCATTGATGAAAATGTTGAACAGAACCAGCCCCAGGACCGACCCCTGGGGCACACCACTCGTGACTGGTTGCCAGCTAGACATGGAACCACTGATTCCTACACGCTGAAACCATTGATCTAGCCAGTTTTCTATCCACCTTATAGTCCACATATCCAACCCATACTTCCTTAATTTGCCAATGAGAATGCTGTGGGAAACTGTATCAAAAGCCTTGCTAAAATCAAGGTATATCACATCAACAGTTCTTCCTGCATCCAGAAAACCAGTCATCTGATCATAGAAGGAAATGAGATTGGTCAGACATGATTTACCCTCGGTAAATCCATGCTGACTATTCCTGATCACTTTATTTTCCTCTAAGTGTTTGAGGATGGATTCTTTGAGAATCTGCTCCATAATTCTGCCAGGGATTGAGGTGAGGCTGACTGGTCTGTAATTCCCCGGATCCTCCTTTTTCCCTTTCTTGAAAATAGGCACTACGTTTGCTTTTTTCCAATCCTCTGGCACCTCCCCTGTTCTCCATGAGTTTTGAAAGATAACGGCCAGCGGTGCTGCTATCTCATCGGCCAATTCCCTCAGCACCCTTGGATGCAGTTCGTCCGGCCCCATGGACTTGTACACATCCAGCTTCTTTAAGCAGTCCCTAACCTGACCTTCCGTCACCAAGGGCCTCTCTTCTTCTCTCCAATCCGCCATACCCATGGTAGTGGGCTGGGAGCTGACCCTGCCTGTGAAAACTGAAGCAAAAAAAGCATTGAGCACTTCAGCTTTTTCTTCATCCTCTGTCATGAGGATGCCTGCCCCATTCAGCCAGGGACCTACACCATCCCTGATCCTCTTCTTGTTATTAACATACTTGTAGAACCCCTTCTTGTTATCCTTTACATCCCTCGCTAGCCGCAGCTCCATTTGTCCTTTGGCCTTTCTGATTTTATCCCTGCAGTCCCTAGCAATATCTTTATATGCCTCCTTGGTCATCTGACCAAGCTTCCACTTCCTGTAAGCTTCCTTTTTATTTTTAAGCTCAGAGCAGAGTTCTCTGCTAAGCCATTCTGGCTGCCTCACATGTTTATTCTTTCTCCTAATTGGAATGGCAAGTTCCTGTGCCCTTAGCAGGGTTTCTTTAAAATATAACCAGCTTTCTTGGACTCCTTTCCCCTTCAGATTAGCTTCCCAAGCGATCTTGCCCATCAGTTCCCTGAGGGACCCAAAATCTGCTCTTTTGAAGTCCAGGGTTTTTGTTTTGCTTCTTGCCTTCCTTCCTTTAATGAGCATCCTGAACTCAACCATGTCATGGTCACTACTGCCTAGCTTGCCATTTACCTCTACCTCCCTGATCAATTCTTCCCTGTTTGTGAGCAGCAGGTCGAGAGGTGCAAGACCCCTAGTTGGTTCCTCCAGCATTTGTACTAGAAAGTTGTCCCCAACACTCTCTAAAAACTTCCTGGATTGCCCATGCACTGCTGTATTGGCCTCCCAGCAGATGCCAGGGTAATTGAAGTCCCCCATGAGCACCAGGGCCTGTGATCTACAAGCTTCCGCTAGTTGTTCATAGAACACCTCATCCACCTCCTGCTTCTCGTCTGGTGGTCTATAGCAGACCGCCACCACAACATCCCCCTTGTTGCTTTCCCCTCTCAGTGTAACCCACAGACTTTCTATTGGCACGCTTCCACTTCCATAATGGAGCTCTGAGCAGTCATAGAGCTCTTTTACATATAATGCTACTCCTCCCCCTCTTCTTCCCTGCCTGTCTTTCCTGAACAGTTTATACCCATCCATGGCAGAGCTCCAGTCATGCAGACTATCCCACCACGTCTCCGTTATTCCTATGATATCATAGTTCCTTGTCTGCACTAGTACTTCCAATTCTTCCTGTTTATTTCCCAGGCTCCTTGCTTTAGTGTATAGGCACCTAAGATACCCGGTCACTTGCCCTACTTTGTCAGTTTGGTTTTCAGTTCTATTACATATACCTCCTTGCATTTTTTCTGGGAGTCCTCCTCCCCCACTCTCCTCATCTGTTGGCTCTTCAGTGGAACATTTAAGACAATTATTTGATTTCCGCCCCCCCCCCCCATGTTCCAACTACCTTCTCTTTTATTCCTGGTACTACAGTCCCAGCACCCCCCAAGTTCCATCCCTTCCCCCAGATCTCCCACATTGCCACTACCTCTGGGCTTTGGTCTCCTTCCCCCGTTGAACCTAGTTTAAAGCCCTCCTCCCTAGGTCAGCCAGTCTGTGCCCAAATACACTCTTCCCCTTCCTGGACAGGTGAAGGCCATCTCTGCCTATCAATCTTCTGTCCTGAAACAGAACTCCATGGTCAAGGAAGCCGAATCCCTCCTGACCACACCATCTTCTCAGCCAGGCATTCACCTCTAGGATGCACCTGTCTCTCCTCAGGCCTCTAGCCTTGACTGGAAGGATTGATGAGAATACCACCTGTGCTCCAAACTCCTTCACCCTCGCTCCCAGAGCCCTGAAGTCACCTTTGATCTGCTGAGGATCACCTCTCGCAGTATCATTGGTACCCACATGGATAAGAAGCATGGGGTAGTAGTCTGAGGGGCAGATGATTTTTGACAATCCCTCTGTAACGTCTCTGATACGGGCACCTGGCAGGCAGCATACCTCCCTAGAGGCCTTGTCAGGGCGACAGATGGGTGCCTCCGTTCCTCTCAGGAGGGAGTCCCCAATCACCACAACCCTACGCTTCCTCTTAGGTGAGGTGGCTGTGATCTCCCCAGCCTCTGGGGTGGACGGTCTCTCCTCTACCTCCTTCATCGTGTCCAGCACCGCATAACAGTTCCTCACCACAATGGATGGTGGGATGTGAGCAGGTGTGGAGCACTGTCTGCTGCCAGAGGTGACCAGCTGCCAGTGTCCTCCCTCTGTCATAGGCATCCCATCCATTTCCAGAGCTGTGGCAGTAGCCCTTGGCACCGGGATAGGGACCTCCTCCTTGCAGGTCTCATCGTGGACACTGTCAAGGAACTTTTCCAGGGCATAGATACCCCTGAGTCGTGACACCTCCTCCTGTAACTCTCCTACCTGCTTCCAGAGAGATGCCACTAGAAGACCCCTATCACATCAGGCTAGGGAGATGAGCCTATCATCTGTGGCAGGAAGATGAAGGCCACAGTCCTTTCAAATCCACACCAGGATCTGGGTGGAGATATCCATCGTCAGACACTCTGTCTGGCTACAAACAGTGGCAAAGGAAACAGCAGGGGCACTGGCACCAGCAGTGCGGCTCCTCTTCACCATCTTGGCCTCACCAAACTCCCTCACAAACTCCCCTGTTTGCTGTCCCCTGTTCGCAAGCTCCCTCTGGTCACTCTAGCAGTGGCTTTTAAAGGCCTTCTCTGTCATCAAAAATAGCTAGTAGTTTAGCAATTTAATGGTGATGTGTAATCTTGACAAAACTGCATTGCTCTAAATTGGTAACTAGAGGTTTGACCTTGTCCAGCAAAGTACAAAATGATTACAATTTGTGAATTGTAGACTCAAAGTCTAAAACTGAATAACTAAGGCCACACTATTAATTGAGTCATTTTTGTCAGCTACATTGTGTAAGTAAAACTGCATTTAGCACAGTACATAGTACCAACAAAGACACTGAAAAAAACTCAGACTTCCATCAATTTGTAAAATTACAGCACAATTCCTACAAGAGGAGGAAACTTTTGTAACTGACTAAATTCCCAGAAATTAAAGAAATAATTCTAATGTAACATTTTGATCTGTTTGGAGTAAGATTATTTTAGCAAAGTTAAAATATACCAGATTCTAATAAAGGTCCAGATCACCCATCCCAGAAGCATATACAGCTAGTCCTCACTTAGTGACCTACTCGTTTAGTGACCCCTCAGAGTTATGACCGGCTCTCTGATGAGTTGGTATTATGGCAATGTACGAGAACTCGCATCAACTCTCTCAGATTACCTATATTTACAGTACACTATGCAAACTAAGTTCAGTACATTAGAGCTTAAAACATTTAAAATATATATTAAAAATGTTATAAATGATGCAAAGGTGACATTAAAACTATCTACCGATGGTTGAAAAACCCACTACCAGTAAAGTACATTATGCCTGAAATACCGGTAAGGGCTGCTCCTCGTTTAGTGACCAATTCGTTTATCAACCAGGTTTCAGGAACGGAACCCGGTCACTAAGTGAGGACTACCTGTATTTGGAAAGAAATAAAAAGTAACTAGTTCTTCTTGCAAGGACACCTCCTACTTCTATTCTTACTGTCAAAGAAGGTTTGATTTGTCTCCTATGGAAAAGGCCATGGGACTTGCTTCTAAATTTGATAGCTCTGCAGAGATCTGAGGTGAGGGTAATCCATGTAGTGGGTATAAACTTCCACAGCAGCTCTGACCTCTGGCATGATGGAAGGGGGACTGCAGCCTCGGACAATAATTTCTTTTTCAGGAAATCTCTATAGAGCTAGAAGGAGAATTGTGTGTCCTCCTCAGGCCCATTCCCAACCCACCCACTGCTTCCCTAAATTGCCCAACTGCATCCCTGGACTACAAAGGACTCTCTGCAGAGTTTACAATATAGAATACACAGCAGACCATTCTTTGCACCAAGCCTTCATGTTTAGAGCTGGATGAAGGTATGATAGAAGAACAAGTTAGATGAAACTCATCAGGAATGGTCTAGATCAGTGGTTCCCAACATGTGATCTGCAGACCCGGGGGGGGGGGGCGCAGAGATATTTCAGGGGGTCTGGACATACTCCCCAGCCAAGGCTGGAACCCAGTGTGGATGCTGCCGCTCCACGTCAGGGACTGCATCCCAGCCAGCAGTGCCACTGCTCACCACCGAGACCAGATCTTAGCAGCACCGCTGCTGCTCCCCCGCTGGGGCCAGAACCAGGGGCTGGATCCTGGGAGTGATGCCACTCTGCAGCAGGGGCATCTCTCCCCGCCTGCGGGGGGGTGGGGTGAGGGAACTGCATAATTTTTATTTTAAAAAGGGGTCCACCCACTTGAAAAGGTTGAGAACCCCGATCTAAATACCTATTCTTGCCTCAGGGCAGGGACTGGCTTAAGTGACCTCTCAAAGTACCGTTCAGTCTTATATTTCAATCATCTGGGCTAGCACATTTATTTTGCATCTCTGAGTATACAATTTCAAAACACGCTTTCCCTTAAACACTGATTCTTCTCCAGTCAACTGCCTTCTACATGTTACACACTAACTATTTTGTGTATCATTATGCCTACTAAAAAGTCAAGAAACAAATGGTGAATTAAAGGAACAAGTTCTCTACTCACCAAACTGGACTGTTCTGTTGCTTGAAGTCGGCCCCCAAACTCTCTAACCCCCTTCTGTACACGTGCACACACACCCACCCCAAAGGAAACAATGTGCAAACACCAGACGAAGTAGAACCACAGATTTTGGGTGTTCATTTGTGTAGTATGTATGCTTTCACACAGGTCCAGAGCATAGAACCAAAACCTGTGATAGTTAATTTTTAGTAAAAATACAAAATGCTTTCAATTAATCAGGTTTCAATTATCCATTGCTACATTCCTGCACCTAAAAGCTGACAGGTAGAAGTAAGTAATGACTTAGTTCTAGGTCACTTCCTGAGTCAGAGTTCCCAAACTGTAAGGTGAACCTCTCCACGGGGGCATGGAGAAATATTTATGTGGGCACAGAAGGGACCAACCAGACCCCATGCAGAAGTGGAGAGGGAGTGCCACCCTGCCCAAGCCTCAGCCCCTGGTGCCTGGTCCAGCAGTGATTCCTCATTCAATCACAACTTTGCTCCCAACCTCAGCCAACAGCCCCGTCCACAGCCTGGACATGCTTACATTTCTGGCCGTGCTCCCAGCCCCAGACAAGCCACCAGCCTTGGTCACTGGCTCTCAGACCTGACCATGTCCCTGCTCTCAGTCACAGCTCCAGCCTCAACTTTTATGGGGGGGAGGAGGCAGACAGGAGATTGGGTAGTGGGGGGTGCAATGTAAGAAGTCTGGGGAGCACTACCCTAATGGAATGGAAAACCTGATTCTTTGTACGAGAATAGTATCTCACTAGCAAAAATATAGCTTCTTTCCAAATTATTTGATCAATTTGCACAGCAAAGAAATGGGGGAAGAAAGATCATTTGAAAACAGACTTGGTTCTGAATATGCCTAAAGCATGACACTATAACTTATGACTACAATGCAATCATCATCAGCCCTTCTCATGAGCATAGTCACTCAAAGTATATCCAGTTGAATCTGCAATGATCCTGTGGAATTTCTTGCAACCAATTAAACACCCTCATGCTAAACCATGTGTAGGATACTGCACTAATATAACAGTTTTCTTTAAATGGTCTCTATATTTTGTTCACATGTTAAAATATTTTTGCATATGACAATAGAATGCATAGGTCAGAAATTGAGCAGCTATACAGTGGAATTCAAACATGTAATAAAAAGAAGCATGCTGTTTCATTCTATAGATAAATGGTAGCATTTTCCAATGTACCAAGTCCCATTAAAAGTCAATAGGACTTAAGCACCTACTTTTTTCTTTTTTTTTTTTTTTTTTTTTTTTAAGATCACTCACAAAATGATTATTTAAAAAAAAAAGTTATATGGCCTAATTCTCAGTTTAAATTAGTGTAACTTCATCAACTTCAGCAAAGTTGCTCCTAATTCACACCATTACACCATACTGGAAAATAAAGAGGCAAAATTTAAAAAGGGAGATTTCAATCTTGTCTTGTAAACTGATTTTGTACATGAGAGGCTCTGCTTGAAAGACGCTGTTCCTTCTTGTTTCCTGTATAGGAGAGATACCCAGATCCTTCCTGATTTCAGTCAGCAAAGGGAATATGGGGATCACAGAAGCATCATCTTTGCAAACAAGCTATAATAATTTTACAGAAAGCAAACGTCAAAACTTACATGCTTTTCTTAAACAAAAATATCAGAAGTGTAGTGCGCATGCACTTCATCACATGTTTTTTAACATCAAAAGTCTCTGTTTAGATATAAAATTAGATAGCACATGACAAACCACAAACAGTAAGCTTCTGACTATAAATGTCCTCTGCCTACAGTGAAATTTACATGTTGTTTTCACTACAGCTCTTCTGGGGGCAATCATACCACAAACTACAATTAAGATAGCATTTAGCACAAAGTTAAATTGAGTTTTAAAAAAGAAACAAATCCTAAATTAGCTATTACTACAGATTTGATGTAAAATTAAGATCCTGGACATGGATTTGAGATTCTAAGGATGTATATATTCCAATCTAACCTAACTGTAGATAGTTGATTCTACAAGACAAGTTTGTTCTTTGATCATTGTTAAATTTAGTGATAACCCACAAATTTGGATAAGCAGAGTATTCAGTATTAAAATCCCCCTACAGAAAGAGTTTATAAAAAGAAGTCGCTGGAGCAACAGTAATTCTGCTATTCTTCATGTAGCTATAGTTGTTTAGCTTAAATAAAAAAATATTCACAGCAATTAAATACCACTGTGTTTCATTATTATGTATATAGATATATATTTACTACGCTGACTGCATTTTTAAAAATACTATGGAAAATACAGTGTTTCCTTAATAATATTGTAATTAGATAAAGCAATAATATTTATGCACCAAGTCAAACACACAGTAACAGGAAATTTTCCTTAGTTTTAAACAAACCTGATATTACAATATGGCTTATACTATCTTCTCTTTATCACCTTTGTTCATATTAAGCGTACTGTGTTATTAAAACATGGTCTATTGAGCAATAAAAGGTTTTTGTGATAGAGAGCACTTTGGACCTAATGTTTTGGGTACACATTGAAATCTATCTGCACAACCTGCGTTTATGATCTAATGTCTTTCGTGACATAATTTTAATTAGATTGGTGGACAAACCTAAAAAAAACCCAGAGTTCAATTAGATTTCTTAGAAGAACAGTCACAATATAAAAGTTATTTTACATGCACTTGTGCACACAGACTGATTATATAACATATCTAGAATTCAGAGTATACATTATTTATTATTTCTGTTTCAGTATCACCCAGAGATCCCAGGAAGTGTTGAGGACATTTTGTTAGATGTTGTATAAATACACAGCAAGAGAATGGCTTGGGTTTAGGGCTGTCAAATGATTTAAAAAAATCATCATAATAATTGTGAGATTAAAAACAAACAGTCATAGCTAATCACAATTTTAAAGTTCTGAAGGGGCAGCTATGTAAAGTCTAGCTCAGTAGAACAAACAAGTCCAAGTTTATTAGTCTTTAAGTGCCACAGGACTCCTTCTTCATTTCACATTTTACAATGTACTGTTCAATAACAGAAAGTCACTTGAAATTAATTATAAATATTTTGAATGTTATGTATTTTTAAATATATTGATTTCAATTACAAAACAGAATACAAAGTGCACAATGCTCATTTTCTATTACTTTTATTACAAATATTTACACTGTAGAAGAGATAAACAAAAGAAATAATATTTTTCAATTCATATCATACAAGTATCATAGTGCAGTTGTGCTCAACCTTACTAGACTACTGTAACCCTTTCAGGAGTTTGACTTATGTTGTGTACACTTTATTGTATTTATATCTAAGCAGTATAAACAAGTCACTGCTGGTATGAAAAGTTAGTTTGTACCGACTTCGCTAGTGTTTTTTATGTAGCCTATTGTAAAATTAGGCTACATACCTAGATGAGTTAATGTACCTCCTGGAAGACCTCTGCATATGCCCAGGAGTCCATGCACCTCAGTTGAGAACCACTGCTACAGTGCAGTCTCTTCATCAGGAAAGTGCAATGTACAAACAGATTTCTTTGGGGGGCTTTTGTTTGTTTTATGGGTTTGTTTTTTTTTTTTTTTTAATATAGAACTGCATTCAAACACAAAACAAATGTAAAAGTCAAAGCCTAACAGTCAAAACATGAAGGGCCATAGGAATGTTTAACACATCTGGCATGTAAATACCTTGCAACACCAGCTACAACAGCACCATGCGAGTATCTGCTCTTGTTTTCAGGTGACAAAGTAAGAAAGAAGCGGGCAGTATTATCCCCTGCAAGTGTAAACAACCTTTTTTGTCACTGCATTTAGCTAAACAAAAAGTAGGACTGAATGGACCTATATGAAATGATCTGAAAAATCCTATTTCTTCTCTATTTTCACAATGCAAATATTTGTAAAAAAAATTTCAAGTGAGCACTCTACACTTTGTATTCTGTGTTGTAACCGAAAACAATACAGTTGAAAATGTCAAAAAACATCAAATATTTAAAAATAAATGTCAATTGGTATTCTATTATCTAACAAAACTGAGATTGTGACTTTTTTTAAAAAGAAGTTAATATTTTATGTTAATCACATGCATCATCTGCACTTACTAACAAGGAGTCCTGTGGCACTTAAAGACTAACTAATTTATTTATTGCCTGAACTTTTGTGGGAGAAAATCCCACTTCATGAGATGATTCTTCAAAGCATCTGATGAAGTGGGATTTTCTCACACGAAAGCTCAGGCAATAAATAAATCTGTTAGTCTTTAAGGGCCACAGGACTCCTTGCTTGCAGGGCTGGCTCAAGGGGCTATGGTGCCATGAGCCAGCTTTTGGTTTTGCGCCCTGCCCATGCAGCAGGGGTGCGGAAACCAGTTTTGCTCTGGCCAGCTCGCCCACCCCCACGGCAGAGAACAGCTGGCCTGGGTAGAGTGGCCCAGCCCAGAGGCCAAATTCTGCTCTCTGACCCCTCCCCCTAGGCCAGCTGTTCCTCCTTAGGGGGCATAGAGGGCCAGCCCAGAGGTGAGGCAAGAAAGCAGAGCCTGCCCCATGGGCTGCCCTGCCCTGCCCCCAGGGGCAGAGCGGCCAGCTCCGGGAGGTGCAAAAGCATAGGTATGGCTTCTGAGCTGGCCCACCCTCCCCCCCACATAGCACCCTGGCTGCCCCCAAGGCAGTGGCACCCCTGCCACTGCCTTATTAGTTTATCGGACGAGTCGACCCTGCTTGTTTGTTTTACTGAACTAGACTAACATGGCTGCCCCTTTGGAACTCTGCAATTAAATGACAGCCCTATGTGGCTTCAAAGAGCATACTACCTTACATAAAGGTCAGAGCAAATAAATCAATCAATCAGCAAGCTTCTCTGCCACCTGGGGTACCTGAGAAGTAGGAGCTCCCCACCTGAGACTCCATGTTCCTTGCTACTCTGAAGCTGCTGATTCACAGGTGAGACTCGGCAGCATTCGTAACCCTCTCTCGAAAAGGAAGGAGAGACTCCTGCCCCTCCAACTTTCTGTATGCTGATTTCTGCTACACCATTATAACTGAATTGCATGAATGAAATTCCAGGAAAAAATGCAGGGCAGTGACCTATTCTACAGCTGAACAAGTCAGCCATTCTGGGAAAGCTGACAAGTAGTGTTATCTTTTTTAAAGGATTTCATTACAGAAAAGTGGCTGTCAGATATTAATGAGTTAATCAATAAGCAGACTTTATCAGCAATGGACAGTATGTCACTTCCAAGTGATACCTTTAATGATAGTATTTTAATCCAACCTCAGGACATCAGCAGCAGGTTCAGAACCATTCATTGTTTATTTAATTGCTTAGGGCAGTAAACCCATTAAAGGTACAGCCATTATCAATCAAACCAGCAGTAAGAACAAAGCAGATATTAGTGGAGCTGGTGAGTTCAGCAATGCTTAAGGCACAAACTCGATAGTGCTAGCAGTTTTAAAACATGACATCCTACATTAATATTCCATGTTATTAACAGCCCACCACAGAAAATGAAATAAAATCACAGGGCTTCGCAATCTAAATTAGAATTAATACCACGCAAGGGGAAGACCAAATGTTTTTGTTCCCTCTCATAGCCAGTATTT
This sequence comes from Podocnemis expansa, assembly GCA_007922195.1. Taxonomy (NCBI): domain Eukaryota; kingdom Metazoa; phylum Chordata; order Testudines; family Podocnemididae; genus Podocnemis; species Podocnemis expansa. The sequence continues at coordinate 8,795,707 of ML681981.1, read as the reverse complement.
TTATATAGATTTCACCAGACTTCATTCAGACTACAAATGGGGTGTAATGAGTTAAGTGTGTAAAGACATGCACTAAAAGATCATCTTAATGAATGTTATGGATCACTCAGTTCAAAATTTCATTAAGATTGAGAGAGAAGACATGATGGGCTTCAGAAAATCTCAGACCAAAAAGACATGAAATTAGTAAGGGGTGGGTTCAGAATCTGAACCCATATCCAACTATTTATACTATAAAAATTCAGGGTGGGAAGGGGCCTCATAAAAATAGATAATCTGTGACAAATGTTTATCCAACCAGTTCTTAAAAACCTGCAAGGATGACGACTTCATAGCCTCCTTTAGAAGCCTATTCCAGAGTATAAGTATCCTTATTGTTAGAAAGCTTTTCCTACTATCTAACCTAAATCTCCCTTGCTGCAGATTAAGTCCATTACCTCTTGTCCTATCTTCACAGTCTTCTTTTCAAGACTAAACATGTCAAGTTAAACAAAAAACAAAAACAAAACCAAACAAAACCACCTTTCCTCACAGGTCAGGTTTTCTGATTCTTGTCTTTTTTGGTGCTCTCTTCTTCACTTTATCCAGTTTGTCCACATCTTTCCTAACGCATGGGCCCAGAATTAATCACAGTACATCAGCTGAAGTCTCACCATTACCAAGTACAAAGGGACAATTTCCCCCCAGTATCTTTGTACAACATTCCTGTTCACATACCCCAGATTATCCTCTATCGCAGCTATATCACACTGTTGACTTGCCTTCAACTTGTGACCTACTGTAACCTTTGGATCCTTTTCAGAAGCATTATTACCTTGCTAGTTATTCCCAGTTATGCAGCTCTGCATATGATTGTTCCTTCCTAAGTGTCTTTATTGAATTTAATCTTGTTGATTTCTGATCAGTTCTCCAATTTGTCCAAGTTATTTTAAAATTCTAATCCTCTCCCACAAAGCATCTACAACTGCTCCCAGCTTGGCATCATCCATGAATTTTATGAGCATACTCTCCACTTCATTATTCAAGTTATTAAGGAAAATACTGAATAGTACAAGATTCCAGACTGACCACTGCTGGATCCCCTACATCAGCATTTCCCAAATTAATTTGGTCATAGAACACTTTTGGGCTTGGAATATACTGACAGAACACATAACATGCTGGCCCAATGGGAGGGAGAGAAGGGTTCCATAAAAATTGCCACACATATTGCTCAAAAGTTGATTTAAAACAGATTTTTGGGAAATGTCTTTTATCTTATAAAGAAGTAAAAATATCAGAATTTTTTGTTGAAACACCTATTCACATCACATGGAACACAGCTTGGGAAATGCTACTCTAGACACACCTTCTCAGAGACCAAGTGATAACCAGTTGGCTATGGGCTTTTATGTGCAAACACCTAAGAGTAATTTCATCTAGACCACATTTTTCTAGTTTGCTTATGAACCTATTAGGATAGACTGTGTCGAAAGCCTTATTAAAATTAAGATCTCATATCTACTGCTTCCCCCCTATTTACATGCACAAAGAATCAAAATGGGTTGTTCTGGCATGATTTGTCCTTGATAAATCCATTCTGGCTATTCCTTTAAAACACATTATCCTCCAGATGCTTAAAAAATGATTGTTTAATGATTTGTTCCAACACGTTAACAGGTATCAACATTAGTCTGTAATTCCCTGAGTTGTCTTTGTTTCCACTTCTAAAAATAGGCACTGTACTATATTTATCCTTCTCTAGTCTTCTGAGATCTCATCAATAACCCAAGAGTTCCCCCCAGATAACTTCCAACAGTTCTGAAGCTGTTTCAGCTAGTCCCTTAAGTATTCTAGGAGGAATTCCATCAAGTTCTACTGACTTGAATACAACTATCTTACCTAAACATTTGTTTACCTTTCCTTTCCTGTTTTGCCTTCCACTCCTTTCCCTTGTTAATATTAGTTGTGCTGAGTATCTGGTCACTGTTAACCTCCTTAGCAAAGACTGAAGCAAAATAGACATTACACCGCACAATCTTTTTGATGTCATCCATTCTTAGCTCTCCAATTCCACTAAACAGAAGACAAGCAACTTTGGTTTGCTACTAATGTATTTGAAGAACCTCTTTTTATTGCCTTTTATTGCATTGCTATGCATGACTCATTTTGTACCTTAAATTCTCCTCTGCATGCTTGGTCTATTATTGTGTGCTCCTTAGCAATTTGCTCATGATTCCACTTTATGAGATTCCTTTTTTTATTTTCAGGTCATTAAAAGGCTCTTAAGAGAAACATACTGATCTCTTGCTGTTCTTCGTATCTTTCCTTTGCATTGGGATTGTTGGCAATTGTGCTTTTAACACGATCTCCCTGAGAAACCACCAGCTCTCCTGAATTCCTTTTTCCTTTAGATTTTTTTCTGATAGGATCTTATCTACCAATTCTCTGAGTTTGGTAAAATCTGCTTTTCTGAAGCCCATTGTCCTTATTCTGCTGCTCTCACTCCCCTTCATTTCCTTAGAGCCATGAAATCTATCATTTCATGATTACTTTCACCCAAACTGCTTTCCACCTTCAGATTTGATATCAATTCTTCTCTGTTGGTCAGAATCAAGTCAAAAATGGCTGTTCCCATGGTCACTTCCTCCACTTTCTGAAATAAAAACTTGTCCCAAGCATACTCCAAGAAATAACTGGAAATTTTGTTTTACTATATTTTACTTTTCCAAGAGATGTCTTGGTAATTAAAGCACCCCATTAATATTAGGTGTTGTGCTTTAAATATTTTTGCTATTTACCATCTATAGCCTGTAGATAAATTTGAAGCAAATACAGCAGACTTGTACATAAAATGCCAGATTCATAAAAGAACTCCCTTCTGATCTCTAGCAACACTATCTCATATGCATACATGTTGTATTGTTTCAAATACATTTTAGATCAGAGATACTGATCTTATCCATTTGAATAGCTATATGAAATCCCCATAATTAGAAAAAAATTGCAACTACTTAGCCTTGTAAAGCAAATACATCTAACTCTCACTATCAAAAACATTTAGCAACTGTCAAGTTCCAAGATGTAGCCGTGTTAGTCTAGTTCAGCAAAACAAACAAGGAATTCTGTGGCACTTTTAAAGAGTAACAAATTTATTTATCACCTGAGTTTTCGTGGGAGAAAATCGTACTTTGTCAGATACTCTGAAGAGGGGGAACTTACAGAATAGCAGGAAAACAAATGCAGAGCAGTGTAAGGTATAGGACAGGGATGGCCAAACTTATGGAACTCAAGAGCCACACAAGCTGATTAAACCTTCGAGAGCCACACTGAGGCATATAGCCATGTACTTTCACCTACTCCAAAATTACTAAGTTTAAAGTTTATTATGCTCAGCTATACCTATTTCAAAAACTGAAGCCCCGATTCTGATCACCTTTACACCAGTTTTGCACTTTTATATTTCCATTAACTTCGGTGAAGTTACTTTTGGTATGTATCAGTCTGAATTCAGACTAGGTCCCTGTGATGTCTTTTGCTTAAGCACTGTATCTATATAGGCATGTGGTTTATTGTGCTATATATATTGTTAAATGGTCTGCAGCCTTTGTGTCTATGAATTTTAAACTGAGAAATATTCATTATTATTTGTACAAATTCTTCATTATATTTATTAAAATGAAAAACTAATAAAAGGTAATGAAGAGTCAATTTGCTGTTAGCTGAAGTTTTCTCAGTACGTTAGGGGATGTAAAGTTAATAATCAACTACCTTTTTTATACCTTAATTTGGAAGAAATTTTAGCAAGCGATACTTTTTCTGCCAGTTCTCTTCTACAGCCAGTACTGTTCACTCATTTAAAGATGTAGCATATTTTAGGTAAAACAAACAAGGAGTCGTGTGGATCTTTCTGAAGATCAACAAATTTATTTATCACATGAGATTTCATGGGAGAAGGTTTCATATTTGCTATTGTTTTAAGCCCTCAATGACCTAATTATAAACTGCAAGACTGTTTCCCATGCTTTAAAGTTTCTGTTGTTCGATCTGTATTAAACATTAAAGCAGGCACATATCCCTGCAACAAACACAAGTAATAGGCAATATTAAAAACTAAAATGTATTATGACTGTTTTCAACATTTAAAAGTTATCTATTTGTGTAGCATACACTAATTTAGAGTCAGAACCAGCAACAGAAATAAAAGGAGTGACTTATATTGGGCCCATGCCCAAAACATGCCAGTCTTGCATAACCTTGTATCATCATCAAATCCCATTTGCTTTTTTGAACAAGCAAGTTCTCTGACTTCTCATGTGGGTAAAGTGAACAGGATTAGTTCCTAAGATTTCTAGCCTCAGTTGCAGGAGAGAGGGTATATTCAGAATACAAGATCTATATACCATTTCAAGCAATGATTCAGCAAGTTCAGGTGATTTAAATGCAATTTGCTGTGAGTAGTCACAATTTTAAAATGGGAAAAGGAGATAATGGTTTGAGAAGCATGTTCCTCTGGCCCCTCCCTCTTCTATTGGGCTCAAACACATTTTAAAAAAACTCAAGTCTGTTTATTCAGAAATTATAATGACATGCTACTTAAATTATTGTCTGTTAGAAATGGCATGCCAAGTCACAGCTTGTTTCTGTAGCATAGCAGCACAAAAGAGACAGTCTATGTGGGCAACACATTTTCTTACTACTATATACACAGGATACCACAAGTTTCCATGATGTCATTAACAGTGTTGGCTGCAGGCCTGTGTATGATAAAAGAGCAGTTTTTTTTTTTTTCCTCCCCCTATTCAGCCAGCCAGGCTGCCCTCAAGTCTTTTCCACTTGAATTGAAGTCACTGAACCAAATAAATCCTTAGTGAAGTTATACCTTACAGGAACATTCAGCTTAAGCCCAAGAACACTTTAGCTTCTGCTACATTTATATAGTGGACAGCTGTTTGCATCTTGATGTGGAAAATCTGGAGCTCAGTTCAAAGCTCTGTCTGAAAAAAGCCCAATTTTAAACATGCAAGACTTGCCAATCTTCATAATGAAACCCTTCCGTTAAATTCTTCCTTTGAAAGTAACAAATAGGATTCAATCTATTATAATTATTTAAGCAGCAACTTTCAAACATGCTGTTTTTCATCTCTCCCCACCCCCCAAAAAATTAAATTTACATCTTGTGCTGCACAATGGAGAAACTAATAGCACACGAAACAATGTTAACTTGACCTCCAGCATTTAGGCAAGCATTTTTATTTTGCTATATTAGAAATAAAAGTTCTAGTGAGTCTCAAACATATTAAGCAATATGGCAACATGCTAGATGAATGAGAAAGCATTCTATCTTTAAAGATTTTATTTCTTCTATGGTGACTGACAAGTTCTGCCATACTCTTGGTTTCCAAAGCATCTTTTAAAATTAATGCACATTTCCAAGGGATCATCATGTAAATACTGATCCAGATGGAAAGTCTGCATTTCCAATTAATACATGGGACCCACTGATGTAACAGAATTCCTCACTTATACTTCTGGAGTTTCATGTATTTTCCCTCTTGTTTTCCTCTTACTCATACCTATTAAGTCTACCAGATTGGAAAGATGGACATTCTGTTCAAATGATGAAACAGCTCAATATGAATATTAATGAATACTCATTACATCAGTTACATATCTCCTAGGTTATCAAGTTTGCAAATTGTTCAAGTTTGTTGCTCCTCTTCCCTGTCGAATCCATTATTTCTCTTCATCTATCTGACCTGGCTCCCCCTTAAAATTGCCACACGTCTTCCTTCCTGTTTCCAGATCACTACATAAGATGACCAGAAATCAAGTGTGAAAAACAAGAGCCCTTTTTTCTTTTCTTTTCTTTTTTTTTTTTTGGGGGGGGGGGGAGGAAGGCAGGATGTGTGCATAAGAAAAAGCCACTAATATCGGAATGGTCACCCTATCACATCACCACCTCTTGACATTTTCCCTAGCACTCTCTCTCCTTTCTGCTCAAGTTACATTATTGCTACTTCCCAACTATCATTCTCTCAAGTTTGCCCCAACATTTTGATTCTCCCACAAAATTTCACCTTCTGTCTGTTTTGGCTTGCCCCACACTCCCATCTCCCATTATAGCTGGCTCTTCAGATTCCCTCCCTTTGAGTTTCCTAAGGGCCACAGGACTCCTGGCTAATTTTGTTGAAATAGGCTAACACAGCTACCCCTTTGCAACCCATCTATGGACTCTCAATCTTATCACCTACAAAGAGCAGGGGTTCTAAAACTTACTCACTGTACTTTTCCACCCTGATATGTATGTTCCACTCTATGAAAAGTATGCTACAACATACACTGGCTTGCACGAAAATTTTCAGAAATATCTTTATCTCTACAGACTTTGTTCCACTGTGTGAAGTGCATTCTCTTTAAACACTAAAAACTAAAGTTAATCTTGCGATCTTTGAAACCCCCTGCAACTATATCATTACATGTCTACATCATTGCTTTCTAATGAATGGACAATTACTCAACATAATGTAACAGAATGTCATGTTAAATATCACAGACTGAAGTTAAATATTGCACAGTAGTTTGTAACAAAATCTAGAATACCAACAGAGTGCCATTGCCTACTGCAGTGTTTCCCAACCGGTGTGCCATCAGGCCAAAGCAGGTGTGCCACAAATTTTTTTGAAAAACTACTCAAAGAGCTCTGGATTGGCTTATTGGCTCATGAATATTCATGAGTTTATTTAGAAACTAGATGGTGGTGTGCCTCAAATTAATTAAAGGTAGCAAGGTGTGCCGCAGCAGAGAAAATTTTAGAAACCACTGACCTACTGTACTACTAAGACTATTTAAAAGGGTTGCCATACTTGTATTTCATCAAATGACAGGAGTCTCTTTTACAATGAATTCATTGACTTTGCTCCTCACACAGCTCATTTAGTTGATGGTGTTACTGAATGATTGACTGCCATGAAACTATTGGGTCGTATGCAATTATTTCAAAATACCGTTTCAGAACATGCTGTGTGACATCCATAAATATCCCATTCATATAACCTAGTTTAATGATTTTCAAACTTTTTTTCCTCATGACCCAATTTAAAAAAAAAAAATCATCTATGTCCATGACCCAACAATTACATCTTTGAGCAATGCATTCACATTTTTTGGTGGCAGCAGCAGGGAATGCCACCACCCGAGGGTCTGCAACGTAGTACTGGGTCCCCATCCATAGTCTGAAAACCACTGACCTAGTTCAGCACTTCAAATGCAATACACTGTTGAAAAAAAAAAAAAATCACAGAACAAGTTGTCCAATTAGATTGTGTAAAACACAGAAACTAGATTAATACAAGTCCTAGACTAAACTCTAGTACTGTTGGAGATTCAAACACAGAACATCATGCATAATAGCTGGTCTCAGATCTGTGAATTACATATTTATAGAAAATACATCTTATAGACAAAGTCTCAATCCATCTCTGATGAGGTGAACCATTACTCTTCCCCATTCACAACTGCACGACATTCCTGTGGCAGCTACAGAAATTATTTATATGGAAAAGTAATAGGCAAGTATGCACATGCATCTCTTTACCACAACACGTGATATTCTTTTTGAAAAAGTTCTCCCCCTCTTCACTGCCTCTTCCATCTGTTGTGATCCTTTTTTTTCGTCTCTCCTACAGCTCCCATTGCTCATCTCTCTCTGCCTCACAAGCCTCTTCTCTGGTGCAGATGCTTCCCTATAGCTTGGTTCTTTCCTCCCATACATGATGTCCAATTGTCTGACCTGTCTTCTCCTTGGACACTGTATAATCCCTGTTATCTTACTCCCTTCCTCGCTATACATCTCTCTATCCCAATGACCCCTTTCCTTCTTTTCTGTATATGCAGCTATGCTTACTTTGCATTGTTTCCAGATGCTTTCAAAGGCCTAAAGACTTGCAGTAAAGAGACTGAACACTCACAGAAGCAGCTGAAAACAAGAAAATGCGAGCAGGTAACTCTCTACAGACTTTCAACAAATGTTCTGCTAAATCAGAGTTTGTGAACTACTGATCTATATACCAGTTTGCTTTTTGTGATATCACAAATTTCACTATGCAAGCCAACTTTGCTTTTTATAAACCATACAACATTGACATTTAATAGGACTGATCATGTTCCTCAGTTTTTCATCTCATTCACAATTTCTTTCTATAAACACTTTTGAAGAAGTTCCAGAGGGGTAGCTGTGTTAGTCTGCATACAGTAAACACCAGGAATCCTGTGGCACATTAAAGACTAACACATTTCTACCAGCACAAGCCTCTGACAAATTGAATTGCAGCCCACCAAAGCTTATGCCTGAAGAAATATATTAGTCTTTAAGGTGCCACAGGATTTCTGGTGTTCTTACTTTTAAAGAAGATATTAAATGCTCCTTTAATAAATAAACCTTACAAAACTCCATTAAAAGTAACTTTAAATATGGAAAAACAACAGTATTTCCACAAAAGCAAGCAATTGTGTAATAATTGCTATTAGAACCTCTACTGCATGAATACAAAAACTGTGAGAACTGAAGGGGGAGGGCTTAACTTACGGAGAATCTTCTGACTCAGCAGTGGATCAGCAGATTCACTTAGATTCTCAGCAGTTCTGCCCCAAACTGCTTGGTGAAGGGAAAATGACTTGATATTACTTTTATTAAAATTCATAAAAAGTAAGTATTCAGGAATAAAAGAAAAATAAAACTTACCACTAAACCCAAATAATATCAGTTAAACAAGTTAGTTGCAATACTGGTGTTCAATTGGTTTATTGTCAGTTCAGTCAAAGTAACACATCAAGTAATCATTTACTAATTCTGCAACAGGAAGTTCAAGAACACAGTTTGTTAGTTTAGCTCTGAAAGGGGAGATCAAAGTATACTATGGAACTTCTAGCCTGCAGCTGTAGGATCCACATGGACACTCAGTATGCAATAGGTTAGCATGGGGTAGATTTAGACAGAAAGTAAGTGTTTGGGTAGACAAGCCCTTAATTTTAGTTTCAGGGAATATTAAGCACTTCACTTTTGTGGCTTCAGTGGGGTCTCATACATGTATATTTCTCCCACACAGCAATATTTACAATGTAGCTGCTTGCTCTGGCTCCAAGCTCATAGCCACAAACTACATTTTTTCTGTTTCCAAAGGGATAGCCATGTTAGTCTAGTCCAGTAAAAAAAAGGAAGTGGGATCTTCTCCCACGAAAGCTCATGCAAAAAATAAATCTGTTAGTCTTAAAGTGCCACACAACTGCTTGTTGTTTTTTTACATTTTTTCTGTAAACAAGGAATCTGTACTTTTTTGTACATGTTAACTTATCTCTATGCAAGAAGATAATACTTTCAAATTGATGAGTTGTAATCCACAAATAAGAGGGACTGAAAGATAAATTCACAGAACACCCTGGGAACGGAATCAGGAGGATTGACATAGTAATGTCATGATGTTTTAGTATCGAACTACTTATCAGTATTGGAATATACTAAGATACTAATCTTGACTGTATCAAGACATTAACTGTGACCTCAAGCACCAAAAAACCTAACTAGCAAACAGAAACAGCCAGCAAAGGAACCACATAGGAAAATTTCTTACAAACTCATTATTATACAAGTCTCAATAGCATTTTCAAAAATTTAAGAAGTGTACGATCTTCCATTAGATTAGAAATCAAGTCACTTTGCTATCTAATCTTTTGCTATCACAGAGCAAATCTTTCAGTTAACTCAATGCTTCAGACTTCATAAGGTAACAGTAGAAATAGCAAAGCAAATATCAGATACATATTCTCAAAGAAATATTTTATAACACTGTGGAAGAAACAGTCAAATTATCTTGCTGTCATCAAAATATTTTCCAAGTAGGTTTGGCAAAAACTTAAAATATCAAACTTGTTCCATGAACTTTTTTTATGTAGAGGTCAGCACCCTGATGTAACTATAAGAGGAGTACTAA
>ML681981.1:8666435-8785729 GCA_007922195.1 Podocnemis expansa | reverse complement strand
CACACACACACACACACACACACACTTTCCTATTGCTACTATTATTTTTGTTTTGGTATAAGCTTGGTGGCTTCATTAGGAAGAAAAAGAAAGGAGGAAAAAAAAACAACAAAGAGATAATTGAATTTATTTTTGGCAGAACCCAAGAACCACAAATAAAATAAATCAGTGTGTGCCTAAAATAGCAAAGCACAGCCACAGCTTTCCCCATTTTAAAACTTAACAGGGAAACTCTACAAAGCTATTTTCTCAGATGCCAGTCAACTAATTTATTGCCTTGTTTTCCCTCTTCTCTCTATGTGCAAACAGCACAAAAAACACCTCTATGTACAAAGAGGAGAGCTATGATGAGTCAACCTCATGAACTTAGTCTCTCAGCTGTACTACTCCAGTACAAAAACACGAAAGCTGACTTACAAAGCACATCCTCTCAATCCCCTCCCTTTTAAAAGGGCCCCAATGGATAAGATACAGCCCCAAGAAAACACGGTGTGGTAGTCTTCTCTTTTTCCACTCAGCCAAAAACTTTCCATCTCCAACCCAAACAAGTTCTCTCTGGTCAAAAGTAGAGCCTTATGGTTTCAAGTCATATCTCTGAATGGAAACCAGTTGCCTATGACCAAATCCTACGGCCATTCGCTTCTAAATCAGCAGAGCTCACCATCGTCTCGCCTGCATTAAAGGAAGTTCATAACTGATGTCCGCCCAGATCTCCAACAGTATGGATTAAATTTTTAATTTCCTGGTATTTTTCATGAAGGGGGAAAAAAAAATTAAAAAAAAAAAGAAAAAAATCAAACACACCATAGGCCTTCCTCCATAGCTTTACCTGTCTTGGGCCATGAGTTGCAGCCACAGATTGAAAAATCCTTCCTCCATATGAATTCAGCACTGCAACTGAGGATTCTGGGTTGCCGTCACCTTTCCCTATAACGATGGAAGCTCTATAACCAAACATTAACCATAAGCACCCTCAGTGAAGGTATACTTTTCCTCAACTCCCTGTGAAAATGAGGTAGCTATGTGACGAATATTAACCTTCTTAACTAGCTGGCCCAAAATTGGGTGTGAGGACTCTGTTTTGGTGTTCTTCCATTATGGTAACATATTTAGAAACAGAGGTGTTCTTTAGCTTTCACTCCAAGGAGCAATCTTCTATCACTCTCAATCTCAGTTTCCCCAAACAGAAAAAGCTCAAATGGTCTCATGTGTTACTAGTTTTTTGGGAGAACAGTGTGGGGAGTGTGAATGAGTTGCCAGAAGAACTTCAGGAAGCATTGACACTGGATACACAAAGCTGAAATGAAATCAGATACGGGCATGTAAAAGTTAAAAGATTGTAGAGGATTTTTAAAGTAAGGGCTGAAGAAAAATTGACAAGCATGGAAGAGCCCATGATTCGGGTGGAGATATTGCTTAGGGATGAATGTATTAAAGTGTAAATGCTATCTCATATTAAAGAGGATAGGAAGAAAACTGGTAAAGTAGAGGTAGGAGCTAGTGAGGAACAGCATAGGTGCTCTTAGTGGATGGGCAGTGTAGGCAGGGGGAGGGGCTCCACGGCATGCCTGTCTACCATAGATTTTACCCACTAAGACTGTCTGTAACTGCCACTTCCTTTGGGTCTGGGGTCCTCACAGGGGGTGGCCGAATGGTGGAGAGGACTGGGGTTGCAGCGGGGCTGTGGACACCAGTGGTGGCCACTCTAGTGCTGGGAAGGCCCTAGAAAGGCTAGCTGCAGGGCCAACAGTGGGGACAGCAGCAAGCTGGGGGAGGCCCGGTGAAGAGGGCGGGGGGACTGTTGCAGGGTTGGGGACCCTAGCAGGGGGTCCCCAGAGAGGCCAGAGACCCCAACAGGGGGCTACAGAGGGCCATGGAGGGGCCGGGGGAAGGCAAAAGTCAAGGATGCTGGGTCCCCTACAATACATGGGGAGCCCACATCCTTGACTTTTGCCCTGAGCCCCAGAAACCCCAAGACCACATCTGAGGAAAAGTCAAAACATAAAAAATCTCATCTAAATATAACACATGAAGACAAGAAACTTAATATTCACAAAATGTACAAGTGCTTATATACAAATACTACAAGTCTAAAAACTAGGATGAGTGAGCTAGAATGCCCGGCATTAAATGGAGGATACTGATATAACAGACCAGGGGTCAGCAAGCCTGGGCACACATCCCAAAAGAGACACATGGACCTATGCACAACAGCACACAGGCCTCCTGGCCCTGGGGCACTGAGACTGCTCCCCCCGCTGGCACTACTCCTGAGCTGAGGGGGCAGAGTCAGCGAAGAAAAGGAGCATGTGGCTGCCAGGGCTGTAACTATGGCGGAGTGAATGGGGCTTTGCCACAGGCATGAATTTGAAATGACACCGGACTAGACCCTTCCTGGCCCCAAAGAGGAGTGTGCCTTAAAGGCACATTCCCGCACGCACAGTTTTGGCTAAGGTGGCGAAGGGACCTTCGTTGCCATCTCTGGCCACTAGCAGGGAGAAGGGTCACCCCCCCTGCTGCTGGATGGATGGGCTCCAGAATGAGGCGGGGGGTGCCTTTGGGGCTGCTTGCCCCAGGTGCCCGAACCCCTAGTTACAGCCCTGGAGGTTTCTATCCCTTTCTAGCCCCACCCCCAAGCACCTTTCTGACCTCATCCTCAGCACCCACTGAGAGTTCAGGGGGCAGCAAATGTTGCCAACCCCTGTAATGGACATTACAGAAAATGAATGGTAGAATGACAATAACCAAGGGGACACAGTTAAAATGGTACTATATTCACAGGAATAACACAGTAGGTTACATGGTTTGGGGCGTGGCATTGTATGCAAAAGAAAGCAGTATCAGTAAAAAAATTAACTGAATTCAAATTCCCTAAGAATTTCTATGGATAGAAATTCCATACTTAAATTATAAGAGTATAGCATATGGAATGTAGCACTGACCACCTGACCAGAATAGTGAAAATATCATGTAATGCTGAAGGAGATTAAAGAGACACCACAAAGGTAGGAAACACAATAATAATGGAGGATTACAACTATCTTCATACTGCGTTGATAAATACCACCTCAGGAAGGAATCCAGAGATGAAATTTCTATTATTTAATTGTATTACATGTCTGCTTTTAGATGCAACTTCTCCTGAAAGCCATGTAGCGAGAAGCAATTCTTAATTTATTTCTAAATAAAACATAGGAACTGGCTCCAGAAGTGAATATAGCTGAAAGACTCAAGAACAGCAACCATAATGCAATTAAATTTAACATCCTTGAAAGAGGAAAAATACCAAAAAAAAAAAAAAAAGAGCCACAACAGTGGCATTTCACTTAAAAAGGGGGAAGTACACAAAAATGAGGAAGCTAAATTAAAGCCAGATTAAGGGGCCCAAGACTGTCCCACCTCTGACCCAAGGCACCAGCAGGGGCCCTCCCAGAGGTGTGGGGCTGAGCAGGGTGGCAGCGGGGAGCAGAGGAGGCAGATCTCACAGGAGACATGGGAGCTGGAGCCCAGAGTCCCTCTTTAGGCCATGGCCCTGGGCTTCAGCACCTGCATTAATCTGGGCATAAGCTAAACAGACAACCAAAAAGAACTGTCGCAAGAGTGAAATACCTGCAATCTGCACATGCACCCTTTAAAAACACCATAACAGGCTCAAACTAAATGGGTACTCTGATTAAAATGCTAAAAAGCAGAGCAATGGAGGTTGTTAGAGTCAAAAAGGCATCCTTTAAAGATTGAAAGTCAATTCCTACTGACGAGAATGAGAAAGTGCATGAACTCTAGGTGTCACATTTAAAAGTATAATAAAGCAGGACAGGAAAGCCTTTGAAATGCAGCTATCTTAAAAACACAAAAACAGCAAAAATGTTTTAAGTACATCAGAAGCAGGAAGTCTACCAAACAGGAAGTGGGGCCACTGGATGATCAAGGTACTAAAGGAGCACTCAAGGAAGACAAGGCTGTTGCAGAGAAGCCAACTTAAATCTCTGCATTGTTTTTCACTGCATATGACATGAGGGAGATTCCTGTACCTGAGGCATTCTTTTTTAAATCTGAAGAACTGTCCCAAATTAAGGCATCAGTAGAAGAGGTTTGGTAACAAACTGATAAATTAAACAATTAGTACCAGAACCAGATGGTATTGACCCAAAAATTCTGAAGAAAGTCAAAATATGAAAGATGTAATAGCTATGATATGTTAGCTGTTGGTTAAATCAGCCTCTCTACCAAATGATTAGAGGGCAACCAACATAATGCCAAAATTTAAAAAAGATCCCAGAGGCAAATCTAGATAATTGCAGGCTGATGAGCCTTACTTCATAATCAGGCTAAATTAGCTGAACCTCTAATTAAGAACAAAATTGATCAGATACACAGACAAACAACGTATCTTGGGAAAAGGTGAGTATGGTTTCTTTAAGAAGGCATCATTTTCCCACTAATCTAATAGAATTCTTTAAGACAGTCAACAACCATGTCAGCAAAGTTGATTCAGCTGATAATAGTTTTAAAAAGTCTTTGATGAGGTCCCTCACCAAAGGTTCTCAAGTGAGCTAAACACCTATCAGATAAGAAGAACAGTCCTTTCATGGGTTAGTAACCAGCTGGAAAAAGAAAACCAAAAGTAGGAATAAATGCTCATATTTCACAACAGGCAGTGGAAAGTAACATGGTTCCCCAAGAATCTATACTGTAACCTGAGCTGTTCAATCTATTCATAAATGATCTGGAAATGGCTATGAAAAATTAGAGGTTGCAACATCTGCAGACCATACACAGTTACTCAAGATTGTAATTCTTTGCGGTAAGCTTTGGATTTAACTAAGGGTAACTGGGCAACAAATTCAAACACTGGTAAGTATAAGGTAATGAAAACTGGAAAACACAATCCCAATCACATACAGAAAACGATGGGGGCCTGCAGGTGCTACTTAAGCAAGATCTTGGAGTCGTTGTGGATAGTTCCCTGAAAACATCTTCCCAACATGCAGAAGAGGAGCAGTCAAAAAAAAAAAAAAAGCTAACAATGTTAGATGCCATTAGGAAAGGGAGAGATGACAAAACAGAAAATATCACAACGCCACTTCGTAAATCCGCGTCTTGAGAACATGCAGTTTTCATGATGAAAGCTCAAAAATGGGGGGGAGGGGCATTTACAGAGAAGTAACTAAAATTATTTTACACACAGAACAGCTTTTATATGAACAGATATTAAAGCAACGGGCTGTTAAGTTTAGAAAAAGAGACAACTATGGGGGATATGATCAAGCTCTATAAAATCATAAATGGAATGGAAAAGTGAATAGGGAAGTGTTATTTATCCCTTCATGTAACACCTCATGAAATTAATAGTAGGTTTAAAAGTACCTCTTCACACAATGTATTGTCAAGCTGTAGAGCTCACCATGTGGGGATACCGTGAAGGCCAAAAGTAAAACTGGGTTCAAAAAAGAACTGGATACTTTCATGGAGGATGGGTGCATCCGTGGTTGTTAGCCAAGGGGATCAGAGATGCAGCTCCATAATCTAGGTGGCCCTAAAACTCCAATGGCCAAAAGCCGGAACTGGATCGTTCAAAATTGCCTTGTTCTATTCATTCCCTCTGAATCATCTGGCACTGGCTATTGTCAGAAGACAGGATCTGGACTAGATGGACCATTATTCTGTCTGAGTATGGCCATTTTTATAATATTATGTAATTTTTGCCATTTTATCTTAAAGCCTCTGCACCATGAGTTGAATGATTACATAAAAATTTTGGCTTTCAGTAAAAATCATGTAAATTTCTAGTCCTTACTGGCTGCAGAGAAAAAGCTTGAAACCATGAACCACAAAGGCAAAAAAACCAAAGGACAACTCTACCTCCAAAAAATGTGCTCATGTTATAAACCTGTGATTTTGGGGACCTGACTCATGATTCTGAATGCTTCTGATTACTAATACTGTATTTTACTTACATAATGAACTTTTATCAAAAAATAAAATATGACCATCAATTTTAAGGGGATTTTTCAAAGAGTACTTTTAAGGAAGACCCCTAAGATTGTAGTAAAATTAGAAAAGCTCATATTGAGTGGGCTGGGAGCTGCTGTGTTTCTTTTGCTATTAGTAATGTAGAAAATATAAATGGAAGTAGGAAAAATACAGCTTTAAAAGTACAGCAATCAAAGAAATAGTATTTTCTTGAGAAAACAAAAATCTGAATAACTAGTCAACAGACAAATTACAAAGTATCTGATAGCTGAAATCAATTTAGAGGGGGCATTACTGGATCAAATTTGATCCAAAATTCAGGTTTCACTTAAATATTTCTACAAAACCTATGATCAGTTTGTGTGTTTCCATTACTCATTTTTAATTCCAATAGAAGCCAGGATCAAACAAATAAAATTCCTCTGCAGAAGGAAACACATACTATATTGTTGTAGTTAGGACACAAATTAAATCATCTAGAAACTGACTACAAAGAAAAGTGAAAGTGAGAACTATTTTTTTACCCTTTTTTCATTTCTTGGAGAAACAGCACAGTAAAAAGTTTTAGTTCTTGCAAGCTGTTTAATTTGTAATAATTTAAGGTCTCATTGGTAGCACAGATAAGTGTATTTACATTTTTAATAAGTGATAATTAAAGTGAAATGTCCCCATTAAGTATGTAGTTTTCCTGTGTCTATCACATTTTGGGAGCCACCATCTTCTAAGTAGTAATAATAGTAAATTGGATAGTTGTCTAACTACTAAAATCTGAGATTAAATCTTAAATTTGCTTGATCTTACAAGTGTTTCTTTTCAAACAGCAAAACACAATGTGTGAAAATGTCACTACATCAGCATGTTATTGGATCATTTGGTGACTGTTCTAACATTTCTTATCACTGCAAAGGATTAAAATTACTAAAAGAAGAAAAAACAAGGATTTGTTTCCATCAAGGGCATTGCTTTCTAGAAATAGATGAAAATATGACTGGCAACTTCTCTTCTTTTTTTTTTTTTACGAGAACGTTTTCACTGCTTACAGAAGGAGCACTTAACCTTCAGTTGTCAGAGGTTATGCAAACTCTGTTGACACAACTATGTATGCAAATTGAATTCCTCAGAAGGAGTGGAAAAAATTGTGGTTTGCGGTTTATCTGGGCTTCAAGTTTACAAAGAAGTGTTAAAAGCCTGACTCTGAAGTTATTTTCCAGTTCTGTAGATTAATATAATCTTGTAGCATATTCCAACAGCAACCAAACATTTTAAATGAAAGAAAAAAAGTTGTACTGTTGGCATTAATATCATTGTGTGTGCTGACACATTTTTATTGCATTAGTGCCTTGATGCCTCCATTAGATTATGAACTATCCCTGCCCCTAAAAGCTTGTATAAAGCTTCATCGTGCTACTTTTCGATAAAATTACAAGTGTCCACCAGACAGCAATCTCCCAAACACAATAGAAGTAACATTGTTCAAACAACACTCTCAGCAGTCTTACTGCTTCATTGGCACATTCATGACAAACAAATTTAGAGAATTTTATATAAATTCAAGGAGGAAGAAAGGAAAGGATGCTTCTAGAAAAACACAGTAATCTAAAAAATTTCTGTTACATCTGTATAAACAGTTTAGCTGTAGGCTTTCTTAGCAGAGGAAAAATGTATTTTAAATGATCTAAAAGCATTTTAAAATCTTTAATTAGTTTGGACGACCATTGAGAGGGGAATATTTTATGAATAATAATGGAAGTCCAAGAAAGCACAAGAAGAAAATCCTACTTTTTATCAATCTAACAGGTTCCTGAAGGATACCCAGGTAGGTTACTCTTTATTTCAGATGTTTTAAGACTCTAAATATGAAAAAGTAAAGCTAACGTCAGTTACTACAATATAAACCTCTTGCTAGCAACCTCATCATCTAAATCAGTCAGTCTTTCTTCAGCTACAAACAAATTGCTTATGAAAATATAATTTAATTATACACTGAGATTGGACTAGCACGATTTGTTACTTTTAAGCATTTAAAATTAGGGCATTCAATAATGATTTTTTTATTATTTACTTTTTCCACATAGCCCTTGAAGCATCTCCATAGTCCCAGCAATTTCCAAGGACACCCTTCATTGTCATCCACTTGGACAGTTTTTCTATATTTTCAACATTTTATCAATGCTGCATACCCATAAGGCAAGTTTGAAGCAAGATACCAAGAGTTTAAAACACCATGAACACTATCAAAACATTTAAAGATTATATTTGGGTGCTGTATCAACTCACATACTGTCTTCCTCATTCGCACACTTAAGTGACTGTAGTTACAAAAATGAACAAACCCTATGCTCCTTCTATCACTATTCTTGGCGGAAGAATATTGACTGCTTACCCTGTTTTTAACACCAATATGCAAAAAAAAAAAAAAAAAAAAAAAAATCAAAACTGCTTTTTTAATGCTCATATTCTAAATTGAGCAAGTAATCAGTAATTCATTTAAATAGAATTTATTTTCAAATACATAGAGAATTTAACGAGGCACAAATTATAATGAAGACTTTTTCCCCACTAATATCAAGACTGAGATTATGATCTGTTTAGGTTTGTATAAGGCTCTCATCACATGGGTGATGAAAGGCTATCCTGCTATGAACTTTCTGAGCCAATCATTTTCATTTCATTTATTCCACTTCAAACAAAAAAATGAACTGGCAATGGCATTTGCAAGATGCCCATCACTAGTAATCACAAACCAGATCACTCCCTTCTATGGGAACAACAATGAGCCAGGTATGAAATGGCCTCCTGAGACTTACCAAGTCATTTGAACAGGAGACAATACTTCCATCCTTCCTGAACTACAGCAGATAAAGCACTGGATTTGGCTCCTAGCACTTGCAGATCTCAGGGAATCCACTGAAAACTAGACCTAACCACACTGAGACTCTGTGCCTCAAACTACTTTTGGGGCCTCAACACAACAGCACGGCTTCACTACCCACTGTTTTTAGAACACTATCCACTTTACACCGAAGGGTAGGACTTCCACAGGGAAGAACGGAAGGAGCACTAAAAAAACGAAATACAGCCTGATTCCCTGTCTGATTGGTTGGGTGCATGCCATGACCTTTTCCTGCTCCACGATCTCTCCCATTCAACCCTTCCATGAGGTACAAGAAAAATATCTACCCTCTGTGAGTCATCCTGGTCAATATGATCAACTAATATTGAACTAAGTGGTATCATGGCTAAACAAATACAATTTTTTTTTTTTTTGGTGAAGCAAGAATCTCTACTGAGAAAAAAAGCACCGAGAACAAGAAACACCACTTGAGTTTTCTGAGGTAAGGGTTTATCTTATTAAAAATAAACACTGGCTAGTTTCACTGGGGACATTAAGCACTACTGCAATACAGGTAATATGAGAAGCCTTTCCAGTCTAGTGGATACAGTTCACTGAAAATCCATTTGCAGGGACAGAGTGATCTTGGCCCACGAAACCAACTTTAGCAGTGCTCTGAACAGTGACTCCACAGAAACTTTTCAACTGAAGGAAACCAAAAAGCACAGAGACACAAAAGCAGCAATCAGACCCTCTACCCAAGGTATCTCTGCAAGGGAGCAAATACTTTAAAAGCCAAGAAATCTTTTCAGTGCTCCTAAAAATAGGCTAAGTTGCAGTTTATTTGTGGGTCTTACTA
The DNA here is from genome assembly GCA_007922195.1 of Podocnemis expansa. Lineage (NCBI taxonomy): Eukaryota > Metazoa > Chordata > Testudines > Podocnemididae > Podocnemis > Podocnemis expansa. The sequence continues at coordinate 8,776,064 of ML681981.1, read as the reverse complement.
CTAAAAATTTGACCTACGACATTATAAGGAGTGGGAGTAAGCACTCACTGCTGAACAATTACTTGTAAAATCATGAATGCAGAGCTTTTAAGAGCGGCACTGGTCTTTGTTCCGCGGCTCCATCACTTCCCAAGGGACCTACTATCTCAAGACTTCCATAACAAAAACAAAAGGTCCTGTACAAACGTAAGGATTCTTCACAAGAATTCATATTATCAATTGACAAGAACATCAGAGATTGCAGTAAATTTGCAAAATTGAGAACCACTGTCTTCAATGACAGGTGGGAAAGAATAATAGTAATAAAACATACTGAAAAAAAGCTTTGTGCTCCCCCAGGCTGGCAACTATACAGTAACAGCATCCCAATATGGGATGGAGAATGTTATTGCAGTTTAATATGTAATGCCTTATGCTGAGTAATTCTAATTTAATTTTGGGGTATACAGCTCATCAATAAAATGAGACATAGCTAGAGGCCATTCCCAGGAACTGTATAGAACGATAGTTTCCAACCTTTTTGGCCCGTGAGCCACTGGTGTCATTTTTACAGCCATGAAGGGCCACCAGCCTATGCCAGAAGACCCCCCCCCCCCCGAACAGTTTGCCTCCCTGCTCGCTGATCTTCTATCTCCCTGGCTGCAGCAGAAAAATCACATGCATTGTGTAGCTCTGTGCACTCTGAATTCCAGCTGGCTGCCCCTCCCAAGAGCGGCTGGTGGAGAGCTGCAGCTTGCCGAGGCGAAGCCCTGGAATTGCCCACTCTACAGAGTTCAGGCTGCTTCAACCCAGCCACTCCAGGGCTGCACAGGCCCGATTCAAGGGCCTGGGGGTTAGGCGGCCTCTGTTCAGGCCTGGAATGGCTGGGTCAAAGCAGCCTGAACTCCATGGAAGGGCTACTCCAGGGCCCCACCTCCGCAAGCTGCAGCTTTCTACCAGCTGCTCTTGGGAAGGACAGCCAGCTGGGGGTAGGCAGGGCAGCACTGTTCCACCTTGCCAGTGGAGGGAGGGACAGAGGGAGCATGTGCTGCCCGTACATCCTCTGCCAGCACTAGGGGCCGTGGTGCAGCCACTAGGCTGCTTCCAGCTCATGCGATTGTGGTGGGAGGGCAGCGGCAACCCTAGCGCTCCTGATTTGGCCACAATGCTGGGGCCAGCCGGGAGTCACCAGAGCACACCTGGCCCCCTGGAGGAGATTGCCTGGGAGCCAGAAGGGGATGCTCAGGAAGCCACAAGTGGCTCAATGAGCCTGCGTTGCTGATCCCCGACCTAGCTCCTAGGCAGAGTGTTTCACTGTACTCCCTGCTACTGCCAGGGAGATAGGAGTGCTAATCTCCTATCCCTTTAGCTGTAGCAAGGAACCTGTGTCAGGCTTTTAGCCCTGCAGAAACTCACTTCATCTGGGTCCTTAGGCAGTAACTACAATCTGCAGCCAACAGGCAGGAAGCCGAGGGCCACTTCGGGCCCCCAGAACACAGGTTGGGAACCACAGAAATACAACAATCTGTCAAAGCATAGGATGAAGTATGTTTACTTAAGCAAACAAGTAATATACTAAGTATTGACTTTATCATAGTATTTACTGAAACCATGTTTATGTTTCAGACTAAGTTCTTTGGTCATGGGACCCTCCCTACAGCTAGGACTATGTCCACAGTGACTGTGGCAAATTCACCATCATCAGATCAATTTATCTAGTACCACTAAACAGCAGTAAAGATATGCTGAATTTCATTTGCAGTGTCGACTGGACCTAAATCTTGTACAGTGTCACACTTCTTGCAGTGAATGAACTGTGTGTGTGGGTGTACATAATGTTGTTTATGCCATTAACAAAATATATTTCCTATATTGAGATTATATACTAGAATAAGGTTTATACAAACCCATAATAAGTATTTACTTTTAAATTAAGACCCACCTCCCCTTAGTCTTTGAAAATCTTCCTCTAAGTAGCCCACTAAGTAGAAAGGTACATTACTTCTCTTCCATTCCTTCTTCCTTACATCTATGAAGTGCCACATTTATTCCTGTGAGGGAACACAGCAATGTCTCATTTTTGTTGTGGTACTGTATACATCTACATGTGCTCACCAGAACAAGGCTAGAAATGTTTGAGTTTAGTCCTCAATATTCATGAATGTCTACTTTATGTATCCTGATGTGACCTGTATCTTTGTTTGAAAAGTGAAGTTAACATGCCCAGAATATTCAAAGAGAAGAGAATGTCCAGTCTTAGAATCTTCAGAGTAGGAATCGATAAGTGTACCATATTCAGTCATAATACAAGTACAGAACTACCTACGTTAACATCATCTTTTACTTATCATTATAGTGAATTTTGTGAAGACCAGAATTCTCTGGCTGACGCAGTACCTGGCACTGGAAATGGAATGTGTCCACTGCAAGTGTCTGGTAATGATGGTTACCAGGATGCTTCTGAAAATTTACCTTGTAAATCAATCTGTGATAAGATGCGCTTAAACGAACAATCTCAGTTTTGAATCAAAGCCTTTGGCTAAAGGAAATGGCCCAGTTCTGATAAATATCAAAACAAGAACAAAAAATGGACTGAAATCCCCTGGCATGAATCCACATCCTAAATAGAGCATGGCAGAAAATACCATGGTTTGTCTATCATTAAAGCCTCAGAGCAATTCAACTGTACACAATAGAAGCTCTTTTCTTAGTTGCTATGCTTAAAAATTCAAGTTTAAGATACATTCTGGAATAAGGTAGAATTGAACTGTTTTATATTACGAGAAGGAGAAAGGTCCTGGCCCTCACAATATCCACTACCTTTACAGGAACAGTAGGAGTGTCAAAAAGCTATCAGTAGAAGGGAGATCAGCTCCACAAGGGTGAACTCATAAAACTGTACTGGCCACATAAATGTAAACCTACTATCTGTAACAAATTTTTTTTCCCCTTTTCATCCACATATGCTTAATGTCCTTCTTAGACCGAGTTAATTCTAAAATAAATAATTCTATAAAATGTTGAAATTTTTATTTTTGGGGTGTGCAGCTAAGGATGAATTATATCCCATCTTCTACAGAAATCTAATGGACACCATGGCAGATTCATAGCTGTCTATGCATGCCATGTTACAGAGAAGCATGTAAGCCTAGGATTTGCCTCAATATAGAATGCCATAAGGTGCCTTTCATCATAACAAAACAACTAAGATTAGAAGCTTCCCACCACTTTCTAAAACCACAGTCATTCTGTATTAACTATTATTATTATTCATGCAAACGTTCTTGCTCATAAGTCTTGTGTTCTTGCTTTTTTAAAGCAAAATTGCTTAGAACTATCAGATTAACAAAGCAAACATTCTTGGTACAAAAATGGTTCATTGTTAACTGAACTAAACATATATATACTATTAGAACTTCATGTGGAATCATTCTTATCATACCTGATAAAATTCCCGAAGCCAGTTCTTCTGTAAATTTTCAGGCTGAAAAATAAAATATAAAAAACAAGTAAGATAGATGCAAAGCACTACTGTAAAAGAATATCTCAATACCCACTGGTTAAGCATTTATTTCCTCCCATTCTGTAAATTCCCCATCTTCAAAGCATCTGACAAATTGGGATTTTCTCCAATGAAAGCTCATGCAATAAATAAATCTGTTACTCTTTAAGTGCAACAGGACTCCTTGTTGTTTGACTCAAACGGAGAATTTTTTCAGGTTTAAAAAAAAAGTAATTTTCTTCCTAGAGCTCCAATACTCAATCTCCTTTTTCATTTTACACCTCTCCTGCCAAGATCATATCCAATGAAGAGTGGACATATGTAAAGTGAAAAAGATATTAGTCATCTTGTATAAATGTAGTAAAGACAACCCAGAGCCATTTCATGTAAAACATCTACAAAGTTTTCAACTATTTTACCTTAAGAGACTGAAAATAAAATTTTATTATTATTATTCAATAGTAAATCCAATTCTGAATATATAGTTTTTATTTTATGCATTTTAAAGTACTTAAGAATTAACAATGTCAAATACAATGTAAACTGGTTAAATCTAATCTTTATACATTTGAGATTAGACCTTCAAGTTACATAGGATGAACTATACTGAGATATCTTTTGTAGCATTGACTTTGAGGGAAAAAAACAAAACAAAACCACTATCATTCACTGTCCGTGTTGAAGTTTAATGGAACGCTTTCCAAAGATAAACACCTAGAAAGTACATAACCTCAGCATATTTGAAAAAAAGATTTGTACATTGTAACTGTTTCAGTTTTAAAGCCCTTTTAATAAACAATACACTTGGCTTTATTAGGCGTTGAAAAGATGTTCTTTAGAGCAGAGACTGTCAGTTTATGCTAAGTTCTAAAGGGGCAGCTGTGTTAGTTTAGTTCAGTAAAACAAACAAGGAGTCCTGTGGCACTTAAAGACTAACAAACGTATTTATGCTGTTTGTATAGTGCCTAGCCCAATGGGATCTCAGCCATTATTGGGCCTCTTATGCACTATAATACATAAATTAAAAATGCCAAAATACTGCCTTTTCCAAGAAAAAAAAGTACATGATTTCTAGATTACCCCTTACCTGCAAGGACATAGCTATTCATGCAAAGCCCTGTCCTTTCAGAAACATGAACCCTCTGAATAGCACTATGGAAGTGCAATCATTTACAAATCTGCAAGTAGCACCTAGTAAAAGTGCCACCAGACTCCTTGTTTATTTTATTAAAATACACAAACTGTTGTTTAATCTTCTAATTCTGGGCTGCTCTTAAGAGGGGCACTTCTGTTCTGCAAAAACAAGGACAGGCTCCCCAACCATTTTACTGGCAAGAAGTAACATCATTTGCAATATGTATTCTTTTCTGCCCTTCTATAATTTTTTTCAGGTTGACAAAATTCCAAAGCAAAAATATGAGGAGTTCAAGAGCAGGAGCTCACGAAAGAAGCAGAATGCCAACATGTCCTGCAGTGTCCGCTTTTATTTTATAGTCTTTCCCTAGCTCTGCCTAACCTACAGTGTAACAGCACCTTCTTCCCCCCCCCCATGTTAACTTCAATAAGACAACTCAGTAAGCAAAGATAAACACAGATGTAAGGCTCAGGGACTAAGAAGGGTAGTACTGAACAGTTTAAAACAATGGCTACTGTGATTTGAAGCCAAAATCTAGTCTTCAAGATGAAAACATAAAACAATTAAAATTTAACATGTTTGAGTGATATCAAATTACAACTAGGTACTGAAGACTAGAACTGAAAGATTATTTTTCCTATAAAGTTGTATGTTGCTTTGGATATTAATAGATTTTTCACAGAGATCAGCTGGCATTTCACATGAACTACGAGGGTTACATAATACTAAAAAATACCACAAATCCACAGTATAAATTAAAAATACAATTTCTCTCCACGTAGGCTATATCTAAGCTGGCTATATGTGGTTACTTTACTGTGTACATACATGTTCCCCGTACCTACACCAAGTGCCCACATATCCTGTGCTGGACACAGATATAATGCTGCACACAAGACTGTGCACGTGTCCACACCGGTCCCATTGTTACATAATGTTTGGTGTTACCACTTCAGGGGACAGCATCCCTGGGTTCTGAGTGTCACAGGATGACATTCGAGGAATAACTTCACTTTGTGTTGTTGCTCATGCCCCCCATCTTCATATTTATACCAACTGCAGTTCTTGATCATATCACTCCACCTGCCAAACTGAGTGGAAGGTGTGGAGCAATCAGATGATGATGATGATGATGATGTGGTTTTGCTCCTGTTCCTTATCACAGAACAAATGTTTATTTAGTGAAGCAGGCAATGGGCAAGATGCTGCATGGAATTTGGACAGAACTTTCTGACACATCAGAGATGGCTGACCAGGAGGCTGAATGACAATTAATTTAGCTACCTTGGTACAAATATGGTGAATGTTACTATCATCATGGGTGGACCATTACTTCTGGGGCAGGAGAACCAGCATGGAGCAGTGGGATCAAATTGTTTTGGCAACCTGGGATGACCAGCAGTGGCTTCAGAATAAGGAAACTGACCTACAAAAAACTGTCTGACGAGCTTGTGCCAAACCATCTCATACCAAAACACCAATTCAAGGAAACCACACTGGTGCACAGGTAAATGGCTATTACCCTGTGGAAGCTGAGAACACCAAATTTTTAGTCCCATTGCAAGCCACTTGGAGATTGGAAAGTCCATGGCTGGACTCAGGATTTGGGTTGTGCAGGTTTGCAAGGCAATTAACAATGAGATTTAACCACAGGTGGTTGCCATAAGAAAAGTTCCAGAAATAACAAATGGATTTGAAAGGATATGGATTTCCAAACAAATTGTGCAGAGGCTATCGGTGACATCCATATCTGAATACTCTCCCCACCAAAAGAGGCAGGTGAGCACGTGAACTGAAGAGGTTACTATTCACTCTATCTGCAAGACTCAATGGATCCCAGAGGCAGATTCATGAATACCAATGAGGGAAACACTCACTCAGAGGTGGATTACCACATAGGCAAATGGGGACCATCCCCAGGGGCCCACCACAATGTGGGGGCCCTACAATCTGCCAGCACTGTGGAAAGGAGTGGAGCAGAATAGTCCAAAGGCTGGGTTCTGAGCTCCCGCCCTGACCATGGGCTGGCTGGTCAGCCCCTGGGGGTGAGGAAGAACAGCCACAGCATGGCACTGGTTGGGGAGGCCCAGGGGCCCTGCGACCCTGATCCACCTCTGCACTGATTTCATGACATCAAAGTGATGAGGAGGTTAGTACTGTACTTGTTTCCAGGGAATAAAGACCCTTTTTACCCCTAAGGGTCTCTATGATGTGTGTGTGTCATCAGTTGTTTTGGGAGACCCGTCTATAATTTGGCTCAGAAAACAATACACAGATACTGATGACTGGAAAAATGAATGTGGATACAGGCTCATAGCTGCAGAAGGGTCATGGAGTGTGCATTTGCTAGGCTGAAATCTTGTTGGTGCTTCCTACACACCTGTCTAAATGTCATTCTGCCAAATACTGTTCACAGAATTGTTGCTTGACAGCTCAGGACAAGTCTGGTTTACAAACTCTATATGAGGTGCTGGAGCTAACCTACATGCTCTGGTCCTTATTCCCAAGAGATAAGGGAAACCAGAGCTACCACATGTGCGCAAATGTTGACAACAGCAAGAAGGTAGCTGGTGTCATCTCCCTATGCCAAGGACAACTTCTCATCCTGTGCAGCTAGTGGAAAAAAACAGAGGGGACACTGGCACCTCCAAAGCACTGCAATGGTTTTGTTCCCAGATAGCTAAAGGTCATTAGCCATTTGTTCCTGTGACAATTCACACATTAAATTACAATAGGGCACCTCCACTGAGTCAATACCTTAGGGCCATGAGTGCTTTGGAAGGTGGCAGCCAAGCTGTAATGCTGTCATTGTGCAGTGCTTCTCTCTTAACTGTTCACTTTTTTTTTTTTTTTTTTTTTTTTTTTTTTTTTACAAACCTCTGTCATTAGGAGCATACAGTTTCTTTTCAAGTCTTTTGCAAAGTTTGCTTGGGAGAGGGGAGAATAGCACCCATTCATTTTCAACCGTTCTTTATCAGTGGTATGCTTAGCAGCTGCTATGGAGTACTAATTGCTACCAAGATTGAAACTGGACAAGAGGGGTGGGGAAAGGCCATTTAAGCATTGGATAGTGGCAAATGCCTGTATTGTTATCTGACTTGTGCTTCATTTTTCCTGCCTTTTTTTTTTTTTTTTTGGCTTGGTTCACATCTACCTACACATATTCTCTATTGTAAGTTCTGCTGCATTTAGATCAGCGGTTCTCAAACTTTTGTAGGTCATGACACTCTTGGTGGCACAGTGTGACCTTACAGGACACACCAGCCCCACCCCTTCAGGCTGAATCCAGCCATCTCCCCAGCTCTCCGAGACACAGTTACCACTATGTGGCACCACAGTAATGCGTCCCGACGCCATGGTTGAGAATCGTTGGTTTGGATCTAGTAGTGTTTCTGTAAGTACTCAACACTCATTGCACTTCCCCCATCCTTCCCAGGCAGCTTGGGGATTTGGGATGTTGTTTTTTCTTTGTGCGTTGCAGGAGGTTACAAGTGTGGGACAGACAGGAAAAACATTTGCAGGATGATGGCCCAGACAATTACACCATTCCAATACACACATTGTGAATCATGCATCCTTAAACCCGAAAACATCCTACATGCATCATACATAGGAAGGAGGGGTTCACACACAAGTCAGGGAAAATAGATTATTTATTAAAAGTACTCTCTGGAACATATGACTTAAATGGTTTTAAAAAGAGATGGAAACCAACCAAAACAGTAACAGGACTGAACCCATGAATCACAGCCAAATGGTAATATCTCGGCACGTGGCTCTTGACCCTGACACTGGGGGAAATAGTTCTTGAGTACAAAAAGGAAAGTCTCTTGCATGGAGTTTGGGAGTCAGGCACTGGGTGGGCTTCATGTACACACAGGGTTATCATCCTCCTCTTGGATGCTTAGGTGGTCTCTTGCAAGGGGTTTTGGGTGGTGGTAGAGAGCCTGGGACTGACAATCATGAATACTTCATGCAGTCACCTGGGGGGATTGGGTCATCTGCCTCAGCAGCAGCCGGAGGAGAAGGAAATGATAGCATTTAGAGACAGTGGCCAGAGAAGCAGATAGACCCTGTCACCAATTCTATCAGCCTCTCCAACAGGGAATGCTTCTGTTCCCTATGATGTGCCTTCTGCACCATGAACTGGTTCATTCATCAATGTCTTTCTGCTGAAGAATCCAATCCTCTGCGCCCTGAGGAATACACATTGCTATGGTTCCTCCTGTCTATGCCGATGAGCAGGTCCTCCAGAGTCCTTCTCTGTCTGCTTCTGCTGCGTCTGGGGTGCTGTGTCTGTCCTCCTGAAGGAATGGTTTCTTTCTCAGGACCAAAAGGTCCTGTCAATCAAAGACAACATTAGCATTACATTTTTTCTTCCTTTGGAAGCAGACAGGAAATCCCCCAGAGAAGATGTCTTTGCTGTAGAAGCCACATTCCAGGAATGCAATTGTTGACAGTCCTTGGTTCTCAGAGAACTTTTGTAGCCCTTCAGGACAGCACAGAGGCTACTAATGATAAGATACATGTATGTACTACTTTAATATTTTTTTTTTTTGGTAGAGTCTCCAAAGGTTGCAATTTCTTCCAGGGACTATAATTGCCAGCCTGCAATTTCTTTTTTAATGGATGGAGAAAACAGCAGTTTGCCAAGTATCATAACAGAAAAGAGACAGCTTTCCAGTCCTGTGGAGCTGATTCTACTAACTGTCAAACCCCTACATAATGCTGAATGGACAGGTTTGCTTGGTTATTTAGGTGTACCAAGCAGAGTTGCACTGCCTCTAACCTTAAAGACCTAGCTGGATTTTCTGTAACACCAGAAATACATTCACCGGATGGGAAGCTATTCAACTGGAAACTGACTATATTTTCAGCTGTACTATGAAGTTTCCATACAAAGGGAAATGCAAAACCACAAAAACCACCTCACCGTCACCAGAAAATCCTACTCTTCTGCTTGCCTACCAACAAAAAGACACAAAACACCCTTATCTGGGTCCCTGAATTTTCAGTTCAGCACCACAAGTCCCTTACTCCTCTACAGCAAAAGGACCTTATACTCAGTTTATCCAATTGCCATACTGTATTCTTCCACCACCCCCTTCCTCCCTCTCCCCCACAGCTTGTGCAGCATCGCTTGGTTTTTGGGAAAGGCCGAGCAACAGGGACAAGAATTTTACATTTTTATAATTTTCCTAAGGGAGAAAAGACTATTGTGACTAACTTCTCCTCAGACAACAAAGTGCTCTCTTTCCCTTCCTTGACCTATCCTTCCCTCCACCTCAGACTCCCCTGTTCCCAAATCTCCCAGTTCCATGCAGCTCCTGTTTGCAACGGGATGGTGAGATCAGGGGTAGAGGTAGAAGCACTGAAATGATGTAATTTTCCAAGGGACAAAAGGACAGTTGTCACTAACTTTTGACAAAAGCTATAAAGTTTTCTACAGCTGTCCTATTCCCAACTGGGACCTTTCAAAAACACATTCCCTCCTTCCACCACTGCTCTGTGAGGCTCCACAATCATCGCTGTCTGCATCCTGGCTGAGAGATACACAGAAAGTGGGGCACAATAATTTTTTGCTAATAATCCATTTCTCAGACATAGCTTTTGCCAAATGCATAAGAGTAGTTCATTAAAAATCAATAAAACTGTTGATTTATAACTGTGTCTTCCTCAGAGGCTGTTTCCAGCGTGAAGGGGTATGAGGGAAATGTAGCAAGAGAGAGGGGGTACTGTCAGGGACCATAGGGATCCATTCTAAACTCACCAGCCTTGGAGTCTGGCTCCTGCCCAGCTGAGGGTCCTCCTGAAGCTCACTGAGGGAGCTTTCCCTACTGCTCCCTGGGGTAGAGGTTCAGAATCATACATTCTTTGTCCTTCCAGGCTTCCTCTGCAGCTTCCTTTCTCTGGCTCTCTTCAGCATCACATCAGATTATGAGGTCAGTAGGTTTAAGAGGGTCTATATCAAGAGCCCTTGATAGTATCTGACCAGCTCGTGACAGAGGGGCATGTACAGTGAGACCACCTGGAGTGACTGTTGGGAGTCTTCTGCTAGCCTGTACAGTCTCCTCAACTGCATCATGCGACTGGCATTGCAGAACTACTGAAACTCAAGACCAGGCACATGCCTCTTACCTCATCCGCACTGCAAACTGGCAGAGATATGGGGCCATGCCACAGCCTGAGGGGTGCACTTCCCCACTCCTCTCACGTATGCTGGTTTACTTGCCCTCTGTTCACATTTAGGCATGGATTCTCAGGGCTTAGATGTGGAAAATAGAGGATCATGGCACAACCACGCACATGAATACATGGACAGTTGCTAATGTAAATATAGCCATAATGAGCCGGACTCCTCTGACCAAAAGGTACGAGTTGTGCAATCCTGAACTAGGAACCCGAGAGGCAGCCCACTCTTGAGGAAAAAGCATAAATATCCAGCCCACACTACTTTATCATTTGTTTGCTTACAAAGTCAAGTGCTTGTAAAGGGATGAGCTTTTACCCTGTGTGGAGCACGTGGATGGTGTTTTAGAGCACACAGAAAAAAAAAAAAATCTAACAGATACTAACTTTAGAGGTGCTGGAAATCTGAATCTCAACCCAAATTCACATTCATATTTTGCAAATGGTCAGAGAAAATCAAATTGCCAAATCCAAACTGTCCCCAAAACAAAACTCCTGGGGCTTGAAGTGATCTCTAATTAAAACTTTATTGTTGTTTTGAAAACTAAATGGCGTGTCCTATGGCATGCGAGCACAAATGAGCTTCAATAATGCTTTGTGCATTTGCTTTCAAAAGAGAAACTTTTCTTTCACTAGCTCATTTATCAAATGATAGTGGAAACTTAAAACTGATTATGTTGAATATTTTTTCCACTTTTCCTTTGTCACCTATGAAAAACTCTGCATACATACAATTTAAAAGTGAATCCAAAAATCTAAAGATTTTTAAAACCTGTCTGGAACCCTTGGGCTAGCTCATGCTGCTCAGATTTTTAGTGAGACAAATTTCTGCTTATCCAAGGTAGGAAGCATGCTCCCAGCTACAGTGAAGATGTGCTTTAAGAAATGTGTGTACTGTTTTTGTGCATTTCCTTTTGTATTACACTGTCTGACCCTTCTCCCTAATCACCCACCGCACTTCGCTTAAGTACTACTTTTTTTGGTTATGCATATGTTTCAGTCAGGAGTGTGCTTATTGGGTAGACAGGCACATGTTAACGTTGCTCAGACTAGCGTGCTAAAAACAACAGTGTATCCAGAGGTAGCCCCAGTAGTGGCTCAGGTTAGCCACACAAGAATGTACCTTGGGAACAACGTGGGTTTATATGCAAAGGGTTAGCCCAACTTTCCATGCCACTCCTGGCTACGCTGGTCATTTTAGCATGTTAGCTTTTGCAGAGCTTACACAACTGTCTACTTGAGCTGGGAAGCCATACTCCCTGCTGCAATCTAGACATTCCCTCTAAGGTTCTATTACCACCAACATTGTGGATGTGATCCTCAACCAGGGGTCAGCAACCCAAAAGATAAGGGCCATTTTTTAAAAATTTCCTTCAACAACCAAGTGTTTTGAGCGCTGCAATGGGTGTAGCCTCCTGGTAGGGGGTGGTGGAAGCTGTGCCAGGGCTTCTGCCACTTGATCCCCTTGCAGGGAGGGAAAGGGATCCCAGAACCAGGAGCAGGCCCCCTGCAGGGTCCCCTAGAGCGGGAGCTCAGAACCAGGAACAGGTTCCGCTCAGGGTCCCCAGGTGGCAGGAGGAGCCAAGAGCCTGGCACAGGCTGCCTTGCAGGGTTCCTGTTGGTATGAGTGCACTGGAACCGGGAGCAGACTGCCCACAGGGTACCCCAGTGGGGGCAGAGGGAGAGAAGACAGAGCTGCATGTGGCTCAGGAGCCAAGGTTGTAGACCCACATCCTAGATCTACTCCTTCCCCCCATGAGGATGAGTAGCTTCAGATATAAAAAGTTTTCCTTATCCTCCATGGCTTTCCTGGAAGCTGCTGCTACTATTCTGGATAAGCTGAAAGTAGCCCAAGTCTGCCGTGCCCCTGAATGGTGCTCTTGTGCACCATATCCCACAGACACATACATGATGTCAGGCTGAGATTTACACTGGTTTTCAAAATAACCACTACATTTTTGAGAAAGGGAGAGAGAGATGTATACAAAAAGACAGTGAGCTTGTATGTTGTGCATTATTTTAAAATCATCATTACTTAGTTTACAATGGCCTTTTAAGCTAAAAAACAATGGAGATTAAAAGACGTGGGAGAAGACCTATATTAAATCGGCTTCTACACTAAATATAGATCTCTAATCCTTTGCTAAAAAAGCTGGTAGCAAAACTTTAAAAGGCTGTAGAAATCTTCCCTGATTCCCTCTCTTCTCTCCTCAGCAGCTCATTATGATTACAAACTAAAACACAGGAGTACTCACTAGAAACAAAAATTGTCTAAAATATTTTAAATTGCTGGGTAAATCACCAAACAACTACAAACATACTGGCTCTTAACTCATATGTTACTACAAATAACAATATTCCCAAGAATGCAAATCAAGTAAAGAATTCGCCGGCTGTCATCCTTTATATTTTTCACCAGATGGCAGTAGGAAGACAATCCAGTTAAATGGGAAACGAGAGTTGAATGCTGAACCAGCAAGAGGCCTAGCTGGGTGGGTTTCTTTTTTTTTTTTTTTTGTTTGTTTGTTTGTTTAAAGTGTCTTTTGGGATTTCAATTCAGACCAAAAGTAAGAGGTGGAAGTCACTAATTAAATCAATGGTGAATGTGTCTCTCTATTCTGTTTTCATTGCCTTGAATTACTTTTTTCCTCCTTCCACTGTATTCTCCAGTTCTCTGATTTTGTGCCTTCTTGTTTCTCATCCTATCCTGTTGAGCACTCCTTTAGTAGCTGCTACAGAGGCTTCTCATCTTCCATCCCCAGGGAAATGTTTCATGATTCAGTCATCAAACCTCTCCTCTTTCTGAATGACAACATCCATTCCAGTTATTTCCAACAGCTTCTTCCCATGGATGATACCCTATTCTACATCCCAATCTCTAACTTCTCCTTTCAGTTCATTCTCACATATTACAATGCACCTTCTACCTTGCATCTTGGCTGTTGATCCACCATCTCAAGTCTTTCAAAAACTTGTGTTTCTTCTTTATTCCTTTCCCTTCAATATCTCCAGGAAAAAACCACACTCTATATCAGGGGTAGCCAAACTTATGGAACTCAAGAGCCACAAAAGTCGATTATTAAACCTTTGAGAGCTGCATTGAGGCATATAGCCACATACTTTTATTGACTCCAAAATTATTCGGTTTAAAATTTATTGCACACTTTAATTTTATTGTAAAAAGAGGACAAATATTGACCCTACTAATGTCAGATTCTAACAATTACTTAAGGTTACCATGAAAATCAGGCCTACACAGTACAAACTTAGCTGCTGCTCAATGTGGAAGACTGGAGGCTACTGGCAAGTTTTTTAAAATCCCAACCGTGCCACACTTCTCCCTGCCATCCCTGACCATGCCGCACTTCTCCCCACAGTCCCAACCCCCTCCTGACCTCTTAGGCTGGGGCTACTTTCCTAAATTGATTTGCTGACTTTCTTCTGCAAGCCACAATTTTTCATTCAAAAGCCACAAGTGGCTCCCAAGCCACAGTTTGGCCACGCCTGCTCTATATCTTCTGGGCTCACTAGTACTATCAACTTCAGCTTTTCACCTACTCTCTCTAATTTCCAAACTAATTTTTGAAGTCTTTTATTACATGTTATTTCTTCCCCTTTAATATGACCAAAAAAGTCACCCTCTCCTCACTCTCTCCACTGCAAAAATACTTTTCCATACACTGCTGATGTCTCACAGTTCACTATGGCAAACCTTTCCACACCAGCTTCCCATCCACCAAAAATGCCACTGCTAGAGTACTCTTCCACCACTCTACTCACAGTATACAGATTGCACCACTTATGCGGCTTCCTTAAGTCAAACAGCTTCCTCATCTCACCAAATCTTCCCTCAGCTACATTGCTGAGCTCATTCCCACTACAACATCTGACGCTCCCCACTCTTAGCTTCACATGAGGGATCATGTTGCATCTTATGAATGGAACAGTCCTCCTTTTGTCCAGTAAGAACCTTTTTCTCTTATTCAAATTCTTCCATTAAAAGCTTCTTCCTCCAGGAATGCTTTCTAGCCTTATTATCTCACCAGTAAACCCCCACATCAATCATATACATGTCTAAATTATTGTCTTGCCTTGATTTTTTTCTTCTTAAGTTGTAAACCCTCAGGACACCTACCATGCCTTAATTTTCAGTGTGTTCATAAAGCACCATGTCTGCCTAGACTCCGATGTAAACCAGGTTTAAAAAATGCAGATCCAAATACTTTGACAGGCTCAATGAACTAAGGCAAAAATCTCTCAATTAGTTCACACAGCCTTTGCTATGAACTGCATACAAATACCACAAACAAATCCTAAATGGAACATCTTTAATTAAGCAGGAAAGGAGCATTCTTAGACTATAATCTATCTACATTTTTATCTTATGGTTCCACCCAATATTGTATGAATTTTGACCAAGCCAAACCACAAATAGAACACCTTCCATCAAATGCAACAGCTATTTTTTAAACTCTAAAATCATGTGCAATATTTGTTAAAATAACAGGATATATGCACTGTGCATCACAGCTCCCTTCAATTAAATACAATTTTGACGTTTTCCTGGAATTCTGAGTCCCACCAAAACTGGCTCTTTTTATGCTGAGTTTCCACTTGAAGTCTATTTATGTCATTCTGGTTATAATATTGGTCAGGATCTTAAAGAGAAGCAGTAAGCTTGCAAACACATGGATACCACATGAGTTGGTAAGGTCTTCAAAACAAACAGCATTTCAAAATGAACATACAAGTATCCTCTCTTCTTCTCATTAGTCCCATTTCTTTAAAACAAAACAACATAACAAACAGCCAGGAAAAAGTGAACAAAATATTTTGCAAAAGTATGTAATTATAGTTTTAAAAAAGTGTTAGATTTAAAGACTTATCCTGCTGAAAGAATCATGTTGAAAAAATATTATACAAAATGAGTCCATTTAACAGCCTGGAATGTTTTGTTCAGTTCCATCCAATAGGGAATGAAGGGAAGAAGGCAAGTTATAGCAAACAATAGAGTTTATTTTTAGCTACATAGCTTCACTTTAAAACAAGCAAAAATTAAGTCTTCAATCAGTGTGTAAAAACTCACTTAGCGCTAGCCTGAGAATGAGCACAGATGTGAAGAGATAATATGACTAGATATGGTGTTTGAAAAGAAGGAAAGAATTTTTTTTGCGTTCATTTATGTGTTGGCCTCTTAAAATATTTCTCAATATCCTGTGGGGGGTGTTAAAGGATTACCCTAGTCCTGTTTTGCTGAGGTTAACTGTCATTGCTACTCAAAGCTTTCTGGAAAATTACACAATAAAATTAGCCCTTTTAAAGTTCTATATCCCCAAGAATGAGCTCCCAGGTATTACATCTTTAAAGCTTCCAGTCTTTACTGTCTCTAAAAGCAATCTATTTTCAACATCATAATTGCAAATTTAAACTTTTTGGGAGTGAGGGGGGAAATATTTGATATGAGAGAGAGAGATTTTATTTACTATTAGATAGACAGACAGACAGACAGACAAATAGGGCATGGCCAAATTGCAGCTTGGGAGCCACATGTGGCTCTTGAATGAAAAATTGTCGCTCCCAGAAGAAAGTCAGCAAATCAGTTTAGGAAAGCAGCCTCAGCCTAGGAGGTCATGCGGGGGGTCAGGATGGCTGGGAGAAGTGCCGCATGGTCAGGATTTTAAAAAACTCACCACTAGCCTGTAGTCTTCTACATGGAGCAGCAGCTAAGTTTTTACTATATAGGCCTAATTTTCATGGTATCTCTAAGTAATTATTAGAATCTGACATTAGTAGGATTGAGATTTGTCCTCTTTTTATGGTACAACTAAAGCGTGCAATGAATTTTAAACTTAGTAATTTTGGAGTAGGTAAAAGTATATGGTTACATGCCTCAGTGCGGCTCTCGAATGTTTGATAATCAACTTGTGTGGCTCTTGAGTTCCGTAAGTTTGGCCATCCCTGATACATATAATAAAATATAAACCTTCCCCTCAAATTTTGCTTTATTGCAGTTATCAGTTTTAATGAAAACCTGTTCAACAGGTACATAAACGTAATTCCTATGGTTAAGAGTTCACTAAAACTAATAAGGTTAAAATTAATATTTTTAATTGTTGCAGTAACAGTAGACAAAGACCTGCTCTGTAACATGGTGCAATATCGGCAGACATCAAAGAGATATGCAAAGCACTTGAAATACTTCGTACACTTCCCTCCAATTGCCTACCACCTACTTACCATGGTGTCTTCAGTGCACTGAATCAGAGGGAAATGACCTCCCTCCAACTCAGCACTCCTCCTTCTGCAGGGGTTGTTTTCCAAGACTGGCTTTCTGATCATCTGAGTGGGTCTTTAGACCTGATCAATCGATTTAGAAGATTAATCTGACAGCAGCAAATTTGCTGCCATCAGTGAAGACCTACCCAAACAAAAGGATGATAGCCTATACATGACATACAAGTGTTTATGTGTCAGATTTCAAAGCAAATGGAGACAAAACAGTAGGGTTAAAAGAGAAAAATGTACTCAAGAGTCTATGGGAAGCCTTTCTACGCATTTGTTATTAGCTTCTGCAGAATCTGAGCTTTCATTTGAAAATAACTCTAGGTCTCTAGCCCTTACATCTGAAAAGTTATCTTTGCAAATGTAAACAGACTTTAAATCAGCCCAGTACTTTTGCTGTTCACAACTTTGCCAAACTTCACCTTAGTAGAAACTAAACAGTCATGTATTTTTCTACCACTGTTATCATACCCTGCACACATGGTCTAGGGTCAGTTTTACTTTGCTACTGCTTGCATACAGAAGCAACAGCAGAACCAGACACTGAAACTATTCTCAAAAGATTTCACTTGAAAAACAGAGAGTGGAAAAAGAGAAGGAACATCATGTCTCAGCAGCCAACAGGACTGTGAAGGGAACAAAGTAAAAGAGAGCTTCTTACCTGTAACTGGTGTTCTTTGAGAGTATTGCTTATGCTCATTCCAAATTAACAGTGCACGCACAATGGTTGAACCAGCAGTACCTGTTAGGTTGATCAGGAGCCCTTGGAGTAGCACCACCAAATGAAGTGCCCTGCCAACCCTGCAGTTTGTTTTTGTCACATGCTCCAACAAGAGGGGTAAGTGTGTGGGTTTGGGAATGGGCATGAGCAACACCTCTCAAAGAACATCAGTCACAGGTTAGAACCGTCTTTTCTTCTTTGAATGTTTGCTCATGCTGATTCCAAATGGTAAGACTCCCAAGTCAGACCTACAGTTGGAGTCCTCTAAAGCAGTGGTTCCCAAGCAGTGTTCCATCAGGCCCGAGCAGGTGTGTCAAATTTTTTGAAAAACTAAACTACTCAAAGAACTCTGGATTGGCTCATGAATATTCATGAATTCATTTGAAAACTATATGGTGGTATGCCTCAAATTAATTAAAGGTAGAAAGGTGTGCCACAGCAGAGAAAATGCTGGGAACCACTGCTCTAAAGTACTGATTGTAGGACTACCTTTCCAAATACTGCATCATCCCTTGCCTGTTGCACTACAATGCTGAGGGTTATAATAAAAGAGTTTGCCTAAGGCAAGTACTCAATTCCCACTACTGTCATCGGCAGTAAGAAGGAATTTGGAGGGTCTGAGAGTCAACAGGGCTCTATTATAGCACCATAGTGGTGCCAAACCAGGGTACGTCTGCATTGACCCAACAGGAACAGCTGCGGGGGGGAGGGGGAATCTTCCAACAATCATGCACATAGCACATGCACACCTGATTTAGAATCAGTAGTAGCAGACGCCCAAAGAAGAATAACAATACACCGCCCCCCGGACTCCTGACTCTAGGCTGGAAAGGTGAGAACAAGAAAAGGCTAAAATACAAGGATTAAAAAAGAAGCAACAGTAAAATATTGCTATTCATAAAACAATTAGTAATCTTCTTTACTAATACTAACAGCAACTCCTAGTTGAATATCCACAAAGCCCATAAGGCAATGAAGAGCCTACCTAAAGACATTACTCAAAAAAAAAAAAAGAAAAGAAAAGAAAAGAAATACAAATCATTCATTAGCAATGGAAAGTTACATTTCTATGACAAGTTGTATGCCATTGACTTAAGTCACTACATATACAGAACTCGCATGTCAGGCTTCCATTTCTCAGGGTCTACTTTAGGGGTGGGGGGGGGTCCCCAGTTTTATGTAGAAACCCAAAAATCAGATTTTTTTTCAGGGCTCTCTCAATATATGCACTGAAGTAACTAATCCCTTTGTAATTGTCCCTACTGTGCTTTAAGGTGCTACTGTTTCAAAAACATCTTGAAGCATGCTAGGGAACCTTTAAAGAGCAACAACTGGGTCAACATGGGCAAAATTAGCATACAATACATTCATACTAAAAATCACACCCACGTATTCCATATTACTGTTCCATTGAGCAGGTCCTTAGAAACAAATAAGTTTTTCTTGTGTTTATCCAATAAACAATGGGGTAAGAGCTACTTCTTTCTTTCTAAATCAAAAATCTGAAGCCCTACTTGCAATTAATGAAAGACAGTCAGAAACAGCCACTATAAGGAATCTATCAAGCACACAGGCAATTAGTTCTTTGTAAAAGTCTTTGAATCACATACAAAGATACACGAATGTGCCACAGAACATTTATGCATGAAAATCTGTAAGTATGAAAGGTAAATACTGTCTCAGGAAAAAAAATGGAGTACCGGTGCAGCATTAGAGCAAATACCAAACTCCTTTATAATTCAGAACTTCCATATTATGTTGTCTATTCTTGCAAAAGACAAATCTTTGTAAATTTAACCCATAATCCCATTTATTCTTTTGTTTCCATCAGCCTTCCTGTCATTTTTTTTAAAAACTGTAGTTAATAAAGAGCATGTCTTTACAAAGTTATGAACACTCTAAATCAGCAAATCATTTAAGAACACGCTAGATCTCTAGATGCCAATTAAATTTAAGCATGTACCTAAAGTCAGGCATATGCTTACATGTCTTTACAGGATTGAATGGACTACTGAATCAATGATGAACAAATTAGTTTTCTGAGGGCTCTATTAATGTCAGAATCTTTTTAGGCTTGTAACCATCTTACGCAAATTTATAACGTAACCCTTTTCGTGGCAAGTTGTCATTTGCAGCATTAGTTAAACCCCCCCAAACACTTCTGTGTAGTCCTCACTTTACAGATTTAGAGTGGATCACAGAGAAGTGTAGGTATAAGTGGCATGAATGAAACTAAAACAGAGCCCTAACCTGCAGTCATCTGATCAAATGACTAGACACAAACATCTTAATTCCAATTAGGATATAGACTCAATGCCACTGATTTTCAACCAGCTGACCAAAAAACCCACACAAACAGTGAGTATTCAAAACTAAAAACAAGTGTAAATAAACACGGCATTACCAAGCCAGGATTCTTAGCAGTATATAGTTAGTGCTGTAACATACCTTTGAAAAAAATCACTATAATTAAATTGCTTACATCTCTCCCCTAAATTCAGGATTTGAAACTCAACTCCCTCCTATGCTATGCTATAGGATTTACAAAGCTAACATTTTTAATAAAATTTCAAACAGTTATTTATAGTTTATACTTGCCCAAAAGTTACAGAAAATAACTAAATATCTGCAATGCATGCATGCAGCTATTTATTTACATTTTCAGTTAACCCAAGACATTCTCATGACCCTCTCTCTTTCACTGATGACTGTATTGACAAAAAAGTAAAATTGTTAATTATGCAGCATAAAACCTTTTGTAATGAACATAACAGCATATGGTTTTTTGACAAAGATTTGGAAATGTAAATCTTCAGCTGTCAAAATCCACTGTCACACTGTCTTGCTTAATCCATATGGTATGTGCACTGTTTTAAGTCTAAAATGAAGACTAGTGACACAAATGTTGTTAAGACAAACATTAGTAAAGAAAAATAAAACAATCCATTCCCAGTCATGTTAGTAGCAATATGTTCTTTCTTAATATGAACTTTAATAATATTTATGTGAAAAATTAGTCAACATGAAACATTAGTATCTTTTTTGAGCATGTTCCTCCCAGTCATCCAATGCTGTCCTATCAAAACAGCAGTCAACTCCCAGTTAATAAATTAAAGCTTCTTGCACCTCAGATCACAATCAACTTCTATTTTTATTCATATTAGTAGCTTAAATAGAAGATCATCTCCTGAAGATAGTGATTTTTGCCTCACTAGAAATAATTATTGCACTTTAGGTCACACAAATATGAAGCAACATATTTGTCAGTGTTTCAGAAATTGTTTAGATGCGTGCAAAATTACTGAATTTTATGAGGGAAAAAAATTGGTACCTTCAGTAAGATAGGTTGCATAAAACTTTCCCCCACCAAATACATAGTTTTGTTTTTTTTAATTTCTCTAAAGTCTTTATTTTCTGTGCTATGGACAACTGTATATCAGATTATTTTATAAGTAGCTCTTTGACAAACAAATAGAAAATAGATTTTAAAACAGGCTTTAAAGATGTACATAGTTAATAATTTAGTCCATTGTGCATATGCATATACAGATACACATGCTCATTCTCTCTCCACAAGTCTTCCTCCTTCCCTTTGAGAATCTTTTATACAAAAATCAAAACTAGAAGAACTCGGTGATTCTCATCTTTTTCCACATCTAACTCTGTAAAGACCCCTAGCCAAATGTAATTCTAGTAAAATAATTGCCAGTGTGTATTGCCTACAATTGTCTACTTACCAGACTTATGAACTGAATCCAAAATCTCATGAATCTTAATTTTTATCCCTACCCTAGTGAATTCCTAATATGTTTCCAATTTAACTTCCTTTTTATCCAAATCACACTGACAGATTTAAGGATCTTGGCTTCTCTGAATAACCAATATGCTAAGAGTATTAGCAACAACTGTTCAATCCATTACCTGGTATTATTACCACCACACGCACTAATAATGATCAAAGAGCAAGAATAAATGGTGATCTCTCACACATACAAATCTGAATCCAGTGAGATCCCACAATTTCTTTACTGTAGTTTTTAAATTATTTTGTTTTCCAGATTTGGAATGTTAAGGGATACCTGACGTGACACTGAGAAATCTGATGGAAATAAAATCAATGTTCTCTCTCAATAAGACCATACATAAAACAAAGCTCTGAAAAATCTTTTTAAAATACCCTTGGTATTTATGATCTGTCCATAAGATTTTCTTATAGGCATATGTAGTCTTAAACCAAAAGTAATTTCTTTAAAAACATACATGATCCAAAAACATCTGAAGTCTGGATGTAGCTTGATACGTTAAATTTAACAGTCTACACAAGGTGCTAATAACTGATGACATCAAGAAAGGTGAGACACAACGCCTATTTCCCATCAGTCTTCACTGAACAGGCTAGTAATGGCCAGATATTCAAAACAATTAATACCGACAACCAGAGGAAGAAATGCAAGACAGAATACCGAAGGAACAGACTAAATAATATTTAATTAAGTTACAAGTCAACAGGGCCTAATGATACTCAAAGAGCTAGCTGAAGCAATCTCGGAAACCATTACAATTATGTTTGAGAACTCATGGAGAATGAAAGAAGTCCCAGAAGACTGGAGAAGAGTAAACAATGTTCCTATCTTTAAAAATGGGAACACAAAAGGTCTGTGGAATTACAGACCAGCCAGACTAACGTCAATACTTTGAAAGATACTGGAACAAATTATTAAACAATAAATTTGTGGATGCCTGAAAGATAACATGATAAGGAATGGTCAGCATGGCTTTTTCAAGAACAAATCATGCCAAACCAACTTAATTTGCTTCATTGATAGGATGACCTTGTACCTTATGAAAAAGCAGTAGACAGGATGTATCTTGTACCATGATTTTAGTAAGGCTCACAAGTTTCCTTCATTGATAGGATGACTTTGTCCATTATAGGAAAGCAATACATACGATGTACCTTGATTTTAGTAAGGCTCATGACAGTTTTCATAAGCATGACAGTCTCGTAGGCAAACTAAGAAAATGTGGTCAAGATGAATTTACTGCAAGGTGAGCGTACAACTGCTTGAAAGACAGTCCTCAAAGAGTAGTCATCAATAGTTCACTGTCAAACTAGAAGCATGTATCTAGGGAGGTCCCACAGTGGCCACTATGGGATCCAGTACTATACAGTGTTTTCATTAATAATTCAGATAATGGAGTAGAGAGTATGCTTATACAATCTTGACACCAAGCTGGGAGGGATTGCAAGCAATTTGGAGAACTTGTTTAAAATTTAAAAATGACTTTGGCAAATTGAAGAATTGGCCTGAATTCAACAAGATGACAATAAGGACAAGTGCAAAATACTTCATTTAGGAAAGAAAAGTTCAATACACAACTATAAAGAAGGGAATAACTGCCTACGTGGTAATACTACTGGAGTCTGGGAGTGAACCACACACTGAACATGAGTCATTAGTGTGATGCAGCTGCAAAAACAGCTAATAGGATCCTGTGGCATATTGACAATAGTGCTAGATGTAAGACACAGGAGGTAGCGGACCCATTGCACTCTATACTGCTGAGGCTCCAGCTCTCCAGGTTACAGCACCACAATTTACTAAGGATGTGGACAAACTCACAACAATAAAAAAAGATGAAAGGTTTAGCAAACCTGACCTATGAAGAAAGGTTGAAAATACTGGGCATGTTCAGTCTTGAAAAGAGAAGACTGAGGTGTCACCTGATAACAGCCTTCCAGTATATTAAGGCCTGATAAAAAGTGGATCAATTTTTTCCCCCTTGTCCATTGAAAATAGGACAAGAAGTAATGGGCTTAATCTAGAGCAAGAGAGACTTAGAATAGATATGGGGGGGGGACCCTAACGATAAGGGTAGTTAAATTCTGGAATAAGCTTCCAAGAGACGTCATTGACTCCCCATCACTGGAAGCTTTTAAAAGACAAGTTGTCCTTCAGAGATTAAATTAGAGTATGCTTACACTTTTCTCCAATCTAATATATAAATATCCTGAATAGCTAAGCAGAAGTTACTATATAATATCAGAGCAATCTCTTATCGATTATCTAAGGCCAAAGTTCTGGTTTAAGTAATTTGATTTATGTATGTGGAATTGTCTCTGTACAGAACTGCACTGATTTCATTGTGAGTGTGCACAAGTGTAAGTTCCTGAGCAAACTGTACAGCAGAATTAGGAATTTATTGCCTGGAACAGAGTAGTATAAGCATAACTGAAAGCAGACCCTCATTACTGATTTTTTCAATCTGGTAAGAAAATTGTTCTCAAAATACTGTACTTTGAAAGAGTGTGAAAGAAAAAAAAAAAGAAACACTTGCTATTTCAGAGATAAGCTCTCTCTAAACTGGCCTTTTGTGACCCCAAAGCTTTTAATCTAAAATGTCACCTATTTAATTCACATTTTCATGTGTAATCTACAGGTGAGAATCCCTGTGACTTACAAAACCACTTACATTAATACCAGCTAGCACTCTGAACATGAAATGCAGAATTAACAACAAAATACAGTCAGCACTGTTCACCAAAACTTGGAAAAATAATCCATTAAGACCTGTTCAGTTTTCTGTTGTAGGAGAAAGAACAGGTCCTCTTCTGGTCCTGGCGGTAAAAAAATCATTAAATACATCTAAATAAGTGTATACAAGACCAATAACACTATTTCCTTGGTGAGAATGAAACACATTTGTCAGTGTTCAGATAGTATTTTCATTTATGAAGGAAATTAAAAATTAATACACAGCTCACATAATTACTATTTTTTTTGTACACGAGTAGCACTCACAATGTGCTAGGTGCTGTTCTATGCATAGTGAGAAGACACAGTCATGTCTCAACACACCTACAATCAATACTCAGTCTTGTAAACATTTATTTATGTACTTAACTTTAAATGATGGGGACTGCTCATATGTATAAATTGAGTATATACCTAAATATTTGCAGGATTGAGGCCCAAGACAACATGAGTCACACGAAGGACAGAGCAGAGGGGTAAAAAACAACACCACACACAAAATGTTTACATAGATATTTTATTAAACAAACACAATTTTTTAACTATATATTATTTACTAAACACATCAACTCTGCCTGGCCTCTTCAACCCACACATTATTTTAGCTGATTTATGTATGTATTAGTCACAGAATTAGAGTATGTGGAAAAGAGATTTGTAGGGTAAAAAAAAGTGGACACTAAATTTCAGGTAACACCTTATGGAACAGCACTTAAATAAGTAAAAGGACAAGTCACACTACATATCTTTATTCACTAAAAATGTTTTGCAGAAAATCTGTTTTCCATACAGCACACTAGGAAAAGTGGAAGAGATGCATCTTTTTCAGAGGGAATTAAAAAGGTTTGCTTTCTCTGATTGCAAAGTGACATTGTCACACATTGTTCAGTTTCTAGGTTCCACCCAAAATACAGCTGCTAAACTATAGCCAAATGGAACTGGCAGAGCTCACAAAAGTTAGAAGTCAGATCTTGACATTTCATAATTACTTCACAAGTCAAAGCACTCAATACAACCACTAAACTCTGAAGTGTGAGACTTTGGTTCTATTCTAACTTCCTCATGTGTTTTAGCAATGCTGCCAGAAGCTTCAATCATTGTTAAAACTTTCTGACAAAAATGCAAGACTGGGGAGGTGCAAGAATTACAAATGTTAAAAAAGCATGAGAACAGCCAGCAATACTCTATCATGATTGAAACAGTATTTATTTAAAATCTGCCTTTTCTTGCAAATAATATGTAATAAGCATTAGAACGTCACTACACCTAGAAAACAGAGTTACGTAAAAGATCAGTGAGATTGTCCAAATCCCCCTCCCCACCCAAAAAATGTGCCCTACAGGAGACTTTATAAACAAGAACCCAATTGTTTTAAGTATTGTCTTTATAGAAGTTATCTGTATAATAGCTGCAGCATTGTCTAGTAGTTACATAAAATTATGCAGGAAAAAAGTGTACAGTTCAGCCTGAGATTTTTACTAAGTGCAAAATATTGATGAGGATTTCCACAAATATATTTCATTTAGTTCCTATTGGTATACACTTCCAAAGATTTGTTGTGCTAATAATGGTGCCGTTCTGTGCATTTTTACATTAACAAGTGATAAAATTTCACCATATATAAAAAGAATACTGCTAGTTAAACAGAATTGTAGCAGGATATATTGATAAAAATATAACAGTTTATCTACAGCTACAGTATCAACACACTTCATCTACATATGATCCTGTTTAATTTTGCCGAGACACATATGATCTTATCGTTCCTTAGCATTACGAAAGACATTTTACCAGACAAGCTAATATTGATCTAATTCTTTTTGGAGCTGAAATAACTTCATTTCCATTTATACATTTATCTACTATGAACTTCTCACTACTTATCGTTCATGACATATCATACATTTCCTTGCATGCTGTTTTTGATCTCAACTGTATCTGAGAGGTGGCTGAAGTATTTCATATTTTTACCTGGATGTTTTATCGTTTCTCCTTTGCAAATGAAATTTTATTTAACACACTGGGGAGGTAGTGAAGATTCTTTAAAGTATTTCCCTTGGAGTGAAATACTCTCCCATCTCCAGTGGTAACTTCAAATATCAAGATAGAAAATCAGCGGGTGTCTACAGAGCAGCCTATAGCAGACCTCCCAACATACATCTGTCTAACTGCAGCTCCGTAGACATACCTAAAAGTTACTCTCCATAAGACGACTGATTTCATTACTAACAACCAAATTAATACATGCAAATTATGGCAATCTTTATATCACTTCATCCTACTACTGATGTACCAGATTTAGCCTAAAACCCTAGGCCTTGCTCCCTGCAGTATGATCTCAGTCAAACAGGGGACAGGAATCCTTCATCTCCAACTAAAAATAACAGGTTTTAAAAACTAACATTAGCTTTTTTTGGACTGGTGCTCCAGGTGATAAGCTGTAAAAAAATAAACCATGGGTTACGGATCATTAGTCAGCTTCTTTATGTGCAAAGGGCCATATCCAGCAACATGTTGGAGCACCTGGAAACCCAAAGCTGAAAGTCTCAGCACTTTCCAGATGTATCCTTTTGTGCCTAATAGTGTAATTGTATACTATTTCTGGTTCACATTTTGACAATTTTATCATATGCAGTTTAGTCAGTGTGTGCTAGACTTAGCTTTAGACTTAGCATGTACACTAGCTTTGATTTTGATTAGGGGCTAGGGACTCATCTTCGATAGATGACTGATGTTAGTACACTGTCTTGTGCACAAATTACTGCTGTAGGATCGAAGCTGACATATTAGTGTAGTACAAAGTGACTCCAACAGCAAATGAGAATATTCAGCTTTTTGCAGCACCAAGCACTACATGTGAAATATTCTATAAGCAATGCTGAGTGCAATTTTTATGTAATAGGAGCATGAGTGGTAGAGTATGGGGAGACAAAACGTCCACATAAAATTAACTGAAGAAAGTCCTCAATTAACTTCACATGGATTTTCACAGTAGGCTATTAGGAGCCAAAATCCCAATAAAAATCAATACCCATGGATGCCCAATTTCTTTAAGCTATTTTGAAAATTGACAACTGTTGAGACAAGAGTAACACAGGAAACTTTCTTCTCCAGTTCAAAGGGCTCTGTAATAAAGAGCTTAGGAATTTAGGTTTGAAATGCCACAAATATCATTAAGCAAACAATTCTAAAGAGTGCATTTTACTTTGAAGTACTCCAAATCTTTGCCAGTAAATCCCATAGCACAAAGGCTATGCACTTAAAGCTCCAAAATATGAAGATGATTAGACATAGTCACTAGAGAATTTGCATCCCTCAGACTTCAAGAACTACAATCAAGCAAACACATGCTACACAATGTTACATTCAAAACCCAGCAATCAAAATAAAGCATTTTGAACTTATTCAATTAGTATGAAACATTTCTCAAAACACTCAAATTCTTCTCAAATAACTTTCGTTTAGCAAGACCCTAGTGACCTTAGAGAAATGTAATTCCATCTTGCAAAGAGATGAATCTGTGGAAGACCAAGGGAATTATGGTACTTGCTGGTATTTCAGATGGTTCAACTACTGTTTTCACTAAAACAGGAACACACTTCTCAACCCACCTGATCACTTCAGAATTTGCCATACTAGTCCATAGACTGAATTTTCACTTCTTACATTCTAATCAGATAAAAAAAGCTGAATTTCCCTACGATGTCAGAGCATAATTTTTGTCTGGCAATACATAATGTTTTGGGATATACTATTGAGTGGAACATATTCAAAGAAAGTTACTTATTTATGTAAATAATACCAAAAAATTAAAGGCAAGGTACTTTCACTGGATTTTGTAACACAAATATAGAAAAAACAGGTTAACTACACAAATCTGCATCTTACCAAGTTCCAAAGGGGAAGCTGTGTTACTTTAGTTTTGCAAAGCAAGGAGTCCTGCAGCACTTGGTGGGATTTTCTCCCGTGAAACCTCATGGGCAGATACATTTGTTAGTCTTTAAGTGCCACAGGACTCCTTGCTTGTTTTGCAAATTTGCATTTGTCTCTCCTTGCCAAAGACCACTGTTCTTATTCACATGTGTAATTCCAAAGCCTTCTAAAGTCTTTATCCTGGATTCATTCAAAAGATTTTATTTCTTTCTATTATGCTCACCCATCCCCCTTTTACCTTCACCTCATTCTGGAATCTTACTGAGCTCAGCTGTCTGAAAGATGACTATTCATTTTTGCAGCAACCTTTGAAATTTGTTTTCATTTCTCATGAAATGAAAGCAACCTTTCAAAAATCTAAATCTGCATCTCTCAAGCCTGAGCATTAAGACATTGATCTGAGATGTGGGAAACCCAGATTCAAAGTCCGCAGTTTGCCTCATTCAGATCAGTATTTTCATCTCCAACTACTGTGAATCAGAAAGCTCAGGGACTTGAAGTTAGTCCTCCCCATCCCAGGCCAGAGCCCTGATCACAGACTTCAGAATCTCTGTGTTTCTCTAAACATTCCCAACAGAAACTTTAACAAAACTAACACATTTTGACAAAACAGCACATTTCAATTAAATTTCATTTCACAGTAACCTATAGAGAGGGAGTTGGAACAGAAGACAGTCTGCAGTGGGCTTAAATCAAACTAAGGATTTTACATTTAATATTTTAAAAGCCTTAATATCTTAAATTAGATTAAGAAAGTCAAAAGAGAAAAAAAGCATTTTTAAAATTAAGAAATTAAAGCTCAAGAGGTTTGTGTTTCAAAGGGGGCAGGGAAGAGTATCTGGGTGTTTAAACCAGCGTTTCCCAACCTATGTGCTGCGGCACACAAGTGGGCCCTCAGGGCTGAGCAGATGTGCCACAGAATTTTTTGGAAAACTACGCAAGGAGTTCTGGATTAGGTTCATGAATATTCATGAGTTCATTTAGCGACCATATGGTGGTATGCCACAAAATAATTAAAGGTATCAAGGTATGCCACAGCAGAGAAAAGCCTGGGAACCACTGGTTTAAAAAGTATATGAGCATTTCAAATGCAATTACGTGTGTTATATTAATCTTTCTGCTTTAGTCAACATAGATAATAAATCAGATTGTGTTGATAAGGTTTTACACTATAACACGTTTCCATATATAGATGGCTTTGTAAATAAAAGTATACTGGGGAAAATGAGATCTACAAATCACTGTCAGCTTTATTAATCCCCATAAAAATCATTTTGGAAAAATAAAAAAAAAAATACTAAAACTAAATGTATTCTGTTCAGTTTAATGACCACTATCTCAGAGAATTTTTACTTAAAGTGAAGGAGACCAGTAATGTATCTGAGGAAAAAAACCAAACAAACAAACAAACAATCATGCTATTTTTGTGTTTACTTTCCGTGGACAACTTTCAGAGACTCTGGTGATGGCCAAGTTTATAAAAAACCTGGGTAGGAAGAGAGACACTTATGTCTTTTGCTTAAATTCTATGTCCAAGACTGAAATAATTCAGAGGCAAAAGTGAGGCTTTTCAAGTCATTAAGATTCACCCCAAATGTCTCTTTTCTTTGCTTGAAACATCTAAATACTACACTTCATTTGTTTCAAATATATAAATACTGCCTGATACATAATGGATTTTTAATCTACAGCCTGTAAAATAAAATCAGGAATATTATGAACTTTAAAATTGTTATTACATATTTTACATTCCCAAATTGTTATTTGCATATGCAAATCTAGACTTCAGCAGGACTCTGCATGTCAGCAAGAGTCATGTGGATCCCTCTGAGAATCAGGGCTTCAGATTTCTAGCTACTAGCATCAAATGTACATTCATGAACTGATTCAAAGCTTTACACCATGTACGAGGCAAAAAATCTTTAAAACAGTGAATTTACATAAGCAAAGGGTTTCAGATTTTTAAAAAAGAGAAAAATGTGTTGTAAAATAAAGTTGAGGATGATCTGGAGGTTGAACAAACACCACCTCTGATTTATTGCTTATCAGCTCTGGTTTGCATAAACTTTCACTTAAGTTGATAGTTATTGAAGGGTGGACTAGGAAGTAATATTTACATTTACAAATTTTCAGAATACATACAAACAAGTTCATTAACTGCATGAGCAAGAACTGCAGTATAGTAAATAATAGGAGTTCTGTAACACTCTTAAAAGACTAAAATGTATTTATCACATGAGATTTCATGGGCACAATTCCACTGTCAGATGAAGTACATGGAAATAGTCAATGATGAATTCGATTCATAAACAATCTGATATACATGTAATCACACAAAGGCACTCCTTTTTTACTTCACACAGACAAAGCAACTAATATTATAAGATCCAACTACTTTCAAGGATGATTCAAGCTTTCCATTGCAATATATAGGTTTAGTATCCTCTGGACAAGAGCTTAAAAATGTGAAGTGGTTTAAATAACTGCATAATTTATGGACAATCTTTCATTCACTTAAACAGCTTCCTTGTCTTAGTGAAACAAACAAATGCATACAAATTTCTTAATGTGACAAAAGCAAGTTTTGTTTTCTTCTCCATTTTGCTCATTTGAGGTGTCACAGAAGCTAAAAATCAGGGAAAAGGACACCAACAGCTTACAATAGTAAATAATATGATGTTTATTGCCTCTGCTCATTTCCTGTTTTTTGAAGACTGCTAACTAAACACGCTTTTATTGCTGCTGTGTTTTATGTACATTTTGTAACCTGATTAATAAGCATAAATTCATCACTGCTGGTCTATTTACAGCACTGACCATAGTCTGGGAGCAGTTGACGCACCTGCTCATTGACGAGGACTGCGAGCATAGCCACCAAAACAAGATGATATTGATGCTATCAAGAGATGACTGGAACATTTTGACAAAATTTTTTTTTTTTTTTTTTTTTTTTTTTTTAACTGCCAGAAAGCTATTTCTTCCATCTTCAGAAACGACCTAATCACTCCAGAGTACAGCCTCCTTGTCAGATGGACAGTCAGATCCTTCAGTTCCTATTTAATCCATACTCAGGAAACAAATGGGAATTCTGCTTCAGTAAAGACTAAGAGCCATATAGTATCTTCCCAGCCTGTGACTATGTCTAAGCTTATAAAATTAAGGAGGCTTAATTCAAAATAACTTATTCCCTGACCAAAAAGGCATATTATATCCAATTAAGCAGTTCCTTAATTTGAAATAAGGAACCGCTAATTCAATATAATAAAACCTCCTTTTACTTCAAAGTATCAGTTACTTCAAAGTTATTAGTTCAAATTAAGCCATTTTAACCCACAGAATAGGCTTAATTCAAACTAATTCCCCTATTCTTTTGCCTGTCTTCCCCTATTTTGAATTAGAGAGTATAGTGAAGACTCTCTACTTTGAATTAATAAAGCCCACTTTATTTTGAATTAGAGAATCTTCACTTGACTTGTAATTTGAAATAACAAATTTAATTTGAAGTAGTTATTTAAAATTAACTACTTCAAATTAATTTTGTAAGGTGCAGACATAGCCATAGAGAGGCAGGGACTTTACTCATTCTTCCTTCTGACTAATGTGACTGCTGGCCATTCTGAGAAACAGAGAGGCTAAGAAAACTAGCAAAAGCAATAAGCAGCAAGGAAGCTGTAGCTACCTAAAGGTTCTGCCTCTGAAAGTTCCTAGCCAGATACACAAACAGATTCTACATCAAAGCATTAGGCCAATAGTGAACACTTAAAAATATCACCCCAAAGGATTAGCACATAAGGCTTTTGTCTCTGCAAACACTTAGTACCATGTATTTTGGTCTTGCTTGTTTAAGAACGTCTATGCTTCCAGTGTTTATAAGAACTGAAACAAAAATATTCTTTACAGTTTGGAAATCTTCACGTACACCAAAATGAAGAGCAGTACCATGTATTTTTAGTGTCTCATTTCCATCCTTATTAAACTATAAACTAAAAGCTCAAGAGAACTTTTTTAATATTCCTTCTTCTAAATACTTCCCCAGATTAGACCACGTACAAGTGTTGATGTTGGACCACCACCCCACTTTAAAACGTGGGGAAAAGAGAGCAGAATTCAATACGTTTACCCTCATTCCAAATCTACGTGCTATCCAGAGATATTAAATTAACAAAACAATTCTAAATGAAGAATGCATGCAGCGTGGCAACGTGGTGCATATGCACAGCTTCCTGCAGGGTTAAAGTAGTAACAAGACTTCAGTGAAGAGGCCGCAGTTGTACCAATGGCCTCAGTTAACAAGTGCATGTGGACATTCCAGTAGCAGTCCCCCAAGCAGCAAGGAGAGCGCTTAGCAGAACAGCCCGCCAGGCACTGCACAGCACTAAAGAGCACTTAACAGACCCCCAATAAGCACCCATAGAGCTCTAGTTAGGTCTAGTCAGTTCGGCAATCCACCTAAGCTTCTCAACCAGAACTACAACCAAGAGAGAACACTTTGGGAGGCCTTTCCACTAACTGGGCACTCAAGATCTCTACAGTATATGTTATGGAAAATCTTCCCTTGATACTCATATACTCAGAAGAGTATAGGTAGCAAGAAAGTTACTTTGGAGTAATTCATGAAGCTCCCTTGGGGTACAAAGAGAAACCTCATCCTGAGACAGAGAAAGTATTGGTGGGTCATGATGGGCTTGTGTATCTATTTCTCCAGACAAGAGGACTTGCAGCAAGAAGTCCCTCACACAGCCAAGCAGCCAAGAACCAGTCTAAAAGGACAGAGCACCTGAGTGGGAATGTCCCAGATAGGAGCCAGCAGGAGTACCACACCAGGAAACAAGCACCTCAGAAGAAGAAAGTAGAGCAGGACCCAGTATCTATTGCACAGAAGTGCAAAGGACTGGAAGTGCTGAATTTGGTGTAGAGGGAAGTTGGAGCTAGTTAAGCAGGAAAAGTGACGCTCCGTGTGGGTTAGCAGAGAGGAAGAGGGCACTGGAGAAGTTTGCTAGGAAAAGCTTACTGACATCAAAGATGACCCAAAGAACCCAAGACAAACTGCCAGACTAGAAGTCTGCTCAGAATCCCTGAGCTCTCCATGTATATGCATTGCTCAGGGTCTGTCCTTTCAGATTGTGGTAGTACTGTGGAACCTCAGGTTGGATCAAACCTGTTTTATCACTCCCCCTCAACTTCCCTCGTTTGTTTTTCTCATTCAGTAAATAAGCATTTTCCTTTCCTAAATTTGTGTACTATTCCAGCATGTGTGTCAGTGTGAATCTGTCTTTACTCCAGGGATTTGGAACAGCACCCTGGCATGGAATGGACTTTCCCTGCTGTGTTCCCGTGCACGCCATTTCTTGGCCAGAGCTGCTCCAAGACTAGACTCCATCCTAGCCCCAAGTGTACACAGGCCATGCACCGAACTCCAGGACAAGTCAGTTATTCTCAGAACTTTTCAGAAAATAAACATCAAAACATTTTTATCTGACATTTCAAGCAGTGCTAAACAGTACCATGTGATAGCTGTGGCCTCATTTGATTCCACAGACCCTACAGTACTTCAGCTTCTCTGTTCCTCGATGTAAAATGAGGACAGTTCCAATTTTTAATCTAATTTAATGTCTCTGATGCCTCAAAATGTAAAATAATTTGAATCCCATTGCGAATTTGCCACCTATTTTGGGATCAGTTAGTAGATTTCTCTCAGACACTCATATGATTGCCTTCTAGCAAAAACAGTGATCATTAAGTATTTTACCAGGATCACAAACTCCATTTTAAAAAGGGGGGGGGGGTCTTTTGTTACTGTCTGCCTTGGTCTGTAGATAAAGGCCAAAGGCAGAAAGTAAAAAGTCATTCCACTGCACATTCAAAGCTCACCCTTCATCCTCTCACTACACTACTGGTGCTTTCTTCTTGCCTTTTGGCAGCGTTTGGTGTCACACAAGTATAAAATAAAGGGAATAACTGTGAAAATGAATAGGCAAATGGAAAAATATTTGCTTCTTCCTTAGAACCACTAGTTGAGCATGAGCAACAAATAGCAGTTACATACAAAGTGAAGCAAAAAATACCCACAATGTCTTAGGTCACTCAAAGCTGAAAAGGGAACATAAACTGGCTAAAACAGTGGCCTTCCAACCAGCAGCAGGGAAGCCTGCTGAATCATAGAATCCTAGGGTTGGAAGGGATTTCATAGGTCATCTAGTCCAACCCCCTGCCAGAGGCAGGACCACTCTCACTAAACCATCCCAGTCATGGTTTTGTCCAGCCGGGCCTTAAACACCTCCAAAGATGGAGACTCCACCACCTCCCTTGGCAGCTCATTCCAATGCTTCACCACTCGCCTAGTAAAAAAGTTTTTTCTAATATCCAGCCTCAACCTCCCTAACTGCAACTTGAGACCATTGCTCCTTGTTCTGTCCTCTGTTATTACCGAGAACAGTCGAGCTCCATCTTCCTTAGAGCATCCCTTCAAGGTTGCCATCAAATCCCCCCTCAATCTTCTCTTCTGCAGACTCAATAAGCCTAATGGCTTTCAGTCTTTCCTCATAGGGCTTGTGCTCCAGTCCTTTGATCATTTTTGGTTGCCCTCCGCTGAACTCTCTCTAGCGTGTCCCTGTCCTTTTTGTAGTGGGGAGCCCAAAACTGAGCACAGTATTCTAGATGTGGCCTCACCAGTGCAGAATAGAGGGGAATGATCACATCCCTTGATCTGCTGGTAATACTTCTTCTGATGCAGCCCAGTATGCCACTGGCCTTTTTGGCAGCACGAGCACACTGCTGACTCATATCTAGCTTCCCATACACCATGACCCCCAAGTCCTTTTCTACACTGCTGCTACTTAGCTGAATGTTTCCCAGCCTGTAGTGGTGCATAGGGTTTTTTCGTCCCACATGCAGGATTTTATACTTGTCCTTATTGAACTTCATAAGATTTTTATTGGCCCACTGTTCCAATTTATCTAGGTCTCCCTGAATCCTGTCCTTGCCCTCCAACGTGTCTACTGGTCCCCCCAGCTTGGTGTCATCTGCAAACTTACTGAGAGTGCAGTTTATTCCATCATCCAGATCATTGATGAAAATGTTGAACAGAACCGGCCCCAGGACCGACCCCTGGGGCACACCACTCGTGACTGGTTGCCAGCTAGACATGGAACCGTTGATTCCTACACGCTGAAACCGCTGATCTAGCCAGTTTTCTATCCACCTTATAGTCCACCTATCCAACCCATACTTCCTTAATTTGTCAATGAGAATGCTGTGGGAAACTGTATCAAAAGCCTTGCTAAAATCAAGGTATATCACATCAATGGTTCTTCCTGCATCCAGAAAACCCGTCATCTGATCATAGAAGGAAGTGAGATTGGTCAGGCATGATTTACCCTTAGTAAATCCATGCTGACTGTTCCTGATCACTTTATTTTCCTCTAAGTGTTTGAGGATGGATTCTTTGAGAATCTGCTCCATAATTTTTCCAGGGATTGAGATGAGGCTGACTGGTCTGTAATTCCCCGGATCCTCCTTTTTCCCTGTCTTGAAAATAGGCACTACATTTGCTTTTTTCCAATCCTCTGGCACCTCCTCCGTTCTCCATGAGTTTTGAAAGATAACGGCCAGCGGTGCTGCTATCTCATCGGCCAATTCAATTAGCATCCTTGGATGCAGTTCGTCCGGCCCCATGGAGTTGTGCACATCCAGCTTCTTTAAGCAGTCCCTAACCTGACCTTCCATCACCAAGGGCCTGTCTTCTTCTCTCCCATCTGCCCCACCCATGGTAGTGGGCTGGGAGCTGACCCTGCCTGTGAAAACTGAAGCAAAAAATGCATGCAAGACAATACAAAATGGTGGTTCAGGGGAGGAAGAAAAATCACTGCCTGATCCCAGGGTTTTCAGAACCAATTATTCAGCTCTTTGGGTGCCTCACTACTGTGATAAAAGACCCATGGCAGGGCTGCGAGCAGCCCAGGTTAGCTGATTTGGACTTGCAAGGCTCTGGTTGTGGGAGCTAAAAATTGTAGTGTAGACATTTGCACTTGGTTTGGAAGCAAACTCTGAAACCCCACAAGGGGGTTGGGCCTCAGTGTTTGAACATCTTCAAGGCAATTCTTAGCACTTACATCCTCTGTCCAAGTCAGCTGATTCAGGTGACAGGTTTTATTTTAGTGCAGAAATACCCTTTGCCTCCTTTAATCCCTTCCCAAGTAACCTAACATCCCCCCAAGACTGCAGCAACACCACAATGCATTTTGTTTGGTGATGATACACAAGCCAAGTCTTGTTTGCACTTAGTGCAAGGAATCTCTCTCATCCCATTAATAGAGAGGGGGCAGTTCTGCCCTTTATGGTTTGAGAAGATGAAAGGTACTTTCACTATAAGGACCATTCCTTAGCTCCTCCCCACACACCCTAACAAATACAGAAAGAAATCTTCTTCCCACTGGGTTCCTCACATTTTATTTCATTTCAGAAAGGCCAGCTACAGGGACTTCCCTCTTTAGATCTCATTGCACTGATAGTACATTTTGTTCCCTGGAAGTATCTCACTCCTGTGTCTATTCCAGTCATTCCCACAAGCCTGATGCCATATGGCAAAAAGGATGCATCAGACAGAACCCCAAGAGAAGGAGGTAGGCTCAGTTACAGGAAGAATAAAAATGTATATGCAAACTTTCCTGACCTCCTGTACCTTAAACACACAGACTGACTGATTTGCTTCAAGAGACATTTCCTAATCGAAATTGTAATTGAGAATACATGAAGCTTTATATTCTTGGTTAACGATACAAAAGAAATGACAATTTCTCCTTCCCTGTATCTTCTTATTGCAATGTCTTCCTTTTCATTTTTAAACCTGCCCACAAAATATATTTTAAAATTTCTATTTTATTTTGGTCAAAAAAACAAATCTGTTTTTACAGTTTTGGAGAAGGGAGGCAAAACATTTAGTGTGTGTTAAATAAGTAGTACTGTTGCATAGCAATCTTTTTTCCAGAGATCTGTTCCTTTCAATACTTGTTCTAAATGTCACTGGCTTTGTGTTTTAAAAGATACTAAAAGAAGACCCAGCCATTTCCCCACCTTCACATTAAAGGCACTTAGAGGACCCCATTAAACAGGTGATCTGTTTTGGCCCCATCTTCTAAGATGAAGATTTACTTTTATTTGTTCTTCCAGATCTTGTAATACCCAGAGGTTAGGCAGGTCAAAAAGGCAGCCCAGGTCAGAGGTTACACAGCAGGTCCCATTGGTAGGAGATCCAATCCAAGAAACATGTACACCAAGGTATATGACAGGGTCAGATAAGGCAAGACAGGATCTGATTAGCAGCAAGTCATTGTCATCAAGGTCGGAAAGGAATCAGGAAGTTTATATATGGTCATCAACCAACCAGGTCAAGACCATGTGACCAGTCAGGAAACAAGTAACAGAACCTTGGAGGCTGGGACCATTGAAGTCTCAGTTCCCTGGTTATTGGTTGAGTTGGCAAGGCATGACGGTCAAGGCTGCTTCGTAGTGCATCTGCATTAAAAACCAGGATCTGAGACCAGGTGCTCTCATTTACCCAAACTGCCAGCATTTGGCTCAAACTTAGGGTAGCCTTTACATACACCAGAAAAATATCAAGAGTGTGCTTTATTTTATAGTGAAAAATATAATTGTTCAATATATAGTACTGCTCATTTTAAAAATACACCCACACACCACCTGCCCTGGACATTTTCCCTTTCACTGATTTTATTTTGTGCTGAAAAGGTTAGAACCATATTATCTCTTCTCACTGATGTGCATGGGGCTAGGGACTCCACACCTGCCCTGGTCCTATTACAGGATTAATAAAATGAATTTAGTATTAATATGACTCTGACGGATATTTGATACATTATATATATTTGGAATCTGCAAGTATGGAACGTGCTTACTTATCCTTCTCCCCTCCTTTGCCACCCCAGCTAGCTATTGAGGCAAAATACTAATTAGCTTTACATACTAATTTGAAAACATAGGAATTAAAGGGCCATAATATTTCAAACTTCAACTATTTATTGAAGCTAACAGAATTGTATAACAAGCAACCGCTAACTCAACAGGTTAACAGTGTGGAATGTTTGGACTCAAAATCTAAGGTCTCAGTTTTGTGAAGCTGTAGTTAATAAGCATAGTGTAAAGCTGTCATTATTTCACCTCTTCCAGAACTATGTCATATTAGCCATATTTAAGCAGCAGAAAGCTATAAATAAAAGGAGTTATTTTAGGGGAGAAAAATCTATCCTTTATAGATTTCATTAAAAATGTCCATTTTTTTTAAATTGAATAATGTTCCTTGCCACTGTGCTCAAAGTAGCACTCTACTTTCATGCACATGAGTTTCCACAGGAAATCCTGCCCTTCGTTCACTCTTATCCCTACAGAAAGCTATTTCCTTTCATTAGAAAGGAAATTGTGTTTAGTCCTAAGCATCAGTGAATATACTGAAAACACTAAATATAGATTCTCAAGAAAGGAAACATTAAGCAGAATGCAAAAGCTAGAAAAATTAGTATGCACTATGTCAGATGGTGTATAGCATGTGGAAAATTGCAGTGAATATGAGAACACAGATGCCATGTTAACAGAACAAAAACTGCAGATTAATTAACTCTAGTGGAGACAATGCAGATTTTCCTCACTACTGAGTGCTTGATGAAATTAGTGTGTCACTACAGATGGCCACTTAAAAAAAAAAAAGGTTTGCATTCCCTACGCACGTTACTTTTCCATTTATTTTTCTCTTTCCACACTCATGAAAATGCAGTTTGGCTAATGTACAAGTTTGCATTTAAAAAGCAACACAGTGGACCTATTTCTGTCATCCAAAATGCACACCCAACTATTAACTTCTATGAGAGCTGCATGGATGTACAGCCTAATAAGCACAGAACTGTCCTTAGGAGGTTGTCTCATACATCTACATTTGTGCTTCAAAATTATTTTTATTCTGACTTCACCTGTAGTTAACATTGCATGTTTTATACAAAGGCATGAAAAAGTAATCTTATCTCCCAGCCAAATAAAATTGTCTGCCACCCACAGAACACAGTGAGTAGTTACCTAATATAACTTCTTTTAAACAGCTTTTGCATGACCCATTTGTGCCTGTTACTTTTTGAGTTTGGAACTCCCATGTACTATGTAAAAACAAGTCCTTGATACAGGATCACTGGTGCCCATTCCCTTCTTTCTACCTCACTTAACATGGATCTGTTTGCTTTGCCATTTGGGACAGATATGGCAATTTACTACAATATCATTGTGAGATCTTATTGAACTAGCTTTACATACCTTTGGGATCCATTCTATTAAATAAATGGCTAATATGTTATTGCAGGCCAGAGTTGTACATAAACTTGTCAGTGAGGGAAGATGTGACATGAGACGTGCATGTTGAAGGGGCTATATTGGACAGGGCACCATACAAGAATGGACTCCTAGAACAAAAAGTACGAAGTGGTTTTCCTGAGTAATACCCAGAAGGAAGTGAACAGGAACGCCACACTTCCACTTATGCAACAACTCAGATTTTTGAAGCTATGCCTTGAGGAGGGGCACTTGCTGATCACTACTTAAATGAATCCAAGATCAAAGGCACAAGCTGCACAAAAGAAAGACTGAGCTATTCATGGTTCTACTAGTTCTGAACCTAAGAGTTATGAACTTGTAACCATATGAAAAAACCCAGTGTGGGTCAAGGACTGACACTTTCCAGAGTCTGAGACTGGTGTTAGGTTAACCTCTGATAAGGTTTTTACCAAGTGTGTAGGTTCTTTTAAACATGTTGCCTCTGCAATGCTTTCACTTTAAGAATACATGTGCTTGCTAATAGTTAGCTGGCCCACTGACATAAGTTACTTCACACTGCCCTGTTTAAAGACTCTGGAGAGAAAGCAAAGTACAGGTACTGGCCTGTTCAATTATTCCTGGCAATATCACAGGAGAAGCAAGGAGCTATGCAGCCTGGAAAAAACCCCCACTCAGAACATTAAGAGATATGGGTCTTTACCCAATAGAAGAGTTTAGAGTGAGTGCCCAGAGTGGACTATGGTTCAACTACACCAGTATTTGCTCCTCAAACTATGACACTATAGTAGACCAAGTAACATAACTGCAGTGAACGTAGCTACTTTCAGAAAGTGAAACCTATTTATCTGCATATTTAGTCCAAGATGGGTGAAAAGCAGAAAATAAATAATTAGTGATAGTGGACGAGGTTAGTTTGGGTTTTTAAAATTCTATCCATTTTAATTACATGTTACTAATAGCCCAAAGGAAGATACTGTTTAATTAAATTACAACTTAATATTGTTCAAAAGAAAACAAAAGGAAGGTCTAGTCTGAAAAGTGGCCCCATGAAAAAGTCCTGAGTTTTAACTCCTGCAGGACACCTGGGTTACAGGAGAAGCCCTCATTTGTTCCATAACCGTTCCAAACATATTTAAATGAGACATTTACTGATTGGCAAATTTAAAGAAATAGATGAGAAGTGCTTCCCAGAGCAAATGTTTCAACACATACTGGTAAGAAACATATAAAACAACATTTGTATCATACTGTATTTAAAACATTGTTATTTCTACCATGTTGGAATATTATTTTACTAATTTTTTAAACCCCTCCTAGTGTCATTAAAAAACATCAACATTTTCCAAACTATAAACATCAATTTTAAATTCTATATTAAATTAACGTAAGTGGCAGTAACATGCTGCATTACAGAAAAATTAAAAAGGGTTTTATCATATACATTCCTATCACTTTAAATCTGATATTCCTATGACTGGATTATACCTATAACCACCAGGGGTATATTAGAACTTTCATTGCCCAGCAACAATACCACTTGAATAACAATTCTGTGCTAACACTCTGTTGATTGCTATCGATTTTCCTTGGAATTTTCCCTTCTTTGGCCTTTTTATCTTTTGAAGCAGCATCTATTCTTCCGAATCAAAGAAAAATCTAGTAGGAAACTATTAGTCATTGAAATTGTTGTTTGATTATGATCAAATCATTAAACCAGCAACATAAACCCCTGAAGTTCTGTTATTTGCAGTGTAAGATTTCCACCCAGTGGGGGGAAGGGAGGGACAAAGGGGGACCAGAAAGAGAAAACATGTATACACACATTCTGTGGGACTGCTCATTTGCTTACAGTTAAGCTTGTGATTGTCTGTGCAGAACAAGAGACTAAAAATTTAGCTCATCAAATTTATATACCAAATAAAGATGCAGAATCACATTAGTTAGTAACCAGAACATCTGGAAATACAATGATTAGCTTGACTTGAATGCCTTCAAATATAATTACTTATTTGAGAAACTAAGAGTAGAGCCACTTAACATACACAAAATATTAGTAGCAAATATGTATAACAAATAGTATATAAGCAAGTATTTTACAGAAATGTTTGCATTTCTTGATGCAAACTATTACCTTCAGGGCAATCACTTCTCAGTTTTGGTCAATGTCTTGTGATATTTTGATACATTTTTAAAAAGCCGTGCTCCTGGAGATGAGTGATTAAATGAAAATCTTGTTCTCAATTTGTGGGAAATAAAATTAATTTCTACCCTCTCGTATTTGAGGAGAAAATCTTAACTTGACTCAAGACCACCGTGAAACCATGAGGAGCAGGGTATCAGTGCACCAGCATCCTAATCATTCTTAAATTTTTTTTTGCTAGCCATTTAAAAAAAAAAAGGTGAGCTTTAGGAAAGATTTTTTAAGTAGGACAACAAAGGAGCATTGCAGATGTCTTTGGAGAGCTCCTCCAAGTCTGAGTGGGAACATGGGAGACAACACAAAGACGCTCATTTCAAAACACAACACATGAGGGCTAGAGCAGTGGTTGTCAAATTTAAGGTTGGGACCCAGTACTGGGTTACAGACCTGCCGGCACTGGGTCGCAGCAGCACCTGCTGCCACTACCAAAAGACTAGAGTGCATTGCTCAAAGATGTAATTGCTGGGTCACAGGCATAAATAATTTGTTTTCCCAGCTGGGTACAAAGGAAAAAAGAGTTTGAAAACCACTGGGCTAGAAACTGACACTGTAGGCCAAACAGAAGCAGGAATCAACATCTCCACAGTGATGCAAACAAGGGGTCCTGTGGCACTCAAAGACTAACAAATTTATTTACTTCATGAGCTTTCATGGGAGAAAATCCCGCTTCAGACACATTGAAGATGGAGAACATACAGAATGGGAGGAAAATAAATGCAGGGAAGTGTAAGTCATAAGATCAGGTCAGACTATGACAGTCAATCATGGGTCTTCAAGTGTCCGATGAAGTGGGACCCCCTCCAACAGAAGTCCATGCAATAAACAAATCCCTCAGTCTTCAGAAGTGCCAACAGGCTGCCTGTTTACCAGACTACTTGTTTGTTTTGCTAAATTAGACTAACAGGGCTACCTCTCTGAAACTTATTATGAAAGGTTTGCCACTGATTTCAATGGGAACAGGAACAATCCATCAGAAATCCATGGCAAAGTCATTCTATCTCCCAATCCAAGCAACAACTTTTCTGCCCTGTAACTGAAATCCATACTCTCAAACCCTATCTGCACTTTTCCACCTTCTTTCTTCTTAATCCTACTCTTCCTCTCCTGCCCCTTCTACTCACATAGCTCAGGATTTCTTCAAAGAAAAAAAATGCCTAAAGCCAATGCAACCTCACATGTCTCCACTCCTCATCTCCTTCATCCTTGGCTGAAACTGAAGTTTTCCATCTGCTCTCCTTCTCTAACACTCCACCTACCAAAAGTCCCCATCACATCCCATTTCCTGATCTCCATTGCTTACACACTCAGCCCCACACCCTTCTCAAATTTTTCCTCTCCTCTGCTACATGGCCCTCTCAAAACAAGTAGGCAGAGACAGATGCAGTCTTGCTTCTCCAACTAGTGCCCTCCTTTGTCCTTTGATGTCTCAATTCACTGAACATGGCCTTTAACTGCTGTCTCAAGTCCCCTTCCTCTAATTCTGTTAGACCCTCTCTAGTCCAGGTGCCACCCTCTGCACTGGCTTTCATAGTTGTTATAGACCTCCTCCTGGCCAAATCTTAGTGCCTATACTCCATCCCGCTCCTCTTCCTTCACCTCTTGGCTTTCTTGGGCACCATCAACCGCACCATTCTACTTAAAACTTTGGCCTTTTTCAGCTTTCCTGACTCTGTCCTCCATCCTCTCCTCACTCTCCCATTTCTCTATTAGTTCCTTCGTCATTTCATTCAGAGGATCTTTATCGTCCTGGATACACCAGCTTTCAGTGCACTTTCCAAACTGCTTTTTTCTTGAACCACGTTTTCTTCTCCACATTCCCATTCAAAATATAGCTTCTACTATTATCTCCAACCTCATCATTCAAGGCACATAATCTTGGTGTCATCTTTGATTCATTCCTCTTGAGACTCACACATCCAGACTGTGTTTAAGTATCTCTGCTTCTTTCTGCAAAATATTTCACCCATTGACACATGCTGGCTACTACAACCTTCCCCTTTCTGCACTTGACAAAACACCATTACACCCTCTCATCACTTCAAAATGCTTCTTCTAAGATCACCTTGACTTTTCATATTTCCATCATTACCTGTCTCTTATACATTATCAAACTCACAATCTTTGCTTCTGTTGTGTCTATTAGTGAAATTTTCTCACAAGCACCTCCATACTTTCCCCCATGATACTTCTAAGGTGTGGGAGGAACTCCCTGTAAAAATCCTCAGAGACAGACACCTTATCCTGCTTCAGATCTCTCTAATGATGATCTCTGTTGCAATGTTTATTGGG
The DNA here is from genome assembly GCA_007922195.1 of Podocnemis expansa. Taxonomy (NCBI): domain Eukaryota; kingdom Metazoa; phylum Chordata; order Testudines; family Podocnemididae; genus Podocnemis; species Podocnemis expansa. The sequence goes on along the minus strand of ML681981.1, from coordinate 8,731,967 downwards.
AGTGATTAGGTAGGTGTTATGTTATAACAACTGCTTATTATTCTAATCATAGTTGTGTCACTCTTACTTCTCTATTCCTTTCTGTTGTAGCCACCTGTTTTCCCTGTACTTTGAGCATAAGTTCCTTATGGCAAGGAGTGAATGTATGTAGATGCACATGAGTTTGTACACACACCCACTGTAGTCAAGACCCTAGGGCTATCTTTTGGAGCAGTATTCAAGAAATCATTCTCTATTGCCCTATGACCATGTCAAGAAAATCAATGCAACATCAACACTTCAAAGACAAACAGGAGAAATCGAATTAATATGCAAATTAAATTGTGTGAAAGCAGGGCTGAATCGTGACTATGGATTCTTTTCACATTATGACAGTAATTTGATTTCAACCTCCTTCTGTGTGTGCTGTTTCCTAGAATTCGAATCCTTACAAATGCTCTGATTTGCTGTTGCAGTATGACCTCATCCCATGTCTTACACTCCCCTGCATTTATTTTCATCCAGTTCTGTAAGTTCTCCCTCTTCAAAGCATCTGACAAAGTGGGATATTCTCCCATGAAAGCTCATGCAATGAATAACTCCGTTAGTCTTTAAGTGCCACAAGACTCCTTGCTTTTTTTGCTTTACTAGACTAACATGGAACTCCACTCATCCCTTTGGAACTCCACTCATCAGTGGTAGCAACTACTGTAGGCAAGAGACAGGCATTTCTACCACCACATCATCTACACTTCATTCTATATGAGTGAGAAGTGTTTTGTGTTAATTAATGTAACTACACAAGGCCTAAGTACTATTAAATACTCATTTTGCAAAAAGGGAAAATGAAACAAGCTAATTAAATTACATGACTAAAGTCATACAGCGAGTCAAATTTGACTTGAGTGCAGCACTCCTAACTCCTAGTTCCATGCTATATAGATTAGGCAATGGTCCTGCATAGACAAAAATAAACCACTATGCTCAGATTAACATCCGAAACAGAGCAGGAACTAACAGAAACACTCTGGTACTAACAATGCTAAGTCATAACATGAGTAATTTTCTAGCATAGCAACATTTTTCACTAATGTAAAGAGAAAAATTGCACACCCATTACCTGTCAGAACGCTGGCTTGCCTGTACCTTTCTATAACATCTCATCTCAAATCAAAGGCAAAACAGCACATCAGCACAGAAGAAAAACAGTGCTATTACTGGACAACACTATAAACATGCCACTCCGATAAAAATTTAGATCTGATGTGATCACACTTATTCAAGACAATGCATCTCTTCATGTAATTCTTAGAATGCATTTCATCATTTACCACTTTAAATGCATATATTCCAACAGATCAGTTTCTGATAATTTCATAGGAAAAGGGACATATCTTGCCTTCCATTTCCATAATAAAAACAAAACCAAAAGCCACAAAATGTAAGGTACAGATTCCTCTCTTACATCCCACCATATTATCTTAACTGGGGATGCACGGAGGAAACCAAGGACATGGCACAGAGTGTCACTCTTTTTGCTTTCTAAGAAAAAATACAAATCTCAGGTTTCTTAGAACCAATGTTTTAATTCAGCACTTTTCACCTTTTAAACTTTGCTCTTTCATGCCTGAAAATTTAAAATAAGCATATGACCCAAACATTGTGACTGACTTGCTTGGCTTAATTTGAGCATGTAAGGACAAAATCTTTTTAATCAGAAGGTTCAGTATGTGTTTCATTGTCGGATTTTTTGTTTGATCCTTAAGTCTTACAAACAAAATGAAGCTCTTCCCACATTAAAACTAACTGGTTGGTTGAAGTCACACTGTTACTTCTGTAGAAACACAGAGGTGATGCACACAGTGCAGCTTGTGTCAATTATACAGCCTTATACTTCTGCAAAACTGCCATTTTCATGCTGTATTTGTAAGTTGCTAGCAGCTTTGCAGACCTGAATAGCTCTGGGGAAACAGACAGAAGAGAGAGAAAAGAAAAAAACCTTGTCTACTGCATTTCGGTTAGAGATGGGCAGTAGAGAGATGGCAGGGGCAGTGAGGAAACAACAAAAAGAAAAATAGTCTTTCATGCTGGGGGAGAGGATCAGCTACCACAACAACAAAATTGTAGCTGAGTAAGTCTATGAGGATAGGGTACTAAAGTGAATATACACAAATTAAAAGGCAGTTAGTGGGAAAAGTCACAGCAGAGAATACAAAAAATAAAAGAAGTCAGTGATACCCAACAGCTATACAGAGTAAAGGAATTGTACACTTTTTTTTAAAATGCAGTTGTGTGCAGTAGCACTACAGATACATGTAATTAATACAAACTGCTCTGTGTGGCCCATAAAACCCACTGGTGTTCCTGCAATATATGCTCAGTGGGGAGGGTCTAGCAGCAACTCAGAAGAGACAAGGAGTCTTTACTTGTCAGCCATACAGAAGCCAAAGATCTGTGGGCAACCTGGCCCTAACACCATAAATTTCTGGCCAACCCTGCAGAGACATCTAACTTAAATACCGGTCCTCCCTCTCATGCCCATACACTCTAAAGAGACTAGAAGCCAAATTGCAGTTACAGGAACAGCTGCACCTAGGAATCCTTTCAATTCCTTCCCCATACACCCCTCAGAGTGTCAGTTCTTGCTTCCTACATCTCTAAACCATTAGCCATGCAGTTCACCTATTCTTGAATTGCACCTCTCAAACCCCAACTGTGTTTGGCACCTGAAAGATCTTTTCACTGGAGATCTGTGAACCACGAACTGCTTCAAGGGGCTCAAAAAGGAGTTTTTTCAAAACAAAGCATTATGTATTCACCCCAATGGTAAATATCATGCATTGTAAAACCTAAAAGCAATAAAGGTCTCTATGTACACTTCCCCTTATTTAATCCTGCTTTGCAAACTTTGGTGAATTTCATTCAGCTAAGTTATCTTTATCTTGGATGTGGGGAAAGTTGACTGTTAACATGTTCTCAGTATCTAGAGTCTGACCTCTAGCCACTGCTGACAAGCCAGTCAACCTCTCTTTCCTGTCCTAGCATCTGCTTCCATAATAGGTTCTGTCTGGAAAAATCAACCGTGCCGGCCTATTTAGAACCCTATTCCCCAATTAACAGCTTCTGCACTGTTCCACCCCCAAAGACTCTTGGCAAAGATAAAGCATCATCTTAGAGGATGTCACTATAATCTTCTGTTAGCTTCTCCCCTCACAGCCTCCTTATATTTAACTCTATGCAGTCAAACAGGATCATATGACACAGGTAAAATAAGCTGCACATTATATTTTTAAGAAATAATGGAGATAATTACCTCATTTTCCATACTAAGTAATGAAGTTCTGAAGAACAAATTCCTCCAATCTTTTCTTTTCTTTCAGAAAAAGCACTGAATTTCAAGTGGCTCAGATGCCTAAAACTGGTGCTTTGTCTTTGTTGGCCAATCAGTCTCCCTCAAATTATAGAAGGTAAACTGCACAAGAGAGATGTGTTGGGCAGGAATGTAACACATCGCTCCTATTTCCATACAAATGTACTTCATGATCCCTTTTCACCTGATTCATACCTCTATTTTTAGCTCAAGGTGCTTTGAAATATGAGCTCTTATGATACATTTTGACATTAAGCAACACACAGTGGAAAGTGTTCTGCTTTGCACAGTTTTTAAAACTGTTTTGAAAGTATAAAACCATAAAATGAATGGAAGTTACACTGTGTTCCCTGGACAAAGAATGTTTCAAGAAATCAAAAGGGAGACAGCATTAAGTACGTGGAACTGTATTTCCTATATAAAAGAGCACATTTTCTAATGTACGAGGACTAGCAGCCAAGAAACATCATAGCTTTATCAGAATGTCTGGAGAATTTTGCTCTCAATGACATCATGAATGGAATATTCTTTAGTGCTGAAGTTTCGCTCATGAGGTCAACAAGATATTTTGCAGTGTGGGGAAGTTTACTTAAGATCTGTACCAAAAAAACCCAATAAAACAAAAAATAAAAAAGCAAAACACAAACCCACCAACACCCAAATACACCAAAGTTTAACCAGTAAGATGTGATAAGAGAAAAAAAAGTTGATGTATGACCAACCAATGAAGAAAAAACTTCTATTTTCACAACATATTGCTCAATTACTTTTGTAAAAACAATTAAAGGAGGTTTTCCAACAGGTACTCCTGAAGCAAACCAAGCAGGTTTTAACAAGCCACTGAAGGAGAGCAGTATCACTGTCTGGGGTTGAGGGTATAATCCAGACAAGTAAGGGGTGTGTCACCTCTTACCCTGCATCCTGGAGTGCCTGTCAGCGCTTTCTTACTGTAGTTTCCATCATGGAAAGTGCACAATCAGCAGTAGGATGCAGGTAACACCCTGAGCAACTGTGTGCTGTGCAACTGCCCCTTATTCAGCAACTCAGAGCCCAGAAGCCTGTTCACAGCCCCACACCAACTTCCATCAGCCTTGATTACAACCAGAAAGGTGACCCTAATGTGTATGTCATCCCAAATTGCCCCAAATCCTATGCTCCAGAATGCTCAGCCCTCTTCTGGACAGTCCAGAGAAATAATAAGGCTCATTTCTTCCCTTAAGGAGGAAAGAGCACATCACAGCTTATTATCTTAACTGAGGTAAACGTGCGAAACACAGAACTGATATGGTTTATTAAAAAAAATAAAAAATTAACAAGATGATTTAAGTTAAATCAGGGATTGGTAACTGATGATGCATGCAATGATTCTGAGTGATGTCCTGCCAGCCAGAGCCCTGCCATGCCACTCCCAGCCCCAAGCAGGATTGTGCAATGGTGCCAAGCCAAACGGCAGCCACCCCACCTGGCCCTACCCCTTTCCTGTGTGGGCCCAGCAGTTTTGGCTGGAGCCAGCAGAAGCAGGCGAGGAAGGCTGCCTGGCCCCTGGGCACCCAGGCTCCCCACAGCTCCCTAGATGTGCCCAGCACAGAGGCAGAGTAGAGGACAGGAGGCTGAGGGGACCAGACTGGCATGCCACTGGCCTTGCCCAGGAGCCACACAGGAGCTGCTGCTCCCATGTGGGTGAGAGGTGGCCACTGGAGAGGTCAGCAGGGGGCAGCTCCTCACAGGAGGGCCCAGCCAGCACACCTCGAGGTATGCCACTGTAGCAGTGAAAAGAGCAGGAAACAAGCCCACAGATGCCCTCCCCTCCTCGTCAGGGCACTGGGCCCACACAGCATGTGGGAGGGGGGCAGAGGGGAAGATTTGGCACCTCCACCCCAAAGGTTGCCAATCCCTAGGTTAAATGATGCTGAGCTAAAGGAATAAAGGTAGACAGGGTTATAATCAAATAAAAAATAAAAATACCATTTAAAACTCTCAAACAATATATGTATACCCTTTTGGGGCTGCACAGATGGATGCCACAAGATTGACCGAGCAAGATGTGGAAACCCACTTAATTGACCCCAGAAGTGCTCTCTAGTTGATGCCACCATCAGCCCCGCTAAAGGACTAAGGCTGCATCAACCAGATAGTATCTCCCATCAATGCAGCACAATGAAGACAGCATGGTACGGCAACATAAATCAGTCAATGGGAGGTATGCAAGCTAAAGGCTACAGTATGCAGCTTGCATATCTCCCATTGACCACTGGTGTCAGTGTAGACTTGGCTTAGCAAGGAACTGGCTCACCAGTCTTTTTTCTTCCTAGCCATGGCTCACTTTCCCTCAGTCAGAAAACTTCTTTAGGGCAGGTCTTCACTGATGGCAGCAAATTTGCTGCTGTCAGATCAAAGTTCCTGATTGACTGAGCAGGTCTGTGAGGACCTGATCAGGATATTGGATCCCTGAAGGTCACCCTATCAAGTGCACTAGCACTGAGTCAAAGGTAAGGGATTTCCCTTCGACTCAGCACAATGGACACACCACAGTTAGCAGGTGTTAGGCAGTCACAGGTAGATAACACAAGATACTTTAAAGTAGTTTGAGTACCTCCTTTTGACTACTACCAAAAAATGTTTACAGTGTAGACCAGATTACAGTGTAGGCTCAGAAATATATGCTGGCTTCCCTTATCTTTCTATATAAAAGATCTTTGTCTACAATACATCTCTCACCTATATTAAATGTTTCAAATACTTCAAACCCCTCTTAGTTCAAGGGCCCATCTTTCTTGGCTTGCAAGAAAAAGATGTTCCCTGTTGTCTGTCTAGTGATGAATGCCAAAAATGCCTTGTGTCTTTGCTTATACCTTCCAAAGTTTAGTGACCATCCCAAGAGGCAGGAAGACTTCATGGAGTTTTTCCTCCCTACTGTGGGTTTCACAACCTCATGTATATAAATGGGGCTTCCACTGTAATGATTCCACTAGAGTCTCTCATGTCTCAGGAGGGACAAGTTTACCTATGCATAGCCACATACTTTAAAACTGTGGTTCCCAACCTGCGGTCCATGGATCACTGGTGGTCCGTGAGGGTACTGCAGGTGGTCTATTGGGCTGGGTGGGGTGAGAATTATTGCAGATAAATGTACTGCGACAATTGTAATATATGTTTGTGAGTGAGCATAATTAATTATTAGAAATAGCAGCATTTTTAATACTTCTTGATATACAAGTTTGCTTCTCGTCAGCCACTGACTATATAAAAAAAATGTTTAAAACAGTTTGCTTACGTGGTGGTCTGCAAAAGCTTTCAATGACGATTTATTGGTCCACTTGAAGGAGGAGGGTGGGAACTGCTGCTTTAAAGCATAGTATCCATAAGTATCCGTATTTCCTCATATAGTCTCATTACACATAATTCACAGTTTCCAGAGGGGTAGTCATGTTAGTCTGCATACAGCAAAAACAGCAAGAATCCTGTGGCACCTTAAAGTCTAACAAATTTCTTCAGGCATAATTCACAATGATATTAAATATCAGTTGTCATTTTCTTTTGGTGAAAAGACCTCACTCTTACACTTATATAATTTGGTAATACTGTACACATTGCTTACCACTGGAAGGACAGACCCCACCATCATTATCCAATGAACTGCTGAAATGGATTTTTCTGAAGGTTACCCCTCAAAGTAAAGTTTGTTCAAGCTGTGAGGAAGGCAGCAGGGAGTCTTGTGTTAAACGAAATTCCATACTGCTCTCCTCCCTCTGTCCCTGTCCCCCCGCAACCGATACTTGCTAAAATGTAAGTTGTTGTTTCCTTCAGTCACCTTACCCTACTGTCTTGATTACCTTGTTTAGTACTTCTACGTAAACAGAGGTAAACCCACACCCCTTATTTCCAACATGCCTGTTTGCCAGCTCCCCCCCAACACGCCTGGTTAAAAACACACACCAGTCAATTTCAGCAGCTCTCCATACCCCTTAATACACACCACATACATATATCATTCTGGAATAGCAATTCTCTGATAATTACTAGTTTTCAAATAACACTTCACAAGGCATATTTTGTACAAACATTATTACCATAGCATATAGAGGATGTGAATACATGGATGCTTCGTGTCACAACCATCCATCCCATTATGTCACCATTTGTCAATTAAGTGGGTCAATGTGTTTATTCCGGGCTCCGGGTAATCACCAGATGCCTCAACAGGCATTATGGCTATAGAAGCATAAAGGGATATGGGCAAATTCCCAGATCTTAACAACACTGATTCACGATGGTTTTGAGCTAGTGAGTAATCCAGAGAATCAGTAAATTGTAAGATGACATTTCTGGCCTTTCATCACATGTTGTTTCACCATCTAGCTTAAAAGGAACACTCATCTAGCTAAAAGTTTTATTTTATATACTACTTCCCCCTTCTCCAGTCAGCAATAATGTTTCCAAGATGTGTGTAAGTCTCACTCAATCTTTAAACATCCACTTATAGTTCTTAAAATGAGTACTGTAGAAGAGTGTGACTTATTTTGCCCAAGTATGGAATTCCCCCCCACCCCCATGACAATACAGTTGATTTAAGAAGAAAAGAATAGGTTATTTTATTCCATTCAAATTTATTATGGTTTCTTGTCTACAGAATGCTAAACCTATTTACACTTGCTCAATTAGTAAAACACAGTTTTTAGAAACTTCTCATTTTAAGGGAGACATGATTGGCAAAAGTTTTTTATATATGTAAGTACAGTTCTGTCTCTGAAGTAAGACTACAGCCACTACAAAACAATGCTAATTTTAGACATCACTCTAATAACTTGTCAGTAACATTGCACTCCCCATGACCCATAGTAAAACAATAGTTTGGCATACAATACTAAAATAAGTATGTGCTTGACATTTTAAGATGAGCATTTGCAGTATTTAAAGAAAACTGATATTTTTTGAAGGGGAGTGGAAAGAGGAAGGTTTGCCCATTACTAGTATTTAAAAGGATCTCCTTGGTGCTTTGACACTCCTTGACCTGCCTTCTCAAGTAAGAAAAAGGAGAAATCTCTGCAGACAAACCCCCACTAGCTTAAAGGAGTACCATTAGCTTAAAAGTTACATAGTTCTCAGACAGAATATATCTACTATAGTTACAAACACCACCCAAGATTCCAAGGAATCAAAATAAATTCCCTTTGCAGTCCATTCCAATTTTGTGCATTTGCCCCAATTTTTAGTTTTGTTGATGGGCATTTGCATGTCCTGTGTCAGACTCTAGAATGACCATATTAGTCACTGAGTGACTTCACATCCAGGATCTTTCCTCCGGCATTGACATGCAGAGGATACAGTATTTATCACTATTGCTTTTTCAAGGCTTTGGAAGTAAGATGATGTCTACATTCCCCAAAAGTCCTACATGTAGCTGGTGAACAGTAAGAGCCAAAAATAGCCACAGAAACTTCCCCCTTTTTCCTTTCTGTCAGACTCCAGTATAGTTCAGAGCAGGGAACCAGGAGACCCCCCCCCCCACCTCAGCTCCTTAGGGCTCTGCACAAGGAAAGAAAGCAAGAGGATCATTTTGGGGAAGGAAAGGAGCAGTTCTTCACACGCTGGGGCTTTCTTCAGATCCTCTGGAGAAGTCTGGAAGTGCTGCCAGTAGGCACATGATGGTGTATATGGCGGAAAGAAAGGCACACCCAAATAAAATGGTTGAGACGATACAATGCAGAAGCAGAAAAAAAAATTAAATTTTCAAGCAAAAAGGCAATTCAACACTTCTTCTTTAAAGTGTCCTCTATCAAAAACTTCTCTATCAAAAAGTGACTTACTTTTAAAAAATTCAAGTTGAGAATGGCCCTTTAAGTGATCTGATCTAGTGTTTCATAAACTAATTATGTAAAAGTAATTAAGGATAGGAGGAGAGAGAGTCTACAGACTGTCCTATATTATTTCAAAGGACTGTGACTAGCCAGCCAAGTCAGACTACTGGAAAGCAAAAGGGTTTACAGTGCCAGGGCCAGAGTTTCCTCTCATTTCCACCAAATTTCTTTCAATGAGGTTTCTTTGATGCACACTGTGCAAGAAGAGAATTCTACCTCAGTATGCAGTACTGTAAAACGTAGTGCAAAGGCATTCAGTAATAGACTGACAAGAATACAAAATATCAAGCTACAGAATTGATCCCCCCACCCCCATGTGTTACCTCCATCTCTGCCTTAAAAAAGGGCAAGGAGTCCTGTGGCACTTAAAGACTAACATTTATTTTTTTACATGAGCTTTCATGGGAGAAAATCCCACTTCATCAGCTGCATCATGAAAGTTTATGCAAAAAATAAATCAGTCGTTAAGTGTCACAGGACCCCCCCCCCCCAGACTAACGCAGCTGCCCCGTTGGAACAGTTTTTTTTAAAAACTCTGAAGGATGGAAACCCCAAAGCACTTTCATATTCAACTACACAAACACTCACTTTCCTTAAAGACAGAAGTAATTACAGCAAATACAGAGAGGTGGCTGTATTTTGCTTTTCCAATTTCCCCGCACATTCAAGGCACAATGAAATAGCTTGCTAGTTTACCTCCAATCCTTCCCTAAAATATGGGTTGAGGAGGGGAACCTTCTTTTACTACAGGATACACAGACAATAATTTGGACCATTAAGATTAAAGGGCTTGATTTACCCTTGGATACCTATGGATTTTCAGCACCAACAGCAGGAAGATTCTAAGCAGCTGAAGAAAGTAGTCCACGAGTCTTAAACGGGTACAAAAATAATGACTTTCAAAATAGGTAAGACAAATATACCAAAGAAAGTACTCACAAAAAAATCAAATATATTTACACAACACAGAAAAATCATAAACAGAATTTTTAGAATAATATATTCTGTTCATTACTAAAAACCAAAACAGCAATATCACTCAAATCCCAATGCAGATCTCAGTCAGCCCATCAGTCGATAATAATGTAACTCGGTCTAAATTTACTTTTTTGTGTTTGTTGCTCCAGGAACTCAAAAACCATGGAAAATCCAACATATTTAAACCTAACTATTATGAGATATCCTGTTTGCAATGAGGTAACACCTAATTTTTTTTCTCTCTTGAGGAAGTGCACTTCACATTGTATCAACATTTCTAAACTGCACTGGAATTGTTCTTTTCCTGTTTAGGAAAACAGGTTCCCAAACCAAAGTTAAACACGTCTTCAGACAACAGATACTTCCAAATTATTTTCCCCCACCTTAAAATGGCTTTTAAGGAGTAACCAACTTCCAAATTTGTAATGGAAGAAGAACACCAAGTTTACCAGTAATGGTATGTCACTCAAGGATTCAGCAGAGATGGCTCAACTGAAAGCCAATTAAAACAAGAAACTCTTGTTTTATTAAGAAACCATCTCAGGTATTGTGTATTAACAGTGGAGGGTGATCCTCAGCTATTTTTTCTGTACTTTTTCTGTACTCTCTCTCCCTCTCCCTCTCCCGAAGCTGCAAACAGTGGGTTACTCACCAGTAACAGTCCTTCTTCGAGACGGGCTGCTCGGATCCATTCAGTAATAGGTGTCTCCATGCCGGAGCACCGGATTGGCCAGAAAAACTTCTGTCCTAGCCTGTCAGGAGAGGGTAGGTGGCCTCCACCCCTCACGCCACCCTGTGACTATGTATACAGCCACCTCCCAACACCTCCTCAGTTCCTTAGAGTCGCCAACACCAGATGCGGGAATGGAGGGGAGGGAACTGAATGGATCCAAGCAGCCCATCTCGAAGGAGGACGGTTACTGGTGAGTAACCCACCGTTCTTCTTCGAGCGCTGCTCAGATGCATTCAGTAATAGGTGACTACTAGCCATGCTGATGGATGGCGGGTGGAGTTGGGTCTTCCGCCTTCAGCACAGCAATACACCCCAAATGGGAAGAAGCCCAGCAAACCAGAAATCAAACCAGAGTCAAGAGACAAATAGGCTCTTGGCATGGCACAGAAAGATTGACGGCTGAGGGCCAACCCAAGACAGGGGCAGGGCCAAACCCGCCGAGGCATAAGAGAGTGGGCAGGATGGGCAAAGGTCACCACAATGAAGACTGCAACGTGAAACCATAGAGGGTTGTGTTGGACGTTCCACCTAAGTGGCAGAACACAAAAGGTAAGAAGGCCAGAAGAAAGGTATCTGGCCAGGGGACCTTTTTGCGTGGGCTTGTCAAGAATGCTGGAGGTCAACAGGAGCAAGTTTAACCAATGATTGTGGCCTGCATAGGAAGTAATGGAGGGAAATGAGCAGTATCCCATGGACTGAGCACCTTGAGGTCTGAGCCAGGATCCAAAAAGAGTCACAGTCTCGCCTGGATGCTTGCTGGCTACACAGGTAGCCACGAGAGGGATGAACCTTATCCCCTGGACTGGACACGGCCAGTGCCAGTGGGGTCTGATCAACGAAGGTAGTAATAATCGAGAACGGTCTGGCAAGACACTACAAGCCCGTACACAGAAGGCAAAGGCCTACAGTGAAACAGTGGAAGGCACAGGTATGCCAGCTACAGGATCTCAACTTTGTGCACTAAGTGCACTCTTCCAACTAAGAATGGTACCAAACCCCAGGTTTCTTGCTGAAGAGGTACTCCAGGACACTAGCACCCATAAGGCAACGTAATGGCCCGGACGGTGCTGATGGGTTAGTACCTATAACAACTTTGATAGCATGAGAACTCATGGAGAAAGAGAGGGAGCTTGCTTGGCCTGTACTCCTGTGGGATTCCAGCAACATGAGGGTTGTATGCAAAGGGGCAGAGGAAGGCGGGGACAACGCCAACTACCCCTCGCCCACTGAGTTGAGGTAGCCCAAGGGCTCGCAGGGCTGCCATATTAGGAATACGGTCTTTCGTGTCCAGGGCACCACCAAAAAGGGGGTAGAGCCACAGCAACATAGCGAGGCGTGAGCACCAGGGGAAAAGACAAGATGCGGAGTTACCCCCGGAAATACAGTTGAAAGGGGCAGGAAAGAATATCTCCCAACCACCTCAGAAGAGAAGCCACCCGCAGTATCAACCACAGTATCACAGAGGTATCTTGAGGTTAGAGAACCCAATATGGAGGGTTATCGCCAGTCAGGAACCGGATGGCCATCCCCGGATGGGGGGGGGGCTCTGAATTTCTTAGTGTTCCAGAGACAGAAGCTCTAACCTGTTTTCCTTATATACACGTATATGTGTGTGTATATAGACAGACAGACAGACATATATATAGGCAGCATATATCATCAGGTCCCTCAGGGAGGTGAGGGGAACAACGGCCCCTGTGGGGTCGCCACCAACATCGCAAGCAGGTGCATTCCTGGTTGATCTGTAGGTCCCCAAGCAGGTCAGTGGGTCGGCACGTGCCCAAGGGGCAGTGTCTTCTGCCAAGGTACGCATGACCTGACGGCAGAGAGGTTAGGGTGGGTAGTTATATGCAACTCATTGAGCAGCTTTCATGCTCGGAGTGCGGCCTTCTGTCCGGGCATTGCCTGGGGAATGATGCCGTGAAGGTGGATGCTAGGGTGGAAGGCCCAAAATATGGTATCTCACTGCTGTTCCCCTAGGGTGGGGCCTACGATAAGGACTACTAGGATAGGAGACCTGATCTAACTGAGGTTGCCCGCAAAGAGAGGGGCTGTAAGAAGCCTCAGCTTCTGTAAAGAAGGGGAGTATATAAAGGCAGGGATGGACTGCTCTGCCTTGGCCTTCTGTGGAGGCTAGGAGCTGCCAAGACCATGCAAATGCATCTCGCCTGACAAGCAGGATGGAGGGTCCCATCGAGCTGTTGGGGCCCACAATAGGCTGGTTACTGTTCGTGAACAAATGAAGGCATCCCCCACCCCTCCCAGCCAGGAATTGAATGGGCCTACGTGATGGAAAGCATCAGGGTAACAGGGATGGTCCCGCTTCCGAGTAAACACTGCAAATACATGTCTCAGAGCCTCTGCAGCAAAGCTGGGGCTACTACGAGACGTGCTCCTCGTCCCCAGCAAAGATTTGATGCGACAGCACAGGATTGAGGGATACCAGAGGAAGGAGGGGTGGAGAGAATGGGGGTGGATTCCCCACGAGTGCTTGAGGTAGCCGCTGCACAGAAGGTGCAGGCGGGGAGTTTGTGCCTTGAAGATGCCCATGCCGCCCAAGGGCAAGGGAAAAGCCCCCAGTAGGGGTGCTGTGGGTGCAGCAGCAAAGGTAGAGGGGTGAGTTGGGTGGGCCCCTTCCCTGCAGGAGGGAACAGAAGCCCTTGCAGCAGATAATAGCAGTGGAAGGAAGCTTCCTGTGATCCCACAATGATAGGGATATCAGGGAGTTAAGGGCCCCAGATGCCTATGTGGGAGGGGTGGGCCCGAGGAGGAGCAGGCCCACGTATTTGGCCTCTCCCCTGGGATCTCGAGCGGTGCCCACCACCGATAATGTTTCTAGGGGAAACAAAGCATCCCCTTTGAAGGACAGGTTGAGAACCGCCTGCTGCGCATTAAGGGGTGCCCTAGCATCCCTAAGCAGGCCACTCGGTGAATGGTTACTGCGGAGGCCATGGTGCAGGCATCTGTGTCCACCACATCGCAGGCCGAAAGGAGGAGGTCGTAAGAAATTACATTACCCTCCTCTAGAAAAGCATCATACTTCTCCCTGGCCTCGGGTGGGAGCAAGTGTCAGGATTTCATGACCGACTCCCACACGTCCAGCAAGTATCTGCTGATAATGGCTTGGTTGTTCGCCACTTGCAAATGGAAGGCCGCTGAGGAGTATACCTTATGGCCCAAGAAGCCCAATTCCCTGGCTTCCCTGGAGGACAGAAGGGGGTTGCAGGGGGGTTCCCCGGGGCCCAGTGCCATCTGTACCACTTCCCTCAGGGGAACCAGGTGACCAGCGAGGGAAGGGAAATCCAATGCGGGAACCCGATATTTAACACCTGCCATGTCCGAAACCAGGGCAATAGAACTTGGGCTCTGCCACAGGAACGGGCAAGGTCCTAGACAGCTGGGTGGGGTGGGACTGTTAGGGGTTCTGTGGGGGCAAAGCCCAGCCCAAAGAGGGCATCAGGAGGGGGACTCAAGTGCTGCACCTCCATTCCTAGATGGGCCACGGCCCAGCGCAACAGATTGAAGTGCGCCGACACATTTCCCATATAGGATTCTGGTGCCGGGGAGAGGATGGTACCAGGCAGTCGCCGAGGTGGAAAGGGGGTCTCCCGAGGGGACCATTCCTGTGGCCGGTAGCAAAACGGCGATGAAGACAAAGTGTGGCGCCGGGGCCGCTTAGAGCCCCTTGAAGGACCTTCCCCCAGTCTGGAGGCAGGAGGAGGGGACCGGCACTCCTGGGGCGGTACTGGCAGTGGCAGAGTGATGTGCTGTCGCGGAGATGGCTCTATGGCACCGGCCCCCAGTGGAATGGGAGACGGAGGTGGCAAGGGCGAACGCCCCCGGTAGGCCCAGGCCTTGGATATGAAGGCCGGTTTGCCCCTTCTGGTTGGGAGTGGGGCAAGAGGTGTGGGGACCAAGAGGACGGCTTGCACAGCCTCCACCACTTCTGGGGTGGATGGCACAAGGAGCGACTTGGCAAGTTCTCACCCGGTGGAAGAGGACTGCCTGGGCGGGCAAGCTCCCTTTCCTGCAGCACCAGGCTCTGCAGTGCTGAGGGTGAATGTGGCCAGCGCCAAGGCGAGCTTGGTGCCACTGAGGCCAGGTTGCCCGAAGGTGACCTCAGACAGTGCCGAGGTGCTGGGGCACCATGTCAGTGCCGTAGCGGCGCCGGAGATGATGGCAAGCAGCGCCGGGGCGATCTGGGTACCAGGCTGCCCAAAGGCGACCGTGAGTGGTGCCAAGATGCCGGGGCACTGGGTTGGTGCTGGGGTTGGCACCGAGGTTGTGCAGTGGCGGTGGCTATCAGCAGTGCGGTGCTGCGCCAGCTCCGATGCTGAGCTGGGTCTCGGTGCCAGGCGGGTACCCGAACCCTCGGGTGAAGAACGCCGGGCCTCCTAGAGGCTAGGGCACGGTGCCGTTGTTCCCTCTCCTTGATTTCGCAGTCTGAAGGAGAGACAGATGGAACAGGCTGAGACCATGTGGTCTTTGCCCAGGCACCTGAAGCACCTCCTATAGGGGTCGTCATGGGGGAAGGCCTTGCCGCACTTGGCGCAGGGTTTAAACCCTGGAATGATCATAGGATGTTCCGGTCCGACGGTGGAAGGCTCTTGTGGTGGAATTCAATCCACGAAGAGATGGTCACAGTCGGGCAAAAGATCATAGACGACAGACAGGGTGCTTGCGATTCACAAGGAGCAGACATTCCAGATCCGATGCGCAAGGAGGAAGAAATGAAACTGAGGAGGGGTTGGGAGGCGGCCATATATATAGCCACGGGGTGGTGTGAGGGGCGGAGGCCACCTACCCTCTCCTGACAGGCTAGGACAAAAGTTTTTCCTGCCAATCTGGCGCTCCGGCACAGAGATACCTGTTACTGAATGCATCCGAGCAGCACTCGAAGAAGAACTTAAGTTCTGCGGGTACAGTATTTAGTAAAATGCAATAGACACCGCAGGGAAATCTCTCTTAGGAACTGAGATTGACTGACTTGTGTTCTCAAAAGTTTGCTGGCAAGAGACAAACTGAAATATCAGGAAAGTGAAACATAGCTTAGCAGCAGCAAAGCTCACTCTGGCTGACACTGTGATCGAAAGTTCTGAGTGTCTGGAGCAAGTCATCACATTAGTATTCTATGGAATTTAATTACAAGATAGATATAAATGCTTATCTCTGTCCCAGAGACTTGATTACTATCTAAAGCTGAGTGAGATGGTAAATGTTCAGAAGCAAATTTTAAGAGGCCCAGAATGAGTGGAAATTGAGGTATCTTGCTGCCCTTCCTCTCATTTGCACCTCCTACCACCAGCAATCCTGGCTGTGAACGAATGAAGAGGTAACTCCTGCCCCTTCAATGGGGCTAAGTATTTTCTGTCTATCCCCTTAACTGTAGGGGGCTGAGAGGTTGGCATCTGCCAAAGGGTTTTGGTAGTGGGCTGGATAATCTTTACAAGAGGCAACGCCACGTCTGAGGGCACCTTCCAGTGCTAAAATACAAATAATGAAGAAGCCTGTTTTAGAAATACTGAATTTTGTATCAATAACACTATGAATCAATCCATGTTGAGGAGGGCTTTTTGTTTTGGGTTGTGTGTTAAGGGATTTAACACTGTGACTGTGCATACATCCTACTGAGATTAACTGGCAAATTATAAATATGTAAAGAAAGTTCCTTTGTCAGTAGTTATTCCACACATAGGAAGGCAAGGCAAATGTTAGCTGATCTTCAAGTAGCAGCAACAAGAGCAAGCCAGATTTGAATTACTTCCACTGAATAATCATGCTTATTTAGCTGAAGACTAGTAGCAGCTGCCCTCAAGAGAACAAACTATAACTGTATTTGACTTCAGCCCAGTCTAGATTCTGATTAAAGGACACAAAATCAGTCAGTCATACAGAAAGACAGATAAGTAGCATCTCAATAGACATGCTCAATGAAGAAAAAGTTCCTGGATGCTGTCTCAGCTCTGGCACAACCCTGGCTGTCACTTATTGTTACGCAGATTTTTCTGAGGCATTGTCACACTAGTGATGCCAGCTTAACTACAAAAAGGATTGGAAACTATAGTAATTACACATGCTACATTATCATGGTTTCTCATGTGTGCAACTAATTCACAGCTGCGCTGTAGTTAATCGCATTAATGTTTCATACTTTTCTTAAGTATCTTTTTCATCTGCTTGAAATGAGTGTTCATAGTATTAACTAAAATAAACTTAGCATTTTATAGCACCTTCAAATGTAAGGTTCTCAAAACACTTTGCAAGTGCGAATTGTAACTCAACAGCCAACCACATAAAATGTCACATCTTTGTCTATAGTTCGGTGAATAGAGGTGCAAACACACTAAAAACTAAAACTAAAAAGCACCAGAACATAATTTATCTAGGTATCAGTAGGCTGGCAATACACCACAGTCTACAGACGATATTATGAAGCCCCGGGGGGGGGGGGGGGAATGCAGCCTGAATGTGACTTGTGAACCTCTTCCTTCTGGCCTGTGACTGCACTCCACAGGACAACACTTTCTCCCTAAACAAAGAGAGAGACAAAGATGGGGTGATTACAGAATACAGTTTCACATGCAGAGGACTCTGCAGTGCTGTGAGAGCGCCATAGTGGTTCGATCTATTACACAGCTCACTTGAAGTACATTTAAGTCAAACCAGACCTGTCACAGCAAGTGAGTTTGACAATCCTCTTATATTTAGGGATGTTCAGAATTCTGAAACGTTAAAATAAAATCAGTACCTCATGGTACAACTATAAAAATATCCAATTGGATCTATCCAGGGCCAGTTCTAGGGTTTGTGGTGCCCTGAGCCAGCTTTTGTGCTAGTGGGGGGGGGGCGGCAGCAGAACCCAGCCTCCACTCTGGGCTGGCTCACCCTGCCCCCAGAATGGAGAACATCTGGCCCAGGGGTGGAGCAGGCGAGCCCAGAGGCAGGGCTCCACTCTCCCAACCCTCCTGTGGAGCAGCCGTTCCTCCCTAGGGGCAGAGAGGACTAGCCCAGAGGTAGGGTGAAACAGCAGAGTCCGACCCATGGCCTGGCCTGCTCTGCCCCTGGGAGTGGAGTGGCTGGCTCAGGAGAGGGGAGAGAGCATGGGGTTCTGCTTCTGGGCCAGCCCGCCCCACTTCCAGCACCCCTACGCTTCAGTTACCGAGCTGGTGCCATGCTGCCTCATCTCTAGAGCCTGCCCTATCTATTCAATTTCCATTGCAAGAAAATAATTGTTATATACACGAGAAAGAGAAGGGGACAAGAGATATATTAATCTAAATTTATATTAGAAATGATTCCCTGGACATTGATTTCTATTTTACTGAAAAGTTTTCATGCTCCTTAATAAATTTAGAAGTACCTTGGGTTTTCTTTTATTTGAATTACAGTTTACTTAATTCATAAAATCAATCATACAGAGGGTTATACATTGAAGCTGTGTCAGAATTACTCACGAGACATCCTCTGATTCTATACAGCCTATGATAGCTGCCACAAAGATGCTGTTTAATGCAAAAATTTGCTATTTAAAATTATTTAGTGGAGACTAAGATAAACAGCTATTAATGCAACGGATTGGTTAAAAACCAACCAACCAATCAATCATGGTTCACTTATTGCCAAATTTTATATGTATTGCAGACACTATCAACAGTGGTAATGCTACACGAGAGTTAAAGAACGGAGAATAAAAACCATGTTTCTGACATTTATTACAGGGCCAGCTCAAGATGCTTTGGCGCCCTGAGCCAGCTTTCGATTTTGCATCCCACCCCCCCGAGGAGGGGGGGCGGTGGAACCCAACCTCCTCTCCAGGCCAAGCAGCTGGGCGGGGGGGGGGAGGAAACAGGACAGTCCAGAAGCCGGGCTTCACTCTCCCACCCCTCCCCTGGGCTGCCTGTTCCTCCCTAGGGGCAGGAAGGGCCAGCCCAAAGGAGGGGTGAGAGGGAGCCTGACCCACTGGCTGGCCCACTCCACCCCTGTGGGCAGAGTGACTATGTTGGGGAGCAGTGGGAGTGTGGGTCCAGCTTTTGGGCCAGCCAGCCCCATCCCTGGCATGGCACTGAAGCTGCCCTTAAGCTAATGATGCCCCGAGCCAGGGCCTCATTTGCTTATGGGTTGAGCCAGCCTTGATTTATTATCATGTGTGCAGATGGCTGTCTTTTATACAAGAATGTACTCCCTTCCAATAAATCTGCAGAGAGTTAAATAAATGTCTTAAGGGAATCTACCTAATAAGCAGAGAAAGGTGCCAACATACCTTTTTTCCCCTCCAAAAAAGTGTTCTAAAATACGTGTTATTTATAAACAAACAAACATTCTCAGTTTTAACTTTATGATGTATATATTAGCTACCAACAACAATATTTCTAATAATAAACAGAATAAAGATAAGCAAATGTTTCTTTAAATCTCTTTCTCAGAATATGGAAAATACCTGTGCCTTGACATTTAAGCTTTCAGCACAGCATTAAACACTCTCCAGTGCAAACAAAAAAAAGAAAAAAAGGAAGAAGAACTAACTAGTATAATATGTTTAACATTTACACAGTAAATACATACTAATGCTAGACATACTATTTCAAGATACCTCTAAAATGTAATACGTATGTGGCTCTCTACCTTTCCAAGCTACTGTACCCCTTTCAGGAATCTAATTTGTCTTGTCTACCCAAGTTCACCTCATTTAAAAATTACTTGCTTATAAAAATCAGATATAAAAATACAAAGAAGTGTCACAGCACACTTATTGAAAAATTGCTTACTTTTTCATTTTTATCATCTTTTAAAAGAAGTCAATTGGAATATAAATATTGTACTTGCATTTCAAAGTATGATATATAAAGCAGCATAAACAAGTCAGTCTGTATGAAATGTTAGTTTGTACTGGCTTCACTAGAGCTTTTGATGTAGCCTGTTGTAAAATTAGGCAAATATCTAGACGAGTTAACCTAAGTGCTGGAAGACCTCGATATACCTTGAGGGATATGCATACCCCTGGTTGAGAACCACCATGCTGGAGAACAACTTCTACTCACAGAAATAAGGAAAATACAAACAAGGAGTCCTATGACACTTTAAAGACTAAAAAAATAAAAAAATAATCAAATGGGCTTTCGTGGTTTGGTTAGGTTATCTGAAAAAAATGCAAGACTTTAGTATTTAGTATCTTTTATCTGAGGATCTCGGAACACTTGCAAACACTGATTAAGTCTCAAAAAATTTCTACAAGGTAGAAAACAAGATCCATTCACAGAGACAGAGAAAAGTGTTCAAAACTTCCAAGCCTAAAACCCCACAAGAAATGGAACATAGACTTGAAAGTTACTTAAGGGGCACCTGAAAATTTTACTGTACTTTATGAATTGGGCATTTACTGACAAGTAACAGCAAAGCAATGAATAAATTTAATAACATCTGGCATTAGGAGAGAATGGAAAGTTTAAAAATTGATTTTAAGAGTTAGATTTGGTTTATTTCAACTGAGCAGTTGAAACGCTTCTGTGAATATATTTCGTGGGTGGAGAATGGGGGGATGGGTTATACGACAGGAAGAGACAGAAAAGAATGAATCAGACTATTTTAAGACCAGCCACCAAGGTTTTGCCATCTGATCCTTTGTAAGGATGGCTACTTTCGAACCTCTCTTCTCACCTCATTTGAGTGATCCTACGAAATATTATTTAAGCTAAGTTTTCTAACATCCAAAATGTCTCCCCCCATTCTCCTTCCTCATCTCCATTACTCTTTCCCATCTTGACCCAGTGGACTACAGATAAAAATCTACAAATGTGTCTAATTCCTATTAACTTCCAGTATTTTTTAAATTCTACCATACAGCTACATTCTGTCAAATCTGTGTACCACCATCCTCCTTTGGAGTGTGTTCCACTGATGGCTTTTATTCCACCGTATTCATTTTGTTGTTTAAATTTTTTTATTAAGTTTACTTCAGTTTTCAACCAGCTGCGTAATATTCAGCAGAAAATAAATTATTCTGATTGTGAAATTGGATGTCTATCAATTTCTTTCTAAAAGTAACAAATCCTACCTGTCTGAGTAAGAACCACAGTGAAGCCTACTCAGAAGAAGATTCTTAATTTTATGAAGTCAAGCACATGTTCTAAAATCAGGTCAATACAGATTCATGTGCCCTCCTTTTTCCTCATGTTCCCCATTTTTGCTCTTTTACCTTTGCTTTTCAGTCTATTTTATTGAACAAAAACTGAAAGCTAGAATTTATATACTAGCACACTTTCCACACAAGGTGTTACAACATGGTTTCCTGAAACATCTTTCCTTTCCACAGCTTATCATATTGAGTCTAATCTATGTCATGAAAGCACACCAATCATTATATGGTGGTATCCAATATCTACTTATTACACTATCAACTTTGAGGGAAAGGTATAGTTATTGTTCACACTCGGAAACAGAACTGGCAATACAATCTGAAGTCTTAAGTTTTGGTCTCTGGTTGATCTTATTGTAGGAGACGGCTGTCCAGCACCCTAGATTATGTAAATTGGTGGCATCAAGCACTGTCTACACACAAAGTTACAACAGTTTACCTAAAAATCAGTTTTAAAACAATTAAACTAGTTTTTTCTTAAAGCACAAAAAAGTCCTCACATTCTTATAGAAATAATTGCATCAATTTAAATATTGGCTTATATCAATTTAGTTTAAGCAAATTCCTTAATAAATTTAGCTAACGTGATACATTTTTAAATTGAAACAAGATGTCCCCACAGGGATTTGCACTTGTTCAACTACATTTAACTAAACCATATGGTTTAGTTAAAAACAGAATAAGTTCACATGTTGCCAAAGCCTTAATCTTTTTTCCAGTTTACCTCAAATACCACTATAACTGAAATCCTCTGTTAGCAAAGGGCCAGGTTGTGAAAAGAAATGAAGAGTGAACTGGAATTTCCCCTTTAAAAATGAGCCATTTGGTTGATGCTGAATGAGAATATGCCTCATGTGAAAAAAACCCACACTTCACTTGCTTTATCTAGTTTTTGGAACAAGGATTTTGGATTTCAGTGGAAGTTAGGTACCTAAATACTTTTGTGGATCCAGCTATTAGTAGGTTAAATCTTTTTTTCCCCCAAAAGAACTGAACACAAAACAGAATTCCAGTACTCAAAAGGTTACCATTTTATTTATAAAGAAAAAACAAAATGAAAAAATACTCAGTAATCAAAAAAAAAAAAAAAAAAAAAAAACCAAACCCAAAACAACTCCTGTGGCACTTTTAAAAACTAACAACTTTATTTAACACATTAATGCATTCAATAAATTTTTAGTCTGTAAAGTGCCACAGGACTCCTTGTTTGTTTTGCTGAAATACATTAAGACGGCTACTCCTCTGCAAGTTGACAAACAGCTTCTACACCACTAATGTAAAAAAGTTTGCACACCAAGAGACAACATAATCTATAATAGAATTTGTCTTGCTAAAAACAAAGAAGCCTTACTAGGACAACCAAAATACTACAAAGTTTGAATGCAAGACAAATTATAACTGATTTCACTTTGTAGAGAAACATTTCCTGTAGTGACACTTGAAAGCAAAACAGAAATTACAGACACTCAGCAGGATATTAATCAAATGTTTGTTTCCAGAACTGCTAATGAGCCTAAGACAGACAACTTTCTCAAATAAAACTGAATAAATCACAATTTTATTTATTAGCTGTAGATATATATTGTAAAGGAGATTTAAAGAAAATCTCAAAAGCTAATTTCTCAACCCTTATGTCCTAATTTTAGACACTAGAGAAACATTTTGAGTTTCAAAACCTATCAACTTCTTGCTTTCTCTTCCCCACAAAAATTTTTGATTAATCCCATAAAATATTGTTCAAGCTAAGTTTTCTAAAATCAAAATTTATGAAGGAATAAAGATCATCTCCAAACCCACTCCAACCAATCCCTCGACCTACTTTCTACCACCAAAAAAAATCTGAAAAAATCAGTATATATGCTAATATTTCAGGCACTGTAATAAGAACTGTGTGGGCACTGCACCCCCATGGGTCTCTTACACAACTGTGCCACAAGTAGGAAAGCGCAAGTTGTTCACTGTCCTTCCAAAGGCATTTTTTGAAAATGACGACTTTAACTTTGTAACTTTCATGAGATATAGAAGATACTCCATTTTTAAAAAAATGATATTCTCTCACCCATGCAGCTCATTCTTCCAGAGACATTAGCAGTTCCCATGATGTTTCATATACTTCTATGGGTAATACAATGGAACCCACAACACATCTAAAAAACAGAATGATGGTTTTCAAATTTGCCTATTGTAAATTTTCTGCATTGATGGAATTTCCTTTGTTTTTAAAGAAAACGAGAGAGTGGAAATATGGTATACTCTCTTGGCCAAGAGATCTCCAGGATAAACTATGTCACATACCTGTGAATCTTATAAGCCAGGTAGAATTACATGTTTAGTGACTGACAGTGTTTCTGTAGAGCTGATTAATTCACTGAGTATTTTACTGTGTAAATGAGTTAGGCAAGTGGCCACATATGACGACTTCCCTGAGCTGTACGTTCTAGTTTAGAAAGAGGATACCATGCAAAATGGCACATCATTGCACAATGCAGTTTTTCAAGGGGCAATTATTCAGTCAAATGTACACTGACTTTTCATTAGACTATTAGACACTTCATGGTGAATGATATTTCCATACCAAAGTTCAACTTATTTCAGTGCTAGAGTTGACCAAATGAGACCTTAATCTTTTTTAAATATCCCCACAGAAGCTGAAATATTTTCATCTATCTTTTTAAAAACAGTATCACATTTATGTGGATGCCAGAATTAGGCAATTGCATAACAAAAACCAAATTTCTGAACATAACACATATGCAACCTTAACTGGAATACAGTCTTTACAGGCACCACTACTATAATACTTTATAAAAAACACACACAGCTATTCCTTACAAAAAAGTCACCATGACTTAGAATAAATATCAAACTGCTCCTGCCTTTTCAGCTACAATGATTCCAGTGGTAGAAAATTTAAATATGGATTTAAAATGGAAAGGAGAAGAAGTGAATTTACGTTTAGTCTGTCACAAGTATTACGTCCCTTTCTACTTCCTTCAGGCGTAGGTAGTTCTAGCTTCATGTACGTGAGCTTACCTTGTGGCCTGATCCTGAGAAGTACTGAGCACCTCAAGTCAAAGCGCTGTGGGCGCTGAGTCAGCCTTTCTAATTTTTATACCCCAAAACAACAATTAGCTTTCCCCACCAATATCAACACCAATTTCAGTTCCAGCTAGTACAGCATATAAACTTGTAAACTGGACTGACAAAATCCCTAATAATTAGTATTAAGTTCTAATCGCGTATAGAGTTGACACATATGCCACAAAAAGATGGCAGGTCAGTAGGAGAGCTTTTAGACAAGCATTCAGACTGTTTTCTTTTAGGCCCCTTTTGAAACACCAAATCCTTTGGTAGTATGGTGCTGGGGAATTATTTGGCAAAAGGAAAAGAAAAGAAAGAATTCCATCAGATTCAATCCACACAATTATTATGCAGAAAACTGTGAAGTACAGTAGGAAAACAACATTAACAGATGTGGTCAGACCTAATTTATTACTATTATTGTTGTCAATACTACAGAAAAGTTTTCAGTCAAGTAGAGTTTTGGGGAGTGGGGGATCCCACATGTGGTCTCAGACCTTTATTGGACAACTGGTGTCATGGATTCCATTGAGATATGGGTTTATTTGCTTTTTAGTATACAACACTGTAGCTCACTCAATGAGCTTTCAAATGAGCAAAAGATAAACATGAAACTTAAGGGCAATATAATTTGATATATAGTTACCATATTTATACTTCTAATTCAAGATTTAAAATATATTCTCCTCTACTGTACTTTGTTCAGAGGAATATGTCAACACTGAGTAAACTGACTTAAGCATAAGTGTTTTCTGCTACTCCTGAATATAAACCTAAGTATTACAGTAGCTAAAGAAAGCAAGCACTTTGACACCCTAAGAACCTGCACACTCAAGAAGTACTCTCCAAATGGAACGCCAGGAACTCTAAGTCAAAATATAAAAGACAATTAAATCACAACAGTGCTTCATCATCACCATTTGATCTAGTTCCACATAAAACTGGGGGTTGGATTTAATTTGTGGTTGCTGTCTATACTGTTCACTGTTCTGTTTGAGCTCTTTACAATGAATTCACTATAAACATATAAAAATAAAAACAAATCACCCAAACAATGGGAATCTTCTTTCCACTTAAGAAAAACTGTGATTGACAGTTTTATCGCCTTAAAATATTGAACCCAAATCTATGCAACAATTGGAAATGTCAATCAAACTTTGATTTGTAAAAATAGATAGTCTGCCACAGTAGCTGGAAAACCTTGCACTTGTTGAGACGGTCTATATGACTCTTTAAAACCACCATAAAATTCAAATTTATGCACTTTAACATTATAGCCAGGACACTAACAAAAGCAAGACCATTAAAGCTACTGCTGACTTTCTATCCTTTACTTGTTCTGTTATGCCTAGTACCCAGGAGTCTCTTATCAGTTTAATGTTATACGGCATGTACAGGAACAGCCCTCCTGGTAAACAGATCTGCAGACTGCCAGAAATGTGTGTGTACATTCCAATACATCTGAATTTATTTCCTTCTTAGAAAAAGGGCAAGAGAAAATATCTAAAATTCACCAGATTTTAATAAAAACTCTTCAACAGCTCCTAGGCCCCCGGAATATTTTAAATATACTCCTGTAGGGAAGGGAGGAGTGGAAGCTGTTCCCTGCTTCCTTTTCTTCTTCCCATTTCCTGTTAAGTTCAAGTACTTAGTGCACTGTCTTTCTTATGCAGTAGTTGATGGCATCATCAACAGTGCAGGGAGCTACTGTCCTTCAACTGTATTTGTTATCGAAGGTGGGCGAGGCAATATTATTGGACTATCTTCTGTTGGGGAGACAGATAAGTTTGCAATAACTGGCAAAGAACTTTGAGTTTAGGATTTAGGGAGAGATTTGAGCTCTGCAGAGTCCAAACTCAGTGCAACAGAGGAATACAAAAAGGAAAGATGGTTGTTGTCTCTTTTCTGCTCTTCTAACTGTAGACCAGCTGGAAATCTAGCATTATGGATTGGGGTGTTGGGGCTGGTAGTGGGTCTGAGCAGCTGTACTGATAGAAGAACCAGGATGAGCATCAGACCCAACTGCCAGTTACTACAGCCAGGTGTCAAGCCAGAACCAGGACCAGGAATCAAAGGTGAAGGTCAAAACTGAGGTCCGATACTAAATGCCAGAGCCCAGGCTCAAGCTGAAAACAGGGTCAGAAGTCAGAGGCCAGGGGTGGAGCCAGGGTGGGTCACTGAGGATTGGAGCAAGGTGTAAGGGCAGGAAGAGAGGCAAGGATAAAGCATTGTAGGAACAAGAGAAAAGACAGGGTAAAGGCAGGCACCAGGAGCGGAGCAGGAACAGGGCTGTGTGCAGGAGGCACACACAAGTAGGGTCCAACGTAGCCACAACAGGAAACCACCTTGTTGCTCAGACAAACTTCCTCTTTCTGTTCCTACTCCTGCAAATAACACAGTTGGACCAAATAAGTAGAGCCAGGCAATACTCCAGTCAGACCTCCCATGGGTAGCTCATTGACTAGGGCTATTGTCCTAGCTGCTCCTCAGCCCACACATCATCAGTAGTCATTAGGTTGGAGGCAAGGATGCGGCAGCTGTCTGGGGATGCCCAGACCTCAGTTCAAGATCTGGGACATCACACCCAAGTGATCCCAAGCATTATTTAGAAATCACTTAAGAAACGCTCTAGTGAGTCTAAACTATGCGAGCTGCAGCAAACTCACAGGGATTGTGCCCCACATCAGACAAACCAGCTATGCAGAGGGGTACTAGGTCTTAATAGGTCAGCCTGCTAATTAATGCTTATCTACAGGCTATTGCTTTGGGAACCTCCCACCGTTAGACTAAAAATGCTACATCTCAGCTGCTAGTGGGTGCAATAACTGGACATAATTACAGCTAACAGGAACGCAAGAGAGATAAAGTTCAACAGACCACAGTCTGCGATCGAATGCACTGATGCCCAAAGGTGTAAAATATATTTTAATAGTAAAGGGACGGGGAAAATAATGGCAGTAGTATAGCATTCTCTAGCTGGCACAGCCAACACCTTCTGGTACTTCACAGGAAGACTGGTAGTCAGACACAGTGCTGGGCTCCTCTACCTCTCCAGCAGCCACAGCACATTAAGGAAAGCTAAAAATATATTACTTTCTTAAAATTACTTTTCCATACAAGGGACTGTTGTACTTCAACTCTAAGAAATGTATACCTTCAAGAGGGCTAATACTTGAGGCTGGGGAACAGGGGAAATCACTACTTACAACAAAAGACGTTTTCTTTTTCAAAGTGTAATTCCTCTTTCATAATCATCCTACCGGTCTCAAATGAATCCTCCCTTAACTTGTCGTCTTCTCCCTCCAAAATAGTATATCACGGCTATCCTCCCAAGGGTGGAAACTAGTGCTAAAATATATTCTGAACCTGAAATTGCCTGTGGAGAAAACAGGGGAAGGGGAACGGAAAGAAAGAGTGCTACAAAAGCGCTCTAAAAAAAAAAAAAGGCAGCAAGAATTTTTTTTATTAACCACTACCTGTAACCCTTTCCTCTCTTTTAGTAAGCACCAAAAACACTCACAGAAAAGTGTATTACTAGTAAAAGAGTCTGAAACTGTTCAGTGGCAAAATTAACTTCCACGTGAGCTAGCAAATAAAAGTAGCATTAAAGTTTCCAATTTGCCTAGATCACAGACAACAGCATTTATAGTGACTCTACCCTTTAATAAAGCTTTTTATTTTTAATTAACTAAGATCATTTAAGGAAGGAGTCGTACCAGCTATTCTGAAAATCACATCCTATAAGTACAGCTGTATCCACAGGGAGAAATTTACATAAACCTGATATAAAGTGCTAGATAATTATTTGATAGCCACTACTTGACTATAAGTACATAATAGGATTATGGTTCTGACTAGAAAGGTCTAAGACACAGATCAAAGTACAGGTCAACTAAAAAAGTACAGCTCTCCTAATGAAGGAAAGCTGCTGCCTTGGGATAGCTGCCTTCATTAATTTATGGGAATAGCAAATTTTAATAAAAAGAGAAGGTCAAGTTCTGCTAGATATGACTAAATGAAGGAAATTTGTTTCCAAGTAATAGAGCATTAGGCAACACAGTTGAGAAATATTTGTTTCTTTACAGAGAATTTACTGTTAATCATTTTCCAAAAACTATTGCTCTGAGTCTTTATACCCTCCCTCAACATTGCCTTTCAAAGAAATTATCCAGAGAAGTGAATCAAATATTCCATAAACCCATTTTTTCTAACACTAATTAATGCATTTATTTTCCAAGAGGATGCCAGCAGATTGAAAGCACAAGAGATTATATTCTACACAAAACAGGTCACGCCTAATGTCAGGAATTTGAGAGTAATAGAACTGATCTTTAAAATTAGTCATTTAAAACTTAATGGATGACTCTTTTGGTTTATCTTTCAAAGAGAATGAGCAGACCTACTTTACTAGACCTGTGGCAATTTTCAATGTTATAATGTGCTGACTTTTCTGATACTTAAATAGCAACAGAAAGATTGATTGGGGAAACACATCTACTAAATAACACGATATTTACGATAAGATGATTTGGACTATGCAGAGAAAGCATCACTGCACCAAAAGGCCACAACACACACAAAATCATTAAGGAGTCACCTAGGTGTCATATATTGAAAGGCTCTTCCATCTCCTCACAGGAGATCTCAATGTACCAGAAAACAGGGGACAATATAGAATCATAGAATCCTAAGGTTGGAAGGGACCTCACAGGTCATCTAATCCAACCCCCTGCCAGAGGCAGGACCACTCCCACTAAACCATCCCAGTCATGGTTTTGTCCAGCCGGGCCTTAAACACCTCCAAAGATGGAGACTCCACCACCTCCCTTGGCAGCTCATTCCAATGCTTCACCACTCGCCTAGTAAAAAAGTTCTAATATCCAGCCTCGACCTCCCTAAATATACAATGCAAATTAAATGTACCACATTTCTTGTACCAGAATCTACAGACCTCTCCTCAAAAGCAAGGGTTAATTATGTATAACTCTTGTAATTAGATGGGGGGGGTATTAAAATGTCCAAGCAACAGAGCAGACTGCTCTTTACTATATATACACATAGTCGTACCTCACACATTATCAGTTTATAATAATACAAACAATTTGATACTGAAACTATGGCCTTGAAGGCTGGCTGTGGGCTATAACAAGAACCTACCAACCCCACTTCCTCCAAACCACAGGATGGACATCATTGGTTTAGGTTCTAAGCTTAAGAACCTTTGTTCTCCGTTTCCTTGTATAGGCTGATTCAATGCACACCAAAGTCAGTGTAAAGAAAACCAGTGACTTCGGATCAGGCAAGCCCTATACAAGTAATAGCAAAAGATGCAAGGAGTTTGATGCAGTTTCTGAAATGGAAAACTTCACCACCCCCCCCATTTTTTCCATCCACAGTGATCAAAATAACTCACTTAAAAACACATAACAAAAAATATAACTCATGTAATTATTCAATACACATCAACGTCAATGACCTTTGCTAAATGAAAGCACTGAATTCAATACAACTCATGTAATTATTCAACATACTTGGAATTCAATTGAGCTACACTGATGTAAAAGAGCACAAAACTAGGACCTTTAGATCAAGTTGTGCCATCTTTATTTTGTAGTTCTCTTTTCAAGTAACTGATGGACTTTCAAGAGTTGTATTGAATAATGAAAAAATATTTTTAATACTTCCCTGAAGAATTCTAGTCTTTGCAAGATCTTTAAGGATTTGGTAAGCATACACATTAACACAAGCATGTCTGCTTTTGATTATGTTCAGCATAGTTTCCATATAGAAACTAACATAAAATTTCACCAGGGATTTACTTTGTTTAACCAAACACCCATCTAATATGATAAACATATGTAGATATTTTCCTACATCACCTTTATAGGTCATATTATATATAAGAGAAAGAACCGATGAAACTTTTACACATGCATCAGCTACTTCCCTCCCTCCAACACTGACCACTTCCCTCTTCCCTTTGTCCCTACTCCTTGAAGTCTCACTTTGACTGGTGATCGTATGTCAGATCAGAATAATAATGAAAGGAAGATTTACACCAGGAAGGTGGGGAACGGGAAATATGAAAAGCTTTGAATGGTGAGACCTATTAGACTGTGGAAGTCTTTCCCACAGAAAACTGTCGAAGCTTCTTAACTGTCAAACTTTAAAAATGCATAAATGTAAGCCTTAACAAATATCAGAACAATTTTGCAATAGTCTCTAAACAAGTAAACAACCTAATATCTCCTCTGTCTCTAACTCCTCAGTATCCAGCCACAATGCCCAAAGAACACTTCAATCTTTCTGCTTAAATTGTCTGCAATAACAAAATTGTGAAGTGGTGACTTTTAAAATAACATTAGGCTTCAGAATCAACACATCACTAAAGTGAATGAAGTAATTTGCATCTCAGACTTATTTTCAGATCTATTTGCATATTATAAGACAATGCATCGATCCACATTCAGTAGGTTATATTCACAACCATAATACACAGAAATGTAATGTTTTATAAATAAAATCTTAAAATTCTAGAGGAATGGATAAAAAACAGACAGACATTCTACATAACATTCAGTACTTTTCCAATATTTTGAGCTGCTTTACAAAACCATATGAAAGAACCATTAAGAATTTCAGCAATAACTTCTTAAACTTTTCTATACAAGAGTTAATTCAAATCCATGTATGATTAAATTAAATTACAGTTACATTTAGTTATACTTGTTCTTCATTTGTAACTTCCCTATTTCAAACAAAACTAATGCATTCTTTCTCCAATCCAAGTACTCACTCTTGAAAGCTGAAACCTGAACAGATACTTAGAATAATTTCATTGTTTGTTTGAGGCAAATCATAGTCAAGTTACTCACCTGAGAAACCATAATGGTTTTAATGAGACTACTTACATCAAGTATGCAGTGTTCAGAGCCACACACCTAGGAAAACTGGCCAAAAGGGGGAAGGAGGATCATAAAAAAATTCAGTATGGCAGATCATAACATTTAGGAGCCCAAAATCCAGGCTAAGTGACATCTTACATCAGTCAAATTAAAAACAAAAACAAGAATCTTCATAAGTCAGAGGTAGAATGTAGCCTTCATTGTACTGCTAATATTTTACCTTGCACAAAACACTAACAGGTTTTCTTTAGAAAGAAAGAGTCTTTGCCCCCAGAACTACTCAAAGATAAATATCACTCCAGTAGCAAAATTACCAACCACTCAGCATTTCAGAGATGATTATGTTAACTAGAGAAAGTCTATTGCCAAAACAAGTCAGCTGAAAAGAGTATCTAGAAAATTTTATACTCGTGTGCATGCGCGCACATGCACGTGTGTAATTTGCTCATACACACACAGCTGTATGCATGCAGATGTATGCTTTTATCGTAGAGCATTCTACACACTTGAAGAATAATATTTCCACATGTCACTAGTTTCTCATTTCTTTCTCTCTCTCCTTTATTCTTTAAACAACAAACAGCTAAAATTCTGCTTCCTATCAGACAGTAACACTGGGGAACAAGAAGCAAGGAGCACTGTTCAGACGGCAGCACCTGCAGACATCAAAGCCATATTTTTGAAATGTGGCATGCCTCAGCTGATGCTTGTGTGTATTTATCACAAGTACCATATTACATATTGTTTTTAATTGCAGTGCTCCATGAAATCCCCAGTCTAGGAATGGGAACTCATTGTGTTAGGCACCGAACAAACACAAAAGATCACATAGGCAGGCTCTGCCTCAAAAAGCTCAAGTTCCCCCTCTTCAAGAGTCTGGCAAAGTGGGATTCTCCCATGAAAGCTCATGTGATAAATTTGTTAACCTTTAAATGCCACCAGACTTCTTGTTTGTTTTAATGTCTAACAAGTGATGTATGGGGAGATGGAAGAGAGATGAGGACAGTTAAAATATAAGTCATTGGCTATATCTGCACGTTTTACATTGTTTATTGTTACTCCTTTTCAACCTGAGTAACTAGTCAAAGTTCAGCATCCTGGTGATGTTCCCATTGATGACAGACCTGGTATTTCCTCTGAAGTAATCTTATTTATTTACACATATCGTACAAGGTCCTGTCTCTCCAAACATAAGAGGAACCAGAAACAAAAGAGGAATTTCTTATCTTACATATTCAAACCTTTTTAGCCAATACCAGACCCTGAAAAAATTCACTCTCTAGCTTTTTCCAAAGCCACAAACCATGTTCACAATGTGCTACTGCCTTTTTGCTTTTCTCTTATCCACACCCTCACTTGTCTTTTTCACATACAGAAACACACATGCACCTAGACAGCAGAATACCCAGTCAAAGTCACTGTAGTTTCCAGGCATACTCTGTTTGGCCCTGTTATCAGTGTGGCCCCCTTAACGGTCTCACATTTTAAGCAAAAGACCCAAAGCATTCAGATATCAATTTTAAGTAGATTTTAACTCATCTTGTAACATTATTGTTAATGCTGCAGCAACACACATTATAGAAATCACTTCTACAAAGGAAAGTGACCGTCCATGTAAGCCATTTAGGCCAACAAGAAATATATAGTTCAAAAGTAGCTTTAATCAGCTTTGTCATACGGTCACTGTCAGAAAAAGTCACATCTCAAAGCAGCTTGACTGAAATATTTTTAAAATATAAACTAGACAGAAATTTAGCTTGTAGGCTCAAGCCTCTTTAAAACATAATTTATAATCATTAAGCGTTTACAAGTGGCAAGAAGCATTTCCCATCACATATAACATCAGAGATGTTCTGCCACCTAAAACAGGCATCACTTTCTTTCAAAAGCCAAACAACTAAATGAAGACTAAGAACAGTGTGATTAAAAATCTTAATGCTTTACACCTCTGAGCTGCTGTGACTGCTGTTATTTGATCAAGACATGCAGGTGGATGAATGACAGACATAGGGATGCATTTAAATTAATCAAGTTGTGGCCCACCACTTAACAGTGATGAAGGGCACTATGCTCCACTTTTACATTTCCGGCATTTCACCACTCTCACATTTCAGGCATTTAACAGGGTCTAGCACAGAGTTACAGGAGTCTCGCCATATAACCAACTTGGAATACAACTCCTCAGCCTGCACCTATGATTCACCTAACTTCTGAATTCTTTTGCCCACCTTCCCTCCCCCAGCGAAAAGGATGGAGTAATTAGAAGCTTTCAGTGAGGGACCATTTTCTTCCAAGGGCATATCTACACTACCTTTTAAAATTGAGCTAACTTACACCACTCAGGGGTATGACAAAGAGACCACCTGAGCAACCCAAGCTACAATGACCTCAGCACTGCCCATGTTGGTGGGAGACACTTTGCATCTTCACCACATGCACTACAGCTGCACAGCTGTGAAATATAGCACTTCTAGTGTAGACCTACTCTAAGACTTCAGGGTCTCCCCTTTTTCTAAAGGCACAAGGTCCAACAGCAAAACCCTGGGTTTCTTTCACTTCTGGGAACCAGCCTTTTCAATATTTACCTACTCCAGATTCCAGTCACGAGTTGTGATGAGTTAAACAGTCTTACCCTTCAAATATTAAAATTTTCAAGTCCTACGCCTTTCAAGCTAATTGTGCTTCCATATTGCTTTAAGGAAGGCAAGAAAAACTAATAAAAACAAAGGGCCTCACCAACTTGGCCTGACAGGAAATATTCCTTCTAGATACAAAGCAAATGATCGGTCAGACTTGCAACATCAAAAAATCCCACAATAAAATAGCTCTTGTATTACAAATAAAGGGCATTGGGCTCTTAAGAAGCAACAAACTTTAAAAACCTTAGGACAAGTTTCAGTAGACCAGAGGCTGAGGGATGGCACGTGAAAGCCAAATCAATACATCCACAGCCTGGCCAATGGAAGGTGAAAGGACCCCAAGAAGAGGAGAGTCCCAGCTTTTACTGCACCAAGCCATGCTCCTTCAGTTCCTCCGTCTTCCAGGCATTTTCTCTCATCACTGCTGCTCCAAACAACGGTCACTCCCTTGGAGCTGTGGGGATGCATTTTGGGGTTCTGGTATGCCAGCTGCCAATTTACTGATACACCTGTCATGACGACTTTGAATTACTTCCTATTTTACTGACAAGCTAATAGAATGTGCTACTGATGAAGGACTTACCAAGACTGTTGTTGAAAACTGGCTTCTTGTAATTAACCCTTGCATCCCAAGTCAACTGTTCACTGAATTGCTGTTTCATACTATTCCCATCACTGAATAACATTCCCAAGTTACTGGAAAATAATGGAAATTTACAGTACCCAAAGCAGTCCACCAAACAATGGAACCCTATAATAACTAATATTTTGTTTTTGTGTTACTTACATAGGGCAAGACTGTGAACCCTCTACTTACTAAGCAATTACTCACACGGAGCAGTCTCTCTGACATCACAGCAAGTTCTTACTTATTTAGATACTATGTAATCGAGAACAAAAAGTTCATGCTGGTCTCCATGAGTTTGTTCAGCTAGACACTCCCAAGCATGACTCACTTACAGATTCTACTGCCATGAATATTCAGTAAATAGCTTGTCAGCAGTACTGTGAATTAGATTGGGCTTCATTAACACAGACTAATAAATGAGGAGTCTTGTGGCAATTCTAAAGAATAACATTTATTTATTGCATGAGTTTTCTTAGGCTGATGGTATTTTCCTCCCCTTCTCATCAAGTAAATAATTTGCTATACACCATCTCCTACATCAGACAATAAATTAAAAGAGGAGTGTCTGCATGCACTGTTTTCCCATATGCAGACCGTTGAGCTTTTCAGAGCAAAGACTGTCACTTCCTATGCATTTGTATAGCACTTAGTCCAGGAATGCCTTAATCTTTATTGGGGTACTGAGGCTTCCTGCAGTAAACAATTAGTAATATTATAAACAAGGAGTCTAGTGGTACTTTTAAAAAGACTAACAAATTTATTTATTGCATGAACTTTTGTGGTAGAGAATCTCACTTCATCAGACCTTGAAGATAATATTATGCTTACACTAATTCAGTTAGTAGTCTCATTTTAGATCATGTAAGTAAGTGCTATGAAATCTATAACGTACCAGAAGTAATAAAACACAAATTATTCATACTATATCCATTCCAAAAATGAAGATGGGACAGATAGCGGGTAATTTTTAAAAAGTACATTCCTTTCAACAGAGGCAGCCTTTGGGTATCGGGGGCCCTAGGTGAAGGTCCCTTGGGGGGGGCCCCCATAGGCCCATGCCCCCCCAGACCAGGCTCCTCTGCCCCCACATTGCTCCAGCTCTCTGCTGCCAGCCCCAGCCACCAGCTCTTCCTGTTGCCAACTGAGGCAGACACAGCTTTTGGGGTAGGCGAAGTGGAGATAGGGACCCATGCGTGCACCTGCTTCACCTACCCCAAAAGCCATCTCTGCCTTTCAAGATGCACATCACTGTTTCAAATCAAGTTCAGAGTAGCCATGGCTGGAAATCTTTACCAAATGTACTACTTCTGTCCTCTGAAGAGTCAAGCGTAGTCAGAGGCGTTTTCCTCAACAGTACAAAATAAAAGATTGCCTTGTCTGAGCTGAGCATAAGCAAGGAAAGGTCCAGCTCACCAGGATTTTCTTTAAAAAGCTATGAGCACATAAAAATAGGGTTGTAATGGAAGTTAATTTAACTTTAAGCTTTTAAATCAGCAAAAGATATAATGGGAAAAAAACAAGACAGTCAAAAGTTCCTAGTGGACTTTCAAAAGATACTCCCAACCACTTGCAATTTCCTTAAGCGTTGGTGAACTGCTAACTACACAAAAGAAACTCACCTTAATGTTAAATGTGATATTTAAAACAAGAGTATTTTTTATGCTCTTTCCACTACATTAGCATCTGTGGAGTTGTTAGACAGAAGCCCCTAAAAAGATAGACTTTTCTTTTGATTCAGCAGGTCCAGCTAACTTGAATCCAACAATTTCAAAATAGATGATGGAGTTCACTTGTCCATTCATATCTTCAATAAGGCTTGGAGCACTGGAAAATTCCAAATGACTGAAAGAAAGCTAATGTTGCTCCAATTTTAAACAATGGGAAATGGGATGACCTGGGTAATTACGGGCATTCAACCTGACATGGATCCTGGGCAAGAGAGAAAGAGCAGCTGATCCAGGATTCAATAAAGAATTAAAAAAGGGTAATGTAAGGAAAGCCAATCATAGTATGGCTTTATGATATACAGATCCTGTCTAACAAAGTGGGATTTTTCTCCCATGAAGGCTCATGTGAAAAATATGTCTGTTAGTCTTAAAGTGCCACACGACTTGGTGGTGAGTTTTTTTTGTTTTTGGTTTTTTTTTTTTTTTTTTGCTGGACTAGGCTAACATGGCTATCCCTTCAGAACCTCTCAAACTAACCTGATATGCTTTTTTTTTTTTTATTTTATTAGATTACAAATTTGGTTAAGAAAAGTGCTAGTGTTGACATAAGGCATTTGACTAGGTATCACATGACATTTTGGTTAAAAACTAAAATATAAAAATTAACATGCATCATAGGTGCTGGGACTATGGGTGCTGGTGATGCTGCCACACTCCCTTGCTTGAAGTGGTTTCCATTAAATACAGGATTTACAGTTTTGCTCAATTTCCAAAAGGATAGCTGTATTAGTCTAGTTCAGCAAAACAAACAAGGAGTCCTATGACATTTTTAAAGACTAAAATTTATTTAATCGCAGGTGCTTTCATGGGAGAAAAACCCACTTCAGACACTTTGAAGATGGGGGGGGGATCTTACATTCTTACTTACAAAATGAGGATACCCCCATTTGCAGAGAATCCGCAAATTTTTCTCACGAAAGCTCATGTAATAAATAAATTTGTTAGGCTTTAAAAGTGCCACAGAACTCCTCGCTTGTTTTGCTGAACTAAACTAATATGGCTACCCATCTGAAACAAGTATCACTGTTCGAGTTTGTAGATGACATAAAAATTGGGAGAGTCGTAAATAATGAAAAGAACAGGCTACTGATTC
This sequence comes from Podocnemis expansa, assembly GCA_007922195.1. Taxonomy (NCBI): domain Eukaryota; kingdom Metazoa; phylum Chordata; order Testudines; family Podocnemididae; genus Podocnemis; species Podocnemis expansa. The sequence continues at coordinate 8,694,844 of ML681981.1, read as the reverse complement.
AGAAAGATCTAGACAGCTTGGTAAAGTGGGCACAAGCAATAATATGCATTACAGTAGGGCTAAATGTCCAGAGCCATCACTACTGCAGGGCCAACCAGGCAAAGCCCCACGTGGCACAGAGCAACTCAATGGAGCCGCACTATTAAAGGGCCAGCTTTCGCAGCACCAGCTCTAAGCACCGATCCCAATGCACCCCAGGTGGCCAAAACTGGTGTTATGGCTCTGTAAATGTCAATTAGACATCTAGGAACAAAGAATATAGGTCAGATTTACAGAATGGATACTCTCCTGGAAAACTGTGACTCTGAAAAATAGTATGAGAGTTATGGCAGATAATCAGCTGCATGAGCTCCTATTATGATGCTGTGACCAGAACAGCTAATGAAATCTGGGATTCACAAAAAAAGGGAATCCTGAACAGAAGTTGAGAGGTTATTCTACCTCTGTGTTTACACTGTATTCCCACAGTGTACATTCTGGTGCCTACAATTAAAGGAGGATACTGCTAATTTGGAGGTTGAGAGAACAGGCACAAGAACCATCGGATGATTAGAAAAACTTGCTAGAAAAGCTTAGATTAGATTAAGTTCCTTGAGTCTCTTGTGCATTTAGATTATCAAAAAAGTTAAGACAGGGGTTTAGGGCCTCATGAGGACTAGTACAGGGCTGCAGGAGAACAAGTATGTTAGCCTGAGAGCTGCACTACTGAAACCTTTCAATAAAACAATATTGTAAATACTGGTAACAATACTGTTGTTGCGGTCCACACAAAATAACTTTAGGGGCCGCATGCGGCCCACGGGCAGTGTGTTTGAGACCCCTGGGTTAAGGGGTGACTTGATTATCGTGTAAGTATCTACACATGCAATGAATATTTAATAACAGCCTCTTTCTAGCAGAGATTGGTATAACACGATCCAGAACTGTAAGGTGAAGCTAGGCATACTGAGACTGTCAATAAGGCATAATTTTTTGACAGTGAAGGTAATGAACTACTGAAGCGATTTACCAAGGGTCATAGAAGATTCTCCATCCCTGACACATTTTAAATCAACACTGTACATTTTTCTAATAGGTATGATCTATGAATTATTTTGGGGAAAGTTCTATGGCCCATATTTATAAAGTGAGTCGGCTCAGATGATCGCAGTGGTTCCTTCTGGACTTGGAAGCTATGAATCAATGAACCAAATTTCACTTCCAACAATTAAGTCCACAGATCCACTACAATGGATACTTCCACTTGCTTGCTGCTTTGGAACAGATCCAGTCACCAGCAGCAGGGAATGACCCACTCTCCGAAGTTCCCTCCAGTTGAAGACACTGACACAGTCAGAATAAGTCAATTTTACTTTCCAAATTCTCATATTGAAGGCACGGGAAATCCCCCCAAAAAACAACCCCAAATCTTTGCATGTTCATTTCCACATCTATCTTGGATAATTCGTTCCTCTCCAAGATAAGCCAGATTTGAGGACCTTATCTGAAGAGAAAAAAAAGCAGTTTAGAGATACACAAATAAGTTTTCCTATCTTAAGGTCTACAGATGTGCCACAATAGGATTTTCACAGCTGTGTGACTCCATTGTAGAAGGCAGGATCATTACTTAAAATATGGATACCCAAAAGTAGATACATCCCCCTCATCTTCCTTTGGGCACAGAGAAGACTTTTACAACAAACAACAAGATGACAAACCAGTAGTCCTGTGGTACTTAAAGACTAACAAATAAAATTAAAATTAAAGCTAACATCTACAAGGCATCAGGTAAAGAATGAACAACCATCATGTCGAATTTCAGTGAATTTAGATGTAGCTGACCCATGTGGCCTCCCGTCAGATTTAAATGCAGAAGACATGATTTCTCTGCCCCAGTATTGTCAGTGTTCTAAAAAGACTAGACTTTGATACTTAACAAAAAGGAAGAATATTTATTGAATTTACTTTATTCAGTGTTATAATATGAATGAGTTGTCAGAGGTCATTTGAATTTAAAAGTACAGTATTAGGCATCATCTAAGAAAGGTCCCAAGTTCAAAACTTATCTAACTGGAGATTGTAGCAATTGGGAGGTCTACCTTAAAGTCAAAGGGAAAGGGAAAGAAAGGAGTCATCTCTTGTAGAGGTTCAATTTACACAGTGCTATGAACAGCTTAATTAAGTGTTCTATAACCTTGTGGAACAGGAAATGAGGGATGCTGCCCAAATGAAGCATTTAATCTTAATTTGTGTAAAACTTCCTATTCTTGATATACTAGCATACTAAGGAAACTTGATCTATTTACTTGGAAACTCATATGAAGGCACTCCTCCATGAACACAAGGCTATGTTTTGTTTGTTTGACATAGCAATTAAACTACAGACTTTGTACCAGCGTATAATAAATTCCATTAGCAGACTTCTTTTTAGGGTCCATGAAAATAACTACTTCCATGAACATATTAATTTTGAACTGCCTGGATCTGCACGGGGCAGTTTTTGCAATAGCACACCTCCTCAGCGAGGGAGACACACTGGAAGGTTCTAGGCTAGGTTAATCAGGCATGAAAGCCATACAGTATGACTGCAATGCTCTTTTTCTTATCTTCTGTATATTCCTCAGGATCAGTAGAAAAAGTGTGAAGACACGTAGCATAGATACTGCATAGTTTTGCAAGAATTCACCACTTTACATCTAGAGGCCTCAGGGCACTTTTTGCATTTGGAAGGAGCAGTAAAGGTTAATCACCAGCCTGTCAAACTGACAAAGTGGGGCTCTCCCCCTCGATGAGTTGTGCATGACGGCCTAGGTAATTTTGCTCCATTCAGAAGATAAAATTGGTTTTCCCTCTGGGGCTTTACTGACCATGTTCTTTGCAGTTTGTTTATGATAACTCCAGACAGGTTGACTCTCATGACCCCAATAAATCATTGTATTCTAGCTGGTGGATGCCATGCTCTCTGGCTTTCAGATACCCATTCCCTGAGTTGAACGGTGACTTGAATAAGCCCCTCTTGTCCTCAGCTACCATCTAACATAAGTACTGCACTGCCTGGTTTACTAATTGGAGAATTCTATCAAAAAGTCTAATCCTCTGCCCTCAAGTAAGGGAGGGGAGAATACACAAAGGGAGTTTGAGCTTTACCAATGGATGCGATGGGATGAGAAGCAGAGGGATAACAAGAATTTGTCTTATACAAACTCTGGGTCATTTAAGAATTTCTGGGCATGAGATCAGTTTTCCCAACAGGCTCCAATAAAAATTGGATTTTTGTTTCTGTGAAGCCACTTGTTTTCCTTTTATGGTCATCTTCATTTTCTGTTAACGTTCTTCTGAGATTAAACCTAGTACCTGAAAATATTCATTCTCCACCACAGTCTATGGCAGACCTCCTTGTCACCATGTCTGTGTTTATTGGTAAATATGTTTATTGCGGTTGTCCCCAAGGACCACATGAACACTGGGCCACATTGCCCTAAGTCTGTACAAACACACAAATAGACAGTAGCTACACTAAAGTGACACTCTAATAAACAAAACAGATAATGGGTAGGGGAAAGTGATGCACAAAAAGAGTAAACCATGTGAGGGTGGCAAACATTGTCAGTTCCCCACTTCAGGGGGGCAGGGCTAAGGTAAATGGAAAGACAAGAGAAGAGAAGCGGAAAGGGAAGAGTAAAAGGGGCAGCTGTGGAGTGAGGCACAGTGAAGCCAACATTTGTCAGCAGTGAGGACAGAATTCCTAGTGAAAACTGTAGAAAATCATCTAATGCATCATCAGTGTCCGAAGGCATCCTTAAGTTCTTTCACAACTGTGCACCCAGCTCTAGGCAGGCTCTTCCCCGAAGTCTCTTCGCCAACACCAAAAGACCTTGCCCGTGACACTGCACGGGGCATGGTGCCCCCCAGAAAGGGATTCTCCCCTCCCCTGCATAGTTCTGGATCCCACAGGTGCTAAGGGAGAACAGTGGTCCTACTTAATTTCATTTTATCCCTTCCCCTTCAGTGTAGCAGTTGGCTTCAATTACGAATACAAGATTCTGCAAAAGTCACATCACAGTGTGGTCCTTGTTTTGGATTTCTTTGTAGAAAACCTGGCTCAGAAGGTCTGATCCAAGAAGAGATAAAAGTAAATTTCTCAAAAGCCACAGAAGCCTTCATTTGATTGGATAAGCACTCCCAGTCCCAAGGCAGTAACAAGCAGAATTAAAACAGTGGCCATCCATGGGCAAAATGGAAGATTTGTCTATGGGATGGTAAAACAAGAATGTGAAGACAAGACTCCTGCAGGAACTTATTTATTTCAGGTGGAACCCCGCTCCATTTTCTTCCCCAACTGTAGGAAGCTAGAAATAAGATGGGAACAGGTTGCACTGTTCCAATTTGAAGTAGATGTTTTCATTCCCATCCTATATTCAAACAAAGCTGTTTCTGTACTTCTTGCTCAACTCTGTAGAGTACTCCTCCACACGACACCCAGTGACTTCATTTTGACCAAAAACATAGGTAGCCATCTCCTCTCAGACTGAAAGAGTCTGGTGCCAGTTGGTGTTCTAACTCCAAACAGGCCTAGTCTGTCATCATACAGATAACCAGGAGACAACAAAGGAGCTACTGCTGTTGCCTTAACACCCTATGCATATTCTGGCCATTGTTTGCACATTAGTTATCTTCTCCTGTTGTACTTCAGGGATTGCTTCAGTTTGTCATATATCCGGCATTGCCAAGATTCTAAGCTGGTTTTCCAAATGACTGTGAATAGTCTCAGATTTCCACAGCATCTCCCACTGTATCACTAAGATCTGGAAACTGATTTCACTGAGCCTCTGGTCTCAAAGCCCCCAAACAGATTTCAATTCCATTACCTTTTTCAGGAAGGCCATAGGATTTTTAGGTTGAGTATACTAGCAATGCCAGTTACCCATGACAGCATTGCTTGTGAAATATTCAGACCATTTAAGATGTCAGATGACAGCTATAATTTAACCTGAGAGGACTAGCCTAATGACACTTAGGGTTTTAATGCCCAAAGGTAAGGGTCTAAGCTGATGTCTTACTGGATATTGCTGCCTGAGAAAGGCCCCTATGGAAGCCACTCTTTCAGGAAAGCATCTTTTGCCAACACAGCACTTAGTTTGCTGTAACTTGCATTATTCAGGGGGGTGTCTTTTTCATACCCCTGAGCAATCTAAGTTAGATCCACTTAAGTAGTAGTGTAGACCTGCCCAAAGTCAGACTGTTAGCCTGAAATTTCTACCATGACAATTTTTTAGCTTTCTCCCCACAACAGAATGTACAAACCTGACTATAAGCACCACAGTGAAAGAATCCCAGTTAAATAAAAGCTAGAGTTAAAGTCTTCCATGTGGTGATCAGCAAAAGGAAACAGCACCACCAAGCTCCAGCAGGACATCAGTAAAAATCCAAACCCTACTCTATCTGAGCTAAGAGAAATCTTGTCTGGTGAACTGGGACCCAGTATTTGTTTCCTTCCTGGTAGGAGAGACAAGAGAGCTGATCAAGTGCTGGTGCTTCTTCAGCTGGTGGGAAGAGAGAGAAATAGCTTCATTGAAAGTGAGGGAGAAAAGCAGCCTGATGGGAAAGGGAGGAATCAGCCTCTCCTCCTTTAAAGAAAATGTAAGTGGGGGTTAGGAACAGAAGGCCCAGAGAGAGGAAAGGAACTGGGCTGCTGCAAGTTTCTTGCAGGCATTGAAGAAGAATGGAGAACAACAGGGAATAACATCGGAAACTGAGGAACAAATGGAGAGGACAACTCTAATTCATTTGATTGGAAGGACAATGCTGACTGGAAACAGATCAATTAACAGGGTGGAGGAACTGATTTATCTGGAGGAATGAAGGTGTGCCACTGGAAATTAAATGCATAGCTCTGAGAAGCATCAAGAATGTTTCATAATGGCCTGTAAGCTTTATCCTTGGAGAATAGGTACTGGGAAAAATTTTCGATTCCTGAGCTATAGTTAACAGTTGATGTCCTCTAGGAACTTTGGCAACAAGAAGTTTACTTCAAATACTTTTGTCAATATATTAACTTGAATGCACTCTAATGTTACATCTAGCCAGTTCCCACAGTAACCAATGTCAATGCTAATCAGGTTTCCTTCTCTTCCAGAAGAACTTCTCTTTGAATAAACTGAAGTTCAGACTCTGAACTTCAGAGGTGGCATTATTATTGTAATAGGCTGACAATACCCTTCTAAGTATTCCCTATTTCTGTCACAACAGAACTTTGACTAATGGATGTTTAAGGAACCAGTCAATTTTAGTGACTACTCCATACTCTACTTAGTCATCTGTTTTCAACAACTTTTCTTTGCTCTGGTTTTTAGAGCATAAACCCTCAGGGGGGTACGAATCACCTTTTTGGCACTGACTCTCCACTGTATTACACTATGCATGCTTATGGCAGCCTACACATGGAATTCAAATGCTGCTACAATAATTTGGCAGAATTTCATTTCTCTCGGGAACTGCTGTCAAGTTTAAGCAAACAGCATGCTACAGTCCATCATCAAGATACATAGGTACTAATATGACCCCTTCATCTTCTATTCCTGATGTTTTTCATACAACTTAAGTTCTCACTGAAGGGCTGTTACTACACTTCCATTTCACAGAGACCCAGGGAGCTGCATAATAATGGCTTCCTAGCCTAATTTCAATTCTTCCCCTACATTTGTCTCTGCCAAAAACTTATTTACGTGGATTAATACAACACTGTCCAGAGAGCATGCAAGACAACGGAAGTATCCCTCCGTCATCTAGCTAGTCTACTGGCCCCATCCAGGCTTATCACGATGGGACACATCAGTTCCAATATAACTGTGGGGGCCCCCCCAACTGAAGAGGGAGGTGAAAGGATTTTTTTTTTAAAGTAAAAACACATTTAATCTCAATTTCCTAAATATATTTGAATCTCTAACACAAATAATTAAACTTCTAGCCAGTCCATATAGGCTTTCTTTCAGAAGCTCAAACTGTAATATTGTATCAGATATGGAGCACCTCAGAGAACTCTGTGCCTTGCATCTTGCCAAGTTCCAAAGGGGCAGCCGTGTTAGTCTAGTTCAGCAAAAGAAGCAAGGAGTCCTGTGGCACTTTTTTCTTGGGAGAAAAATCCCTCTCCCTCAGATCTGTTTAGTCTAAGTGCCACAGGACTCCTTGCTTCTTTTTCAGAGAACTCAGTATTTCAGCTTCTTAAATAATCAGACACAAATACATTGCTAAGTCTCTAATCCACATACCACTGAACACCTTCACTCTCAACCCATTTAGGAAAAGAATCACTCTAAAAAGAGTCAACCCAAACTAAAAAAAACACGTACACTCTTATAAACCAAATCTGTTGTAAAACTCAAAACACATTACAGTCTCAATTCAGATTCAGGACCAGAAGAGTAATCATCAGTTACTGAATTCTGAAAATAAACAATGTACTGAGTCACAAACTGCATTTTGCTTATTCACGTGGTAATTATCATTTAGTTTACCATGACTAGTTCACAGTATACAAAATATACTACTCAGCATCTGTTAGTAAAGGAAATTAACTCCTAATATTTGTAAGATTCCTCAGCAGTGTTCCACTAAATTTTGCTACAAATTGGACACCACCACCAGTCTGTGCATGCAAATTTTGAGGAAAGCAGAATAGCAATGTTTGAATTAAGGTCTACTGAAGAGGAGTCAAAACAAAAACGAGTCATACCCAATTATTGTGAGCCCTAAAGTGGAAAGGATGTGCTCTATAAAAGTCAAACAATTTTACAGGGAATTTTGGGGATGCTTTAAAGTTGTTACTTGAGGTTAAGGGATGCATGGTCCATCCAGTGGACAGAACACTACCTTAGGAGTCACAAAACCCAAATTTTATTCTTGGCTCTTAGAATGACCAGATGTGGTGCCTTTGGCTAAATTCTTTTCCTCTTTGTGAATCAGTCTTCGGGAGCATGCTTCCCAGCATGGAGTGAACAGGCACATGCTAGCTCTTAAAATGGCCAGTGACTGGCAATGGCATGGGTGGCAACTCAGAAGCCACCTAAGTACATACTCAGGGAGATGGGTAGGTTTATACCCAGGTGACTAGCCCAAATTGCCAACAATTCAACTGTGTCCACACTGCTATTTTCATTTGCTAGCTCAAAACAGAGCTAGGGCATCTGACTATTCATGCTAAGAAGGATTCTGCTAATTTCTATACAGACATAAAACAGATGCAGTGAGCACTAGAGCTGGGGGAAATAATTGATACTTTGATTCAGCTAGCAAGCTGAAAAATCAGAACATACGGGGGGGGGGGGGGGAGGAAAGACATGCCCTCACATCACCTTTAGCCCAGAGACACCTGGGATGTGGGAGGCCCAGGTTTGTCTCCCCATTCTGGAGCTGGGACTTGAACTTGGATCTCCTAGCTCCCAAGGTGAGTGTTCTAGACTAGTCTGTGGTGGGTTGCTTACAAGCTCTCCTGTTCAAACTGTTCTAGTTTGTATCCTCATGGACTAAAGAGAGGGTTAGAATGGGCATAGCCTGGTCATTACAGTGCTCACCTGTGAAGAGGATTCAAATCCCATTTTTCCCTGATTCACATGAGACACACCCTCCCTCTCTACTCCCACCACCAGAAGCTGGCCCTGGGGGGAAAAAAATATTCCCACCTGAAATTGACTGGGTCAAATTTATAAGTAGTTTGTTTGGTGTTTTTGTTTTTTTTTTTTAAACTACCAAAGTTTATTTTTCTTCAGTTGAAATATTTCACCCATTTCTAATGTCTACCTGCCTTTGTAAAGAAGCTTGGAGGTCAAGGGATGAAAAGAACTGTAGTAAGAATAAGAATTACTAGTACTAAAGGCTTCCTTATAAACATTTCCATTATAAAAGATTAGGCAATTGACATGATCAGAGTTCTCTCACAACTTAGCAAATAATTAAATGCCACTAATAATATCCAGATTTACTATGGGAAAACATACATGACGGTCAAAGAAAAGAACCCTTCCCCCCGCCGCCCCCCCCCAAGGCATCTTGCTTCCTACACAGTGCTAAAATTAAGAATATTTCCTCTAATAATGACCCAAAAACCACAAGCGCTATACAGCTTTAAAAACGGATACATTCAACAGATACATGGACACTGCTGATGGAGCTTTCAGATAGACTGCTGAAAGAACAGACAGCTCTAATTATGGTATGTTTGGGGTCTTTGGTGAGATCTTCACTCGAAGACACTGAATAATCATCATTATTTAATACTGGATGGACATGGATATTTTAAACAGACTAGAGGTATTTGTGACTCTCTCAGGATGCACATCTGTGTTTGGGTTATGAGCTATATGATTTTTTCATTGCATGCTTTGATGCCCTATATGCCATGCAAGATTTTTTTATTAATCCTCATTATCTATTCTACAGGATTACTGTAGTATCATGCTCCCTGCAACATTATGTATGTGTTAAGATGTGTAGCATGTTTTGCATGGCTCGGGGGAGAGGGTGAGAAGGGAGACAGACAGAACTCAGCCAAAGCTGGGAGCAGGGGCTGGAAAGGTGCATAACAAAAGGATCACCTCAACCCAGAAAGTAGAGACCAGGTGGTTGAATGGCTTGGGGCTTTCTGCCTGGGGAGCTCCATCTTGAAACATCTACAAGAACTGGGCTCTGCCTTGGAAGAGCCAGAGGCTGCAAACCATCATAGCTGGACTTGAGGGATGAGATGAGCACATTTCAAGTAGTATTTTAGGTTTTGCATGCGTATTGTAACATTTATTTCACTTGTAGTAACCACTGACTCATTTATGATTCTTCATTTAAAATCATATCCTGATCAATAAACTAATAGTTCTATCTGAAGGTGTGTGGACTTTGTAGGGTATGAATGAGGGAGTCTGAGCACAATCCATTTCTTTGTTAAATGGACAGATACGAGTGCATGATGATCGGAGAAACATCCCAGTCCCTGTAAGACAGAAGTTCCCACTGTGGTATTTGGGGTTGCAGGTGCTTGCTAGGGGACTGTTACCTGAACAGCCAGAGGATACATACTCGCTGCCTAGGACCAATCGCATGGAAAAGGCTGGTGTGGACTGACTCAGGAGTCATCTGGCAAAGGGGGGTGAATCAGTGTTCAGGAGTGGAGATCGGGGGGGGGGGTTCACAGCAGCATACTGGACCAGATTTGGGGAGCAGCCTGTCACAGTGCCTCTAATCTAAAAACTGCTTTCAACTAGCAATCCAAAGTCAGCTTCATGATTTTGAAATCTGCAACAAAACTTGGATAAGAACTTTTTTCTGCACACTGTCCAGAAAAGCAATATGCTGTCAATTTATTTTCAAAACTCAGAAGCATATCCCACATATATATCCCACTAAATGTTCGAATCACAGCCAGTCCTCAGAAGTTAGTGTTTTTAAAATTAGATTGGCCAAATATTTTCTTACACAATGATGATATTATTTGTGTTGAAGACCACACTAAAATCTTTCAGATTTTTGGCCATACCCAAAAGTTTAAAAAATTAGTTTCTCTATTTCTCTCCAAGTAAATGAGGCCTCAGCAATTCTAGGCATGCACCTTCATTCTGAATAACTGGTCTTTAACAACTATGATTTCATCTCAGCTGATCATTTCTGCTATTTGTATTCATAATCCCATATTTCATATAAGTACTGCACACTAAACAATTTGAAATTAAGAACAGGAATATCATCAGTTGAGTTTCCCTTGCAACATTATCTGGATGTATTCAGAGCTAACTTAGTACAATTGAAAGTATTTAGGACACAGTTTAATGAATAGGAATCCTGAAGCATTCAGATATGGATCAGTTACCGTTGATGATACCAAGTGAACACAGAATTCTTTCATTGAATTCTGAATGCTTTAAATACCAAGAAAACACAGCTTAAATGAACAGTTATATCCAAAAATCCCTTCTGGCAAAAGAGTTAAGCTTACATTAGTCAGATGTTCCTATGGGAAAATTAGTTTTGCTGTTCCTGTGGGGACAGATAACATCTCTAAAATTAGTCAGTTTGTCACAACTGAGCTCCAACAAACCTTACAAACAAGTTCTCACAGAGTCACTTAACAAGAAGAGAAAAGTTATGAATCTGGAAATGATCTTTTGCTTGCAAGTTCAATTATTTTCCACAATCTAGTATCACATTTTAAAATATTAACGATAAGTATACATAGCAATCAATAAGAGTAGAGATATGTCTGATATACTCATATAAACCCCAGACTTCCAAAATTTACAGCAAGCAAATGAAGAGTTTGTAGTGAACTCTGAACTTGAGATTTCAAAGGAACATTAGAAATCAGAGAGAGGGAAAAAAGTACTATTAACTTGCCACAAGTTCTGGATTTGCTTTATTATGAAGACAAGATCCAAATAGGGGTTTTAAAGACATGCTGAAAATCACATTGCTCATATAGATTTTCCTCTGTTAATCTCTTTAGTTACATTTACATTAGGTATCCATTTCCCAAAGCCTGCCAACAAACGCAGAAATACAATGTTAAAAATAAAGCCCAAGGAATATATAATGATTTATTGGAATAAACAAATCCAAAAGAAGGGCAGAATAAAACTTATAGATTAATGAATAAAATTAGAAGGCATAGAAAACAGAAAAGAACTAGAGGTGGGATAGTATACTGGACTCTAAACTACAGACTTTCAGATAGATACAGCCTCCAATGGTACCAAACACTGGTAGTCATAGTCAGCCTTTCTTTCCAGGACCCTTTATTTTTCAGCTGGCATTTCAAAAGGGAAAAACAGGAAGGAGCAACCACTTCAAATTATTTTTCAGTCTTCAACACTAATTATAATATAGTAGTTATATTATATATATATATAGAAATATTTGATACCTTGTACAGTCATACCACAAAAAGCACATGCAGTTTTAGTTCTGACAGCAGTGCTTAACCTTTAGTCACTAAAGATAAATTCCTCTGTGAATCAGTTGGTTTTGATCATTCTTTTGATCTCCTGTGTCACCCTCTATGAAAGAGGCCTGTATGCTTCAGAAACATCTAGAGAAACAGGCCTGTATACTTCAAAAGGGATAGCCGTGTTAGTCTAGTCGAGTAAAAGTATCTTCGAAGCATCTGAGGAAGTGGGATCTTGTCCCACGAAAGCTCATGCAAAAAATAAATCTGTTAGTCTTAAAGTGCCACACAACTCCTTGTTGTTTTTTTACTGTATACTTCAGGCTCATTAATCTCTCTGCTTGGAAAATATGCATCAGTAATATATTCTGTATATCGATAGAAGCAGCCTTGAAATCAGAGTATCCGATGCCTCTCTGTTTCTTCCCCAAGAAGAAAAGGAATCGCCACAACAGATCAGATTTGTGCTCCACCTCATCAGGTTAGTCTGTTTCCAAAGGCAAATGGTTCTGATGAAGATGCAAAAACCCCACAGCAGCAGACATAATGTATCTACAAAGAGCACATCTTAATCCCTAATGCAGTGAGAGATTAGTTTATGCCCTGCAACAAGAAATGTTATTTGCATCAACTGTATCAAGTCTAGAGACTCTTAGCCACATGTGTCCAACCCCTCTTTGAATATAAAATCTTGGCCTCATTGAACAGCTTTGCATGGTAAGTTCTATAGTCAACATGTAGGGTGGAAAAGGATTTCCATTTATCAGTTTTGAATTCACTACTCATTTCATTAACTGTCTCCACAACAGTCAAAAGACAAAGGTCAGAAGGGAACAGAGTCTGACCTTATGTACACTGCAGGCCACAGAACTTCATCCATCTACCCCCATAATAAAGCTCTAACTTCTGGCTGAGTCACAGAAACTTCACCATTTGCTCTAGTTTAAATCTGCAAAATGACCCATACCCCCATGCTGCAGAGGAGGGAAAAACACACCAGGGCCTCCAAAAATCTGGCCCAGGGGAAAAATTCCTACCTGACCCCACATATGGCTTTGTCAGACTCAGACCATGTGGGTTTATGTTGTGAGATGAGAAGAAAAGATGTTCACAATCCACTTTATCCATACAATTCATCATTTATATATCAAAAACAGGAAAGTCCTGTGGCACCTTAAAGGCTAATAGATTTCTTTGGGCATAACCTTTCGTGGGCTCCAACCCACTTCATCAGATGCATGAAGTGGAAACTACAGTTGAGAGATAGGTACACACATGCCAGAGTGGAGGAGGGCAAGTGTCAAAGCCAATTCAGAGGGTAGATGATTCACACCAGTTGATTAAAGGGATAGGCTGTGTCAACCGGGACAATTACTTTTTGTAATGTGTTAACCATTCCAAGTCCCTATTCAGACCCAGTCAGATTGTGTCAAGCTTGCAAATCAGCTCCAGCTCAGCAGTTTCATGCTGAAATCTGTCTTTGAAGTGTTTTTTCTTTTGTTGTTGTTGAAGTATGGCAACTTTCAAGTCTTCTACTGAGTGTCCAGGGAGATAGAAATGTCCTTGTGCTGGCTTATGGATACTGTCTTTTTTCATATATGTTATTATGCCATTAAGAGACTTGACTGAGGGAAAAACAGAGTGCCTGAGATCTTTTCCGGCAAGAATAAAAAAAGCTAAAGCAGTGCAGAGTACTCCATGTGCAGAAAGGAGAGGTCCCTCAAGTACTGGATTACAATATCAGAGGAAAAATACAGAGGATGAGATTAAAAATCCCAGTTTTGGACCTGGTCTACACTGGAGAGTTTTCTCAAACAAAGTTAGCTTTGGTTGACAGAACAGAGGTGATACACATACTACAATCAGTCCCCCAACAACAAAATTGCCCATGTTTCTGGGGTTTTTGTTTTGTTTTTCTATTTTGTCTCCTCTCCCCCCCCCCCCCCCAACTCTCTCGATGAGAGGTGTAGGGCTTTTGTCAGCACAGTTAGCATCAGGCATTGGTGGTAGGGCTGTCATTCTTGTCAGTTCCCAGGCAGTTAGTTCCCCACTCCTGGCTGGAGGGAGGCAAGACTCATAGGTTGCTGCATGCTCCCTGTTGGCGATGGGGTGAGAAGTCCAAGTGTTTTTCCACCTGCTCCTGACATGGGCAGCATTGCTAATTACATGGCTGCCTGTTCTGGGTGATAGCAGGGAACAGAGAAGCCCCAGGCAGCTTCTCCAAGCTCCTGAGAGGGAAAGAGGATAGGAGAACTCCCTGGTGGCTTGCCCATGTTCCCAGCTAGTGAGCAGACAATTCGCAAGGAGCTTAGGAACCTATGGGATCCGGGCAGGGTGCTGAGCGACGAGGCTTCCAGTTCACCAAACTGCCCCTTAAATTGGTGGAAGTGGTCCTAGTGAGGATGCACTCCAACAACCCAAGGAAGGAAGTATGGACATCAGCCATAGCTCAGCAGTGGCTGTAAGTTAGGTAGATTTATTTTTTACATGTAGACAAGGCCTAGATAGGGAAACCATAAGAGGAAAAGAGGTAGTGGACAAAGGGGAAAAAAGAAAATCACAGTGAGACACTTCATGATTACATTAAGAAAGAAAGTGAGCCTGGGAAGGGAAAGAGGCAAAACAAACAACAGAGCCACAGAGAGAAAATGTATTAGACCTTGTCTCTAACAGCTCTTATTTCAGCAAAAATTTTGTCAATAAGGAGAATGCAAAAAACACCCCTGGGAGCATAATAAAATTTGCCATCTTAAGTGCTTGTGTAGACAGTACTATATGTCAGCAGGACATGCTCTCCCACCGACATAATGCAGCTACACAAATGCTCTCAGAGACACAGCTGTACTGATACAGCTATGTTAAGAGCAAACTAGCCCTTACATAAAAAGTTATTTGCCAAGCAGCATGGCCCTTCTAGAGTAGGAGAAGCTTCATGTGTTTTTTTTTTTTTTTTATCCTGGCTAGTCTATCAAGCCTCGAGCACCTAAGTGTCCGGTCAACTTTTCCAGTCCTGAGTCTTTGCTATGCTTTATTTTGAAAAAAGTCAGCCAGTGTCTCCCACTTACATAACAGCATGGCTATTTTAAGTGAAGGTAAGAGAAAGAGATGCTTCATAAAAAAACTAAACTTTCTAAAAGGTAAAGGAAACCTTGTTAAGATAGCACCAGAAATGAATTAGTGGCCCAGTTGTGGTCCAGTGCAAAAAACAATGTATGGTGCAAACAAGAATAATCTTTACAGCTAATATCATAATTGCCAGCACTGATGCAAATGGTCAAGATTGGAATAATACTGACTGGAATTACAACATTTGTTACTTTAGATTATTTGCCTTAAGATAATGCCTCCAGCCCAAAAGCAGAATAGGGGCTGCACTGTACTGCACTGGGCTTCATTGAAAAACAGAATCGAGTGGTCCCAGCTCTAAAGAATTTACATGCAGTTTTAAAATTCTTTTCAAAACAAACACATACACAAACCACACTTCTAAGTAATAAGCTGACCATTTCCTAAAAAGCATCATCCATGCATAACTGCACATCATTTTGTTAAGCATATAACTTTGGGTCATTGTTGCCTTGTACTTCCCATTCTATCTATATTCACCTCTGCTCTTACACTCAAACTATAAACTCCTTGGGGCAGGGACTGTATTTTTGTTCTGTGATTGAAAGGCAGCATCAAGAGCAAAGGGCACCCGGTCCATGAAAAGTCTCATAAGCGCCATATATAAATAAACAACACTGATAAAACTTTGAGTTAATAAGACTATCCCACATTTTTAAGTGTCTCCTGATTCTACCAGATGTCATCAGTCCAAGTTTAACCCAAATAAGTGATGTGACTGTTAGAAAGCCTTTTACATTCCACTGCATTGCCACATTGCTACTCTTTCTTATGACGCTTTTGTCAGCAAGAGAAAAAGAATTGTGCGGCTGTTTTGCCCTTCAGTTATTTCAGCCATTTCACATCACAGGAAATCTTGTCCTCTTAGAGAGTTTGAGATATCAAATTCTATTAGATGGAGAGATGAAATGAAACCAAGAGGGCGTGCAGAAGGAGACCAGAAAAATACTGAACGTTTCAAAAATGGAAGTACTTGGTAATAGATATAAGAAAGTAACTTTTCAGCATTTGACAGATCGTGGTAATTTACTGTAATATCCTTAGATGACATTATTGTATTGAGTTTCTTTATTGCTGCAAGCCAAAATAGTATGTGACCTCTTTGCGGAGGGAGCACGTAAAATGTGGGAGTAACAGATGTAAGTACTGGCCGTATAAAAGACTACTGAAAACGTGCTAGAGTGGTGTGGACTTCTGGGACAGTAAATGTTTAGTGGGTTTCCTGGGGAACTTCTAGGGGAGGTTAATACAAATTCCCTAGCTCCACCTATGTAAAAAACACAGCATTTTGAAGCTATACCCTGAAAAGCTATTATTGCCTGATGACTACCTGTTATGGAAGAGCAAGATCAGAGATCTGAGCTGTACAAATGCACAGCTGCTTTGCCCAGTCTCTAGTGTACCTCTTATTCTAAGACACAAACACATAACCATGGGGAAAATCCAGCTGTGGGTTTTAAAGGAATAAAAACCCTAATAAGCTTTCAAGCATGCATGTATATTGGTTTTAATATGTTTTCTCTGTAATCCTTTTACCTTAAGAATAAACATGCTTCCGTAGGAGGAATTGTGTGGTAACTTAAAACTATAGACAATATGTCAATCATAGCCCTCAGCGAAAACTGAAGCACAGGCACCACCCTGTTTATGCAATATGACTTGCTAGAGATACCACAGCTTAACGCAAGCAGTTTGTGCAGTCTTAAAATTCCCAGTCAGGCTGGACTGAGACATAGATTTCTTCCCAAGACAGTTGATGACCGGGAGCCAGAAGCATATTTTGGTGGGCCACGGAGGAGAAATACAGATCCAATTGCCCAGAAACCATGACACAGTGAACTGAGGATTTGTGGAAAGCTAGAGGTTCTAACTATCTTTGAGATACCGTATTGATACGTACGGCATTACCTCATGGAATCTGATCGAGAAAATCCAATCGCATCAGGTAAACAGCTGTTCATTTTCTAAAAGACCTTAATTAACTTCTATTTTTATTAAAATGAGACATATCTTTTATACTTTAATTCTAAACGTATTTAAAATTCCACTAACTTTTCCTGTAAAATGCTGTAAACTAATATATACCATGTCTGTGAAGATGCTAGTTTAACATTAAGTAAAAAGACTTAAAACTAACAAATTTATTTATCGCATGAGCTTTTGTGGAAGAATAATCTCACTGTGAAGAGCTGATAAATAGATTTGTTAGTCTTTAAGGGCCACAGGACTCCTTGTTTGTTTTGCTGAACTAGACTAATATGGCTCTCTCTTTGGAACTAGAACAATGAATTATATGTTAGTTTTAGAAGATGTAGTATTCATCCTCTTGCTTTTTCAAGATAAGTAGTAATAGTTCTATTTCAGTTTGATGCCCATTGAACTTAATCTAATGTCGTCCTTATTTCAGGGAATAACTCACTTCCATGTAAGTTGCACACCAGTTGCTACACGATACTATAGTTAATCTGGAAAAATTATTCTGTATTCTAATATTCCTGATACACTCATAAAAGTACAGTAAGTCAGGATGTAGTAGCTTCTGCATGCAGTGCTCACAATGGAAGAAAACTCTCAGATTCTATTGTACTCCCCCCTTTTCCTGAGGGCCAGTCAAAACATCTGCCAGATAAAATATTAAATTACACCATATAATTCTTCCATAATACATTTCTCCCAAACCAATTGAATGTTTAAAAATGAACTAAAGTTTGATTATTTTTTTAAATTGTTCATGTGATGCTAGACTAAAGGTGAAGAAAGGCTTTCAGTGTAAAGAAGGAATAGTAAAGCAGTGACCAGAATGTGCTAGGGAAACACCCAGCTTTCACATTTTTAAGCCATTCCATCTTTCAGGATCTCTGTAATTCCTCTATTAGCATGTATGCACACAAATACAGCCATATTCTGGTTCCCAAGCTTGTGAAACTCTGCTATTCCACAGGCGTTAAGACACTTCTAGATGATCAACAAGATTGTTATATTTACAAGCCAAGAATACAGTGCTGCTTGAAAAATAGGAGTTTGCATAATCAATACTATGTTGTTCTGGCTCTAACTTCTATAGTCTGGTTAATATCAAAAGTGTGGTGGGGGGGAGGACACCTGCATCAATAAATTAGGTCAGCTTCTCCATGTGCATTATATCAATGCTAGGTCTGCAAAATGCATTACTTAAGAAGGCAATAAAAAATGTGTTCAGTCAAGCTCATGATAACCAGGATTAAAGTACTGTTGTTCTCAGGGTGATATATGGCTAGACATTCCCCCGTAACTGAACACATACATTTTACTCCTCTAAAACATCACTTTAACTCTAACTAGAAGTATTATAACAGTTCAGAAAGCAGGAAGAATTCATAGAATTTCCTACCTAGTACTTGAACCCCTCCAGCTACACTGGCTTTCCTAATATTATCAATCTTTGATAATCAGAAACTAATTTTCATGGTAGATTTCCAAGTGATAGTGTTTAAACTGGCTATGAAGCCTTTTTGAATATATTCTCACTTTTCTTTTTAATTAAGAGTAGAACTGCCAATGTGAGATAAGGGAACCTGTAAACATTTTGTATGTGTGCACTACAAAGACGTGTCGACATACATTACGTCAACCTTCAGCCACCATTACAGTGCTGGTTGACATCCATAGTGAAATTCTAGTGTCAGTGGAGTGCATCCTTACCAGGCAGGAACACTTCCACCAACTGACAGGGCAGTGTTGGGGGAACTCCATCTCTCAGCCCCAGTGTTGTTGTACCTGAGCGCCACCTGACCCCCATGTTGGGCACTGCCACAGGTGGGGGGGAAGGGGTGGCACAAAAATGGACAGCGCCAGGCCCACACGAGCCTTAATTCAGCCCTGACTACAGGTGGAGGTGCAGCTGCTTCGCTGTGAGCCTGGGTGCAGGTGGCTGCAGTCCCACTGGCCCCCAAGATGCTGGCTGCCGCCCACAAGCCCTGAGACAACAACAAGCTTGCTGTTTCCCAGCATTGTGGTAGATCCACAGCCAGCTTGTGGAGCTAGGCTCCAGGCTCCCCTTCTCAAGGATGATAGTCCCTCCACCAGTTTAAGGACACAAAGGGCTTGTCTTTACTGCTGCCATCAGTTTAATACTCCTGATCGACTGAGCAGGTCTATGGAGACCTGATCAGGAAGCCGATCCTATAAAACCACCCCTGTAGAAGGAGTAGCACCTAACTGGAGAGAAGGGGTTTCCCTCTGACTCAGGCTACTAAAACATCGTGGTAAGGAGATGGTAGGCAATCCACAGGACATACGTGAAATACTTGAATACCTTGCATATCTCCTGTTGATTGCTGCCAGAAAAAGGAAAAAAAAAAAAAAATCACACCAAGGTATAGACCGGAACAGTGTCTACATTGACACAGTGTTGCCCCACCTCACCCAACAAAAGCACTATGTCTTTTGTGAGGATGATTCTGTTTATTCAACAAAAGGGTAGGTGCACCGTATACACCAGGATTGTTTTGTTGACATGAGATGACTTATGTCCATAAAACTTTTAAGCATAAACGAGGCCTAAGAGGTGAAAAGGAGATGCTTTTTTAGAGGTCCAAAGGGAGGAAAAAGTAATAGAATGAAGAGAAGAGAAATGAGAAAACACAGAATGGAGAAGAAGTAGACATCACAAGAACACTTGAATTTAAAGGCCTGTTAGAGACCAATCATACAATTACTGAGAGGCTGATTAGCTGCGTGTATGAGAAACTTCCATGGAAGTCAATTTATGTAAAAAGGAAAGATTATGCTGAGATCATGGAAACTCAAAGAATCTCTCTGAAAGTTGAGATCACTCTTCCTATTGCTATAAAAGTCAAGGTTTAAACCCTCTTAAATACAGATTTAATCCACAGGGAATCTCTCTCATATCAACTGTTTCCAAATTTCAAGTTACACCACACAATAATTCACACATAATTTTAAGTAGGCAACAGTACATGCAGCAAAGTAAACTAGTCAAGACTGGTATTAACACTTTCCCTTAAGTATTCTACTACTTGCTCAACAGTTTAAAATTCAAATACTTTGAAAATATTAGGTTCTTAAACCATGAATTGTGATCCACTATTGAGAATCCTCCTCCTTGTTTTAAAGTGCTTAAAAAAAAAAAAAAAAAAAAAAAACAAATCACACACAAAAAGACAGATAAAAGTTAAAGGTATATAGTTACCCCATATTATTTTTCCACATAAGCAACTACTGCAGGTGCCAGACATCATAAATTATTAATAGGAGAAAAGATGGTCCACAAGATAATCATTTCAGTCTCCTGCTAGAGAGAGCTGAACCATGTATGATCTTGATTAAAACTCTGCTGCTGAGCGTATTGTTAAATCCTGTGTACATTTTTTTTTAAGTTGTACAGCTGACTTTAACACAGAGAAATCCAGTTTGAACAATATAAACTTTACATTGATTTCTGAACCCCGTGTCCACAGGGGAGGGCCAGCATCAATTTTCATCATTTTTTTCAGTAAATAATCTATTTCAGTCTCCAAGGTGGGTATATTTAAAATGTTTTACTGTAGAGTCTTAATTTTGTCTTTATAAATATGAGTATCAACTTCTTTATTCTTAAATTTTCTCTCAGCAGTTCTGGTCTGCCACATCCTTAGGGAATTGAAAATAAAGGCTGAATTCTGAGCACAGTTAAGCATCTGCATGCATCTCGAAAGCAGAGGAAGCGATGTACATGCGTCACATAGCTACACAGGACAGAACTACAGGAATTCTATGTGCCTGAAAGACGTATATAACCACAATACAGAAGTCTTCTACTTTGTAACTACCATCTCAAAAGGGGGTTTCTGTCTTATACAAAGTGGCTGCTCCTGGAAGCCTGAGTTATTTATACACTGCTATCTGGAAAGCTACAACATTAGCAATGAACTGTTGTTTTAATCTCACTTCAGTCGTGTATAAATGCCATGTAAAGGGCTTATGAAAGTTACTGTCAAAACACAAGGGACTAAAAAGCTGATGCAGACTCACAAACCCCGGCAAGTATCATCTCACTTTACTAAGCAGGAACACACACAGTTCCAAGTTGTTCCTTCCATGTGCAAAAAAAAAAAAAAAAAAAATCCTATGATAACATAGTTGCCTCTCTCGGTCATTGTTACTACTTGTCCTAGTCTCAAGGTATGATGAACTTCACAACAGAAGTGTTCAAAGGCTGCATACAAGTGAGACTCTGACTCCCCTCCCACACTGTTTCTCATGTCATGAAGTGAGGAAATTTAATTAGGAACACAATGTGGAGCAGTGTAGCATGGGGAAACCAAGGAGAATAAGAAAGAAAGAACAGACTAAGAACCAGAATTTTCATTTAAATAATACATTCTTTGTCATCATGATGAAGTTTTAGTTAGGCCCAAACTGCAAGCTACCTTACTTTCATCTTTCCACTCTATCCTCCAAGGTCCTTCTCATCTGTCTAACTGAAAGAGGGCAAAGAGAAGTGATTGTCTGCCTGGATTGGGTGGGATAACATGATGTTATCTGTCTAAACAAAAGAGAAGTATGACTTATGATCTGTGCTTGTACACCTGTGAGCCAGACAGCCCACTGAATTTGTTGACAATACTTTATTATGAAATTGAGACTGCAGGCAGGACTATCCTGCATGAAATTCAAACTGTACTGCCAGTATGCATAGTAATAATTGAAACTAAAGTCTGAATCCTGCAGAGAGACCCTGCTGAGCAGACTGACACTGAAGTGTCCCACTTGCTTTACAATTATAAAGATCTGCCTGGGGAATCCTTTTGCTGTTTTGCCCTAAGCATTTACCATAAGCTTCACTAGACCTTTCCTTCCTCAGTGCTGGTTATGTGCTCCAACACCTCTTGGGAAGATCAATATAGGAAATGTTTCCTAAATAACTCACCCATTTCCCCAACCACCCATCATTTCATCACACACAACTGTTGGGCGCCTACCTCTTATCCTATAGGAAACAAAAATCGCCAGGAGCAAGCCATTTATTACTTCTTTAATTAACTGAACAGACTGAAGAAAGCTCTGATAGAAGAAGGAAAGTAGGTCAGTTCTGGATCTTGCTAAACTGCACAACTTGAAGTCCTAAACTGTTTTGTTACTGGAAGTTGACGGTATTTATGTTTTGTGAAAACACTTCATAAATAGAATAGAGCTACACAGTATACCAACTACAGAGTTTGTTTCATTGTTTTAAGGAAGTGTTAAA
Source organism: Podocnemis expansa (assembly GCA_007922195.1). Classification (NCBI taxonomy): domain Eukaryota; kingdom Metazoa; phylum Chordata; order Testudines; family Podocnemididae; genus Podocnemis; species Podocnemis expansa. Next base: position 8,672,588 of record ML681981.1, on the reverse strand, counting down.
ATAACCTAGACACACAAACACATACACCCCCCAAACCCAATGCAAGCATATTAACTAGAAGCTAACAAGTGCACTAGTCAAATTAATTTATTTGCTACAACAGTGTGTATCCATTGCCAGATAGATGTGAAGTTGTACACAGTAAGTGCAGCCAGAAAAAGCAAGGGGGGGCCTGGGGAGCACAGTAGCCCACAGGTAACCTGAACTCCATCTTCTGTTGTCAGCAACTGTACACTGTGATAAAAACAGGAAATGTTTATACAGCGAGACCTGTGATAAAATTATTAAGAACATAAAGCAAGTTGTATGTACTGACATACCTGTAATATATATATTTGCAAATGTCAGAAATATTGCACTAACTCCTCTAATGAAATAGCCCCAATGACACGGGGAGAGGGCAGGGAGAAGGAGTGATATATAAGCCCCAGTTTAGCCATGCTAGCTAACAAATTTGTGAATAATCAGTTATAAATGGGGTGGATGCCCAAAGATAGAAAAATCAGTAAGTTACTTTCCTCATTACAACAAACAAGGAGTCCTGTGGCACTTAATGACTAACTAACTTATTTTTCCCAGTACAAAGGTACAGGATAGCAATTCTCACTCACTGCTGAGAGGGTAAGCAAAACAGCAATATTACTAACCTGAGATTAAGAGAGGTCATGCCACCCATCTGAAACTATCTACCATGCAAAAACATTTTAATCTGCTCCACTCTGACAAGTTTGTTTCAAAGAAGGATTATTTACATGTACAGTACTAAATAAGTGTCTAGCAGCCAAGTAAGCAGCAGCAACCTTAACCGTATTTGGAGTGCATATTGTTGCTGCACAGCAAGACCAATGCTACTTTAGAACAAACTGGAGAAAGTTAGTCATCGTAAATACAATCAACTAAGTAATCAGTTTGAGTGATGCGGAGGGATGAGAAAGGCTGGAAGAGCAGTCACAGCGCCTTGATGCTACCTGGTTTAGCAGATCCACATATCCTGAACCTTCCCTGCCTGCACCCCACACTGCCCTTACGCATGGCTAGTTTCAAAACTGCACTATACAGGACTTTTGGGGCCTCCGTCTGCACCTTCCCTTGAGCACTCTTAACACAGGGTTTAAGGTGTGTAAAGCCCTGCACAAGTATGAATTACATCCCCAGTGCACCAGAGAACACAGTATAGTGCTGAACAAAATACCCAGATTCAAATCCCTTTGTCCACCTCCAATTTCCCTGTTGTATCATTAAAATTAAATCACCCTGAATTTTGAGGCCCAGCAATGTCTCAAAATTCAGCATGATGAATTAGATACAATGTAAAATTAAAAACCAGTAAAAGAAATACAGGTACTGGGAAGAATTTTTCAGGCAAAATTCTTAAATCTGCAAACCAGCCTAATTTCAGCTTCTTCATACTTTCATGAAACTGACAATTCCAGAAATCTGACTGGTCAATTGCCAGTTCCCAGTCACAATTACGATAGCAACAGATTAGAAATGTAATCAAAAAATTTCAGATTAGTCTTTTTATTGCCTGCCTTAAAGCTGACATATCCAATAAACCCTTTCTCCTCGTTGTTGCAGAAACCTTCTCCCTCCCCCCCTTTTTCTTCTTCCCATTTTAAGAGAACAACAAAACTACATGTTCCTTTGGGATCATGCACATTTTAATGAAAGATAAAAATGCTTCAGGTCTTCCAAGAATTTTAACATCTCTACAGTGCAAATTAAGAGCTTCCAAACAGTCACTAAATCTCAAGATGTGGACTGCTTAAATGACAGTGCTCAAAAGTCAAGAGACAAAACCCCTAGCACACATAAGAGAATTTGCACACAAAAAAAGTTCTGAGCATACCAGGATGTATTTTGCAGAAGAGAAAAAGCATGTAAAGACTGAATACTTTGTCATGTCAGCCTTTGGTCTGAACACACAAACATTTATAACTTCATTGCACTCAGTGAGACTGCTCATGCGCACATCTTTACTCACATGAGGAAACATGCAGATCAAGCTGAGTATTTGCATATACTCATTTTACAATACAGAGTTGAATAGATGCAAGTTTTAAAATAAATCTAGGCTGAATTCAAACTGTATTTTAATAAAACTGGTTAAAAGACAAAACTTTGTTGCAAGCATCTATCAGTGCCCAAGGAATGGTGAAATCCCACTTGCTTTAATTATGACAAGTAGGAAAACCTTGAATTTGCTCACCGTGGTATACTTAAATAATGATTTGCATGGAACACTGGAGCATGAAGGTAACCTAATATTAGTTCCCTTGGCTACAGTCTTGATCAAAATCTTGGGCCCCAATCCACGAACTGCGAGCCAATGGGGACCACTCATATTCACCATGGGTGAATACCTAGTTTTGCTGAAGTCAGCTGATGGTTGTGCAGTTTAAAGCATCTTACCAAATCGTTTGCCAATTTGCAGACAAAACTTCTCCTCTTTGCTTTAATCTTAGACATGTCAAGTGTTACAATAATATTTTTTCCTCTGGAAAAATCTTTAAAACATTTATGTGAATAATACATTGCACTAAACAAAAAATTAAAGCGTCATATTTTCATGTCACTACATGAAAAAATATTTTTTGAAAAAGAAAACAAGTGCAGATGAGTTGCAGCATTTTTGAGATTACTAGAAGGAACGGTCTACAGTAGAATTTATTTTCTTCTTACAAGAATGAAAGCAATGTAAGGTTTTATTTCTGAGGCTTCAAAATCACAGCTAAAGGATTTGTATCATCTGGCTAAGACCATTACACAGTGTTTGACATGTTAAGAAAAAGTGAAAACTTAAAATAATCTTCCAACAAAGCATTTGCTTCAGACTAAATCACTTTGGCTATCTTGACATTTTAATGAAGGCTTGCAAAGAACACAAAAGTACACCTTCAGTAAATACTTGACTGACAAATTTACTGGCAGGAGAAACAAAACAGCTGACAAACTACACCAACACCACAGGAAATGGCATTTTAGAACAAATAAGTAGTTAAATTTTATGGAGAAATGCAACAACAGATTTTTTTTTTTTTAAAGACATAGAATGTCTAAGCAAAAACTCTTTTATCCTGTGCAGTCATCACCAAAAGTGACATTCCGTAAAGTCTAAATTTCAGTGCAATGACTGTAGGACACAGAACACCAGGGTAACCAATGTCCCAATTTTACATGAGCCGTCCTGATGTTAGGAGCTTTTCTTACACAGCTGCCTATCACCACCCACCCCCGTCCCAATTTTTCACACTTAGTTACCCTACAGAAAACTTAACAATCCAGTATGACTCGAAGCCTTTCTAACTAAAATACACAGGTACAATTAGAAAGATTTTAATACAGAAAGGAAAATGACTTTTGCCTGACAGCAGTTTCACCCAGCTGCACAGAGCTCCTTGATGGTTTAAGTATAGATCAGCATGCACACAAGAGAACACAGCTAATCCTTTAAACAAAAGTCAATCTCTGATTACTGATTTCTAGTTAAAAAGCACTAATAGCCTCTTGCCTATCTATATTCCCTTTGTACTGAAACAGCTTGGCTAACAGCAAGGCCTTTTGACAGCTACCACCTGTCCCCTAGCACTTCAGATTATTCTAAAGACTCCTCTGTTTACGCAATTTTCAGGGACCCCAGGAAATCAAGAAGAAACACAACAAAGTCACCAGGGCATGGGACAAGCATGAGACACTGTTGCTAACAGGCTGATAAACAAACTTTCCTTAGCAAGCCTTGGGTGGTGGATTTGCCCAGGGTCTTCAGACGCAGCCTCGAGCAGTTGCTCGCTAGCAATGCAGGGGCCAGCAAACCCTTTGCATCCCCTGGCAAGGAAGGGCACTGCTCTGGGCAGAGAGGGTGCTGGTGCCCCAGGCCACATGGCCGCTCACTCCCAGCCTGCAGCTGTACATCTTGCTACAGTATTCTCCTCAGGACTTGAAATTGGTGGGGGGGGCAGGCAGGGTGTAGGGGCAGGTTTAGAGACCGCTCACTAATTTGGTACAAGTGTTACCAGCAGACAACTGGGGAGGTGTTGGGAAATTCAGGGGGGTTCAGCGGGGTGTTCGGAAAAATCTCTGCCTTGCTACATGTTGGGAATAGGGAGGGGGAAAGAGCAGAGGCAGGGCAGGGAAGAGGCGGCTGCAGCCACTTCCCAAGTCCAGCAGGCAGCACCCCGACCATTGGTGTGGGAGCTGTGCTAGGAGTGATGCCCACTGGGGATGCAGAAAACAGATGGACGGATCCCAAGCTGAGCCGCCAGGGGTGGCCCTACAAACCCTGCAGGAGCCCTGGCACCAGAGCCAGTATTCTCCCCACGACTTGAAATTAGGCATGGTTTAGGAGATGCTCATTAATTTGGTATAACGCTGTTACTAGCTGACAACTGGGGGGCACTGGGAAATTCAGGGGGGTTTGGGGGAGAAGTTAGGGAAATCCCTGGTTTAAGCCCATCCTCCCCCTAGGGCCCTGTTGCAGTCAAGCTTGTAAAGTGTTGGCCCTGTGGCCTCTCCCACCCCACCGCAGGGTCTTTCCCAGCCCCAGGGTGAGCACTCCTCACAGAGGTCTGTGCCCCACAGGTCAGGCCACCAGACCAGCAGGGAGTTCTGCCTGGCTCGGGGATGCTCTTTACAGGGTGACTCCTTGGTCCCACTGCAAGTGAGGCTGCCCTGCAGCAGGGAACTTGAAAGCTGGCAACTCGCTGAGAGCACCCAACCAGCCCAATACTCTCCCCAGCACTTGAAAGTAGGGGAGGTGTAGGGGGAGACTGGGAGTGTTGGGGTGCTCACTAAATTGCTATAACACTGTTACTAGCTGACAACTGGGAGGTAGGGGAAAACTTCTGGGGGGTGTAGGAGGACATATAGGGTGCTCACTAAATTGGTTGTAACGCTGTTACTAGCTGACTCCTGGGGGTGTTGGGAAATTCAAGGGATGTAGGGGAGATGGAAGACAGCACTGGGGATGTTCACAAAATTGGTGTAACAGTAGCTGGCAACCGGGGGGTGTTGGGAAATTTGAGGGGATGCAGGGATTGTTGGGGTGCTCACTCAATTGGTGTAACGCTCTTACTAGCTGCCAAGTGGGCGTACTGGGAAATGTGAGGGGGTGTAGAAGAAGATGTAGGGCAGTATTGGGGATGCTCACTAAAGCAGTGTAACACTGTTACTAGTGACCCCTGGGGGTTGTTGGGAAACTCGAAGGATGCTCACTCCATTGGCGTGACTCTCTCACTAGCTGACAGACCGCCGGGGTGCCGGGACGTTTTGGGGGTGCCTGGGAAACCCGAGGCCGGGGCCGCGGTCAGCCGCGAGGGACCCTCGTCCCGCGGCGTCGTCGGCGCTAGGACCGGCTGAAAGGCAGCCGCTGCCCGAGGAAGTCGCCCGCCCGCCCGCATCCCCGCGGAGCCCGGAGCCCGCCGCACTTACATCGTCGAAGAGGGACCCGACGTTGGCCGTCACCAGCAGCATCCCGGTGCCCGCCGCAGCCGCCTTCACCGCCATGGCGCCGGCGGGGCGCGGGGAGACCCTCAGCCCGGGCTGGGCTGCACGGCGCGGCGGGGAGGAGCCGCAGGAAGGGGAGCGGCGCTCAGTGACCCCGCCGCGGGCGGGCGCCGAGACACCAGGGCCGAGCCGCCGCCGCCGCCGCCGCCGGGCTCATCGCTGCCGCGTCCGCCTGCTCTGCGCCGGGACCGGGGCGCTCACAGCCCCCGCGCCGCCGCCAGCGGCATCCTGCCGGGCAGCGGGCCGGCGGCGGGCTCCCTGGGCATGGCAGGGCTCCGGCGGGCAGCTGCGCGGAGCCAACCTCGCGCCTGGCCGGAGCTGCCCCGCTGCCGCTGCCGCCGCCTCCCCTCAGCCGCCGCCGCCGCCGCCTCTGCCGCGCGCCCAGCCCGGCTGCGCTCCCAGCCCGCCGAGCCCGGGCGCCGCGCTCCTGACGTCACCCCCCCCACCGCCACCGGCTGCTCTTAAAAGGGCAACGGCGGCCCGCGCCCGCCGCGCGCCGAGAGACCCCGCGTGTCCCCGCGGCCGGCCCCTGGCGCCGCCCCCTTGGCAGCTGTCAGCGGTGTTCGGGCAATTTACGGAGCGTCCCAACACCCCCAGGTGTCAGCTAGTAACTGGGGTGTACCAGAGTGAGCGCCCCCGTATAGCGCCTAC
>ML681981.1:8326114-8666035 GCA_007922195.1 Podocnemis expansa | reverse complement strand
TGTTATACCAAATTAGACAGCACCCCCTGCACCCCCTCTGAATTTCCCAACATCCCCCCGTTGTTAGCTAGTAACAGTTTTATACCAATTTAGTGAGCACCCCAACTCCCCTGCTACAGCCACCCTAATTTCAAGTCTTGGGGAGAATACTGGTGCCAGGGATGGGATGAGCCTGGGGCAGAGAGAGACCCCGGCCCTGCCTCCCATTTGGGTGGGGGGTGCTGCTGGAGGAAGACCCTGCTGGCCCGTTTCCCTCCCACCCCTACCCTGCGGGAAAGGAAGGCATGAGAGACTCGACCACTGCTGCCACCAGCTGGGAGGACTTGTAGCGTCACTATCTGAAACAGACCTTCCTCCCCCGCTAGTCCCTGCTGCTGCCACCCCTTGGAGCCCGCTGCTTGCATCTGCTACCCCCAGCGAGGAGAAGGACTGATACTGCTGGTGCTGAGGAAGCATGTGGAATTACACCAGGCGCTGCAGAGGGCGGTTTGTGTTTTGGAGTGAGAGTGGCCGTGTAACCTTTGCTCCTCCAGTGATGGGGCAGTTCCTGTTTTGCTGCGGAGAGAGGGGGAAGTAGCGTGGAGCCCTCCCCCTCCACTCCACCACCGTTGTTACCACACACACCCCAGCCACCACCTGCTTCACCTCCTGTCCTCAAGTCTGCCCTCCCTTGACCACTACTAAACCCATCCTCTGACTCCTCCCTCTCCCTTTCCAGCTGTTTGCCCCTGCCCTGCCCAACCCTGCCCATCAGGTGCACCCCTGGATGCTGCTGTGATCCCCCTCTCCAATGCAGCCAGAGGAGTTGGCACACCTTTATCCCATACAAGGTTCTTGTACCCCTTCACTCCCAGCACCCTCCTTTCCTGGCTGCCCCCTCCCCATGTATCCCTCCCTTGCTCTCTTTATTCCCTCAAGTATTTGCTGCTGAGATGCATCCATGACTGTACCCTCCTCCCCCAACCCCAGTCTACCAGGGAAGAGAGATTTGCCCTTGCCCACCCCTCTATCCCTGCCTTCTCCCCACCACTGTCTGTTCCTATTCATTTTTCTGAATGCAGGTTGAGATCACCCTGATCCTCCTTTCCTCAGCTCACTCCCCTGTCTATGCTTGCAGCTACCCTTTCAACCGCGGCTGCCACGGTCATCACTCCAATCAGAGAGATGGCAGCAACAGGCACGGGAGGGGTCTCCACCTCTGCTGCTGTGACTTCTGCTGGCTGAAAGAGCCAGGGGGGTAAGACAAGCAAGAGCCTTGCTCTAGCCACAGTGCCCCCCACCCCGCCATCAGCCACAGTCCCCTCTTTCCCTGCTGTTCTCTCCACCAGCTCTAGGGACGTCTCTGTTCCCAGGACATATGCCCAGGAGGCTGCTACTCCTCCCACTGCACCATCTGTCTGTATTGCCTCCTCTAATACCAACTCAAGCACCTGGGCTCACCCCAGAGGAAGGTTCCTGTCCCCCCACTGTCCTGCCCTCATCCTCTCCAACCCAAACATCTTGACACTTGTTACCCAGCCCTGCCCCCACTGACCACTCCTCCATCACCAGCTTGCAGGTCTGGATCCTTCCCAAGGAGAAGCATGGCAAGCATAATAAGGCCCAGATCCTCTCCACTAAGTCAGTCAGAGAGGAAGCCCCCCAAAAGTTATTGTGGGAGGCTGCTGTCAATGCCACTGCTGGCCCTTCTGCCATGTCCCTCACTGAGGAACAGCATGTGGTTCCAGCTGTGGAGCCCATTACAACAGCACAGGAGGGCCGTACTGCCCCCCTCTTGGCAGTCCTTGTGGATTCACTCCCTGGGGATGCTGTGGATGGATCACCCTCCCCCCACATCTTGTCATCTGCACTTGCTGTTGGTGCCAAGCTGGTCCCTGCCCCAGCATCCAGCAAGGTAGTTTCTGTTGTGGCAAGAGGGTATCTATGCTGCATCTTTGCAGAGATTGAGTCTCTGGGTCTGACTCTGTTTGCCCGGGGGGGGGGGCAACCCTTTGCCAGCAGGCCTAGAGCTAGATGGCAACCTTCTCATTTTCCAAAGGGATAGCCGTGTTAGTCTAGTCCAGCAAAAAAACAACAAGGAGTCATGTGGCACTTTGAGACTAACAGATTTATTTTTCGCATAAACCTTCTCAAGCCACCCCTTCCTCTTCCTCCTCTCTGCCTCCCCCACCAATCTGCTGTCCCTGCCCTTATCTCAGGGATGCCCCCAAGTATTTGCACCGACCCACCTGTACTCAGTATTCCATCTTTGCCACTGAGCATCCTGAGGCGATGGCCAACACTGAGCAGCCAGGCCCAGGGATATCATTCCTGGAGGGACAGCTGCCCCTTTCCCCTCCTGAACATCCCAAGTCATGTCCCTCACCTGACACTGAGGCTATGGATGCCAAGCCGAGTGTGACACCCATGCCGAGCATTGGCAAGGATCCCCCTCCTGATCTCTTGTCCCTAATCTCTGTGCTCAGTCAACAGGAGCTGCATCCCTGGGGCTTGGCCACTGGGGCCTCTACCCCAGCTCTGCCCCTGTCAGCACTCCTACTACTTCCCCTGTCAGGGCTACCCCCAGGGTTCTGTCATTCCCCTTTTTACCTGCCAACTCCCAGGGGCAGTATTCATGGCCCCCCTCCTACCTGGGGCTGCAGTCTTCCCTCCAGCCCTCATGCCCAGGGGCTGAGCAAGGCAGCACATCACCTATGACACTGACGCCGCATCAGAGCTCTGTGGCCTGTCTGCCCGTCTTGGCTGTCAGCAGGGCCATTACAGGGAACCAACCAGAGGATGGCTGAGAGCCTTCTGCCCTAGACCCTCTGGCACTGTGGGATGAGCTGCATGTGTTACTGGCTGACACTCATAGGCCATGAATAGGACGCAGCTCACCCTGCAGTATTACAATTGCTCACTTCCCCATCAGTGGTGTTACAGTATGAAAAGATGCTTATGGAAATGATTATTTATAGGAATGTAGAGAACTCTACTTTCCAAAAGTGTTCGATGAGAGAGAGATGGATGTAGGGAGTAAAGAATCAAATCTGAATGTTCCACTGTGTGAATGCTCTCAGTTCAGCTTGAACACTGAACATGGTGTCAGAAGTGAGTCGGCAGCTACAGGCACAGGAAACCAGAAACCAAAAAGCCCCCCCATAAACTAAACAAGAGCACCCTCCTACACCCCTCCCCCCCCACCAAAGAACATACAGATGAAACAATAATCATGGCTGGATAGTGGGTTCCTGTTCCTGAGCAGATGGCCATAAAGGGGATGTGTTTAGATTCTTTAGACCACAATGGGAAAACTACAGAATAGCTCAGGGAAACAAAAAACAGAACAGCCAGCAGCCATACTATACATTGTGATGGACAAAAGCAGACTTGCACTCCAACAGCATTTAGATACATCAGTAGCAGACCAGTAGGACTTCGTAAAATCATAGAAGTGCCTCAAAAGAATTTTCAACCCACAAAACAAGTCATATATGAAAAGCATTAATCAACAATTCTGATCAAGAATCTGCAGAAACAAGATCTGTGTATTGCCAGGCTGTAGACAATGGTTGACTCATGATTATCAAATCTTAAAAGATGAACAAATTTGTAATAGATTAATAGTAGGGATGAAAGATGCCAAAGCTGGAATGAGACCGTGTAGAGAGCCCACACTAACTCTACCAGGAGCTATAAATATGTCCAAAACTAGTGAAGAAGTTCATATTCAATTGCAGAGAAAGAGTGAAGCAGATATAAAGTCAGCAAGCAGCACAGGGAAAGTAGTAAAACAGAAAAAAAAATAAAATCTAAAATTCATGCAAGAGCAAATCCAAAGAAGAGGAGACAGACAACACAAAGAAAGACCAGAGGTATGAGTGAGGATGCTTAACTGCAGAGAAAGACATAAATATGGAAAAAGCCCTGCATAAGTGAACCATATACAATAGCTGTCGTAAGAGAAATCATTATGGCAAAGCTTGCAGATGAGAAAGGGGGGGAAAAATTGCACCATATTGAGGAATCAGTGAGGCAGAACATGAGATTTTGCATGTATTACATTACTGCAGTGCATAACGGCTGAAAAAAATGGTTTATAATGCTCAAACTAGCTTCACAAGCAAAGACAAGGCAGCAGCACAGACACAAACAGGATGCTAACAAGGAGTCCTCCTTAGTTCAGTCCAGCAAAAGAACACAACTACCGCCTTGGAATTTGTCAACAGTACTGAAAGCCAAATGCACAATGGGCCATTAGCGAACATGCTAGGTTCTAAAGAATTCCTCAGTTTTCTGGAAAAGAAGAAAGCGAAATTGCAACCAAGCAAAGTCAAATTAAAATTATATGGTGGCATGATCATAATTCCACTAAGACAATGTAAAATACAAAAAGAGTATCAAGGAAAGTTTACAGACTAAAATTTCAGAGAGCACAGACCATTTAATTCATGGACTTGCTGACACTCATGCTGGGACAGACGTTTGACAAGATAGACGTACAAGCAAACCAAATAACATATCCAAAGCAAACAATGTAATGTAACATTTTTTTAGCAAAGCTATTAAAAGATAATCAAGATGTGTTTGAAAGGCTGGCCTGTCCTTTGTGCATATTACACCTTACAAACAGATAATACCATTCAACCACTACAGTATTTGCATCTCTGAATGCCAACTGTATTAAAAGAACACATGAAGCATATGGAAAAAGAAGGTATTACTGCTAAATTCACAGAACTCTGAAGTAGGATATGCAGTATGGTAGCTATTGAGAAGCCAGACAAACTATTTATTTGCATAGAACCAACTAATTTAAACAAAGAACTAAGAATAGCTCACTACCAAATGCCTACAACTGATGAAATATTACCTGACTTTGTACTTGATGTTAAAGACAGATATTCATAAGTGATACTGGATAGAGAAAGCTGCTATTTTTCCATATTTTGGATACCAGTAGGTATATAAAGATGGATGAGAATGCCTCTTGGGACCCAGCCTCCAGCAGGGAAATAATCAACATTGCTAGCAATGCATACCAACAGCACATTCAAGGATAAGTGTCATAGCTGATGATATTCTAACATACCAACATGGAGACAGCAAAGCTGAAGCTGTGGTGATCATGGTCAGGACATCAAACTGCTAGAAAGTTCCAGAGAAGTAAATCTGAAACTGAATAAAAACAAAATGAAATTATAATTCACTGTAGTACCATTCTTGGGAACATTTGCTCATGGGTTACAACCTGATCCACAACAGAAAAAAGCAACATAGTAGACGCCAATACCTAAAGATACTAAATCAGTTCAGAGACTTCAGATTTGTGAACTTTCTGACAAAATTTCTTTAAAGCCCTCAGATGTGTGAGCTACTAGATAAAGGTGCAGGACACAGATGGTTACCTCAACATGCTCCCATCATCAGTTTCAAGAATATTTAGACAAGGTAGGTAGGTCAGCAGGACCTGATGAAATTCACCCTAGGGCACTAAAGAACTAGCCAAAACAATTTCTGAACCATTAGTGATAATCTTCAAGAATTCACAGAGGACAGGTGAGGCCTCAGACCACTTGGGAAGGGCAAACATAGTCCCTGTCTTTAAAATGGGAAAGGAGGAGGACCTAGAGACTTTTAGACCCATCAGTCTAGCTTTGATATTCAAAAAGATATTGAAATGGATAGTTTAATCTGATCAAACCTAGAATATACTAAGGTGATAGACTGCATAGAACAAATCCCATCAAGTCCTAGTCTCCTTCTTTGACAGAGTTTCCAGCCTAACGTATACAGAGGAAGCTGAAGAAGTGATAGATCTAGACTTCAGAGGACTTTTGCACACTGCCTCACATGACATTCTCATAAACAAATTAAGGAAATATAATCTAGGTGACATTACTATAAGGCGGATGCGTAACTGATTGGAAGATTGTTCACAAAGAGTAGTTATCCATAGTTCACTGTGAAACTCAGAGATGGATCTAGTGGGGTCCTGCAGGGATCTGTCCAGGGCCGTCACTGCCCTGATAAAAGGGTCAGGCCATGCCCCCTGCTGCACAACCCCGCCCCTGTGCACAATCCAGCCTCTGCTGGCCAGCGGCAGTGTGTCAGGTAGCCCCAGCCCAGATCCAGCCCCAGCTGTTGCCAGCCAGTGGCAGGCAGCCTGGGCCCAATCCAGTCCCTGCCACAGCCAGGGCAGGGCTGGAGACACATGGGGCTGCAATGGGCCCAGTGGCAACAATGCCCCTGGGTCTGTTCTAGGTTTGCTACTATTCAATATTTTCATTAACAAATTAGATGATGGAGATGAGAGTATACTTACAAAATCTGCAGAAGACACCAAGCTAGGAGAGTTTGGAATCATTTTGTAGAGGATTTGAATTCAGAATGATCTTTATAAATTGGATGAATGAGTATGAAATCAGTAAGAAGGATGCGTAGGAGAACACCAGAGGACAGGTAATAGAGAATGACTTTAGCTGTCAGAAAGTGGTTGTGGAGCAAATAAGAAAAGACACAAGAAAAAATATGGAGGGACTATGATGTGAAGGGCTTTCACAGACAAGCAAATGTACTTTGCCTCTAATGCAATGAAAAGAGGGAGCCATAGGAACCTCTCAGTGCTATTGCACAGTAATTCAAATGATGATAATCATTCAAAGAGGCTCTCAAAGGGATTTGTAAAGAGATGGGCCACCCTAACCACCTCTTCTAGTCAAATGTGGCTCTGCAGGTAAGCTCCACCTTACTGGGTGTCAACCAATCTACTTGCACACATCAAGACAATAAATAAGAAGCCAAGCCAAACTACCGAAAAAATTGTCTTCTGTACTGAAGCCCCTGGAAGGAGTATGTATAACAACAAATCAAAGGCCCTTAGGACCAAGGTTCAAATCTCCCAAACAAGAAGTCCACAACATAGCTACTGTGTCTGATCAGGCTAATTTCTTGTAACTGAAGAGTGATCGCACCCTTTTGCAAGCTATTCAGTTTGTAGGCTGGTCCCTCTCTGTCCTGCTCTCACTCAACTTCATCTTTTTATTTAAACAGATCACTGAGGCAGAACAGGGAATCTCCTAAATTGCACCCTGGCTAATCTGTTTGTGAGCTACAGGATGACCTTAAAGTGCACTCTATCCCAGAATAACGTAAAGATGGCAATTACTTTGTATAATCTGAGGGGAGCAAGGCAGGCATCAAGAAAAGCCAAGAGAAGGAGAGGCAGATTAATGCTGTCAAAAGCAGCCAAGAGGGAGCAGGCTAAAAACAAGAGAGAGACCCTGAGATTTAGCCAGGACGATATATTAGATACCTTGGTAAATAAATGAATAAATTCATTAGTCTTTAAAAGTGCCACAAGACTCTGTTTGTCTTGATAAAACCACTTTCAATCGCACAAGAGGGCAGACGCCAGACTGGAGAGGCTCAAGGATGGAGCATATGAAAACAGCTTCATATTGCCTAATGTTTTTTCCTAAATGTAGTACCCTGAGCAAATGATGAAAGCTATGATTGGCAATAGAGATGCAGAGAAGAAGCTATTTAAAAAATTGAAGGTTCAGTCTAATTCCATGAACAACCTGATATCTTGTGAGGCCTTCCTTACCCCCTACTGAGAAAGTGTCACTCAAGATCCAGAAAAGGTCCACTCTGTTAATTGATTATGCTTCCTGCTTAGTCATACAGGTAAAGGATTATTCTGAGTTTCAAAAAATGAGTTAGCAGTCATATTCAGTCTGTAACTTAGTAACTAATTAAATATGGTCAATCTTTTACTATATTAACAGAATTAAGCTTGCAGTTCCCACATGAGCAAAAGTTCCATTATCTTCAATGGGGTTTCACCTGCATGAAAACAAGATTGCGATTATTTTGTTTTGCCTAATGAGAGAAGCAAGGTGGTAAAGAAAGTGTACTCAGTCCTTGTGACATCCCCCAGGTCCAATTTCAATTGTTGAATGATGGTGTCCCATTGAGTCTCTAATCTGGGTTATCTTTTACATTGCTTGCTGATGAACAACCTTCTCCAGAGTTGGCTCATACACAGCATGTTAAAACCACTTCCAGCAGAGTGTATGAATACCCTTCCAGCCATCTATGAATTATGTACAGCACAACACCCACATATAAATGTGCATCTTACATTGCTCAGTACTCTCCTGAACAGTGCAAACACATAATAAATCCATCATTCCACACTGGGAATGATATACGCACTGGCCTTGTTATCCCAAATGGTGTTTCCCACACACTTTATTCCAAACATACACTGCTTACGATAAAACAATAAAATAAGGTGATTTATTAGGGCAAGACAGATTTTAAGTGATTACATGTATAGATGCATTTAAGTCAGGATTGGCTACAAAAGAAATAAAATGATAAAAATGCAAGCTAATTCCTAAGCTTTACCAAGTCTAACATGTTTAAAAAGCAGAAAAAAAGGATTTTTTTTCTCACCAAAAGCCATAGCAGTTGGTGCAGGCTGGAAAACCTCCAGCCAGGACCACACCATCAGTTCAATGATGTTTCTTCTTTCCTTCAAGTAATCTTGCTGCTGTGAGAAGAGATGGAGAGGGAAAGGAGAGGTGGCAGTCACTGTCTCTTAGTCTTATCTCCCACTCCTCTCTTTGAGAATTATCCCCCAACATAGTACAGCCAGCCTCCCATGTATGGGAAGTTTTAAGTGTTTCTTGGAGGAAATGAAAATTCCTGCTGGTGAGTAGCTGATTAAATGTGTAATGGCCTTTTAGCAATGTGCTGGTGTCCCAGTGTGTTTTTATATTTCAGAAAAGGGTCACTGGGCGTTACACAGACTCATAATATATTTCATTAACAATTGCATAGCAAATCTTCATAATTTTTACATGCAGTGATGTTGCATCCATTTCACCAACTTAATGTTCAGCAGATTATGAGTTTTCAAATGATTATTCACAAGGCACACTTTGTACAAAACATAACCATATAAAAGTGAACATGGGGTACAGTATCACATGGGGGTTCAATGCTTCACAGTCCTACTCACAAGTGCCAATATCTAGCAAGCTCTGGGTTCATTATTTCCACGTCTGTCTCTTCTTTCTCCTCTGGAGTGAGTCAGATGTGTGCAAAGATGTTTGTTTCCTTTTGGCAACAAATTAAGTGCCTTTAAGCAAAGTTCCTGCTGCTGCTGGCTTTTGATTCCTGTTCATCGTACAGACACCCAGCATGTTAGTCAATTGACAATGAAGAAGCCCCACTGGTTCACAAATCTTCTGTAGCAGTCCTAACATTCAGCTGCAACAGTGTTCTATGCTTTCTTTTCATCATAGATCTGACAGAGATAGGATGCTCTAAATGGGTAGTTCACTCCCCCTTACTAAGTTTTAAATTAAGAAACTTACCACTAGGTGTTCTCTAGGGGCTGGCATTTGGGGGGGGGGTTGTGTCTGCTTAAAGAGTAGCTTTCGTTTTCTGATTTTGAGATGGACATTTCAAGATTCAATCTATCTTCTCTTCCAGGTGAGGAAGGGAAAGGAGATCAAAGCCCACAGGTAAGTCACAATGTGGCAGACCTGGGGAAAGGGATGGAACTTGCAGGGTGCTGGGACTGTAAAACCAGGGATAAAAGAGAGGGTAGTTGGAACACGAGGAGGGGATCAAATAATTGTGTTAGATGTTCTAATGAAGCTTTAATACCTGAGGCAAGTGTAGGAGAACACCACAGAGAGAAAATGCAAGGTGGGAGATGCAAGAGAATTGAAAATTGACACAGGAAAGTAGGGCAATCAACCTGGTATCTTAGGTGCCTGTACATGAATGCGAGGAACCTGGGAAGCAAGCAGGAAGAACTGGTAGTACTGGCACAGACAAGGAACTATCATATAATTGGAATAACAGAGACGTGGTGGGATAGCTTGCATGACTAGAGCTCTACCATGGATGGATATAAATTGTTCAGGAAGAACAAGCAGGGAAGAAGAGGGGGAGGAGTAGCACTATATGTAAAAGAGCTCTATGACTGCTCAGAGCTCCATTACGGAAGTGGAAATGAGCCAGTTGAAAGTCTGTGGGTTAAGTTTAGAGAAGAAGGCAACAAGGGGGATGTCGTGGTGGGTGTCTGCTATAGACTTCCAGACCAGAAGGAGGAGGTGGATGAAGCATTGTATGGTCAACTAGCAGAAGTTTCTAGATCACAGGCCCTGGTTCTCATGGGGGACTTCAACTACCCTGACATCTGCTGGGAGGCCAATACAGCAGTGCACAGGCAATCCAGGAAGTTTTTGGAGAGCATTGCAGACAACTTGCCGGTACAAATGCTGGAGGAACCAACTAGGGGCCTTGCACCTCTTGACCTGCTGCTCACAAACAGAGAAGAATTCATTGTGAACATAGAAGTGAATGGTAAGCTCAGCAGCAGTGACCTTGAGATAATGGAGTTCAAGATGCTGAGTGATGGAAAAAAGGAAAGAAGCAAAACACAGACCCTGGACTTCAGAAAAGCAGATTTTGGCTCCCTCAGGGAACTGATGGGCAAGATCTCTTGGGAGGCTGATCTGAAGGGGAAAGGCCTCCAAGAGAGCTGGCTGAATTTTACAGAGACCCTGCTAAGGGCATAGAAAGATATCATTCCTATGAGCAGAAAGAACAGCAAACGTGGTAGGGCCCAGTGTGGCTTAACAGAGAACTCTGTACTGAGCTAAAGCATAAAAAGGAAGCTTACAGGAAGTGGAGGCTTGGACAGATGACTAAGGAGGTATATAAAGATATTGCTCAGGACTGCAGGGATAAAATCAGAAAGGCCAAAGGACTATTGGAGTTGCAGCTAGCAAGGGATGTGAAGGATAACAGAAAGGGGTTCTACAAGTATGTCAATAACAAGAAGAGGATCAGGGATGGTGTAGGTCCCTTACTGAATGGGGCAGGTATCCTCGTGATGGAGGATGAAGAAAAAGCCGAAGTGCTCAATGCTTTTTTTTACTTCAGTTTTCACAGGCAGGGCCAGCTCCTGTCCCACTACACTGGGTATGGCAGATTGGAGAGAAGAAGAGAGGCCCTTGGTGACGGAAGGTCAGGTTAGGGTCTACGTAAAGAAGAAGGATGTGCACAAGTCCATGGGGCCAGATGAACTGCATCTGAGGGTGCTGAGGGAGTTGGCTGATGAGATAGCAGTACTGATGACCATTATCTTTGAAAACTCATGGCGAATGGTGGAGGTGCCAGAGGACTGGAAAAAAACAAATATAGTGCCTATCTTCAAAAAAGGGAAAAAGGAGGATCTGGGGAATTACAGACCTGTCAGCCTCACCTCAATCCCTGGAAAAATCATGGAGCAGGTTCTCAAAGAATCCATCCTGAAACACTTGGAGGAAAATCGTATGATCAGGAACAGTCAGCATGGATTCACCAAGGGTAAATTGTACCTGACCAACCTCATCACCTTCTATGATGAGATGACTGTGTTTGTGGATGTGAGAAGAGCCATTGATGTGATATACCTCGACTTTAAGCAAGGCTTTTGATATGGTTTCCCACAGCATTCTCATCGGCAAGTTAAGGAAGTATGGGTTGGATGTGTGGACTGTAAGGCGGATAGAGAACTGGCTAGGTTCAACGGTTTCAGCATGTAGGAATCAATGGTTCCATGTCTAGTTGGCAACCAGTAACGAGTGGTGTGCCCCAGGGGTCGGTCCTGGGGCCAGTTTTGTTCAACATTTTCATTAATGATCTGGATGATGGGATAGATTGCACTCAGTAAGTTTGTGGATGACATCAAGCTGGGGGGGGGGAATGGTAGACATGCTGGAGGGCAGGGACAGGATTCAGGGAGACCTTGACAAATTGGAGGAGTGGGCCAATAGAAATCACATGAGGTTCAACAAGCACAAGTGCAAATACCTGCACTTGGGATGGAAAAACCCCATGCAGTGCTACAGGCTGGGTTCTGATCAGCTAAGTAGCAGCACTGCAGAAAAGGACCTGGGGGTCATGGAGGATGGGAAGCTGGATATGAGTTAGCAGTGTGCGCTTGCTGGCATACTGGGCTGCATCAGAAGACATGTTGCCAGCAGATCAAGGGATGTGATTGTTCCCCTCTATTTGGCACTGGTGAGGCCACATGTGGAATACTGTGTCCAGTTTTGGGCTCCCCACTACAAAAAGAGCGTGGACAAATTAGAAAGAGTCCAGTGGAGGGCAACAAAAATGATCAAGGGGCTGGAGCACAAGACCGAAGACTGAAGGAACTAGGCTTGTTTAGCTTGCAGAAGAAAAGACTGAGGGGGATTTGATAGCAACCTTCAACTACTTGAAGGGATGCTCCAAGGAGGATGGAGCTTGGCTGTTCTCAGTAGTAACAGAGGACAGAACAAGGAGCAATGGTTTCAAGTTGAAACTGGGAAGGTTGAGGTTGGATATTAGGAAAAACTTTCTCACTAGGCGAGTGGTGAACCATTGGAATGGGCTACCTAGGGAGGTGGTAGAATCTCCGTCTTTGGAGATGTTCAAAGCCGGGCTGGACAAAACCCTGGCTGGGATAATGTAGTGGGAGTGCTCCTGCTTTTTTGGCAGGGGGTGGACTAGATGACCTCATGAGGTCCCTTCCAACTCTATGATTCTATGATGGCTAGAGAGTACAGCATATAACACAATGCTAAGGAGCTGAAAACCAGGGAACTCTGCCTTTGGGACAGTGACAAGGAACCAGCTCTAGATATGCAATGGGAAACTCATAAAATACCTCCCCATGAGGATGGGATATAAAATGTTGGCCCATGAAAATACACTATCTGCAAGCACAAATTGCTAGTGGAAAATATATTAACCAAATATCTGTCTCATACTGCAGACTTTCAAAGGATTACCTGGATTTTAATCCTTTGCAAAACAGAATACAATATCTCCTCTTTAATCTGCTAATATATAAAAGAGTGGGTGGAATAGTTACAGGGTGGGCTGCATGTTAGGCCCCTTTCAATCCTTCTTGAGCACATTCATCAGATGACGGGCCTAGTTTCCTGTACCTCTCCTGAAGGGCAGAACCATGCAATTCATCCACTCTTGAATTGCATCTGTGGATGTCAATCCTCTATTTTTCAATCACGTTAAACCAGCAGGCCCAGTTTTCTCTCCTTTTTGTCCTTTATGTTAAATGGAATCCTGTGGGTGAGAGTGAATGGGTTGTGAAAAGAGATGAAGAGCTTGTACCTTTCAGCAACTGCAAGATTGACATAATAAAGGGATTTGTGCTACCAGGGCAAACTGAAGCATTACTGAAGGAGTGCAAAGTCGACTTTGGATGGGCAACCTTAACTGTGTGTTCCTAATCTTTGCTCAGCATTCTGCCAGAGGACCACATACCGCCCAGCAACTGTAACTCTATGTTAACATAGTTTTTTGCCATTGAATTCACCCAGGGTATACAGCAAGTAGAAAAAAGGGATAAAACAAAGGTCTGTACTCATATTTCCTTTAATCTGAATCCTAAATCTTTCTTTGTAAGCTTTGGTAAATTCCATTCTTTCTCACCTCCATCTATGTTTAGAAGAGAGATTCTGCTTTTTGCAGTTTTCCCTTTTTCTGTGTCTTTGTCACTGTCTGTTTCCTGGGCAGCTGCTGACAACCCACTCAATCTTTCCCCCTTTTTTTGCCCTAACCTCACATCTTTAATGTATTAGTATTTGTTTTGAGCCCAGAATTAGATCTGGGAAGAGTAAACCTTGCCAGCTTGGTTGCAGTCCAGTAAGAGCACACCCCAATTAATAGCTTCCCCCTTGTTTCGTCAAGGACACTTGCTATTACTGTACCTTATCTTTGCCATACTTTCGTTTCCTGTTTGTTCCTCTTCCCCTCCCTCAACAGCTTACTTTGATTTAACTCCTTGCAGTCTGACAAGATATCAAGTAGGTAAAGTGAGGTGCATGTATCACACATTAAAAAAAAAAAAAAAATTTATATATATATATATACATACACACACACACACACACACACACACACACACACGTAACGGCCTCATTCTCCACAGTGAGGTATTATTAGACAACTTTAATAGATGACATAAAAATAGAAATGAAGAGCTTTGACCTGGTAAGAAAACAGTCTGCTTTATTAGCATCTACTCACCATTATAGTTTGCTCATCTGTAGAATTCCTTGACTATATGCTTTCTTTATTGGATTTGATTATTTCTCATGCACACACACTTCATCATGAAACACTTAAGGTTGCTATACATACAACATATCTGATATTAAACCACAAAGAAAGGAAATTCAAACTTAAGCCACCCAACTATACATATGACCCAGCTATACATTAAGAGGCACATCCTGACTACAGCAGCCATACACCAGGATGCTCTACCCAGGTAGGTGGAGTGGATTCAGCCTCACAGTACCTATACCAGTCCTAGGCTTAGGTATCAGGCCAGATGTCAGACCTTGAAAATGACTGGGGCCTATTGGTCAATTGAAAGATCTGAGAAAAGGTTAGACTTCAGGCAGTACAGAGATCTTAGACTGGGTTTAGCATTAGGGAGGTCTGGTGACTTTCGAGGCTCTTGTAAGGTTGAATCAATTAGGTCTTCTCAGGGCTAGAATCAATACTGGGGCCCCTAGGCAACACTGGTCCATGGATGGGGCTGGTGGCTCTCTCTGGTCCAGGGCTAATGTTACAGAAGATACAGTTCCTGGATGATGTTGGAGGCACTGAATGGCATTTACTGCTGTAGCTTGGGTGTTACTGACCAGAGATGCCTCTGGTGTGAGAGACAGGGGCCCAATACTGGTTGCAGACTAACATTATCCAGAATTTTTCCCTGCCTCCTCTTCATTGCTGCTCATATCTGGGAAGCAATATGGAGTAGCAAAGTAGGATGTAGAAAGGTCATTGGCTCAGCTGACTCATAACAATTTAGGGTATGTCTACCTTGGAGCTGCAGTGTTTCAGTGCCAGGATCTCTCTCCAAACTAACTCTCATTAAGGTAGTGTCGTACAAATTGTGTTGGGACCATGGCAGTGCAAGGAGTGGAAAGGGCTAGTTGTCCCTAGTATGATCCTGTCAAAGATGCTATATATGTGCTTGCAGCAGCTAGCCCTCCTCCACTGCTTCTACCACCACAGCCACACTTCTGTTATCATATAGCTCAATCAGAGCTAGCACAGGTATGGCTTCTCGAGCTGAAAATTGCCATTTCCCACTACACTGTAGACATATGCTTAGACTGCCTTGGGGTGCAACTGCAGGCAGTACCTACTGTCAGTTCAAGGCAACTGCATCTGTAATTTCCATTGTAGTCCAGCAAGGGCACCTATTTTTAGACTCCCAGCTACCACCTCCCTTGGGCAGAAACCTGTCTCTCTCTTCCTCCTGACTGGGGATTTTCCAGGCTGTACAGTTCCCTGCCTACTCTGTGAATTCACCAGCAAAGTCAAACTACCGAAGGAGGCCTGCTTTCCCTTCTCCTTAGAGACTATAGACAGTGCAGTTGCCAGAATTATAAGGTACCACACATTTATTCTTTAGATGAAAGAATTACAGAGAAAACATTAAAAAGAAGAGAAGCTATCTGCATCATGAAATGCTTAGCAGAGATCATGTCCCACTCCTCATTTCACACGAGGGCTCTGGTCACATTCAGTCTTCCTAATGCTTACCTAAGGATTGGCGCTCTCCCCTTTGACAGAAGATTTGGTTTTGTGGGTATGTGTGAAGGCCATGGTCAGTTTAAACCCAGACTGTTTATGCAGAAGTCTTTGTCTGTTGGCCTGTGGAGGATCTAGTCTAAACTAGCATATGCACACCTTCCCTGGAGATGGTGCCTTGCTGAAGGTGTTACAACCTGTGCAAGTTTGCTCAGTCACCACACACTATTCTTAGTTCCTGGAGGTACAGTGGTCATCCTCCCCCAGCAATTGCATAATATCTCTGGCCCAATGATACATAAACTGAATAGAGTGAGATTTCCACAAAAACACCACAGGAAATTGCCATATCTGTCTCACCCACATCTCAGCCAATGTGTGAGAATCCAGCTGAAATGTGGGCAGATGTGACAGAGCTGTCAAATGTAGGAGCATGGTGTGAGATGTGAGATATTTGGCAGCCCTACTTTGGAGCCAATTCATGGTTAGCAATGGGACAAATTTGTGGAGGCAAACTATTTTTAGTGACGGGGTGATTCATGGGCCTGAGTTAGGTTTTGGGCTATTTGGGGGAGACTAGACTAAGTCTAGAGTTGAGCTAGAAGGTAAGTGTACATTAGGTTTATGATAGGAGACAGGCTTTGACAAGACATGGGCCAGAGCTAGGTTGGCAAGTTATGGATTAGAGCTAGAGAGGGGCTGGGCCCTCTGCTGAGCCTGCAAGTTTAGAGCTGGAGCTGGCTGGCAGGTTTCAGGGAGCTTGGTGCTGGTGATTAGGATTGGGGATGTTGCAATCAGTAATTAATCTGATTACCAATTATCTATACCTTATTCTTTTAGTGAGTTGTGGCACTTTTAAAAAACACCTCTAAGAAGTCAATTTTAAGGTATTAACTACGCTCTGTGGGGGGAAATGAGAATGATAGTAAGACATGGTTTTGTAGTTCATCCCTTCTGGGAGTCCTGTGCATGAAACAATAACATGTATCTGTCTTCAGTGGTACACAGTATTCTTCAAATGATAAAACTGCAAACATTAAACAAACCATGCTACTTTTCTTTATCTCTGCAAAATAGCAAATCTTGTTTCCTGCATATTTTCACAGGAACATGCTGAGCTGTTGATGTTAAAATGTTGCAGTGCAGCTGGCCTCTTGCAGAGGAAAGCAGTTGGAGCATGATAACTCCCATTCTGCTGAAAAGAGTGTACCATCCACTTAAAAGGGATATAAAGTAAGCACTCATTCTGGTTACGCAATTTCTGTATAATTGTATTTGACTTTTACTTTCATCACTATCTTTATAGCTTTACTGACTGGCTTACGCTTTTGTTAGAAATGTCTTTACGTAGATCATTTCATACTGGCTACATATCAGAAGAAAATCTTAAATCCAGTGTAATGTTTTGCTGCATGAAAGCCCTTTTATGGGCCTGAGGGATGGGCTCTTTGTTGTTTTCAAAGACTGATGGATTCAGAGAGCTTGCTAAAATCAATCTCAGCACTTTATTAAATGGGCACGTTTTGTCCCTTGCAGAAAACATGGCTTGAAGCAAAATATTTCAGAGGTTTTGTCCTCCTTTTAATTGTCCCCTCTAAGAAGAGATATGGAATTGTTGTCAAACTTTTTTATTCACATAGAAGCCTAGAAGTTGGAGATGGAAAAGCAGCATTAGGTCATGTACTCCTTCTCTCAGCCAGTAAGGTATTGGCCCCTTTTGTACACTTATAAAGCCATTTAAAAGTTGAGGGGCAGGGGACACTAAGCAATGGTTGGTAGGAGAGAAGGAAAGAAGTTACACAGTCTATGACATGAGGACATTTTCCTCCTACATTTTCACTCTTTTATATTATTATTTCAAATCAGAACTCTCTTAGCATGCTAAACAACTTCCTTCTCCTTTGGGATTTATTCACTTCAATTATTTGCAGATTTTTTTAGCACTCTGAAGTGACTACCTCAGGGAAGACACCCCGAACTGGTGGTATGTTCTATAATTAGATTTCACCAACCCAGTAACAACTGTGAATGCCTGGCTCACTGCAACAGTCTTACCATAGAGTCACACATAGTCCCCCTAGGCACTCCAGTCTATTTTGCCACTGAGGGGAGCTGGACTTAGTGATTATTGGCCACCTACACCAAAGTTCACAAAAAAAATTCAGATGGTTTCTAGTCCTGGTATCAGTCACATACCTCAGGTCAATTTGTATCCCAGATCACACACCGAAGATTGCACTTATAGCCAATCCTGTGACAAACCAACTAAAGGTTGATTAACTGGGAAAAAGAAATAGAGGTTATCTACATGTTAAAACAAGTGAGCATACATACACAAATGAGTTTCAGTCCGTGATTCAAAAGTTGAGAGAGTTATAGTAATCTGTCAATTTAAAGTATTCAATTTATGCCAAGTACCATGGGGGATCTCTTTGCTTAGGAGTCTTTGTGTCTCACGTTCCAGACAGCATAAAAGATTCAGTTTCTCCTTGTTAGGGATTTTTATTCAGTTTGTGCATTCCTGGATGAATTTATGAATGTAATTAACAAAGTCTCTGTCCTTCAATGCTACATAATATTTCACTTCCCTTCAATGAGGCAAGGACAAGCAATTTATCTTAATCAATGCTTCTTTTCTTGTTTGGTGAGTTACACAATTAGAGGTTTCCAATGCAAAGCCACTCAATATAATTTTACACAATGGACCATACAGGTTATAAGTGAGATCAATACATGCCGCACCCTACAAGCATTTTATAAAGTCTAAACACCAAACACATTCTTATGCATTGAACATCTAATATCTATTTTGATATTACACACTGGTAAGCAAGACTAGTTTCCAACAGCTATGTATTTGTAAGTGTTCAGTGAGGCTTGGGGCCTTAACATGAGCTGGGGTCGGGTCTACTATGTTCACAATTACATCGTGTACCATGTCAGTCATTTAGGACATGGTGACATTGCAGTGTAAATTCAGGCTCAGGCTTAACCACCCTTCTGTCCACACACAAATCATACTAACACAAGGCTGGGACCCAGAGTCAAGCCACAACCCAGCCTTCAAGCCCTGCTGCTCTCCCGTATACATGCAGCCCACCCTAAAGTTGGGACTTGAGAGTCCGCCATAAGTATCCCACAATCCCTTGTGCCAGCTTCCAGCTTCTTTTGTCTTCTCTAACTTCATAGCTGCTTGGCCCATGCAACCAGGCCGAATGAGCAGCAGGGGCATCGCTGGCACCTGACACATGGGGCACGTGCCCCGAGTCTTGGCGCTGGTGCCCCAAGTGTCCGGGCCGGCCCCGTCCCAGACCGGGGACCCTGGCTGGGGCACCTTCCATACTGCCTGCCTCTCCCAGCCCGGGCCTTGGCCCCAGCCCCAGCCAGGCATTGAGGCTGAGAAACCTGCAGTGGTACCTGCCTCTCCTGTCCCCAAAACCAGCTGGGGATCTGGGGCCAGGCTGGAGGTGGCAGGAGCCCGTTGAATTATTGGGCCTGAGCACTGGAACGTGACCAAGGGGCATGGCCTGGGTCCAGGGGGCATGGCCTGGGCTCGTGTGCTGGGTCTTTTCCAGAGCCAGCAACATTCCTGATGAGCAGTTGGGCAAGGCAACTTAGTTCTATGCAGTCCTCTGTCTAGACACCCTCCCTCAGAGATGTCTTCATTCTCTGCCCCTGGTGCCAAATGTGCAGCAAATGTGGAAACAAGGGAAATGAGAATGAGGAGCCAGAGAACATGCAATGATGGGGATTTCTGTCTTGTAAATAGTTTCAGTGTTTGCATTAATTCACATACTTTTGGTTTTGCTCTGTAAAGATTCTCTTGTTACTGCTGTTTTGGTGTGATAATGGCAGCTGGCCTGTCTGGCAATGGGTGAATGTTGTATAATGTTTTATAATACCTGCAATAAATAAAGCTTTTAGTGTCATCAAGAAATTTTGTTGCTATCCCTCCATCTCATCATACAATCTGTATTTGAAATGATAAAGGTAAACATATGATTGGACCATTAGGACTCAAAAAGCAAACGCTATTCCTCTATATAGTTAGCAGTCCATACTTCAAATCATTTCCTTATATGAATCCATACCATGGAGTCATGTTATAAGTACACTGTATGTCAACTGAGCCCCATCCTTGGTCACTCAAGCGCATTCATGAAGGTACCATTCCACCTCATAATAGACCATGCAAGTCCATACTGTGGGAGCACAAAGCATTCCTGACTTCTGTTGCCTGGATGTATGGAGCTCCATTTGAATGGAAGTAAACTTTCTTGCTGTGTGTACTGATTCAGGGACCCCTTGCTGTCACAGGTCCCTTTGGGTGGAAATGGGTCACCCCTGGCTTCACAAAGATTGTGAGAGCACAACACAGCCACAACTGACATCTCCAATCCAATTACAACCTGCCAAAAGCACATTCAAAATCATTCAAGCACAGAGTCCTGTGGGACTTCTAAAGACCAACACAAGCACGACCAAACTGTAGCTCATGAGCCGCATGCAGCCCTTCAAAGAAAAACTGCAGCTCGTGGAAGAGCATGGCAGGGAAGGGCAGCATGATGGGAGACAAGGGGCAGAAGTGCATAATGGTCAGGGACCATAGAGAAGCAGCAGCATAGTAAGAAATGGCAGGGAAGCGGTGGCATGGTCAGGGCCGGGGAGCAGAAGTGCGGCATAGTTGGGGAGACCAGAGAATCAGCAGCATGGTAAGAGATGGCAGGGAAGTGGCAATGATGGTGAGGGTGGGGGGAAGCGCGATATGGTCGGGGAAGCCACAGCATGTTTAGATTTTCTCATAGGTCCTAATGCTGTTTACTCGTTGTTAAAATAAAATCATGTTTTATAAGTCCTAAATATGACGTGGAACACTAAGAAATGGAAATACAAAGGAGAAAAGTTTAAAGCTGAATGTAAATTACTTTCAATTTTTGGCACAACTTACTGCTGTGAAGCATTGTATTCCACCATGAAATTTGTTAAAACATTGTGCAATACTTAGAGCTCAGCACCTGAGAGAGCTTTTACCTACTGCATTGACAAGTTACTGCCCAGATTTTAAAAATCTTGCCACTAGCCTGCAGTGTTCTACTTCCATCGACAGCTAAGTTTTTACTGTATAGGCTTAGTTCTCATGGTAATGTTAAGTAATAATTAGAATCTGACATTACTAGGAACAACATTTGTCCTCTTTCTATGATAAAATTAAAGTGTGCAATGAAATTTAAGCTTAGTCATTTTGGAATAGGTAAAAATATGTGGTTATATGCCTCAGTGCAGCTCTCGAAGGTTTAATAATTGACTTGTGTGGTTCTTGAGTTCCACAATTTTGGCCACCCCTGGACTAACACATTTACTTGATTTGTTAGTCTTTAAAAGTGCCACAGTACTCCTTGTTTGCTTTGCTGATCTAGACTAACACAGCTGCCCCTCTGGAACTTGTCAACAGTCATTGCATACCAGCCAACTGTGGACAGTCTATTTCCAGTGTCTCTAATATCAGAGTCTAGTTTCACTAGCCAAGACAAAAGGGAGTATGTGGGACCCCATAAAATGATGGGGGAACAGTAATTCCATTTATGACAATGTCACATGGTGGGAACGGTTTCCAGCTTGTCCATGGATGTAGACTCCTGATCAACAAAAAACCCAGACATAACGTGGTTTCCCCATGCATCTCACATTGATATTTATAAAGCAACTTCTGTGATCCACAAGGACCTGCATATCTGTGGAGTAGAACACTTTGTGGTTCACATGCTAATGGGCAAACTTGAGGAGAGCACCAGAGGCACATGAGTCCCATCAGTGGCCCCGGCACAGTTTGGAAGCCCCATTCTTTCAAACCCAACAGTCACTTCAGGAATATCTTTGAGGTCCATCATTTTGGGGTAAAACCACACCCTAATTGCCTCAGAAATGCCTGCCACCACTTTACCCACAGTCAAGTTGCCAGCACCTCAGTGGTTTGCATCAAACCTGTCTACAGCAGTGAGCTTCCAGAGAGCTATAGCATTCTTCTCCTGGACCGTCAAGGGTGACCTCATGTGTATATCCTTACATTGAAAGATGGGGCCAAGCTACTCACAGACACCCAGAAATGTAGCTTTCTTCATGCAGAAATTTTGGATCCACTGCCAGTCATCCCAGGTTTGCATGATGACGTGCTTCCACCGGTCTGTACTTGTAGCCCTCCACCAGAAGCTCTTATTTATGTATGGGGCATCAAGCAGCTATAGTGAGTATCATGAGCAGCAGCCTCTTCAAGTTTGCCATACCAGTGTACTCTGCCTCCCAAGGCCAGATTAACAGGACCTTGAGAAACACTGACCTAGGGAGGTTTTTTGTCTTGTGACACGGTTGGCAGCATTCACAACCGTGCATGACACAGTGTCCACCACTACCACTGCCATAAACTCCTTGCTGTCATAATCAAACCCCTGATGCCCAAATCCAGCTCCCCAGCTGGGAAGCTGCAGCTGCAGGAAGCTGCTGCCACATTTCAGCTTCTCACAGGGGCTGGCTCCCAGAAACACACTTAGCCATGTATTGCGACACATTACTGTGTTGAGAACCACTGCCCTAGGTAACCCATTCCAGTGCTTTCCCACTCTCCTAGTGGAAAAGTTTTCCCTAATATCCAACCTAGATCTCCCCCATTGTAACTTGAAACCATTGCTCCTTTTTCTGTCATCTACTACTACTGAGAACAGCCTAGCTCCATCCGCCCTGGAACCCCCTTTCAGGTAAAGGCTGCTATCAAATCCATCCTCATTCTTCTCTTCTGCAGCCTGCTTCCTTCAGCCTCTCTTCACAAGTCATGTGCTTCAGTTCCCTAATCATTTTCATTGACCTTCATTGGGCTCATTCCAATTTGTAGCATATCTATTCTGATACAGCTCCTGTCTGTATAATCACTCATCAGGAATGTTTGGTGTACTGCACACTACAGACACACCCACTTTTGCCCTTTGGATGCCCCTTCATAGCAACATGTCATATATGAGTGAGGAGTGCCTTATGCCAGCAAAACCCTCAGCTACCTATATCTGAATGCTTCTGAAATGATGCAAATAGACATTTATGTGGGCTAGAACCGAGTTCTAAGTAGCCTGTTTAAATACAGATTTGGGGATGGGGTGGAAAGGTATGGCTGGGTCACATAACTCACCTGTCACATGCCTTCCTTTGTTTTTCTTAGCTGGGAAGAAAATTGGCTGTGTCACAGGTGGGGCTGAGACACATCTCCCCTTAAAGTGCCAGCCACTCTGTGACAATGGATCCAATAGCTTTGGTGTGGTCTATTTATAAATAGATCATTTTTTACTAAATATTTTGAAATCCTCTGATGAAAGCTGATAAATAAACATGAAGTGTTTTATCAGTGTAAACTGAGCTTTGCAAGAACCCTGTTAAGACTTGTCCAGATGGCAAATTACTTTGTGGCAAGCCCAGGTGTGACTCTACAGTACACCAGCTTGCCTCATAATAACATCACAGGCAGATCCTGCAAGAGCATAATGAAAGTTCTGGGGGATAGTTTAGCATGTCAGTACGTGACAGACAATATGCTAAACTGCACCTTGGGATTTATACTGCACTGGAACAGTGCTGCCCAGCCAGCTGGTGCATTATAAATTCAACACCCTGACTTGCCGTACAGTAAATCTCCATCTAGATAAGCTCTTAGGTACACAAATACTATTGCTCATATTTTCTAGATGGACATATAGAACTAGAGAGAGATAAATGATGTGCTTAAGAACACAAGGGGAATTTCTGGAAGAATTCAGACTAGAACTCTGGACTTCCAATGCCCACCGGCTGAAAGCACTAGACAATGCTCCCTGCCTAAATAAAGAGTTTTGGCTAACCTGAAGTAGAGGATAAATTCCAGTTTGTGGTATATGTATTCTTACAATCAGTTCCAGATCTTCCAAATATTGATCCTTTTTGTTTGGTATTAAGTCACTAATCCTTTATCCAAATGATGAGATTACTTTGCTTATTTTTGACAGCATAATCTTCAGCCTAATAGACACTAAAATGCAGATGTCCATTTAAAAAAACAAAAATAATTTGTATGCTGTCCATTATGTTCAAACAACAAATTTCCAGATATGCTATTGTTTAGCTGTTTGATTGTTGCCAGAATTCCTGGAATCTTGCTAGCAGAGTTAATTACCATTATTAGAGTATCACTCCTTTAAAAAAATATTCATTACAAAATTTAGTTTGATTTGTATTAAATCAAAACAAGTGTTCATTAGACTCTGAACCCTCTTGGAGCTCATTTTAGACTGTAAATGGATTCAGAAAAGGTTTCTGGTCAGTCCCAATACAACATTCCATTGTATCTAAAGCATGGACAAAAATTCTCTAAGAGTTCTTTCCCCAAGCTCAGACTCTCACAAAGTTTTATCCTCACAAATACTTTCTTGATTTTTAGATTACATACACATTCATTCAGAAACCAAAGAAATCCCACTCCAAACAGCTGCAGTTGTAGATATGTATGTGTCCATCCATATGTGCGTGTTTAGTGTCTCCTAGACTATGCCCAGCATGTTGTCTCTTTTCCTCTTCAATTAAAAGGAGAGAATACTGTTATGCAGGAAGCCATAATCCACTTTTCATGTGCTTCCATTTTGCACACTGCCTCTAGCTGAGCTGGCACTTCCAATCTGGTGCCCCCTCTTGTAGCTGGTGGCCCTAGTATTATCCATGATACTTTGGGCAGCAGTTTGGCATTCTTTCACACACTCTTGGAAGTCTGTCAGATTTCTACACCTTCAAAGTTAGGAATAATGAGGATA
The DNA here is from genome assembly GCA_007922195.1 of Podocnemis expansa. Taxonomy (NCBI): domain Eukaryota; kingdom Metazoa; phylum Chordata; order Testudines; family Podocnemididae; genus Podocnemis; species Podocnemis expansa. Next base: position 8,641,607 of record ML681981.1, on the reverse strand, counting down.
CATGTTTCCGAGGCCATGTGTCCCTGATATATTTAGCAGGGAAAAGAATTCCATGGTTGGGAGATCTGTACACTATTCTATTGCAACACCCATCTGAATTTGATAAGAAAGCAATAAATAGATGAATGTTTGTAAGCAAATAGTGTCTGAAATAGCACAGGAGAAAGGTAATGGAAGAGAACCTTTAACCTATAGATCATTAGTTAAGCCATCCTGTACTATAAATGTTTTTCATTATCTGACTGGCAGAATAAACAGTGTCCTACATAAAATCAGTTGTCAGTGTGGTTGTAGTTTATAAATTACACGCAGCCTTGACACTAGCTGGAGCACTTGTTGGGAGCCTCATCAGGGAGGCCATGGTTTGAATGATATGTAGAACTCTCTGAATCTGGAACAAATTCTGCCCTTGGCAAGGTGGGATGCCAGAAACTTTCATTGACATTTGCCTTAGAACACAAGCAGCATGGGATGGGCAAAGAGAGGGTATTGAGTTCAATGCAGTCAGTCCAGCACTTTTTAGCAGCATGCAGTTTACTTACAAAATGTAAAAGCAGAAACTGAAAACTGCAGAAGCAAAAATATATTCTAGAAATACCTGCATATTTATTAAAGAAAACAGGATTTTGAAGACATTTTGTTTGCAGAGTTGATTCATGCTGAATTTGCTGGAGGGAGGGAGGAAGAAGTCAGTTTTGAAATCAGCCTCTTTGAAAAGACTAAACCATATGGAGGACCTCACCAAATGTAGCTATTTTAAGCATTATTCTACTCCAGTGAAACATCTGGGATTTACAGTTCTAAAAACATTTATCTGCTGCTCTGATGTCAGAGAGAGCAGACTTGACAAGCCAATGGCAAACATTACCATTTTAAATGCTGAAAGCAAAATGGAGCTGGAGGAAACATACCATACTAGCCAGTTTTACATCAGGACTTGATGGCTCATATTATATAAGAGTGTATCACCTCATTACTTCTCCAGATCAGCAGTAAATATTCCCTAAAGACAAAAATCAGACGAGCAGTCAAAAGGATATGTAACACAGCCACCCAGTCCTATCAAACATTGTTCTAAATAAAAGGCTTCAAGTTGTGAGGAAACATCCTCATCTTGGTTGTTTCAAAACATGGAGGCAAAGGATTTTTCCACCTCTATTCAGTAGGGCCAGCCTTGAATCCTTTTTGAATTTCCTTTCTACTAAGTACTAACAAGTGCAGGAAAGTAAATATAATGAGTTAAGGACAACTTTTAATTTGGCAATTGATGTCTGGAATCAAGTCATGTCAGTTTCATCCATGATCTTAGCAACCAGATTAGTTTTAGATCATGCAAACTTCAGATTTGGATATTGGACCAGTGATGTCTATTGTGCTTGGACAGTTCTAGTTTAGTGGGCCTAACTACATCTCGAATGACCTTACTGGCTCCAATGAAGGGACCTGGTAAATCATGTATAATTGATAAACAGACCAAAATATGTAAGTAACCAATAACTAGCCACCCAAAGGTGCATTATTGTGACAGCTATGATACACTTCGACATCTTTCTGTTGTTAATCATTTAAAAAGATTATGTGGGGAAAATATCATGAAAGAGAAAAAAAATCTTGAATTCATCTCGATATAGCTAGATAATTTTACACATCATCTAATCACTTACTGATCTCTGACTACTATAATTACCAATTTTACAACAGGGAAAGGCAAGTTGCAATGCTGAGCCATGAATCTCAGTGACCTTTTCTCAAAAAGGAAATGGAAAAGTAACATTTAGTGTAATTTTTGTACTCAAGAAAGCAGCATGATTTTCTTCTCTTCCTAGAATGAAGTAGGAGAAGCTCCCATCTCACTGTCAAATACTTGTACCACATCACCTTATCTAGCTAGCCCCTAGCAACTTAACTTCTGCCTCTTTATTTAAAAAGAACGTCTATTCAGAAATACATTATCCATTATTTTAGAATGGAATGGAACACCTTCTTATAGTGAACATACCCACAGGTACACCTGCCAGACTCTGCAATCTGCTGCATCCACAAATCACTTCATTCTGGTGTGGTGCAGCAGGCATTCTTTGCAGACATGTGGTCCACCTGCTATATACTCCTGCTCTTCTCCCTGCACTGCCACTCTTTCCTTCCCTCAGAACATTTGCTAGATACTGCAGTTTGTGTGTGTCTTTCTCTTTTTAAGATTATCTTATATACTTAATGGTTTACTATATTTACCTGGTACCTTGCCATATGCATTAGTCGTTGCATCAAGTCAATTCTAGAGAAGTTAGTAGAAGATGCTCCATTTCCATGTTGATAACTGGATTAGTGCCTCACTCTGCCGTGCTATTTACAACTCAATGCAAACCCAAGGAGGTGCCATTGCTATAGAACACAACAGCATTTGCGGAAGGAGCTTGCTGTAGATACAACCTGGACATTTGTTTATTTTGTTTTGTACATTTTCCACTGGTGAGACTCACTTGCAGACCATGTCTGTTATATTTGTACTGCACTCAGCACAAGGTCTCCTAGTTTTCTTGAGGTCTCTGGATGCTATGCCAGTACAAGTAATAACTAATAAATGTGGCCTCTATACTGGTCAACTGTATTTTCCATTTATTATTGCTCTGCTGCACATTAATATTACATTAAAATGTACTGTCAATGATCAGCTAAAGCCATTCCCTCACTCTGTTCTGTTGAGTGCTTCCTTCTTAAATTATGCTCTAGTTACTCCAGCATCAGTACCATACACTTCTCTAAATGGAAAATCATTGGATCACTTAATCCATCCAAATCAATTTGAATTATTTGCTCTTATATTTGCTACCCACTAAATCAGCATTAGCAATGAATCTTACTTCTTTTAAATTTCTGCCAAGCTAGACATAATTAACATACAGGTTAAAAATACAATATCTGACTTCCCCCCTTCTTTCCGCTTCTTTGCACAATGCAGATGCCTTGTTATTGATACTTTCCATTTTTTTTGCCTCTAAGCCAAAAAAGTATGCATTTTCTTTCAGTAGTTCTTCTTTGGAACAGGGTTTAGCCCTACTGTACTACACCAATATTTACTTATTAGTAAGTATTCATATCTTGCAAGCATGCAGAATCACTCCTTTCCTCTTAAACAGCTCAAACAGCATATGAGCTTTACCTAAGGAATCGTTTCACTCATCACTGAAATGCAGCAAACTCTGGAAAGATACACAGCAATTTTCCGAGATGGTCCCAGCCTTTTAAAACTCCTATTGTTTCTTGCAGGAAGAGAATGTCCTAAGAGGAAGTCATGAAAGTCAGTCTCAGTATTGTTCAAGGAAATCCTTCTTGTAAGACAGGAAATTTCCTTTGTGACGAGAGGAATTGCAGAGGGTCAGAAATGAAGCATTGGAATGTTATGCCACAGTTTAGGACAGAATACTACTGTATTCAGATGAAACAGCAGGGAGAATTGATGTAAACAAAATGTAAATACCGTAGCTGCAATTTGACGAGTTGTAATATATCCGGTATTTAGTGCCGGATTTAGGCACAAGCCAAATAAGCTGTGGCTTAGTACTTCACATTATGAGAGGCCTCTAAATATGTCAGAGCTAAGTAAGATTATTTTTCCTCTTTATTTTTTATGCTATGGGGCCTCTGAATCTTGACATAGCTTAAGGCCTCAGCATGTCTTAATCTGGACCAGCCAGTATTAGAATAAATGCCATGGCATTTTTAATGATTGCAAGTGGTCAGAGTCTTGGCTCTATCTGATTAAAAATCATGGTTCTTGATTCTTTCTCACTTTACCCCAATGTTAAACAAGTTTTAGTGGAGAGGAATCAGGCCCATGAAAACATATTGAGGAACAACACCGCCACCTCCTATAGCACCTGGGATTTCCTTAGAAGCCTCCTATTCACATTTTGGTCAGGTCTGAACAAGCTTAAGCCCATAAGAACTAACATGGTTGTTGCCTGGCATTCGTTTGGTAAATATTACACTATCTTCTTTCACAAAGGGAATCCTGCCTTACAGGTGAGTAATTTTTTTAAATCCCATTGAGCGTCTCATAGATATGTGAGGTAAATTAACTATCTTCCTTAGGTCTGATTTGGTTCTGATTTACAAAAATCAAAAAAAGGTTGACAAAAGGTTTCTCAGAATATCTTAAAGAGTACTGCAGTCCACTGAACCTGAACTTGGTAATTTGTTATGAGCTAATCATTCTTTCAAATGATCTGCTTTGGTGCCAGAGAAAGCAGTTAACTTTGCTTTCCCTTACTCTGTAAATCCATCCATCTCTGGAATTTTACGTCAATATGCAAGCGAAGGAGTCTTCCAAGAGAAAACTGTTTTCATGGAAAAAGCAAATATATTTTTACAAAAATACTCCAAGCCATAAACAGTTTACTTTGCTGTAATTTAAAAATGATTATGTATATATCTGGAAAATAAATACAGGGTTTATGAAAGATGACAGTTTGCAAGAGCTGGAGAGCAAATCCTCTAGCTATCCACAGGACAGCACAGGCAGTGGCTGTGTAGCTGCTTCACAGCATTCCAACAACGTCTCACTCCTGAAGAACAGGGAGGGCTGCTCAATTTCCCATGTCCATTGAAATCTCTGCTGAAAATACTTTATGATTAAAATTCAAATTATTGGTGCATGTCAGTTGTAGTCAGCTGGAATCTACATCCTGCTAGAAGGTTTTCCACCTTTACTACAATGGAAAATTTAATACAAATTGGCAACTGGTCTTAGAGACAGATGAAGGTGTGCTACATATGCCGATACAGGGAGCAGAGTAACTAGAAGAGGGCAAGATATGTATAGCTAAGAGCTGTATGAACAACAGAAGCACTGGGAACTACACCTGCTCTCACAGTCCTTAAGGAAAAAATCCTGTTCTCTTCAGTGGGAGTTTTGCCAAAATAAAGACTGCAGAATCTGGAGTGTTTTACATAAGAACCACCTCATTTGAGATGGGGAACACAGAATTTCAACCGTTGCAACAGCACAAAATTTGAGTCCCATTTTGATGTCTCCTGAGCAGTGCTGGTTAATTCTCACCAGAGGGACTAAAGAGTTAAGTTGCATATGTAGACAAGTTCCAGAGGGATAGCTGTATTAGTCTAGTTCAGCGAAACTAACAAGGAGTCCTGTGGCACTTTTAAAGACTAACAAATTCACAAAAACTCATGTGATAAATAAATGTATTAGTCTTTATAATTGCCACAGGACTCCTTGTTTGTTGTGTATGAAGCTTCCATTATCAATCTCCACTGGATGTAGAATTAAGCCATCAGTATCTTGAAATATATTTCTCATAGTTGTGTGAAAAACAAGGTGGTCACTCAAAGCTGCTGTCATTTCCCTTCTAGTCTGCATGTCAACAACCAGAGTTCTTTTTTGTATATGTGATGAAAAATGATTGTAGGATGTTTCCTGTTTATGCCATTTGAGAAGGGATGCACCTGAGATTAGTTTCAATTTAGAGTTTAGCATTTGTTTATTTCTATCCCCAATCTTTCAATCTGATCTATACGGGCAGAACTCAGTGCCTGTGCTGCACATTGCTGAGTGTGATAGAACTCCACATCAGCACTCCCTGTCAATCAATGAAACGCGACAATGTATGGGGTGTATCTTCACAGATCAGATTGCAGGGTCCTCAGCTATTAGCTTTAAAGTCATCTGAACTCCAGAAAAGTCATTTACCTGCAAAGTAGCAGGAATAATGCAGTGGATGGGAAGTTACTTCTTATAGCAGAATGAGCAAGAAGGCAGGTTCCAAAAATTAGTTAAAATTTGTTAACGACTGTCATTAGAGATGTACCTGGGACATCAAGACTTCAAAGAGAAACAGCTGAACTCGAATTAATATGCAAGCTAAATTCTGTGAAGGCAGGACTCAGTCAGGACTATGGGTTCTTTTCCCATTACAAAGGGTAATTTGACTTCAGGCTTCCCATGGTTTGAGCCTGTAAACTGCTCTGATTTGCTGTTACTTTATGACCTGATCCTATGTTTTACACCCCCTTGCATTTAGTTTCATTCCTTTCTGTAAGTTCACCCATCTTCGAAGCATCTGAGGAAGTGGGATCTTCTTCCACGAAAGCTCATGCAAAAAATAAATCTGTTAGTCTTAAAGTGCCACACAACTCCTTGTTGTTTTTTTCCAAAAATTAGAGCGTGGAATTCCTCCATCATCTTGCTTTGGGTTTTGTAATATGACTTAACCATGACACTAACATATTGAGTTTTGTGTTTGCTGCTTACTTTCATTGGATGGCATACATGTTAGACCTACTTATGTGCATATGGCTTCTGTCTACTAGGAAAGCTAGAGCAGCTGGTGTATAAGCTGTTAGGGCAAAGCGCTGTGCTTTTGATGTTGAAAGTCCCAAGGTCTGTTTCTGAAGCATCATACAGGCATTTAGCTGCGCAGTTGTGGGGAAGAGGGGCTTGTTCAGTTTATTCTTCCTGAACATGTGAGGAAGAACCAGAATACATTGGGAAAACATCCCTTCCTGAACTCCGCTGGGGGCCAGCTGCAACCTTGAACCATGAGGTTTTAGGAACAAATGACAAAATTGGAAGTGAGATCCAGAGCTATTGAACCTTGCTCTCTGCCATCATAAGTAACCCTGTTATTGCATTCATAAATTTAAAAAATAATTGAGAGTCCTAGGGCACCTTAAAGACTAAAAAATTCTTTGAGCATAAGCTTTCATGGACTTACGCTTTTAACGTCAAAGTGGTTGGGAGCCCATGAAAGCTTATGCCCAAAGAAATTTGTTGGTCTTTAAGGCAGTGGTTTCCAAACTTCTCTGCCATGGCACACCTCGATGCCTTTAATAATTTTGAAGCATGCTGCCCTATAGTCTCCAAAGCATCTCATGAATATTTATGAGCCAATACAGACCTCTCACATAGTTTTTCAAAATATTCTGTGGCAAACCTGCTTAAGCCTGAGAGCACACCCATGTACCATGGCATTCTAGTTGGGAAACACTGCTTTAAGGTGCTACAGGACTCTCATTGTTTTTGCTGTAGTCAGACTAACACAGCATAGAATCATAGAATCATAGAATCATAGGGTTGGAAGGGACCCCACGAGGTCATCTAGTCCAACCCCCTGCCAAAAAAAGCAGGACCACTCCCATTAGATCATCCCAGTCAGTGTTTTGTCCAGCTGGGACTTGAACACCTCCAGAGATGGAGATTCCACCACCTCCCTAGGCAACTTATTCCAATGCTTCACCACTCGCCTAGTAAGGAAGTTTTTCCTAATATCCAGCCTGGACCGCCCCAGCTGTAACTTGAAACCATTGCTTCTCGTTCTGCCCTCTGTTACTACCGAGAACAGTCGAGCTCCCTCCTCCTTGGAGCAACCCTTCAAGTAGTTGAAGGTTGCTATCAAATCCCCCCTCAGTCTTCTCTTCTGCAGGCTAAATAAGCCTAGTTCCTTCAGTCTTTCTTCATAGGGCTTGTGCTCCAGCCCTTTGATCATTTTGGTTGCCCTCCTCTGGACTCTCTCTAATTTGTCCATGTCCTTTTTGTAGTGGGGAGCCCAAAACTGGACACAGTATTCCAGATGTGGCCTCACTAGTGCAGAATAGAGGGGAATGATCACATCTCTTGATCTGCTGGTAACACTTCTTCTGATGCAGCCCAGTATGCCATTGGCCTTTTTGGCAGCAAGAGCACACTGCTGACTCATATCCAGCTTCCCATCCACCATGACTCCCAGGTCCTTTTCTCCAGTGCTGCTATTTAGCTGATCACTCCCCAGCCTGTAGCAGTACATGGGGTTTTTTCGTCCCAAGTGCAGGATTTTACACTTATCCTTGTTGAACCTCATGAGATTCCTCTCGGCCCACTGCTCCAGTTTGTCTAGGTCTCCCTGAATCCTGTCTCTGCCCTCTAGGGTGTCTACCGTTCCCCCCAGTTTGGTATCATCCGCAAACTTACTAAGTGTGCAATCTATCCCATCATCCAGATCATTAATGAAAACATTGAACAGAACTGGCCCCAGGACCGACCCCTGGGGCACACCACTCGTTACTGCCTGCCAACTTGACATGGAGCCATTGATTCCTACACGCTGAAACCGTTGTTCTAGCCAGTTTTCTATCCACCTTACAGTCCACGCATCTAACCCATACTTCCTTAATTTGCCAATGAGAATGCTGTGGGAAACCGTATCAAAAGCCTTGCTAAAGTCAAGGTATATCACATCAACGGCTCTTCCCGCATCCACAAATCCAGTCATCTCATCATAGAAGGCGATGAGGTTGGTCAGGCATGATTTACCCTTGGTAAATCCATGCTGACTATTCCTGATTACTCTATTTTCCTCCAAGTGTTTCAGGATGGATTCTTTGAGAAGCTGCTCCATGATTTTTCCAGGGATTGAGGTGAGGCTGACAGGTCTGTAATTCCCTGGATCGTCCTTTTTGCCTTTCTTGAAGATAGGTACTATATTTGCTTTTTTCCAGTCCTCTGGCACCTCCCCCGTTCGCCACGAGTTTTCAAAGATAATGGCCAACGGTACTGCTATCTCATCAGCCAGCTCCCTCAGCACCCTCGGATGCAGTTCATCCGGCCCCATGGACTTGTGCACATCTAGTTTCTTTAAGCAGTCCCTAACCTGACCTACTGTCACCAAGGGCCTCTCTTCTTCTCCCCAGTCCCCCGTACCTAGTGTAGTGGGCTGGGAGCTGACCTTGCTTGTGAAAACTGAAGTAAAAAAAGCATTGAGCACTTCAGCTTTTTCCTCATCCTCTGTCACGAGGATGCCTGCCCCATTCAGTAAGGGACCTACACCATCCCTGATCCTCTTCTTGTTATTGATATACTTGTAGAACCCCTTCCTGTTATCCTTCACATCCCTTGCTAGTCGCAACTCCATTTGCCCTTTGGCCTTTCTGATTTTATCCCTGCAGTCCCGAGCAATGTCTTTATATGCCTCCTTAGTCATCTGTCCTAGCTTCCACTTCCTGTAAGCGTCCTTTTTATGCTTCAGCTCAGTGCAGAGCTCTCTGTTAAGCCACAGTGGCCGCCTTCCACATTTGCTGTGCTTTCTCCTTATCGGAATTGTATCTTCCTGTGCCCTTAGCAGGGTTTCGTTAAAATGCACCCAACTCTCTTGGACACCTTTCCCCTTCAGATCAGCCTCCCAAGGGATCCTGCCCATCAGTTCCCTGAGGGAGACAAAATCTGCTTTTCTGAAGTCCAGGGTCTGTGTTTTGCTTCTTTCCTTCTTTCCTTTAATCATCAACTTGAACTCTATCATTTCATGGTCACTGCTACCCAGGCTGCCATTGACCTCTACTTCCCTGATAAATTCTTCTCTATTTGTGAGCAGCAGATCGAGCGGCGCAAGGCCCCTCGTTGGTTGCTCCAGCATTTGTACCAGGAAGTTGTCCTCAACACTCTCCAGAAACTTCCTGGATTGCCTGTGCACTGCTGTATTGGCCTTCCAGCAGATGTCAGGGTAATTGAAGTCCCCCATGAGAACCAGGGCCTGTGCTCTAGAAACTTCTGTTAGTTGTACACAGAATGCCTCATCCACTTCCTCCTTCTGATCTGGTGGTCTGTAGCAGACACCTACCACAACATCCCCCTTGTTGCTCTCCCCTCTAAACTTAACCCACAGACTTTCAACTGGCTTGTTTCCACTTTCATAATGAAGCTCTGAGCAGTCATAGAGCTCCTTTACATATAGTGCTACTCCTCCCCCTTTCCTTCCCTGCCTGTCCTTCCTGAACAGTCTATACCCATCTATTGCAGAGCTCCAGTCATGCAAACTACTCCACCACGTCTCTGTTATCCCAATCATGTCATAGTTCTTTGTCTGCGCTAGTGCTACCAATTCCTCCTGCTTGTTTCCCAGGCTCCTTGCATTTGTGTATAGGCACCTAAGATACCCAGCTGATTGCCCTACTTTCCCATTTTGACATTCAATTCTATTGTATCTACCTCCCTGGATTTTCTTTTGGTGTTGACCTCCCCCACCTGCCTCAGGCATTAGGGCTTCATTAGAGCATCTAAGAAAGTTATTTGATTCCCCCCGCATGTTCCAACTATCCTCTCTTCTATCCCCGTAGTTACAGTCCCGGCACCCCCCAAGTTCCATCCCATCCCCCTGGTCTCCCACATAGTCACTTACCTGTGGGCTTTGGTCTCCTTCCCCCTTCAGACCTAGTTTAAAGCCCTCCTCACTAGGTCAGCCAGTCTGCGTCCAAAGACGCTCTTCCCCTTCCTCGAAAGATGGAGTCCATCTCTGCCTAGCAGTCCTTCTTCCTGAAACAGCAACCCATGGTCGAGGAAGCCAAAGCCCTCCTGACGACACCATCTTCGCAGCCAAACGTTCATCTCCAGGATGCATCTGTCTCTGCTCAGGCCTCTACCCTTGACCGGAAGAATCGAGGAGAACACCACCTGTGCTCCAAACTCCTTCACCCGCGCTCCCAGAGCCCTGAAGTCACCTTTGATCTGCCGAGGATCACCTCTCACAGTATCATTGGTTCCTACATGGATGAGAAGCATGGGGTAGTAGTCAGAGGGGCGGATGATTCTCGACAATCCCTCCGTAACGTCTCGGATGCGGGCACCTGGCAGGCAGCATACCTCTCGAGAGATCTTGTCAGGGCGACAGACGGGTGCCTCCGTCCCCCTCAGAAGTGAGTCCCCAACCACCACAACTCTACGTTTCCTCCTAGCTGTGGTGGCTGTGATCCTCCCAGCCTCGGGGGTGCATGGCCTCTCCTCTTCGAAGCATCTTCGAAGCATCTGAGGAAGTGGGATCTTCTCCCATGAAAGCTCATGCAAAAAATAAATCTGTTAGTCTTAAAGTGCCACACAACTGCTTGTTGTTTTTTTACTGGACTAGACTAACACGGCTATCCCTTTGGAAACTAACACAGCTAACCCATAGAAACTTTTCATTCATAAACTGCTCTTTTAAATTTGTCCCACTCTCTTAAACATAATTAAGCTGTTTGTCCCCACAAATCCTATTGAGAGGCTGTTGCAATATCTTCCCCCAGGTGAGAAACCTTTTTCTGAATTTCTTGTCTCAGTTCATTCATTGCCAGTTTATTTCCATTTGTTCCTGATGGTTATGTTGTCCAATTTAGAGGATTCTAATGCATTTCAGTACCTGCAAAGCACTGATATTTCTGTTGGCCACCAAACTTCAGTGCCTTCTTTCCCCTTTTTTACATTATGTCTTGAGGCTTATCAAAAGCCTGGCTGAGTAACTGTTGTTAGTCTCTCTCTTCCACACAAAAAAATCATGAATGACATACACAGCATTTCAAGATACGGCCAAATAGGTGAATTGGTGTGAGATATACTCACTGCACTTCCTGACATTATTTGTCAAATAAACATATTGGCAAAGTAGAGACACAGACTATAAAGCTCATTTACAGAAAGTCACACTGTATTGGGTAACTTCCTAATTTATGTCTGTTAGAACAAACAAAAATTAAATTAATTGAGACTCTGTAAAGTGGGATGCTTCAGCAAGAGAACAATTTATCCATAGCTTTTTCCGAGGAAGGTTAATAAAACCTCATACAGAGACACCAGTCAATCTCTCTCAATAAAAATGGATACCAATTCTATGGATGTATTACATTATTATTAAATAGATCATGGTTATCCATTGAGGAGTGTCGCTATTTTTTTTCCTTCATGTGTAAAAGTAAAAAATTGAGCCCAAAGGATTCTGGAAGCTCTTTACAAGGTTACTGCATGTTTTATATCTGCTCTCTCCTTAAGCCTTAGGTCATTTTAAACAGTAGTTCTGACCCAGATCCCTTCCACCATCAGGATGCAATTACAAATACAAAACTGACACATTCATATTTTAAGATTTCTTAGACCATTCTCTGTAATTGGGAATATTATAGTAGGGCGTAGCCTGGAATTCTAGACTAGATTAAAAAAAACAAAAAAAAAGGTTTACTGACAAACATAAAGAAAGGGAAAGGTGTCACTGAAGTGTGATGCTCAACAGAAATATCAGTGCTTTTCAAATGTCGAAGTCGTTAGACTCCTCTAAACTGGGAAAACATGGTAGATGATCTTTTAGCCTTATTAGCAGAAACTCCAGTTGACGGTCTTAATCCAGCAATGTACATCAAGCATGTGAATAGCCACCTTGGCTTCAGCTGGATGTGTCTTGTATTTTAAGTTAAGCACATACTTAAATGTTTTGCTGGATTATGATCTAATGAAGATACCATGTCAACAATAGGGCTGCTCCCCAGGAAAACGCAGAGCTGAGGTACAGTAGCATGTTACCAACAAGGTCCATGGAGCTGGGAGGTAGCAGTGAGCATACTGCTGACCCACTGCTAGTGGCTACAACCCATATCACACAATCACACCATTTATGCTATGGCAGGGTACAGTCAGCTTATCCCTAGCTGGAGACTCTTCTATGACACATTAAAGAATCTCAATTGTCCTTAAAGTGCTCCTCCTCCTCCCCCCTCTTCCCCACACCCAAAGACAAACACTGACACATTCCTTCCTCTAATCTTAACAGTCTTGTTAACAAGTATCATAGCAGATGCATGGTTAAAAAAGGCTTATTTTATATGATGTCTATGGAACATACAGACTCTATAGACTCATCCAGAGTAAAAGAAAGAGATCCACAGTGCAGTTGCGGAAAATCACTTTTAGGAAGATGGCATGCTGGTGAATAGGGGTAATAAAAAGCTTGACCAAATGAAATCTGGATGAATCACATGTGCACAGCAGCAATACTTGTTCTGTGTGCACCTAGTCTTTGATTTTTGATGCATCCGTTAACAGTTTGTTTATCCAAACAAAATTTTGTTTCCTAGACAAAGACTCATGATGCTGTCACAGAGAGATGGACAGACTGAGAAGCAAGGAGCCGAATGGCTCTAATTCTGACCAATTCACTTGATATGACATCAGTGCTGAAAGTCTCTTATACGCCTAAGGCTTAGGATGGAGAGCATCAATCAAGTTCCTCCCAGTATTCAAAACCATATTTTTGCTGACACATGAATACCAAACCCAGTAGATTAGGCCAGCTGCTCCTGGATGCTCCTCCTTACATCTGATAGCCACACCATAACCTTTGGCATACCCTGAGCTCCTGATTCCCCTGCAGATATGGCCGGAGTCATCACTGTCTCTGCTGGCATGTCTCAAGCCCTTAATACCCCTAGACCTTGCTTCAGGAAAGCAGATAATCAAAACCAATGACGGTCTGATCTGTAACAATGGCTGGTGCCATCCATCTCATGTCATCATCACGTTACAAAGAACCCATGTCCCAAATACTATCTCCAGGACCTATGTAGAATAGATTAGTAGGGAGAAGCTGCAATCTGCAATTCTGTGGCAGTGATGCGTTTCCAGACTGTTGTCTTTTTCTTCATTGGATTGATATCCTCCCTCCATCTATGCTCTAGCAATAAGCTCCCAGAACACAGGTTCCTTAGCATTGATGTATTGCAAAGAAGTGTCACATGTCATGACACAGTTCAGGTTTGAGTTCACATCCACTAGATGTTGCTAGAATCCAAGTATATTTAGGTTTGTTCTCCCCTTTCTTGACCAGTGTTGTTGTGGGCATCTGATGTGGGATCTTCAAAAGTTAAGATTTTGTCACTGTTATTTTTAATAAAAGTCAGTGACAGATCAAAGACTTCTATGAATTTGTTTTATTGCCTACAACCTGTGCATGACTCTTACTACAAATAATAGTGTGAGGGGTGGGTGGGACCGGGAGGAGGGCTGATGGGAGATGACTGAAGCCTGAGTTGATGTGGCAGAGTGAAATCCCCAGCACTATGGCTGACAGCTCCAGGGCCCCACTGCAGCCTCGGTGACTCTGGATCCCTGACTGCCTGTGGCACCTTGGAGTTGCATAGTTCCCAGTGTGAGGTGTGTGGAAGATATTAGGCCATTCATGGTGGCTGGGAGCTCCAGGTCCCTCGGGTCCAGGGATTTCCTTAACACCCCCCCCCCCACACTCTCCCTGAATTTCCCAATACCACCCCGTTGTCAGCTACTAATAGTGTTATACCAATTTAGTGAGCACTCCAATGCCCCCCCAACATACCTCCTCTAATTTCAAGTCCTGGGGAGAATACTGCTTTTATTACAACCAAGAACTGTGGGAACTCCACTCTTGCAACTTGGAGTTGCAGGGCCCCTGCTGGCTGACTCCTCCAGTTCTACCACTCGGAAGTGCACAATGTCATGGCAGCCTCTGAAAGTCATAGAAATCGTAACCTCTGTGACATAATCTTATCCTTAAATGTGCTAAGAATAATGGTTTCAAACAGCTGTTTTGTAAACCATCTAATACCTAATCATCTAACACTGAAAAAAATAGATTAACATGATGTCTATCCTCTCAGGACCGTAGATATTTTTATGCAATATGACATTATAATAAAATTCCCTAGACTTTAGCTTAATCTGAAAACTCATTAAAGAGAGATTCTATACACTCTGGAGCTTTAAATAGATATTTTAAATGTTAAACTTGTACTAGATTTCTGTGACTTTTTTCCTGATCACTTATTTTGTAAGACATTTTATTTTATGTGGTTTGTACTGGAAGAAATAAAAAAAAAGATGGCTCAGTGTTCATTTCGGTTGGGGTAGAAGAAAGGGACCATGTGAGCTTTACATGAAAAGAAAGTCATACTGGATTTTCAAAAAAGCGTTCACCATTGTCCTAACTAGGGTGACCAGATGTCCCAGTTTTATAGGGATAGCCCTCATATTAGGGGCTTTGTCTTATATAGGAGCCTATTACACCCACTCACCTGTCCCCATCCTGATTTTTCACATTTGCTGCCTGGTCACCATAGTCCTAATGCTGTTGCCATTGACTTTTGGGAAACTCACCCTTACTTGACAGTTGCTGACAGATTCCAAAGGGATAGACCCCTGTAACTGGCCAATACGGTCTTCTCAGAGTATTCCCAGACTCTATGCTCAACTCTCACAAAGCCACATTCATAACTAACACTTCCCATCATCTCTGGTTGACTAGTAAGACTCCATTCCATCCTGACAAACATTTGCCACTTCTTGAACTACAGCAATGGATTATACCTGGGCATGAAGACATCAGCCCTTAAGGAACTCCAGTTTGTACAAAAACACCAAAGCACAGCTAGACAGATTAAGGAGACTCTGGGCCCTGGGCTACAGTCCTCCATCAGTGGCCCTGCCAGCTTGGGGTCCTGGCATCCTACCAGTGGCCTGCCATCCAGCACCTGCTCTGCCATCTGCCCCCCAGGGGCTGAGCAGCCATGCCTGGGGTGGGTCAGGAGCACAGAGCCTGTCCGCCCCCAGCACTGGCAGGGCAGAGGGCCCCCATGATGTGGATGCCCCTGGGCACAGGCCCCATAGGCCCATGCGGTTATCTGCCCCTGACAATATATTGCCTCAGGATAAATGTAAGCACATCAGGTTTGCCCGCTGCTCTCTTTGCTGGCTTGCTTTAGCCATTGAGTCAAGCTCAGCATCTCTGGCTTTATCTTCAAAGCTCTCCATGTCTAGACCCAGCCCAGGATATCTAAAAGATTACTTAAAACTCCAGGATAAATTCTTGAGTCAACAACTTCACCCATGCGGTGCAATGACAGTTTCTACAATAAGAATAAATCTCTTCTGCACGGGAGACAGGGCTTTCTCAGATGCCAATCCAAGGCTATGTAATGAAACACCTCCAGAACCAAGGACCATCACAAGCCTCACTGCCTTCCACTGCAAGTGCAATACAGTTTTCTTTAACCTGGCCTGTTCTAATATTAACACACAGCAGTATGTACACTTAAGCCATCTCCCTCTCCACTCCATTCCAGTCACCAAAGCACTCCTCTGCATGCGCAATTGTCCCCTAAGGGGTAGAAGAAGAGAGAAAAACCTCACATATGATAAATGTTACTTATGTCAGGAAAAAACCCCAACCAAAAGCAAAAATGAGAGTTCTGTGGCACCTCAAACACTAATATTTCTTTGGTCATAAACTTTTGCTGGCTGCAAACCATTCTGTTGGTAGTGTAAAATGGAAACTAAGTTAGGAGGTATACATACACATGCAAGATTGCCTGACAAACATTACAATGGGAAGGGCAAGTGCTAATGAAGTCAATTAAGTTAGGGAAGATAAAGCCCATCCACAGCTGTGAATGGGCTTCATCCACCCTAACTTAATTGATTTCATTAGCACTTGCCCTTCCCATTGTAATGTTTGTCAGGCAATCTTGCATGTGTATATATATACCTCCTAACTTAGAGAATGTGTGATGAGGGACAATTACTTTTCATAATGAGCAAGTCCCTGTTC
Source organism: Podocnemis expansa (assembly GCA_007922195.1). Taxonomy (NCBI): domain Eukaryota; kingdom Metazoa; phylum Chordata; order Testudines; family Podocnemididae; genus Podocnemis; species Podocnemis expansa. Next base: position 8,625,249 of record ML681981.1, on the reverse strand, counting down.
AGACCCAGTTTGATCCTCTCAAGTTCACATATGTATTTCATTTGTGTGGTTTCACACTGAAGTCTGTTTTTGACACTTTTTGGTGAAGTACGACAACTTTCAAGTCTCCTACTGAGCATCCATGGAGATTGAAATGCTCTCATACTAGTTTATGGATGTCACGGTTTTTGATGTCTGATTTGTGCCCATTTTTTTTTTTTTTGGGTAGGGGCAGTCCAGTTTGGCCAATGTACATGGAAGAGGGGCATTGCTGGCACATATCACATTAGTAGATGTGCAGGTGAATGAGCTCCTGATGTTGAAGCTGATGTAGTTAGGACTTGCGATCACATCACTAGAGTCAATGTGCAAGCAGAGTTGGCAATGGGGTTCATTGCAGGGTTAGTGCTCTTGTTGTATAGGGCACGGTTGCTGGTGAGTATTTGCTTCAGGTGGCGGGGGACTCTCTGTAAGCAAGGATTGGCCTGCCTTCCAAGGCTTGAGAGTATATGGGATCATCTTCCAGGATAGATTGTGGATCCTTGATGATACGTTGGAGAGATTTTAGCTGAGGGCTGTAGATGGTGGCCAGCAGTGTTCTGTTGTTTTTTTCTTGGGCCTGTCCTGTAGTAGGTGGCTCCTGGATACCCATCTGGCTCTGTTGATCTGTTTGTTCATTTCCTCAGGTGGGTACTGTAGTACCCAAGTGACTACAATACATACCTACATACCTCCAGCTTCAACCCTAGACACAATCCATTGTCTGTGGTCAAGAGTCTAAAGATATAACCACATTAGCTCCAATCCCTCAGATAGAGACAAACATCTACAGGATCTCTATCAAACATTCTTCACACAACACTATCCCCCTAGAGAAGTGAACAAAAACAGATTGACAGAGCCAGACTAACACAGCTTCCTCTCTGAAACTTGTCAGTCATGTCACTAAATGCACTGTTGACAAGGTGCTGAGATAGCATGTTGCTGAGGGCAATACAAGAACCTGTGCAGAAGAGAATTATTCTGAAGCAGATATTAGAGACAATTGAGTGGTAATGCTTCAAAACTTGCCAAAGCTGTTATTCTAATATTTCTGGAGTTACATCCTGGTAACAGAGTTGAATTTGGCCCTTTTATGTCTTAATAGTTGTAAATACTTTTGTTTTTGTTTTTACACTGTGTGTGCTTAAACAACTGTCTTAGCTAACTGAATAACACTCCTTCAAGATCTGAATTAGTCTACATTTATTCCCTGTAGTAACTGTACCAGGAGTAAGAGGCTTCCCCCCTTCCCCTGGTCAGCACTATCTTTGATTTTTATGGGGTTGCGCCCAGGCAGAATCTGGCCCAAAGAGAATTAAATAGCAACATCGTTCTTTTAACTCTATCTGTAGTCTTAACAACCACGTCATAATCTGCAGCATGTGCATAGGGAACATTTAAAAATAGCAAATAACATTGCTTTCTATTAAGTGGTTGCAAAACAATTTCTGAGTTGCTTTCACTTCAGTCCTGCCACCAACTGTGTTTAAAAATAAAATATTTGGTTAGCATGCTGTGTCATCTAGGATAGTGAACAGCATTCTTGCTGCATGACCTTTAAAACATTTAATTGTGACTCTGAGGAGATTCTAGAAAAAAGAGAATCTGGGTCCCCTAGAGAAGTTTGTTCCTCAGCATCTGAAAAACAAAGCAGCCAGACTGAGACTCCTCCTTCTGAACCAAGTAATGGAAAAATGCTGTAAGAATTCCAGTGTCTAAATAAATATGTGCCCTCTGACCTTATTCCCCTAGGAGCCAAAAACATCCAAAGTCAGACAAAAAACAGTAAAACCTTTACATTGCTGAGGGATAACTGTACTGCTAGTAGATAATTAGCTGAATCCCATTAATGTCAGGGAATTGGACAGTGATTAGGATATGAAACTTTGAAAAAAATTAACTATGCATACCATTGAAAGTACATGTTGGATGTAGTATCTTCAGCAGCTTAGATATATTAAACAGTGTGAAAGACAAATGGCAATGCTATTTTAAGCCAAGTTTGTGAGATGGTTTAGGAAATTTTATTTTGTAGGGGAATCTAATCCATCTGTTACACTTTATGACACACTATGAAGAGAACTCAGTCATGGCTTGTAGTAGCTATGGTTCTAGCCTGGAAATCTTCACACAGTGAGAATTCAGATCTCATCCACTGATGACCTTTTGCTTGAGATATGAAATCTCACTTGGCAGGATGATGAATTTATAAAACAAAACCCAAAACCTCACCAATATCTTGACAGCGAGCAATGAGTCGATCAACTTCAGTCTGAGAGCCCTCATATTCAATTACCCTGGTTTATAGAGCACACATTGGGTACATCTATACTGTGTGTTTAAGTCGACTTAAGGGTCATTAAGTTGACTTAAACAAAGCTCTGTCTACACTGCAGGGCAATAAAGTCGACTGTAGCATCAGGTAAAGTCAACTTTATTACTTCTGCTTATAAAGTCGACTTTACAGTTAAGTCAACTTTAGGCAATGTGGAGTAACTAAGTCGACTTAATAAAGTCGACTTAGTGCAGTGGGGCCACTAAATTGACTTTATAAAGTCAAATTAAGCCAGGGCACCCATTTAAAGTCAACTTTATAAAGCTGACTTAATGTAGTGCAACCTTACTAAGTCGACTTAATAAGGTCTACTTAAAGTCGACTTTAAGTAGACTTTATTAAGTTGACTTAATAAAAAGTCGACTTTGCTTTTATAGTGTAGACACACCCATTCAGAGAACCACCAAAATGTTAGATGTTTATCCAAAGTACATGCATTGAGGCTGACAGATTCCTTCAAAACAAACAAGGAGTCTGGTATCACTTTCAAAGACTAAAAAATTTATTTATTGCATCCACTTTTGTGGGAGAAAATCCCACTTTGTCAGACACTTTGAAGATGGACAGGGCAGATTGGCTAGGGCGCTGGTTTTTTGGGTTTTTTTTTGCCTTCCTCTGTAGCAGGGCTCACTTGCTGGTGAATTCTCTGTATCTTAAACTCCTTAAAACATGATATGTAGACTTAAATAACTCAGTCATAGGTTAGAAGCTTATTGCAGGAATGGGTGAGGTTTTGTGGGTGGTCTGCATTGTGCAGGAGGCCCAACCAGATGATCCTACTGGTCCCTTCTGACCTTAGTTTGTAAGTCTATGAAAGGTGTAAAACCAACATAAAAAGCCACCTGGGGAACATCTATAATACAGGGGGATTTCCTTTCCAGTAAAAGGCAGAGATACAACACTCTAGATTTATTTTAACAGTTTGTGTATTAAATAAAGCATTATAAACTAAATAGTTTGCTATGTTCCAGCTTTACTTCTGACTGTTGCATAATGGTTAATGTGCAAGACAGCATGGGTTCTATACCCACCACTTAGTCCAGGGGTGTCAAACTCATGGCCTGGTGGGCTGGATCAGGATCAATTTTTTTTTGTTATGATCAGAAAATGGATTGCAAAATGATTCTTTCTTGTGCTGAACATGGAGGAGGAAATGGCTGGGGAACCTGTGTGGCCACATAGCCCATGTCAGGTATCCTGCCTTCCAATGTGGCCCCCAACATTGAGTGAGTTTGACACTTCTGACTTAGTCTGACCTTGGGTAAATCATTTACTATCTCTGTGCCTCCATTTCTTCATCTGTAAACAGCTATGATAATTGTCTACTTCACAAGGATGTGGTTAGACAGTGTTTGCATATCATTTTGAGATCCTTGTGGGAAAACTGATAATTGAGCTCTTTATGGTGAATTTATTAGTCTCTCTTTTCAACATATTGTAAGTCATGGCTCTTTATTTTTTGCAATATACACCTCTCACTGGGATCGCAGAGGTTCTGTGGTCCTGCAGAATCCTTTTGATTGAGGTCTTAGATTTGAGTCTCATATTTCCACCTGAATATTAGAAGGCAGGGAATTAAATTTACGGTATGGATATAACTTTGGGGTATTTGGATTGCATTTCAGTTAGAGTAATTGTTGAAATTATCCAATAATTTAACAAAACAACATTTTATTAGTAAACTTAGAAGTCAGGATTAAAAAACACTGACATTCATTTAATTTTATCAACCACATGGGTACTTATTTGCTATGAAATCCTGTCTAGTTTCAGTTTGAGCTCTTAATTACAACAGTTTCAAAGGGGCAGCCGTGTTAGTCTAGTCCAGGAAAAAAACAAACATGAAGCCTGGTAGCACTTTTTAAGACTAAGAAATTATATATTACATTTATTTATTATAGATAAATGTTAGTCTTAAAAAGTGCCTCCAGACTCCTTGTTAATTATAATAGAATCACCTTGCTCTATAGATTGCAGGAATAAAAAACAATGCTTCAGTTTTGTAATGAATACTAATGCCTTGCAGTTTATACTAATAATATCTTGTGCTTTATATAGCATTTTTCAGCCAGAAAAATTATTGTGCACTCTATACACTGTACATAAAAGGATTACTTCAACAATCACTGAAATGAAGCAGCTTGAGGTGAAACCCTACAGCCCTTTGCATCACTCTGTTCTGCAGCCAACAGTTTTTGGGAGAGACATAAAAAAACAACTGCAGGAGAAATTTATGAGGCCAGAATGTAACCAATGGGAGTGGAATCTGGCCTGACTGCTTTTGGAACATGATTTCTGAAGGAGATACAGTAAACTTTTTATCATTCTTCTCCTACAATATTTTTAAAATCCCAACTTTATTGGGAGAGTCCTTGGAGCCACAGAGATTAACTAAAATGTTTCGTCCCTGCTTTTGGAGTCTCACAATGTTGTAACTTTTCCACTGGTTGAGACAGTTTCAATATAGCTGGCTCCAAAGTCTATTAATGCTGCTCCCCAAGTCATTTGTGGTTATTGCTGAACATCCCAAGCCATCCTCCTTTCCTCAAGGACTGAGTGCACTTCTGCAGCATTCCAGCACTTGTTGGCTAGGAAGCAATAAATTGTACTGATTCTCAAACTCTAATCTTTCAGGATGTTATGGTATCCTGAACCTTAGACTCTTAGCGCAGCATTGAAAAGAAGGAATCGTAATCCACAGAGGGGAGGGTTTCATGATTGGTCTTTAACTAAAACCAAAGTCATTTGTATTAATCCCAACATTTTAGATGAAAATGTTTATGAATGGTTGAATTCATTAACTTGTACTATTCAGTGAACATTGTACAAAAATTACCAGAGAATGTAGTAATTATTTTTCCTTGTCAAATATGGATCCAGAGCTCTATGGTCTGTTACTTCCAGCCAGAAAAACAGCTTCCTGGGGACATTACAAGTTCATTACAATACACTGTAAACTAGAATAGCCCTGAATATATTCTAAAGTATTCTGGGGATATTACTGTACTCCTGGTTTGCTTAAGGATGGAAGGTGACAGGGAAGGAAGATTTTTTCGCTGAGTACAGCATGCCTGATGAGTGAGACCACACAGTAGAAGCAGCTACTTCTGGACCAGTGAAGTACAGGACCAGAACTGGGCCTGAGGAATTTGAGAAGTCTCAGGAATCCGGAAATCTGAAGACTGTAAATGGACTGAACAGGCTTTCAAATATCTTAAAATATATATCCAAACACAGAGACCTGATACTACAAAAAGAATCTCAAACCATTTTAACAAAGACTTAAACATGTTGTCAAGTCTTCTGCTAATGCAAGCAAGAATAGGATGAACCACTAAATTCTGTATCCAGCAAAAGATTCTTACGCAGGATAATTCTGAAAAGCTTTTGCCAGTCTTGTGACATACAATACTTCCAAGTTCATTAAGAGAGGGAGAAGAGTAGAAAATTAGTACCAATTTCTTCAGGACAACAAGTACTTTGTTCAGGACTGTGACGGGACCATGCTGTCCTCCCCAATTAGCTGCCCCTGGATCCCCACCAGGCACTCATGGACTTCAGCTTTCTTGCTGCCGGTGTCTATTTTTATTACATTTAGAACACCCACCACCAACTATAGACAACTTTACAGGCTCACAGACTTACAGGAGTTTCACCAGCTCAGGGGAGCTTGACCCTAGCTCTGGGCAGCTCACCCCTCACTACCTGTCTCTCCATTCCCTCTGTAGCCCCTGCTAGCTCCTCCATGGGAGCTTTTATTCACACCTTAGGCTGCCCAGCTGGTCCTCCCTCCCGCTTGTTAGCTGGCTTGCCCAGCTGGCTCCTCTTTCCTCTAAGTCAACAGGATGCTAGCCCAGCCTGGCTGCTGCACCCTGTGACAAGGACACATTGGAGCTGATCTCAAGCACTTTGTTCGGGACAGCAGAAACTAAGGACTGGGTCTCCCAAACATCATCAAATAACAGGCAAACCAATTCAAATGTATAGAATATAAGGTAGATGAGATGTGTTAGAAAATTAACATACCTTACAATTACTTTGTACATCACCAAAATCAATACTCATACAAGACACTGTAAATATTGCAGTGCAATTCCAGGCAAACACATGTCTAACACCTCTTAAATATTAAGAAACCACACATCAAACAGTTCTCTTTCTTCATCAATACACTCAACATTGCAGACCTCACTCTTACTATTCCAATTACACTATTCAGCCCATGAAAGCAGAATAACTGACCTAACTAGATCAACTCTCAGATTTCAGGCTTAAAATTGTTTGAGCCTGTCACCAACAATAAAAATATCAAGTTTTTAATAAAAATCTCCACCAGATTAAACAGGTAAAACTCTTGTCAAGATTTGAAAATTATTTGCAAAAAACACAGGAAAAAGCAATAAAAGACAAATTATCATTTGTTAGGCAGCACTGAGGCAGTGGTGAAATATGGAAACTGTGGCCTAAATGGGGGGGAGGGGGGAGCAGAATTTCAGGGAACCATGAAGACTAGCCTCCTCCAAACCAGAAGGTAATCACATGCTTTCTTCTGCACTCCTGTAATCACAGTGCAAATTAAGTTAACATACCATAATATCTGCTGGAGAAGATGAGGGCAAGTAAGTCATCAAAATTATATATTGGACTGTCCATACCTAATTCAGCCTAGTACTGCATATATTCTGGCAGAATTCAATGAAATTAATTAAACAAAGACATTCATTCAGAATATTAAGACTAGATCAGCAGCCAGGAAATATATCATTATGCTATAGCCCTGAGCTTAACACCCAACATTTGTAATGCACCTAAACAAAACAAAAGAAATACAAGATACAGATTTCATCACAGCTCATATTAGACAGCCCCAAAATCCTGGGGAGTTTGGATTTCTGGCTATTCAGTTATTTGTAATTAATTGAAAATAAAGGCAAAAACAAGAATGGCCTTTAGCTAAAATTATATTGTGACATACAAGACATAGACTGGGACCTGAGCTTTCATGGTCATACCATGACAAAGAATTGTGCTCTGAGCTCTCTTTTTCCTTGTGTCCTGTGCAGAAACTAAGCACAACAGACACTACAGTACCTGATTTCTTACCTTATAACACCACATCAAACATCTATTTACCTATTATCTCCCTATTACAAAAAAAAAATTTGTTATATGATTTTTAATACAGTGAAGACAGAATACAAATCAATAAATCTTTTTGACTTGAAGACAGTTTCATCACTTGTAAAATCATAAAGTTGTCACATTACTGTATACCTATTGTCACTAGGATGCAAGTAATACTGGTCCACATTACAAAAAATCTTTCAAAGAGCATATTTATTTTCATGCCATTTCATCCTTTAAATCTGTAGACAAAGGTGACCAAGTGTCCTGATTTTACAGAGATAGTTCCAATAATGCAGGACTTTGTATTATATAGGTGCCTATGACCCCCCACTCTCTATCCCAATTTTTATACTTGCTATCTGGTCACCCTTCTACACACTCATTCTTTATTGAAAATACAAATCTAAGCTGTTATCAGTAGAACTGTACAATAAAAAAGATAGCTTGGTTTAATTGCCTGTTGTGCTAGGAAGTCCTTGGTGTCTGAATGTAAGTAGGTGACAAGCCCAATGTTCCCTGTAAGCTGCGCTGGCGCACTGCAGTGCAGCCCGCCACCAGCGCAGGGAAGGCTGCTGGCAGTGCATGGCCGGCAGCCAGAGGCCCTCCATAGAGCTCCTGTGGAGCAGGGAGTTTTCAAAACTCCAGCCCAGAGAAGCTCTAACAGAGCATGCCCAGAGCTTCTCTGGCCCCAGGAGCTGTGGCTGAGCCGTGCGGCTCCAGCCACAAGGTAAGTTTCTGGGGGCTGCCGGGAGTGGGGGTGGGGAGGCTGCTGGGAGCAGGGGGGGGCAGCCAGAAGCGGGGGCGGGGGGCCTGCCAGGAGCAGGGGGGGCAGCCGGGAGTGGGCCACGGGGGTGGGGGGGCCGCTGGGAGTGGGGGGGCTGGAGCGGGACCACGAGGGGGTAGTGCAGCAAGCCGGGGGGGGGGGGCAGCGCAGCGAGCAACATGAGTTGCTCAGCTGCCAGCATCTCTTAGAGGGAACATTGGACAAGCTGTGTTTTAATATAAGTCACAAACTTAATATGTGAGATCCCTTGAAGAGATCATGGTAACATCAGTGTCAACACATAATACAAGACAATTCCACATCTTGTTACACAGTTTGGTAAGCTAAAATGTATATCTGAGCACCTGGATCTTGGTCAATAGCTTCCTCCCACATGGTGGGAAGAGGAAATTAAGGTAACTGTGCTAAATGTTTTCCAAAACAATCAAGAAAGGTGGGGGGAAGTTGTGAGCTGTTGGCCACTTTCTATACTTTAGTCTTTCAGTGACCGAACTGAAACCTAGACATGGAAGCTACATATTCGTCTTAACAACAGAACCTAAGAGTTGAGAGCTACCACCTGAAACGGACTCTTGATTTTCCCTTAACAACACAATCTGATGTCATTTAAAACATGGAAAGAATGTTGTCCCTTTCAGCCATTGCACATAAACAAATGAAGATTTATTTAAGATAGTGTTTTTAATATTCTAACGAGCTGATTTTCCCCTTCTGTGGGCCCAGTTCTGCCATTCTTATTCACATGGAGTGGTACATTTCTGTGAAGTAGTACCTCATTGATTGAGGCAACCTCTCAAGTAGGTAGAATTTTTCTGTAAAATGGAAATACTGATCTCCTTTTAAAGTGCTTTGACATTAACTGATGAAAAGTTCTATGCAAGAGTTAAATATTATTATTGTCATCATTCAGGGTGTCAGAATCTGGACTAGACTGTTTAATAAATGTTATAAAGAATTTCTTTGATGGTGAGTTACCATCACACTGGTAACAATAAACCCACGCTAATCCAAATGTTGCAGCTATAATAAAAGTAGCAAATATAGTACCTTACAAATTTTACTATCTAAGAAGTGTATCTAACCCTTTCAACAGAAGGAAATACAGCACGGTATTTGTTTACAAAGTACGCACAGAAGAACTCAGGAGTTCACAGAAGTTTAGTTGTGACCAGAGCCTAAACTCAAAAATTGTAGTGGAAGCATTTTAAACTGAAACAGCAACATCCAAGCAATTCTTTTTCCTTTGGTTTACCCAATAGTGGTTCTGCAGGTGTCTGAATACTGAGAACGAAGTGAAAGAGAGTGTATTTTTAAATTAGAAAGCACACTGGGCTGATACTAAAGCCAAAACAGAATTTCTACCTCCAGCTTTTTGGCAGTGTAGATAGATGCCTCAAGAATCCCATAACTTTGGGAAACATATCTGGAAGTGGCTGATATGCTTCTTTTGAGATTCCAGTAGTAGAGCGTGAGAGTGTGAGCGTGAGTGTGTGTGATGATCCTGATCATATTTTTACCAGATCAAAAAATATCTTGAATCTTCAGTCAGTTATTTTGGGAAAATACCCTCATGAGCCCACTGTGGGTTTCTGGGAAGCCTAACAAACAAGTTACCTTTTATCATCATCAAACAATTCTGGCTTCAGAAAGTGAAGTGTCTGTAAGACTCTCTATTTCTAATATGAGTGACCTTCTAATGCCTATTTACATTTTTTAATGTTGTACCACTGGCATCCAGTGTGTCACTAACTGATACCAAAAAACAAAATTTTACTAAAACCAGTCAAGCTTTTAATTACAAACTGTCACCATTTGAAAATATGCTTCATATACTTGTAAGGGAACTATTGCTGTTTTACTGAACTTATAAGTACTCTTTAAATTCACTTGCTAAATACCTTAATTTATAACCCCAAACAGTTCAAGTGACCACATCTTTGTTTAAGTAAGTAATACAAAATACTGCTCCTATTAACTTAGTAAATCGTACTGACTTTGGCCCTGATCCTACAATGAGTAGTACAGAGGTGGACCTAGCGGTGGATCCCCTGACCCTGCAAAGAGTGGTGCAGAGATGGACCCCTTTGACAGTCACAGGGCTCAATATCTCTCTGTCTGCATAGATCTCACTGCAAGATCAGGAATCAACAACTGCATACACTACTGCCACTATTATAACAACACTGTGGCTTCAAAACTTCTTTTTATTCCCCTTCCTTAAGGAGCCAGTTTGCCTATCTGGAAGATAAGATACAAACTTTATGGGTCTGACTTTCCCCAAACATAAATACATGTAAATAAAGAGTAATTCCATTAAAATTTAATACCAGTGTAAAATTAGTCCGAGTAGGAGGTAAATCAGGTCCAGTTTGCATAAAGGCATGATGTAGTCTTATGTTACAAGTCAGGGTCGATTTGAAATCTAGTCAATTTTTTAAAAACAGATAAAGGCACTTCAAATTCTGCACATCTCTTTATGTCTTTTTAAAATGAGATTGTAAAATCTGACATTAGTAATGCTGAAAGTGCTTTTCCATATTTTTCTCTCACTGTTGGTGTGCGAAGGACTCACATAAAAAATAGGGGGGAACTGACTGAGTTATTCTATAACCAAAACTGACATTATGAAAAGTCATAGAAAATGAATCAAATAAAATTGAAAACAGATTTCTTGAATCTTACTTCCAACCCCCTGGACATTTTCCACACAGAACTGTGATTTTTAAATAGCTGGTGTCCCTTTAAACACTGAATAACCTCAAGAGTAAATGAAGCAGCTGGACAAGTTTAATTTATACTTTACTATCCAAATGACAGCACGAACGAACATATAAAGGAAATCTAATTTTTCAGTCCCTACCCATATAACATTTTCCCTGGGAAGAGGAATGTTAAAGGAAATACGTGACAGATATTGATCACATACGTAAACACATCATCGGAGTGTGCTCAGATACCCTAAAGATGGGGGCAGTACAACTACCTGAAGAGAACAGAATAGCTTTGGCTACATTTATTTATGAAAACATATTGGCCTTTCTTATCCTCTTCCTTGCAGAGCTGGGATGGTGATATTTAAGAAATTTTCCATCACAGTCTCCAAAAGCAATACATTTTCCCTGTGTTACAAAAAGCTAAATTTTGATGTCTGAGATAGAAGCTCTAACTTGAGTTTGTTTAATCTACTGAACTGTCTGGTTTCTTACTGACACCCTTTGGTGCCCAGGAACAGACCAGTAACCAAGATGTAGCTCATATTATATGTCACATTAGCCATATTAAACAGAGTTCAATACATTGAATACAGAAAGAGAAAGCAGAAAAAAACTGAAAACATGATTTTCCCTGTGAAGATTTTATTTCAGCTAGTGCCTCCTTAGTTTAGAGGAAAGAAACTTTGCACACTATGCTAAGAAATATTTCTTTGTTGCACTGAGTCACTTTCAACACATGTCCAGTCTTACCAAAACAGTCACTCATGTTCTCTCCTTGGAGAGTGTCTGCTAGAGGGCCTATGACAACTATAAGCAAAGTTCTCCAATGAAGATTTATGAATGCAGAAGGTGGTTGTCTCTTTTCCTGATATAATATTCCCCTTGACATTTCATTCAAATCAGCTTTCTTGACCATGTGTTCAAAGACTCACAGAAACTGGAAGGGACCATGAGAGGTCATTAAGTCCAGCCCTCCGCACTCATGGCAGGACCAAGTACCCTCTTAAACCATCCCTGACAGGTGCTTGTCTAACCTGCTCTTAAACACTTCCAGTGAGGGAGATTCCACTATCTGCCTAGGCAACTTATCCCAGTTGTTAATCACCCTGACACTTAGGAATTTTTTCCTAATGTCCAACCTAAACCTTCTTGGTGTAATTTAAGTCCATTGTTTCTTGTCTGTCTTAAAGTGCCACACAACTCCTTGTTGTTTTTTAAGAAACAATTAACCATTCACAAACAAAAGATCTTAATCACCAGCAGTTGAAGAGAACAGTTTTTCTCCCTTCTCCTCTTGACCTCTTAGATACTTGAAAACTGCTATCATGTCCTCTCTCAGTCTCCTCTTTTCTAGACTAAACAAACCCCTCTCTTTCAATCTACCCTCATATGTTGAGTGTTCCAGACTGCTCATCATTTGTGTTGCTCTTCTCTGGACAATATGTCCACATCATTCCTGAAATGAGGTGCCCAGAACAGAACACAATCCTTCAGCTGAGGCCCAATCAGCATGGAGTAAAGCAGAAGAATCACTTCTTGTGTCTTATTTACAATACTCCTGTTAACACATCTCAGAATGGTGATTGCCTTTTTTGCAACAGCATTACACTGTTAACCCATATTTAGCTTGTGGTCCACTATGACACCCAGGTCCCTTTCCACAGTACTCCTTCCTAGGCAGCCATTGCCCATTTTGTATATGTGCAATGGACTGTTCTTTCCTAAGTGGAGTACTTTGCACTTGTCTTTATTGAATTTCATTTTGTTTACCTCCGACCATTTCGACAGTTTGTCCCAATAATTTTGAATTGTGATCTTATGCTCCAAAGCACTTGTAACCACTCCAAGCTTGGTATCATTGGCAAATGTTGTAAGTGTACTCTATGCCATCATCTAAATCATTGATGAAAATACTGAACAGCACCAGACCCAGGTGGAATCTGATGAAGTGGGATTTTTTCCCCACAAAAGTTCATGTGATAAATAAATTTATAAATCTTTAAAAGTGCCACAGGAATCCTTGCTTATTTTACAATCAAACAGCAACTGAGACACTTACACAACAGTTTGAAAATATGATTGCCAAGATTGGATCAGGCTCAAGGCAGCATGGAGAGAAGTCTGTCAACAACAACTAACACGTTAACATTTACTTTAGTTTCATGTCTAGTAAACAAAAGTAACTTTTAGTTCTCTTTGCTATCTCAGAGGGAACAAAAGGGAGTTAACCATTCACAAACAAAAGATCTTAATCAGCAAAAATTTAAACTTGAAAGCATTCAACTGAAAATGCAGAAAATGTTCTCTAACTAAAATGTGTAAAATTTGAAATTTCACAGCTGCCCTCCCACTCCCAGGATGACCCTGGATATCACATATTATATATGATGGTATTTTAATTTCTCAGTTCCCCATTAGTCTCTGCTACACCCTTTCCCCAAATGTTAGATGCTACACAGCAATTCACCTAGGTAAAACCAAAATAAAAGTAAACATGGGATTTCTTGGCTGAGCCATATTGGAAGCCATGTGGAGGGGGGAGTTCAGCTCCAAGGTACGTTTCTGACCCCCTCCTCCCAAATTTATAAAAGTCCTTTTCTGATTTTTTACCAGACTCCCAGAAACATTCTACTTGGCATCAGATGCAACCTGGCATATATCACAAGACTGATTTCTTTTTGAGAGAGTTAGTTAGATACTTAAACCATGAAGCATTTTTGGTCACTCCAAAATGTCTTACAAACTTGTATTAAGAAAGAAGACATGCTTAACAACAATCTGTAGCAGTTTCACCATCTGTAAAGATACTGACAGGAATAAAACTCAATTAACATATAGTTCCTAATATACTTCCTTCCAATATTACTTGAAAAAGCTTAGAGATGGGTTTTCACAGCCCCTACTCCCTTGTGTCTATAAACAAGACCTCTTTCTACTTCTGTATTTAGATTTGTCACTGGCCATTTTAGGCAAGGGAAGTTAATCAGGAAACCAGGGTCTGGCAACTCAATACCCACCTTATTATGCAAGTGAGCTGTCTGAGCCCATGGTGGAGGTGGGGGACTAAACTGCCAAAATAACTTACTTGATCTCTAAAGAAAACAAAAGAAATGAGTTTTAGTGCACAGCATAAAGTTATAATCCAGCTGTTAGCTAGCTGAACTAATAGACATAAATCTCATTTTGCAGGGGAGAATTCGTGTTGTGGAAAAGATTCAGACAGTGTCTTATTTTCATTGCTAAAGAATGAATATTCCATTGAAAAGTAAAGGTAATATGCAATATATGCAAAATGAGTTGTGTCAGGAAAACATACTGCTGCAAGGAGGGAATTAACCCCTCATTCCCAAATAAATGTTCTCCCATGGAAGGAAGAGTAGCAGGTCAGTAATTAGTAACGAGTCACAAAATTTAGACAGCAGTTAATTGATATCAGAAAAGGCACTGCTCTTTAATATTGCAAATCTCTTGTGTCAAATATTTTTAACTTCAGAAAAATGTATTTTTAGTGAACGCATAATTTATTGACTCATCCTCTAATTGAGGTGAATTAAGTGCAATTGGAAGCATCACCTTACATTTTGGGGCCTGGTACAGTGAGTATTCTGCCTCTTTTTTGAAAGTGTTACTCGCTGAATTCACCTGAGACTCTGCATTTTAAGATTAACTCTCTGATTCAGGATGGTCAAGAACTCTCACTATTGATTTTTTTTATGTAGCAGCTAGACAAAAGTTACCCTAATCACTTTTCCTTTAGGATAAGCTTATGGGTCTTTCTTCAAACTGTTCTCTGCTGCCCTACCCGAACAGCACAGAGACATCTCATTCTTTCGAGAAAATGGACCTCAGGACTGAGAAAGAGTGGGCAGAGTCATAAGTCAAATTATCAAGAGTGCTCTGAACTTTTCCTGGAAAGTCATTAAGATCATTCTGTAAACTTGCCATGATTGTAACAGACAAACACATGACATTTCTGTAAAGGCAGGCCATTTGTTTGGAAAAGTGATGGTAAGTTTAAAATTCCTTCCTTATTCCAGATTTACTGATGTTCATCTTTATTAATCCAGCAGAAAGGTCCAGAAAGGGTGGGATACCGCCCCCATTTTGTTGCTGATGTGGGGCTCCATGCTGAGAGGCAGCCTTGATAGTTGCCTTCCACTTCAACCTGGGAATGTGCTTCACATCTGTACACATACATTGTGTTGCAGGAAACACAATACCATAACAATAATGCAGAACCCGTTATGAGCATTCATAAAGGAACCTTGCCTTGCATATTTCACATCAAACCACACAATTACATGGCAGAAGTGAACAGATCATAGCCCAGCATGCATCACGTGACAAAGACTGACCAATTTATCTTGTCTTTCCTCCAGTGGACAGAGAGAAGTAGTGGTCTTCACCTGCAGCAAAAGAGATTTAGGTTACATATTAGGAGCATTTTTCTAAACTATGAAGAGGAGTCGAACTGTGGAATAGGCTTCCAAGGGATGTTGTGGAGTCTCCATCATTGAGGGCTTTTAGGAACAGCTTGGACAAAACACCTAACCAGGATGGTCAGGTTTATTTGCTTCACAGTGGGCTAGACTTGTTGATTTCAAGGTCCCTTCCAGCCTTATATTCCTATGGCAAGTAGTTTTGCATTATTAAGGAATTACATTATTATGGAATACAATTCAGTTCTCTCCTTCCCTTGATAGTTAGCCAACATACTATCTAACTAACATTGTAAAGCCCCTAAAAATAAGAAAGTGTAATAGAGTAAAAATAACATCTCCCAAAATAAAAATGTATTACCTTTCACTTAAATCAATTACTGTACAGCTATTTATTTGAATAAGCGATTCACAGTTTCTTTTCTCATGATGAAGAATTACTTGTAACGCACCAGAACTTAGCAGTGGAAAACATATTTGCATAGCTTTGGTAAGTGGATAATGCAGTCTTTTGATGTTACTTTTTGTGACTATTTAGGTAGCTTTCAATTATTTCTTCAAGTTTGGCAATACTGTTGAATGACTAGGTATAACTAGTGCCAAGTAAATGAGTATAGCATCTGAAAAATCAGTATAATAATAGTAAACCTCCGCTGATGGATTTTACTTTAGAGTCTCAAGGATAGAGATGAGCAAATCTAAACACTAATTTGTATTCATATCCTTTAAAAATATCAGAATAGCAGACTCACAGATAAAATACTAGTAAACTGCTGGTCAGAAAAGCAAGATTCCAGACCACTCACCCACCATCCAAACCAACTTTCCACACTTCAGGTTATTCTGATTTTTTGGTTTTGAATTAGTTTGAAATATAGAATCTTGAAACGTTAGGGATGGAAGGCACCTCAGGAGGTTATCTAGTCCAGCCCCCTGTTCAAAGCAGAAGCAACTCCAATTAAGTCACTCACTCAGGGCTTTGTCACACAGAAAATCGTTAAGGATGGAGATTTTACCACCTCCTAAGATAACCCATTTGAGTGCTTTGCCACCCTCCTAGTGACAGACTTTTCTTAATATCCAGGGGTTAAAGTAAGCCAGAACGCACTGGAATGACTTTCCAGGGCCCAGCATTCCAGGGCCCCTAAAAATAGAAAATGGAGCTGGAACTCTGCATTCCAGGGCCCACCATTTAAAATAGTGGACCCCAGAACGCAGCGTTCCGGCTCCATTTTCTATTTTTACGGATCCTGGAACCCTGAGTCCCCCAAAATAGTAGGCCTCATTCTGGCAGGGCATGGGAGAGTGGGGAGGCATGTCAGCCTCCCTGGCTCCCCTGTGCATGCACAGGCTGTGCTAGATGCAGAAGCCTCAAAGTGCAGCCTCCAGGGAGGGGAGTTAGGGGTGACTGCTCACTGCTCCGGCGTGTGGCTGCTGATGAGTGTTGGGCCAGCCCAGCTGCGCTCCCCTTTGGGAGCAGGAAGCTCATGCTAGAGGGGACCCTCTCTCTATTGTGGGATGCCCAAGCTGGGATTGGGTATTGGGGGCAAGGTGTGGATTTTGAGGGGGGGTATTGGGGGCTGCATATTGGGTGCAGAGTGTGGATTTTGGGTGTGGGCATTGGGGTTAGTAGCTGGGGTGGGGGCAGACATTGGAGGGGGGCAGTAGCTGGGGTGGGTGAAGGGGGCCCAGACCCACATGAGGGGGCCCAGAAGTTTAGAAGGGTTCCAGGGCCCCCCAAATTATACTCTAACACCTGCTAATACCCAACCCAGGCCTCTCCCTCTACAACTTGAGGCCATTGCTACTTGTTCTGTCAGCTACCACAAGTGGGAACAGCCTAGCTCTATTCTCTTTAGAACCTTTTTTCAGGTAATTGAAGGCTGCTTTCAAATATCCCCCTCCTCCCCTTGCCATCTCTTCCCTTCTGCAGACTAAATAAGCCCAGTTCCCTCAGCCTCTTCTCATAAGACTTGTCCCAGTCTCCTAGTCATTTTCCCTGCCTTCTACTGGAGTATCTCTAATTTGTTCACATCCCTCCTGTGGTGGTGGTGCGGTCATCAGAAAATTGGATACAATACTCCAAACATGGACTCACAAGGGCCAAACAGCCTGTTGCGGGGCACACTTTTCTGCCGTTTTTTTTCATTATCTTGGCTCTTCAGTAAACCGAAAGAGACTCACCATAGCTCATCTTCAGTGTAAACCGTGTGCTCATTGATTTACAGATGGGACAGTCCCACTCAGTTTGTACCCCAAATGCTCTCAGGGCTTAGAGGCTCAAGCCTTCACTCCCTCTGGCCTGCTGTTAGAGACCCTGTTTTGCCTTGCTGGACACAACTTCCCTGTTTCCTCTGCTGGCCCCTCTTCTATCCCTGGGTTAATTCCTCAGCTGCACTTTATATTCCTGATTAGGCCAGAGTTCTGCTGCTGCCTAATCAGCTCCCAGCTGCTATCAGGCCAGCCCTAGCCTCTCCAGCCCCGAACTATAGGGGCAGGTGAGGAGTTTCACTATTCCTGCCCTGTCACTCTGCCCAATATCCCATTAGCCTTCTTGGCAACAAGGGCACATTATTGATTCATACACAGCTTCTTGACCACTATAACCCCCCATCCTTTTCTGCAGAACCACTGCCTAGTCAGTCAGTCCCCCATCTGTACCAGTACGTTGGGGTCTTTCATGTTAAGTTCAAGACTTCACACTTGTCCTTTTTGAATGTCACCAGATTTCTCTTGGCCTAACCCTCCAATTTGTCAAGTTTCCTCTAGCCTATCTACCATTCTCCTCAGCTTAATGTCATCTGCAAACTTACTGACAGTGCAGTCCACTCCATCAGCAGATCATTAATAAAGATGCTGAACAAAATTGGCCCCTGGGCCAATCTCGTGTGGACTCCGCTTGTTACAAGCTGTCAACTAGACATGAAGCAGTTGATCACTACCTGTTGAGCCCAATGGCCTAACCAGCTTTCTATCCAGCTTATGATCCATTCGTCTAACCCATACTACTTTAACTTGCTGGCAAGAATATTGTGAGAGACCACATCAAAAATTTTGTTAAAGTCAGGATACATCACATCCACCACTTTCTTCACATCCAAAGAGCCAATCATCTTATTAGAAGTCAATCATATTGTTCAGTCATGACTTGCTCTTGGTGAATCTGTTCCCAATCAACTTCTTCTCCTCCCATTGCTTCAAAACAGATTTCTTAAGGACCTGCTCCATCATTTTTCTGGGGAATGAGGTGTGGCTGATTGATCTGTAATTCCGAGGTTCCTACTTCCCTTTTGTTTAAAAAATGGCCAGTATATTTGTGATATTGAATATCACATTGAATTGCCTGAGTCACACATGGATACTTTTTGTGACCTATCTAATGCAAGTCATAACCAAGGGAGGCAGATGAGGAACACAAAGTATGGAGGGAATGTTAACATTTCACCCTTGTCTTGAGATGCTTCTATTTGGATCAGCAAAAAAACCAAGGAGTCCTGTGACACATAAAGATAAACAAATTTATTTATTGCATGAGCTTTCATGGGAGAAAATCCCACTTCATCAGATGCTTTGAAGATGGGGTCTGATAAAGGAGATTTTCTCCCATGAAAGCTCATGAGATAAATAAATTTGTTAGTCTTCAGGAGTGCCACAGGACTCCTTGCTTGTTTTGGATAAACAAAATGTTTCCAAACTGATAAAGAGAATATATAGTGTGCATGTATTCCAGATACTATCTTAATGCTTTGGATTCAAGCTTTAAGAATTGTTACAGGAAAGAGTTAATAAACAACTAATTACTAAGATGAGGAGAATGCTGCTGTAGACTTCAGGTTCAATGACTCTTCTAAATGCCTGTGCATAAACTGCAAGACTGGGATTTCAGTGTGGCCCTTTAAAGAAATGCCCTCCTTAAGAAGGCAAGCTTTCAAACTGTTGTGCTTTTAGAATGCCGAAAACTCTCCCAGGAATTCTTTTAATATCCTCATCAAATTGAAATGTGAACTACATAATTATAATTAGAGCACCATCCTCTTGATAAAACTCACTTGCTTTATTAAGTGCTGTTTATTTCCTATCTTGTGCTCAAGTTAAACCTCTAAAAATAAGCAGGCTTTTTAAAATTTAGTTTTAAAATGGTCCTTAATGTCAGGTTCATTATTCTTTTGAATGCCTGGGGTTGTCAATACCATGATGTCATTTAAATACGACAGACATTGTTGGGTGCTTATGTCAATGCATAGTGACTTAAAACTATATCAAACAGAAAATATGTTCAAATAGTGAATTGCTGAAAGTGGAAGAGTCAGGTGCAGGCAGGGTTTGAGGAGGAGGTGTTGTGTGGAGAGTCTCACATACCACAGTGAGGAATGGTTAGGGCGCCAGATAGATGAGAAGATTTGAAATTTTTCTCTAAAAATCTGGAAGAACAAAGATAAGGTTTTTATTCTGGGGACCCATCATTTATCAAAGCCCACTAAATGCTCCAGCAAATAAACTGACATACTTCACTTAGATTTTAGTGTGTCATGTGCATTACAATTTGTGCTGCCTCCTTTGATTAAACAGGAATGGTTTATGGTCTAAGCTCCAGAATTTGAAATACCTAGATTCCCAGGAAGATACTTGTTAAATTCTTTTAGGGATGACTTAGATATTCATCCTTCCAAAGGACAGAAGTGGAATTCCATGTCATCTGGCACATAAGGCTTTTGAATGATACCTTAAAAATCCACATCCTAGGGTATTCATTGACGTTTCATGGCATTTCTGAGTAGAGGTCTTTCTTCTTTCCTCTGCTGTACACGTTATCACTGTGTGTTGACTGGTTGCCATCTTCTATTCATGAAGTAGCTCCATTTCAGTAGTTCTGAATGTATGCAATTAGAGGTTCAAGATGCATGGTGTGCCATGTAAACAAAGTATCACGCACCTTTGAACTTTTGTTGCCTTGGCACTCTGATGTTACCTTCAGCATCACATCTTGAAGCTTGAACCTTAAATGAAACAAAGGTACAAGAAAAAATCTTACATGTTTTGCCAAGAACCTTAGGGGAAAAGTTAGTGCAACAGTTATTCTATAGCCATAATGCATTAAGCAGCACATTGTACATGTTCCTTAAGTTCCTTCTCCTAATCATTCCCCCCAACACCGTCTCCTCTTGTTCTGTGTGTGGTTGAGATTCACTTTTCTCTGAATGCATATATCACAGCTGTTGGCAATAACCACTTGAGTAACGGTGAACAAGGGGTCATACTTTTCCCACGATGTACATATATGGAAAGTTGTTCGTACTGGTAGTACTATGACTCAATAGGGCATACATCAACTAGAACTGAGCAGGGAATCTCAAAGACAGGTTGAAAACAGATGTTTTGCCCAATGCCCTTAAAACAAAACACATTTATGGGTTAGGAGCATCTGCATTGTTCCAGCCAGCATGTCCAGATTTGGGAGTAAGATGCTTACAACCAGATGTTTTCATCTGCTTTGATACAGAAGGAAGAGTCGAGAGTTTCATTTTGGCACAGTCAGTAATATACAGAAGTAACGTATTGCAAGCTCTTTTGTATTTGCTCCATGCGATAAGACCAGTAACAATAAGATGTATAGTAATTTAAATTAGCCTTTTACTCTTTTTGCTTAGAGATCAAGTACTCAGCAGGTGTTTCGCACTAAAATACCTTGATTTGTTTGACTTTGCCGCCTGGTATCAAATTTACCATTGTTCTCAGTGCCATATCTTCTCACAGAATAGCTGAGCTTGCACTCTGATATTAAAGTCTTGATTACGTCTGTAAGTGCTCTTATCCTCTTTGCTGACAGGGTACTAACACAACCCCCCATGAAGCAGTTGGATCATGATTCTGTTATTAAAACATTCATCTCAGTAAATGGCTTCCTCTGAGGTTTTCCAAGTAAAGTTTATACTCCATGTTTTTGTACGCATTTTATTTTCCCCATGCTGAGGAGATGTGTGTATCTTTGCAAATAACTAATTATCTAAAATAGCAGTGACCTATGATGTGGTATGCTAAATTTAAATTTTAATTGAAGAGGCCACTGTAAACCAGCAGAATTATGGAAAACTGTGACAACATTAAAGTCCACTGGCACTGGCACCCTCATCTCCTGACCTTTTCAAAGCAGCCAGGAACAGCATGATATGTATTTCTAACCTTTATAAAAAGCAAGAGCACAGAGAAATGCATTTGCATTTCAGAGTTGGAACTAATACAATCTACAGAGAAATGATAAAACAGAAGAAAAGATGATGACTTGGCACATATATATTATTATTATTATGGTTAAAGTTTACATAACTATTTTCAGCTAAAGATCTCAAAGTGCTGTTCAAAAGATGTTTGTGGGGGGTATTATTTTCTCCATTCTATAGAAAGGGAAGCTGAGGCACATAAGAGAGAAAGGCCTTTGTCAGGCTCACACAGTGAGAGATTGGCAGAGGCAGGACTAGAGCCCATTCTTGTGATGAACAGCCAGTACCTTAAGGACTAGGATCCCTGAGCATGCCTGAATAGCCAAAAAAAATCAGCTTTTAAGAAAGGTTTTTCCTTGTTATCTCTGAAACTTGTCAAACTGAACACAGTTGAGCAGACTCTGAAGATAGCATTACTCAGGCATTACCAGATCTATGCAGATATATGCAGGCTTCCATTGCTTAGATGCTCCTTCAATGTCTTTGGCATTCTTTGGATGTTTTGGCAGGAGTTTTGAAATGCAAAAGCCAGAAAACAAGATGCAGTCTGCTTTAGTTATGTACTAGTTATTTGACCCTGCCAAGGCTCTTTTAAGCCTTGAAGCTGCCCCAAGAAGACCTTCAATACCTGGGATAGACACAACAAAGGGCACACCAAGGTCACGCACAATTACCCCTAAGGCTACTCTAACTTTCAGAGGGGCTGGGCTGACCCTTGGCAGCCCCAGGAACTGTGTGAGCACCAAGGTGGTGTGGAGTCCTCTGTATGCCCCCTCTCAGGCCACATGCTGCACATGGCCTGGCTGGATTTAAGGATCAGGGCCATATCTATGGCAGCAGTTCTTCAGCCACAGTGTCAGGACGTATTACTGAGTCATCCCACAGCAATAAGAGTGTCACAAAGAACCAGGGAGGTGGCTGGATTCAGCTGGTGGGTAAGGACTGGTGTGTCCTATGGATCATGATACTCTGCCAAACATTTTGTGATGTTGTGTCCCACAAAATGTTGAGAACTACTAGTCTATAGTGCTGCGTGCCATTTTCCTTAGTGCTGTAGCAGTATTATTTTAAGGAGGAGTTGGTGGGAGGTTGACTTACTTGACTAGATGGGATTCCCTTCATTATGAAATATCTCACCTTGGGTGAAATCTCTTGCCATTAAAGTAGTCAGTCACTTTCTCTCCAGTGGAGACACACCAGGAGGAATTTACTGAAGTTCAGAACCGTCCACTTGAAGTTGGCTGTTCCTGTATACACATGTAGCTAAATAACCAGGCAGGAGACCTACCCTTGATACGGTATAATATAATCCACTAGCATCCATGTTCTATCAGATTCTTATGGAAATAGCTGTTCTGCTCTTAAATTTACATCTTGTTCTTCAAGGACTCTCATTTCAGTCTTAAAAAGCCAGCTACACAGTTGCACTCTCTAGGCTGAGGAAGATACTGCGGGCTGTGCAAAGCATACGCAGGATGATTACACAGGAACGAAGTCAGAGACAGTTTTTAGTTTTCCCTATCCTTCACGGAAGAACTCATAGACCCGACTAATTTTTAATCAAATAACCTAGTCATTTAGACAGATCCACAGTGAGCTCAAAACGATATTAGATTTTTATCCTTCGGAGTTGTATGTTACTGTCACAATAAAATTGTTGTACAAAAGTAAGAAACAAGCTACCCACTAAGCAATCTATCTGTTACCAACGTATGTTCACAGTACCCTTGACCTCACTGGCTATGTACACACACACACACGCTTATTTTGATTTAAGTTAAATCGAAATAAGTTAATTCAAAATAAAATCCTTAATTCAATTTAACTTAAATTGAATTAAGCAAAAACACCAAATTGAAATAGTAATTCTGGACACAGGACTTGCTATTTCGATTCAGGAGAGGGGCAGCATGGGAGGTGTGGCAACATGGCCCCCTTGCTGGGCCATGCCCCCACCCAATATACAGAAAAAGGAAGGCACCTTGGGAAGGAGAAGGACAAAAGTGTTAAATCAAAATAATGGTTATTTTGAAATAACACATCCGAACGGCGTTATTTCAAAACAACCATTTCGATTTAATGGCTATTTCGTGTTCTTCCTAGGTTTTACTATTTCAAAATAAGGTTTGTTGTTTCGAAATGATGGGGCTCAACATTTCAAAATAACGAAACGTCATTCAGACATGCTATTTTTTAAATCAAAACAACAGTCATTGTTTCAATTTAAAAGCAACATGTGGACATAGCCACTGTGCTTTGAGCACTCTGGTGTGCCTCAATTCCCAGCTGCAAGAACATCTCCATCAACGTAGCCTACTGCAACAATAGTATTTCAAGCAGTATCTAGACCAGATTGGTACCTAGTGATGAAGATCAGGCAGATACAAAAGTGGTCTACTGTCCCTTTTGTGAGCTTCCCCACCCCAACCACTCCTGAGATATTGGCCCAATATGATAGAGTGGCTTTTCTAGCAGTGTTTTAGACTGAACCCATGGAAAGAAAAGTTGCAAAGGGCAGCTGTGTTAATCTAGTTCAGTAAAACAAACAAGGAATCCTGTGGCACTTAAAGACTAACAAATTTTTTTGTTGCAGGAGATTTCGTGGGAGAAAGTGATGAAGTGGGATTTTCTCCCACAAAAGCTCATGCAGTAAATAAACTTGTTAATCTATAAGTGGCACAGGACTCCTTGTTTGTTTTATGGAAAGAAAGATTCTTTTGCGTAGGTTTCCTCTGTGTTTATGAAGCATTTAATTTCTTTAAAAGTTCTCACAACTGCCCCACAACACGTCACCAAACTCCACAGGTTAGAGGAGAAACTGAAAAAATAACTAAAGTTATACTTAATTGTCAAAATATTAGTAGCAGAGTAACATGGGAATAAATCAATTAATAAGTGTCCACTTCTGACTGTTAGGTAACAAAACTTTTACAAAGTGTTTCATCTGGACTTGACCTAAATAAAATAGAAAATTACCATGACTACACTTATCTGAAATTATAAAGTGTGATTAAGGCAGGATATAAATTGATTCAAAGATAAAGAAAGGGCAGCAAAAATGAAGCAAGATTAACTGACAAAACAAATATTAAAGAAGAAAAAAGGGTAAGATATAACCGATCTCCAATGCTGTATTAGTAAAAAAAAAAAATGCTGTAATAACAGAAATGGCTGAATCTAGAATAGTTCTGTGGTAACAATTATGCATATTAGGGATTAGACTAAATTGAAATATCTGTGATTCAAAATTACCACATAGATAGCTGGTTTGGCATACCACATAGTTGACAAGAAGAGCTGTGCTACACACTTCCAATTTATCTTTCACAAGAGCTTGATCCAAGGCCAAGCTTCTAATGGCGAATACAGCTCTTAAACTGAGCGCTGGTGTTTCACACTTTCATTTCCACCCAATAGAAATTCTGCCAGTCATAGAAACAGCTTTCTTGCCTTATTTTTCTATGCTTCATTTTCTTCAAAGCTAACTAAAATATGGAGATCTGCTCAATTATTATTATTTTTCTAGTTTTGCTACTGGTGAAAATACATTTTATAAAACCTTGAGAAACAATATTCAGGTCACTGATATTCAAGTTGGGGAACCATTATTCTCTGAGGATGGAGGGAAAAAAAACCCAAAAACATGAGAAGGAGAAAAGATAGACGGATGAGAAGAAATACAAGTATTCTAGTTTTTATCATGGACACAGACACTACAAGCACTTGAAAAATACTGTAGGGACCAATCCCACATTAGCCAGGGGTGGGTTAAGTGACACAATAGTCCATCTTCACCTCACATTCTCCAAAGAAGAATAATTTTCTAAAAGACTCCTATGACAAGCCACTTTTAACAGTGGCACACATTGGCAGATGGTGTGCTGCTGCACACCCACAGCTGTGCATTTCTCACAAGCAGGTGTCTAAGGTTGTTTTTCCAACTAGCCAGTCAAGAAGAATTGTTGCTGAGTCTGGAAATTTCCTGCTTGTTACAGAGGGAGAGCAGTTTACCATATTTCTTCTATTTGCAGCCTTCAAAGTGGGAATCAATGGCCAGCTTTTTCACTGTGGAACTAATGTACTGGCAAGAGCTCCTGCAGTGTGGACTGGTAACCAGAGAGAACTCTACTACCCAGATGCCCATTTGGCATCACAAAAACAATATATTTGTTGCTAACATGGGCACTGCCGTAGTCTCATTTCTACTTGGGACCTGCACTAGGATTATTATAACATCAGGAGCCAGGGCCAAATCTAGCTTACTTTTTCCCCTTTCTCCTCCCACCCCACAAATGAAAGTTCCTGTTCCATCTTCTCCCCACCAAAACCCCCATACAAATGAGCTAACTCTTCTCCATGTTCACACATCGTTATGCATGAATGTGAGTAGACAACACAATCTCAGTGGTAAATAATAGTTTTTAAAATTGCTTGCAGGGCCTGTCTATGGGTGTTTTACAGGAAAAAAAATAGCGGCTTATCCAGTTTCTTTAAACAATACCACAGGACTCTGGATTTGATATTGACCAGCTCAGCTGGGGAAAGGGACAGCTGGTTGAATATACACAACACACAAGTCTGCCATACAATAATGCTGCTAGCCCACCTTGCAGGAGACATTTCAATAAGAACCAGCCCCCCACCCGATACATATAGATCTACATGGCATTTAAGGCAAGGCAGTGCTGTGATGTGGGTACTGCAGCTCTTTTGGATCATCCCCATATTCGGCTGGCTACTGCTACAGACTAGATATGGTGTTCATACTTTTTCCTCACATATTCTGCACTACAGCGGGATGGTGCCAGAATATCATTGGTGGTAGCAGAAGAAAACAAGGAAGCAAGAGGAGGATTTTAAAAAGGCTGAGGTTGACAGGGGCAGAATACAAAAACAGCCATACTGCCATGACTGACTTGTCAGCAGCCAAATCTAAGGGTGTGTTCACACAGCAGTCTTATTTCAAAACAACCTCTGTTGTTTCGAAATAAGAAAGGCCATGTTCACACGATGCACCGTTGTTTCGAAACAATGGGTTCCGTTGTTTCGAAACAACGGCATTGTTTTGAAACAACTTAAAACCCATGTGGGGACAAAACAATTGTTTAGAAACAATGCCGTCTGAACATGTTGTTTTGAAACAACGGTGACTCGTTTCAAAATAACTGTTGTCTGAACATGCTATTTCGATTCCTGCTTTTTTCCTTAATTCGAATTAACAAACTGTTAATTCAAATTAACTTATTTCAAAATAAGGCATTATTTTGATACAACTTGTATCGAAACAACTTGTATTGAAATAACCCCGTGTGTGAACATAGCTTAATAGTCAGAGGCTATATCCACACTTACACAGTTAAATTGATTTAACTTATATCAATTTAATAAAATCGACACAAAATCATTAAATCGATTTAAGTTAAATTGTTTTAACAGGTCCACATTAGAAACTCAAATTGAAATAGCATGTCCATGGACAGAATTTGCTATTTTGATTTAGGAGAGAGGCACCATGGGAGGTGTGGCAACATGGCCCCCTAGAAGGGCCATGCCCCACCCAGTATATAGAAAAAGGAAAGCACCTTGGAAGGAGAAGGGCAAAAAGTGTTAAATTGATTTAACAGTTAAATCAAAATAGCATGTCCACACTGTGTTATTTCAAAATAACAGTTTCAATTTAACCATCATTTTGATATAATACTAGGTTTTATTATATCGATATGACTTTCCTTATGTCAAAATGAGGCAGCTCCTCATTTCAAAATAAGGGATCATTGTGTGGGCCTACCGTTTTTTAAATCAAAATAACCAGCGTTATTTCAATTTAAACAGTGTGTGTGGACATAACCAGAGACAAAGTATGCAGTCATGAACCAGGAGTCAAGAGTCAGCTGAATCAGGCACCAGGAAGTCAGAAGCAAGAGACAAAGTGGGAATCAGTACCATAAGTCAGGAACCAGAATCAGGCTGGACCAGAGCACCAGAGGATCAGATGCAGAGGATGCATTAGTCATCAGAACCATGAGTCATACAAAGAGTAAAGCTGTGTCAAAGATGCCAGGAAATTCATGATCTGAAGGGGTAGCTGTGTTAGTCTAGTTCAGTAAAACAAACAAGGTGTTCTGTGGCACTTAAAAGACTAACATATTTATTTATTGCATGAGCTTTCGTGGGAGAAAATCTGAGAAGTGGGATCTTCTCCCACGAAAGCTCATGCAAAAAATAAATCTGTTAGTCTTAAAGTGCCACACAACTCCTTGTTGGTTTTTTTACTGAAGAAATAGGCCCACAATCTTGCAGGAAGTCTAGCAACAATTTGCTATGGCAACCCCACATCACACAATAATTTGTCTTTGCAGGGCAAAATCCATCAAGAGTCTGTGTCCACAGACTTTGTGACTTCCAAAACAGCATCCATTTGAAACTCTTATCAAGAAAAACACCCTTAAATCCATCATACACTGCACTCATTCTATTCTGGATATTATTCTTGAATGAAAAGTAGTATCTCATTGACTCCCTATGATATTTGCAAAATTAAAAATGTACTGAGTATTGCAACTAATCTAAAATATGTGGTAAAATTATTTCTGAGGCACATTATTAGGAAGTGGCATCTTGTGCCATTGCAAATAAGCAGTGCTTTTTTTGTGATGGTAGGCAGGGATACAGAGTACCAACTCCTTTTTTGCTGGGCCAGCTCGGGTTGGGGGGTGAGCAGGGGAATGGAGAGTACTGGCACCTTTTTTAAAAACAAACAAACAAACAAACAAACAAACAAAAATAGCACCAGAAATAAGTAATTATCAAGACTATCCATTCCTTGGTAAAACATATTGCAGTTGGAGAGATGTTCAGGAGTAGCTGGAATGGGATTACTGTCCTCATACCCTCTAGTGGCTTTCAGATAAAAGTGCAGCTGCAATCCAAATAATAAATAGAGCTAGTTAACATTCTAATCCATCATCACATTTTCACTCACTCTCTGAGGCATTAAAGACTATCAAATAGACTGCATCTGGCTCACTGGAAGCTAAAGGAAAGAGCAACAGTGTGTGAGTGGCCAAGACATGATGGAGTATGAAGCCTGTCTAAAGAAAGATACCTTATCATTACAGATTTTTCCAAAGACACAGTAACAGTGGCAATAAGATGCAATAAAAAGGATCACTCCAGTTTAGTTTTTTTGGAACTCATTTTCTATTTCAAATTGCCAGAGGTACTATGGCTAGGTGACTATATGAACTAACTTTATGACACTCAGCTTTGTTGGTTACAATAGTGTGAAACACAAAAAGATAGGAGAGCTGGTAAAAAAGTTACAGCAAAGCAGCAGTAAGTCCCCTTTCCTTGGCGAAGATACCCTAGTGAGAAAGAGAGAGAGAGAGGTGTGTGCATGTGCGTTGTTCTCTGGCTCTGCCTCCCCTTTCCAGAAGCCCATAGTGCAAACAGCATTCTGGGGATTGCCATCAGAGAATTTCTCTCTTCTTACTATTGCCCTACCTTTGGCGAAAATCTACAAGGGCCTTTGTAGCTGGGGAAAAATTTTTGGTGGCCAGACTGGTGATTTTGTTGCTCCAGGGAAGAAAGACGTATTGTCTTCTTTCCTAGATCCCTTTGTTGGGCTCTACACTTGTAGAGAGATGACTCTGAAGTGCACTCAGAAGTTTCAGCTAGTACTAGGCCCAGCACCTGCCTCTTATCCACATGTAGCTGTATGAACACATCATGCTAGTGCTCAACTATCTGCATTGATTTCATGCCTCCTTCTGGAAAAAGTCAAGGTGCTGGCGATGGACTTTAAATCCCCTAAATTTGATTGTTTCTCTTTGTTGAGGGCTCCCTACTCTGGAATCCACTCCTGTTCGGAGCTGCCAAGACCAATGACTTGCAACTTTCAGAGTTAAATATAAAGCCAATTTAATTTAGTTCTGAAGGTGCGTGGGAGTTTTGGGGTTTGTGCATGCCCTAATTCCTGTTTTAACCTGTGTGATTCTGGTGTTGCTGCCATGGGGAGTGGTTCGAGACATTATAACCATATTCCACACAAAAATTCCAAGCTCCAGCCACAACTCAGGCAGAAGAGGATAGTGTTTTCAAATCCTGTCCTTTCCACCTTACCTTAGACTTAATCACATCGTTAAAAATTCAGAAGAAAAGCTCTCTTCTGTGCTTTACAGTTATCAAGATGTTGACACATAGAAATGAGGTTTTTTTTGCAAGTCATATATAGAGTCAGCATTATGTGAACAACGTTAGTTCTCAGAACAATGTAACTCCAATTACTTTGCCTGGCAAAACAATCTGTTCCTGACAGATCTAATGTTTTAGTTTTTCCTTGGCTGTATCCCCATCCCCATGTTTCATCCTTTTTACTATCCGACCCTACTGTTTTGCTGCCAAACTTGTATTTTTTTCCATGACAGTTTGATAAAAGCCAGCACATAATAGAATCCCATATTTTCGAAAATATCTGTAAGGGATGTACATGTGAGGCTAGTCAAGCTGTTATAAATAATAATAAAATTCATTCTTCATTTTATTAATAAACTATCTGTGGTCAGAAGAGGGTTTTAAAAATACAAATGACAGTTATTGAAAGTGTTTACTAAATACTTTGGACAACATTTCAGAGTGGGGACAAACTTTTTAGCTCAACAATTTGCTGTGTAAATTATGTGGTTGATCACCTATCGTAATTTCTACCTTGTGGCTGTCATCTTCTCTTCTGTAACTAAGATCCAAAGAGGTAGCTGTGCTAGTCTAGTTCAGTAAACACAAAAAAACAAGCAAGGAGTCCTGTGCCACTTCAAGACTAACAAATTTATTTTTTGCATGAGCTTTTGTGGGAGAAAATCCCAGTTCATCAGGCACTTTGAAGATATTCAAAGTGCCTGATGAACTGGGATTTTCTCCCATGAAAGCTCATGCAAAAAATAAATTTGTTAGTCTTTAAGTGCCACAGGGCTCCTTGTTTGTTTATTTGTTCTGTAACTGTAAACCTGAAACTTGTTGAAAAGGATATATAAGGAATATAATCCCATAAATCAGAGAAAAAAATCAAACTGAATGCATCATGTATACAAAGTTGTCACAAACCAGTGTTTTCATTAATCAACCACATAAAAGTAAGTCTTTCTATTTTATTGGGCTCAGCCTAGACAGATCACATTATGGACAGTCTTAAATTCCACATCACCCTCATTATAATTTAAAAATCAGAATTCCCCCTAGAAAATATTGGTCTTGTCTATGGCATACTTTGGTTTACATTTCCTGCTATATGCCAGGGAATGGATCTGGGCGGAACCAGTCTGACTTGCTGCTCCAGTCTTACCACAGATTATACTAGAATAAAGGATCAGGGCCATTCCAGGGGTGGAGGGCAAAAGGAGGGTAGGACCAATTGGCCTGTGGGGCTCTGCCACCCAGTGCTGGGGTACCGGGCCACCTTGGGCCAAAGGCCAGGCTCCACGCTCCCACCCCGGGAGCAGGCCAGCACATCACTCCATTCTGGGGGCAGGGCTGGAAATGCTGCTGAAGCATGGTGCCTCCTGCTGCCAAAGGCAGCATGGGGCCTGCAGGGGCATTAACTGCAGGGGCTAGGGTGGTAGCCCTGCTCACCTCTCCCCCCAAGGACAGCCCTGTCAGGGATTTTTTTAACAGATTATGATCCCCTAAAAACCATAATCTGAGATTAGCTGGAAACAGATGGCTCTGCAACCACTCTCTTGACCGTCTTAAGCTGGGTAAGGTGGATGGCGACATAGGAGATTGTCTCCACTAGATACATGCCTCCTGGCACTTTCTACCCTGGAAAAGCCAGAGGGTTTATCTTGTTTTTACTTCCTTTGTGCCAGAGGGAGCTGATTAGTACAAAGAATCTGCCCTTTTGATTAATGATCCATATACTGGATCTGTTAACGTGCAATTTTTAGAAACATCTTTGATATTTACAAAAAATAGTTGGAAAAAGATTCATGATTAAAAAGAATACATAGTTTATTAGAGTACTGTTGTGGAAAGTCCAAATGAGACATTGCATGTACAAGATATGCATGTCAGTCCTTCTGCATTGTATCATCCTGTGTTAAAAGATTTTCTGGTGCAATGAAATGAAGATCAGAAAATCCACCTCCATAATCCAAACACCTGTCAACAATGTATATGCCCTTTCCTTCAATTCTCTCTGGAAGCTAAATTTTCCCCGACCTCTACCTTTGGTCCTTTTATTTTAGGAAGCGTTATGTTGATGCTATGGTTCTAAAGGAGCAGCCATGTTAGTCTAGTTCAGCAAAAGAAGCAAGAAGTCCTGTGGCACTTAAAGACTAACAGATTTATTTATCGCATGAGCTTTTGTGGGAGAATATCCCACTTTTCATCTCACTCCTTGCTTCTATGTATGCTTCAGTGATCCTTGTACTCCTGGTTATTTGTTTTAACTGCTGTGGCTCAATAAAGAATCTCAGTCTCAATTCATTACCCTTTTGAGGTCAATCTCTGACACCTCTCCATTCCCCTGTAGAACATATTTTGAGAACACTTGTCTCACTTGTGTCCAGTTTACCCTGGCCCATTGTCATGGGCTCTGATATTTTTATTCTGTTGAGCATTAATATTTTTTATGTTCTCTTCTTCAGTTGCTTTACCACTGAACCATGCTACCTCTGCTTTTCTCCTGTTTCTGTATTGCCCTTTATCCTAAATTCCGTTTGTTTTGTTTTCTTAATAGAAGTTCAGTGGACAAGCATAAGCAGAGGAGGATCTGACTGCAGCTGAACACCAGCAGATTTAGCATCTCAAAACATCAAATCAAACAGATGTAAAACAAAATTTACATTGCACTCAATGTTGGCTGCTTGGCAAGGTTTGAGATGAGAGGAAGACTAATCAGTGGAATGTTGCCCTGCGCTTTCCCACCATACTAGTTCATTTGTTTTGGCACTAACATTTTGTAAGAGGTTGGTTTGTGCGTCTCTAGATCCAGCAGTTGCTGACCTACTACTACAGGACTGACATTAGAAAAGTTACTGGGAATGCATCCTAAAAAAACTCTTCTAAAATTCCTGTGTTAGTTCTGCTGAATTGCTATTTCAAAAAGTTGTACCATGAATATTACTGTGTGTCTGATAATAAGGAACATACCTCTCATGATTGCCGTAAGTTAAACTAAAAATCTATTGTAACATTGGGGCTATTACTATTTTAAATGCAATTTCTTTTTTTAAAAAAATTTTGGATGTGCTGAGAATAATCAAATTTTCAGGACTTTCATTGTTGGTAACCCAAAAATCCAAGGGAAACAAAGATCAAGATGAAGTGCTTCCTGAAGGAAGCAAGATAATTCTGTATGTTTTTATAAGTTTGTTTGCTGGATGAGTTTACAGTAATAATTGTTAGATTTTACAGGACAATAGTGCCTTTCAGCCAGAAGTATCCACACTTGCAGACAGACACTAAACACATGCTTGTAAATCTATTAATTAATAATTTAAGTCACTGAACCTGCTGCTGCAATGCAGCTACCCCTGGAAAGTGTCACGTCAGTTGTTTAGCAGCACATTTGAAAAGTAAAGAATATTGGAGAGAAGAAAATAGGATTACCCACATGAGAATTTGCCCAGTGTATTACAGCTAACTTCTCTTTCCTTACAAAAAGTGGTTATTGATCTGTGAAGATCCGAAATCTCACCCCAGTGAGAGTGCCCACTGCCATCATGCTGGGGTCTAAGTTCAATGCTGACACCAAACAAGGAGTCCCACTTCTTGAATCCCTAACATGGCTTCTCGAGCAGAGGCTTACATTGGCAATTCCCCCCCCCCTTCAAATAAATAAATAAATAAATAAAAATCATGACCGAATACTGTTTAGCTTGAGAGATCTGATTGGATCACAGCTTTAAGTGGTCTAGCTACAGATGTATGAAATTAGAGTTTATTTGATGGACAGGTGTGGGCTTTTAGCCTATCTCAGATTGCTGTGTGACAGTAGGTCTAGAGGAAAAAAGAAAGAGAGAATTTTTATTTCCAGGCTCTTCTGCTATCAGAATAAACAAGTGTAGGAGGAGTTACAGAGACTAATTGAAATTAGAAGAGGCATTTTGATAATTTGGTGAAAGGCAGCAAGGTGTCCAAGAGAGATGCTCTTTGATGCATAGAGAGACAGAGGGGCAGAGGGGAGTAAAGGGCCAAACTCTTCCCTTGTCTTCTGTTGACTTTATTGGAAAGAATCAAGGAGAGGGTAAATACAGCAGTGAAACAGAATAGACGTGGGTAGGAAGCACAAACTGAAATATGAAGAGACAGGCAGCTGAGCCGTCCCTGCAGGTTAGGGGCAGGGCCAATTGGCCTATGGGGGCCCCAATCCCATGCTGGGGTTTGGGGCAGTGCAGGGCAGCCCAGAGTCCAGGCTCTGCTTCCCCACCCTGCCCTGGATCAACTGTTTTGCCCTGGGGGCAGGGAGGGCTGGCCCACAGGTTACGCTCTGTGTGCCAGCAACTCCCCGCTGCCTTTGGCTTGCTGCCAAAGACAGCAGGGCAAGGGCAGGGGTGGGGGGCAGTGCAGCAGCCGAGGGGCAGCAGGGCCTGCAGAACCACAGGGTCTAGGATGATTGTCCCACTTGCCCTCCCAAGGAGAGGCCTGACAGGTGGAATATGAACAAGTAAGAAATAAGTACGAAATAGGCCCTAGAGCTCAGGGGGCGGGGAGAACATCTCCTGAGCACTCAAGAGTTCAGGTCAATACACACAACTAAAGACAATTTTGCTACTAGAATTCCCAGCAAGAATATAGGCAGTGTGGGCATAAAGTAGATAAGAAATTAACTGGAGTAATAGGGACAAATAATAAGAGCGAGACTGCTGCCTGCACTTCTGAGAAGATTATAGTGTGAGCAGCTGCTGCAGTAACTCAGTCAGCTGGAATAAATATTAAAGTGTCATACATAACGTGTAAGAAATTGAATGATGTAAGGGACTGTATACATCAAGGAAGATGGTAATAAGACTTAGTAAGAGAATTTTGTGCCCACTAGTTAATTGCACCTTCAGTTGTGGTGACAAATCCTTTTATTTAGGCACCTGATTTACTGGTACAAATGTCTCAATGTGCAATCAGTTTCTAAACAACAGGATTTAGCCTGCAGCTAAATGCAGGTAGGAAATGGTCTCTCCTTCACCACCAGAAAAAGAAAAAGCTACACTGAGTCTCCATCACCTGTAAAAACACGTTCTTTCTTCATATAACTAAGTAGGGTTGCCAAGAGTCAAGGATTGTCTTGGAATCTCCAGGAATTAAAGATTAATCTTTAATTAAAGATTATGTCATGTGACGAAATCTTCAGAAATACATCCAACCAAAACTGGCAACCCTAAATATTTGAGGGAGCTTTTATGTGAAGGATGAGAAGCACTCTCTGGCCATGCTAGGAAGATGTTGTATGGTGAGACATCTGGGGGAAACAATAACTCCAAAATCTTGGGAGGTCTGAAATTCATGAACTAAAAAACACTAGATCCAAGTTACCTTTCAGGAATGTGTGACGGGAACTGAAAGGCTCAGGAAATTGGCACAGAACCTTCTACCTTTATGTTATTAGGGAAAATCTAGCCCAGATTGATAGCAACTGAGAGCTGTCATCAGATAGCTGTTGAGTTTCACACCAAGAATGACTTTGCGGACTCAGTCCAGTTTCCATCACACAGGTGAGCAAAAGCCCTCAGTTGATACTACTTCACAGCCTACTCTTCAGTCTCTAGAAAGAATCCAAGATCTGAATGAGAACGGAGACTGACAGCTTGTCTTCACAGACAGGGGTGACTTTGCCACCATCAGATCAATGTCCCAAATTGATTGATTGGGTCTATGAAGACTCACTCAGACAATCAGGAAGCCAGCACTGGAAGACTATTACCAGGGAAGGAATAGGTCTGAGTCAGTGGGAAGGGTTTTTCCTCTGACTCAGGCTGCTAAAGACAATGCAGTAAGTAGAGAGTAAGCAATTAAAAGGAGCTACAAAAGGTATTTTAACTATTTTGCATATCTCCCCTCAACTGCTACTGAAGTTATGCAGCAGCATAGATTGGTCCTGAGGAATTCCCTCAGCCTCTCTGCAAAGGCAGTTCAGCAACATTTGTGCTATTGTTGCCTGGGATGTATCTGTTTGTGGATAAAGAGAATTTCGATCACTGGCGCTATCTGTTTAAAACCATCCACAAATATTACATTAATAGACAAATAGTAGGAAAAAAATGAAATGAAACAAGTTCAGTCTTGCTTTAAAAAAAATCACAAAAATCCTTATTTTCTGAACCTGTTGCCACATTTTTCTAAAAACTTTTATTTTTCTAACAACTGCTTTTCTCATTAAGAGAATGCTATGTGGGTAAGTAGTAAAAACGTACATTCTATTAAAAAAAAAACACAACCAGTATAGTTATAAAGCTTTTATACCTTAAAGAAACTTGAGAGTGTAGGGTTTTTATCTTGCTCCCTTCCAAATTCCAGAAGCAAGCATTTTCTAAACAAGTACATTTTTATCTTCTGAGTTTTTAGCCAAAACATTTGAGTTATAAATAAGGTGAAAATGAAAATAATAAACTGAGTATAAAATAACACTTCTTCCACTTCAATGACGCAAATGAAGAAAAAGTGAATTTTGCTATGTCTTTTAATAAG
The DNA here is from genome assembly GCA_007922195.1 of Podocnemis expansa. NCBI lineage: Eukaryota > Metazoa > Chordata > Testudines > Podocnemididae > Podocnemis > Podocnemis expansa. Next base: position 8,588,935 of record ML681981.1, on the reverse strand, counting down.
AAGTGCCCCATGTCTTTAATAATAGTTTGGAAACAGTCTGTCCTCCATCTGTATTATGCAGGATACAATCCTAAACTTGATGTACAAAGATGCCTGATTACTATAAAATCCCCCTTTATTGCCCCTTGTGAGTAGTCCCACTGATTGCTTGCACTGGCCAATTCTTACAGCAGTAAGAGTTCAGGATCAGATCCTTAGCTGTCAAAAATTAAGTGCAATTTGTTGTCTAAGTCTCATGGCTTAAGGTTTGCAGACTGTTAGCTCTCCCTAAGAACACACTGAAAAGAGTTCCAGGGGGGTAACCATGTTAGTCTAGTTCACAGAAAAAAAGAGACACAGGCACAGACACACACCAGAACCCAAGGAGTCCTGTAGCACTTTTAAAGACTAAAAAAAATTATTTAACACATGAGCTTTCATGGGAGAAATCCCACTTTGTCAGATAAGCTACTACAAAGAGTTTAAGTCAGAGAAGTAAAAAGGCAAAAAAAAGATACATAAATGCTATTTAGTTGAAGCCAAAACTTTTGAGTGAAACATCCATTTTTGCAATGTTTTTGGCAACAAGGATTTTTTGGTTCAGGGCTCTCTGATCACTCAGAATGACACCCAGATTGAAGCACTTAGGATTTTGGTCCAAAAACCCCACAACAATTCACTACAATTCTGTTTGCAAAGTATTTAAAAGGTTTTGCTTGCATTCTAGTACTGAACTAAAAATAAATTCTGAAACTTCACATGCTGCCAAGAAATAGAATTCTCATCCTCTGACCAGCTCTATTTAGTAAAAAAGAAAGCACGCTATAACTACCTGGAATGGTAGTTGATTTCTACATATGAGCACCATCACACACTTTCTTAGAAAAGGCGTACTGCATTGTATAGACTCCCGGTGACTAATCTGAAGAGATACAGAGGATGCTTTTCTTTCAAAGAAATAAATGATAGCATATAATTTAACATCTCAAAATCAGGCCACTGGATTCCCAGATGAGTTCTGCTGGTTCCTCGTGATAGATCTTTACCCCTATGAAGAAACTGTAGTCTTAGGGACATAAAAGAAAAAGTTCTGGAGCTGGAGAGGTACAGACTAGAGTACTATTTTGGCTAAAAATGTGATGATCTTAGAGAAAACCTGAAGAAATACAAAAGTTCAGATGCTGGCCACATGCTTGATAGAAACAAGATTAATGACCCCCCCCCCTTTTTGTTGCACTGTATCCTTTTAACTGCTGCTTTCATTCTTCCTCTTCCAGTAAATAAATTCCATATCAGTTAAACAAACTGACTCCAGCAGAAACCAAGTCTAAAAAAAGTAAGAATAAAAAAAAAAAATTACAGTAACAAGAGCCTTTTTCCTGCCTCAGCACACTATTTTTCAGTACTCTCTTCCCACAAGCCCAGCTCCTTCAGGGATTCTTTTCCAAACTCTTTCTCCTCCCACAGTCCCCTTCATTTCCACTGTCCTGTCTCTTCCAGGCCAGCATTCAAGCACTCACCTGCAAGCCCCTCCAGAGTGTTTTTCCCTGAAAGCAAGAAACTTCCCACTGCCTCTCTTCTGGGTTTTCCCTTAACTAAGCACTGTCAGGCCCTCTAAGAATAACCTTAAACCAAGCGTGTCCAACCTTTTTGGGTGAGGGGCCACATTGCAATTCTCTTCTCGGTCAGGGAGCCAGTGAGAAAATTTTTGATAAGACATACAAATTGATCTTATTAATAAACTTTAATAAAATAATGATTAGTGTGATATTTGGCATTGCTTTTGCACTGTGTACATAGGACAAGGGGGGGCAGGGGTGACTGTGTGAGGGGGCAAGGCAGGGTGTGGGGAGCAAGGTAGGATGGGGAGCATGGCAGAGGAGGGAAGAAGAGGAGGAAGGGTCAGGTGGGGGGAGCAGAGCAACTGGATGGCAGAACTCAGCTACTTCCTGACAGGGACCTCACCATCTCTGCTCTCTTCACTCCCTGCCAAGCACTGCTCAGGAAAAGGAGAGCAGTGCTGGGGAGAGGGAGAGAAGAAGAGTCAGACAGACAGAAACTCTGGCAGTTCTGCAGGGGTCACAGGTTTTGGCACTGGGCATCTCTATACCAGACACATTGATGGGTAGCAATTTCTACAGAAAAGATTTTGTCACTAAGGTCGGGAAAGGACAGGGATGCTGGGGATAGGCAGGGCCAGAGGCAGTGCTTGGGCAAGGAGGGACCTGGGGCACGGGCCCTGCCCCCAGCCGGAAGGCTCTGCCCCCTGGCCAGCGATACGGCCAGGGGGAGGCTGCGCCACGGCGGGTGGCTAGGCCACGGCAGGGCTGGGCCAGAAGTGGCCACTGGAGGCCGGGCCCCCAATCCCCAGCCAGGGACGGGGCCGCCACGGGCGGCTGGCCGAGCCCCAAATCCCTGGCTGAGGACGGGGCTGCCGTGGCCGGCCAGGGATCGGGCCCCAGATCTCTGGCCCGATTGGGTTGGAGATCTAGGGCACTGGCGTTGGGACCTGGGGCATGTGCCCCGGTGTGCCTAATGCCAGCGACACCCCTGGGCAGGGCCATCCCTAGGGTAGGGCGAATGAGGTGGCTGCCCAGGGCCCTGCACTTTGGGGGGCCCAGCATGGCCGCACCTCTGCCTCCCCCCCAAGCTGGGGACCAGGCGAGCTGGCCAAAAGCATGGCTATGTTCAATGCTGTTGGTCCAGCCACTCCCTTTCCCCTCCACGTGCACTGCTCTGGGCTCTGTGCCGGAGCAGTGGGGAGGGGACGGGAGGCGGTGCGGAGCCCGTAACATACCCCCCGCCACAGCCATGCTGCCTGCTGCCCCCTCCCCACTGCTCTGGGACAGAGCCCAAAGCAGCACACGGGACCGGGGGGTGCAGGTAAGGGGGCAAACCAGAACCACTGCACCAGGCTGCCCTTTTGGCCACTCACGTAGTCCCTGGCATGGGGGGGGGGGGGCAGCACAGAGGGCAATTTGCCCAGTACCATGCACCCCCCCAGGGATGGCCCTGGGGATAGGGGTGTGGGAGGAGAGCGGAAGTGAGTGGATGCCCAGGTCGGGAAGTAGCTGGGTCCTGCCAACCAACCACACTGCTCCCCTGCTCCTTCACCCTCCCAGAACTGCCACAGTTTGTCCTATGTTTGTTCCCCATGTTCTCTTCACCCCCCCTCAGCACTGCTCTCCTTCCCCTGGCTTCCCCTTGCCCTCAGGCTTAGTTCTTCTTGCCACCTCCCCACCACACTGAGCACAATGCCAGCTCAGCACACACCACCCCCCTCCACCTAGCACCTTGCCAGCTCAGTTTTCCAGGCTCTTGCAGCAGTGTCCTGGCGACCAGATGAAAGCCCTTGGAAGGCCAGAGTCTAGCCCCCAGGCAGGGGCTTAACTAGGGGTTTGGACGCCCGGGGCAAGGAGCCCCAATGGTGCCCCCCCCCACCAGGCCCAAATCCAAGGCCCATCCATCCAGCAATGTTTGAGTGGGGGAGAATCCCTTCTCTACCATGGCAAGAGCTGGCAGAGGGGATCCCTTCTCCCTGCCGTGGCCAGAGCCAGGCAAGAAGCCCCTTCCTCGGCTCCCAGAGGAATGTGCCTCTAAGACACATTCCTCTTTGGGGTCAGGAAGGGTCTACTCTGTTGCCCTTTCAAATTCATGCCTGATGCAAAGCTCCATTCACCCCACCACAGTTACAGCCCTGTTCCCAAGCCAGAACCATCCTGGTGGGAGTGGGGGGGACCAAAAGGGGCAATCGCCCTGGGCCCTGTAGTTCCATGGGGCCCCGCACAGTCCTGCCATGAGGGACAGTCTCATTCCTGAAGAACTCTCTCTAAATTGACAAGACAGAAAGAAGAGAAAGGGAGCAGACAAGGGAAGTGACTTACACTGCTGTTGAGCTGGAAGCAGAACCTGGACCCAAACTCCCAGGCTGGTGTCCTATGCATAGTCCAATTGCCTTTCACTCCTTTCATTAGCTTTTCTGTATTATGAACTTTTGTACTATTTTCAAGTCCAGGGATACACAAGGGTTTTGGGTTTTTTTGTACAGCTGCCATACATTGGGATATACTGAAGCATGGCATATTGGAGTTTGACCACTGCTGTATATCATCTCACCAGGTCAATGTGTCATTTCAGTAGCCTATTCATTCAAGATAGAGAGAATGAAGCAGAATATTTCTGCTGGGGGAAGACAGCCTAGAGATGATCCATAAATAATTTCACAAAGCTGTGTTAACTCAGAAGCAGAGTGCACACCTGCAGAGTAACAACTCCACAGGAAGAAGAAAACTGGAAGATTCTGCTTATTGGGGTTACTTTGCATTCTTCCATTGAGGTTGTAGGGTTTGTTTCTCCCTTGAACCCAATCCTCAAAGCAAAAGCCAAAGCATTGTGAGTCTCAGTTTGGATCCTGAGAGACCCTGTCACAAAAGCACCACAGACTTTTCTCTGATCATCAGTTTCATCTCTGAAATTTTTTTCTCTGGGATACAGTGGATGTTGGTGATCACTGGCACAGCAGTAGGAAGAAGATTTAATGTTGCAACCTTGTGCTCTGCCTGACTCTCCCTGGTCTCATCATCCAAATTTTAATAAATTCTGCCATCAGTTAGCAAAATTTGGATAGAGAATGTTTTTCACTGTATAGTGCTTCTCCTACCTTAGAGCACAGTAATCCTCATTTCCTTCCATGTGATCCATATTGCATTTTGCAATTTTTGCTCATAGGAGTGCTTGCATTGACACAATTCTTGCCAGATCCTCAAAGATAATTATGTTTCTAACTTTCACGGATTTTAATCAATGAAATAAACTTACATATTTTTTAGGATCTGGACCTTTGTCTTTATAATCTATGAAATCTGTGCTGCCCTAGAAACAGGACAGAGACCAGATTACAGTCTAGTCCTTGATTCTTCCTTGTTCTGGAAGGAATGCAAAGTGTTTACCCAGGTTACTTTCCAGTATAGGAGGGCTTACCTGTGATAATGACACAGTGCTTATGCATAGGGGTGGGGAGGTGCAGCCAAAATTCGTTCCACTCTCCATCTCTGCCTGCCCTCCTCTCACCTTCCCATGGGAAGGGAGGTGACAGTTGGGCACCCTCAGTAATCTGTGTAAGGAAGTAAAAGGGTCCTTCCATTTTTTTATATAGTGTAAGACAAATCATGATTATTTGTGTTGTGTTTCCATCCAAATTCACCTAGTAAGATCAGGGATCCATGGTACCAGACACCCCACCATAATTCCTGAAAAGCAAAAATGACCCCAAACCAAAATCCTTAGAACTAGATATCATGCTTCCATCAGTACTGAGTACATATGAATAAGTCATCGGAAATTACTGAGTTTAGGCAAATCAGTGTGAAATTTAGCACATATTAAATTAATTTAGAAAAGTAGTCCTCACTCAGAACATCCAAAAATACTTCTCTTTCAGTTATTTGCTGTTGCATCTTTTGCACCATAATGAATTTTTAAAATGTTCCTTTGGATATTAAAACAATATGTTTAGCTGATCAGTGGCAGAGCTTTTGTCTTTCAGTCTTCCAAACACAGAGGAAAAAGGTGGACATTTTGTTTATGTGCCCCCTATTCAAATATACAAACCTGTAATCAGGGGTTAAAGTTAACCAGAAAGCCCCAGAATGGTGCTCTGGACCCCCCCCCTATTTTTAGGGGACAGGGTTCCAGGGCCCCTAAAATAGGGGAACACCCCAGAACATTGCATTTTGGGGCCCCCTAAAAATAGAAAGACTGTGCTGGAACACAGCGTTCCGGCTTAAGGAAGGGGCTGTGGGCTGCAGAGAGCCTGGCCACCTCTCCTTTCTCTCCCTGGACCCTGCAGTGGCCCCGTCCCTTCCTGCTGGGCCTGGGGCCCCTCTTACCAGCTGGCCAGCTCCACCTGTAGCCTCCCTCCCCTGGCCCAGCTCCTCAACCACCTCGGTGGCAGGGATAAGAGGGTCTAGGGGATGAGGCAGCTGGTGGGGAAAGCATGTGGGGAGTGGGATTGGAAGAAGGGGTCAGAATGGGGGCTGAGAGAAAGACATGGGGGTCAGTAGCTGGGGTGGAAGGCAGGTGTGTGTGGGGCTCTAGCTGGGGTGGATGAAGGGGGGCCCAGACCTGCAGGAAGGGGACCTTGATCTGCATGAAGGGAGCCCAGAAATTTAAGAGGGCTCTGGGGCCTGCCAAATTACACTTTAACCCCTGCTTGTAATGAATATCAAGTGGAATGCATCTAATTGTTCTTGGCACTTGATTCAACCAAAACAAACATGGCACTAGAAACAGAAGAATAATAACCAAAAAATTAGCAAACTGTTTTTAAAAGAATATATCTTAAAATAGTGGGAACTGTTCCATAATTATACTTGAATAATTGACAGGATTTTAAAACACAGTTCTGTATTAGAAGACTGAAAAGACTGATTAAAACTCAAACAAATGTTTGTTCTCATTTTCAGTTTACCTACTTGCTGCCAAAATATTTTTTTGGCTCAGCCTGTGAAACAAATTAATTCTCCCATAATCAGCAAATTAAAAAAACAAACAAACAAAAACAACCCCACCCCCCCGCTTTCTGCAGTTGAATGTCTGAAAGATGAATCAGTCAGAGAAGTGCAAAGATCATTCACCCAGTTTTAAGCTACAGTTCTCTTTTATAGTTTTGTTTTCTGGTACCAATGCAAAAACTGGAAGTAGTTTGGTCTAGCAACAAGGATAAAGGAAGTCACTATGAAGAGTGTTGTGCTCCACCCCTCACCAGTGTGAATGTACGTTTACTTGTGGGGGTGGGACCAGGCAGGTAGGAGTGGGCCTACACCAATCCCAGAAGCACCAGAATTTCCAGTGTTCTGGGGATGTGGTAGTGGCCACCCAACAGCAAAGTGCAATTTGGAAGGATTCTGATCATCTTGTTATTAAAGTAAAACTCTGAAGTTCCACTTTTGAAAAAGAAAATTGTTAAATGAATCAAGGTGTCACAGAAATGTAGGGCTAGAAGGGACCTAAAGAATTAATTTGGTTTCATTCCCTACACTGAATCAGGATCAACTGTTTCTAGATCAGCTTTGACAGGTGTTTAGCTAAGTAGTTCTTAAAAGCCTCTGAGGACAGGAATTCCACAACCCCATAAAATGCCCATTTCAATGCTTAATTGTCCTTAGGAGTGTGAAAGTTTTTTCCAACATTTAACCAAAATCTCTCCAGCTCCAAATTAAGCCCATTACTTCTTGTCCTACTTTCAGTGGACATGGAGAACAGATCAGTTACCATCCTTGTATAACAGTCTTTAACATATTTGAAACCTTATTGGGCCCCCCTCAACTTTCTTTCCTCAGGACTAACTAAATAGTTTTTTAAACCTTTCCTCTTAGGCCAGGTTTTCTATATTTATCATTTTTGTTGCTGTCCTTTGGACTGTATCCAACTTGTCCATATCTTTCTTGAAATGTGGCACCCAGAACTAGACCCAGTATACCAGCTGAGCTTCATCAGCGCTGAGCAGGGCAGAGTAGGGAAATAACTTCCCCTAGTTGAATATAGCCCCCAGATCCTGTTTAGCAGTATGGCTATCAGTTATTCTCTGTTTTAGTTCAGCATTCAAATTTTTTCTCCCTTAGTGACACTTGTCTTTATTGAATTTCATCTAGTTCATTTCAAATCCATTCCCCAATTTGTCAAGATAATTTTGAAATCTAATCTTGTTGTGTAAAGTGCTTCCAACCGCCCCTCTCCCAGGTTGGTGTTTTCAGCAATAAATCTGAGATGGGACAAGGAACTCTCTGAGTTAACCCAACACTATCTGTCATTATAAATGCACTACATTATCATTATTCACAAACATAGCTTTTCATTTTCTTGCTGGAAAAAGGATTTCTAGCTTCTATCTGTTTTCTATGCAATATTTCAGTGTCTTTCTCTTCCTGTAGGAGTTTTTGATCACTGCCATTGAACTTTACTGTATGTTCCTTGGTGGCCATTTAAAACCTCTCTTACTAATTGTATTGGGGGAGGTATCTTACAGCCATTTGTTGGTGATTTTTAAAGTAATGGTGGGGTTTTGGTTTGGTGGGGAGTTCTTTCCTTGTGTGGGCCTTAGTATATAATTGCCTTCACTTGGACAGCACTTCACCAGGGGGAAAAAAAAGAAAGCAAGCTCAGAAATGAGAGTTTGTTAAATAAATTAACATGAAACTTATTAATTTTAGACTCAGACTGGTCACTTCTGATCTCACAATGTGATCAGCTAGTTTGACCTCCAACTTCAGTTGTTTTTGCTGGTTAGATTGGAAAACTGATAGCCAAGAATATCACCACCGAGTTCAGGCTCTCTCACTTACTCACTATGTGGCTTGGCCAAGTCAATTAACTCATCTCTATGGTTCCTTTTGTTCATATGGAATTATAATATTTGCATACCGGTACCTCACAGGGGGAAGAGGCTTTCTTTAGTATCCATAAAGCGCTTTGCAGATCTACAGATAACGTGTCTGAAAAATCATTGTCATCACTCCATGCAAAAGAGAGAGACATGCATACTTTTAGAAGATACTAGAGTAGCTGAATGACAATAAAACTTATTGTTCCTTAACGAATGGGCAGCCAAACTTCCTGAAGAGAAAAGGGGTGTAAAAATGGGAAAGCAGCAACAAGAAAAGGTGGAGACCAACAAGACATGCAACTAAGGAGATAGAAGGACTATGGCCAGGAAAAGGAATCTTCAGATGTGCAGTGCCCAAATGTGTAGTCTGGCCCCAAGAACTAAAAAGGGATAGTAAATAAGGGCATTTATCTTGAATAAATTCTCTGGTTCTATTGAACAAAATCTCAGCCCTATTGCAGTCAATGGAAGTTCTGTCAGTGACTTTGTTGGGAACAAAATTTCACCCACTGAGTGCGCCTAGACAGCTACCTTCCAGCCATTGAGGGAAAGAGTTTCATGCCTAAGATTAAACTGTTACACAGGGCTGGCTTAAGGGACGAACCAGGGTGGCACCAGATCAGGACATAGAAGCTTAGGGGTGCTGGGAGACACTGCCACGTGACCGCCAGCCCAGCCCGGCCCTCCTGGCCCTGCAAGAGCATGAGATGAGGGTGCAAAAGCAAAATTTGGGTTGGGGCACCACAACCCCTTGAGCCAGTCCTGCTGTTACACTGGGTGATAATTCTCAGAGCAGAGACTCAGTAAATCCTGCCATAGGATGGGGAACAACCTTTCCTAACCCTGATCCGTATCATGTGACTGCAGAACCAGGAAATGCAGATTGTTCTTGTATAAGAACCCTTATGTCATGCTCTTAATATGCTGACAACAACCATTCACAATTCCTTACACCCTAGGGCGAGATTCAGCTCCAAATCAGTTAGTTAGTCTCCATAATGCCTCTGGCATTTAGGGCAGCAACAAAGCTCCTCTACTCCAGTGTGTTTTTGGTGAGCCTTTCAATTGTTCCTGAGCTGTGCCCCAGGTTTTTCAGCTTCAGTGCCCACAACTCTTTACTATGTTGTTTTCACACTGCCTTGTTTTCACTTGCCTTCACGTGTCCATCTTATTGCTGCTCTGGTGAGGGAAGCAATTTCCATATAAAGCACATGACCAATCCATTTCCAATGCATTCTGGTAATGATGATGCCCATATCTTCTTGGCTGTATGACTAAATCTTGATATGAGATTGTTCTGAGTCTAAAGATATGGAGGATTTTTCTGAGGCAAGTTGCATGACAGCTTGGACATGTAATACTTTGCCATTCCCCAGCATTTTGCACTATAAAGTTGTATGGAAAGCATTCAACACTGATAAATCTTGTCTTTAGTTTCAATGTTATATTTTGATGATTTCCAAAACTGTATTTAAGCTCCTAAAGTTGTCTCTGGCTTTATTGATTCTGTGCCAAATGCAGTCAGGCAAAAAGCTCTCAACTCCAAGGGAGCTGAATCAGATGCTAACTTCATAACAGGCTTGTGCATCCTGAGGAGGTCCCACATTTATTTCTGCTGATGAAAATGAATGTCAATAACAGCTAAAAAGGGTATCTGGATGGCACCTTACAACACCTAATATGAATGCAAGGGCTCTGAGGTCCAATGCACCAGGCCTTCAGAAACAGAAGGGAATTTACTTTAAAACTGAGGAAGGCGTTAGGGCCTTATTCTGAGCCAATGCTCCTATGTGGTAACAAGAAGTGGTGGGAGGGGAAGAGCTTCTGCAGGTCTGCCACTCTCTCCTGTTCAGGTGTGCTGGGAATGGGAGGGCAGCGTGTGTAGAGTCTTGGCTCAGTACCTCTCACACAGTGCACTGCATAGTGCAGTGGTGCCCTCAGAATAGGGCAATCTACTGGGAGGTACACTGTGACGGCTCTAAACCTGCACCTTGTGGCAAATGCCTTTCCATTTCATCTCTTGACACACTGAACATGCTAATTATAAATCACTGCTTTTAAGTCTCTTTCCTCCAGTTCCATCCGAGACATTCTCTTGTCTGGCTTCTGCTCCTCAAACTCCACTGAAACCATTCTCACAGCAGTCTTTGGTGACCTCTTTCTAGTCAAAAGTCAGAACCAGTACTCCGTCCTCACCCTCCTAATCTTTATAGTGCTCTCCCCTTTTAAATACAGCTGCCACTAAATCAACCCTTAGCTCCTGCAATTGCATTGTCTATGTATGGGTGGTAGTATCCACAGTTTCAGCCATCATTCAAAAAAAGGCATTCAATTGTTTCACTGTTTTGCCTGAATGGAAGGTGGCCAGCACCCTCAATAGTGTCTGCCAAGTTCTATATCTGCTTACAGGTTACAGGTTGCTTGTTTGAAGTCACCCAATCTCTCACATACCAACTGCAATAAAACTATAGTTCACTGAGTGAATGCGTGTAATTTTATCCAACTGAGGTATAAAAGCATGAAAGCAAATGTAATTTGTTTGTAAAGTCTGTAAGGATCTTAGGTGAAATTTTAGAACACATCATTATTTAGCATGTGTTGTTACTAAAATACTGGCACCAAATTCAGAGAAGCCTAGTATTTTTGCATTGTTAATACACAGAGAAAATATTATGTGTTATTGATCTACATTAAAACAAAAAAATAATTTAGTGTGCCTATTAAACAGACCCTATGTTTAAAATTTTCTGTTTGCCATTAAGTCCTACAATCCACATGCTACCTGGATGGATTTTCATTTTTGGGTCTTTCAGCATCTAATATAGAATCATTTCACCATTCTTTGCAGTTTACTTATCAAGTGGATGAATGTGGTTAACCGAAAAACTTCCAAAGTCCCAGTACTCTTTCATGGTTCCCATCCAGCAGAACGATGAGTCAATGCTTTTGTGAAATTTTTATAGGCTGAAGGCAACATGCTGACTGGTCTCCACTTACTAATTTTTCTTGATAATAGGATAAAGATAATAGCATTTTCCAAGCACTGTGGAGTTTTTTCTCTTTGATGTAGAACATGAATAGTTCCACAACTGCTTCAAGTAAGACGCCTCCTCTGTCTTTTATTATATCAACTTCTATATAGGCTCCCTCAGGTGCTTTTTTCTTGTCATCCTTCTGACTGCTAATGCCACATCTTTTTTAGTACTTAGATTCTTTTCTTTGCCCATTTCACTCTCCTCTTTCAGACACTGCTTTTAGAGAAAGCAAGGTTATTTACTGACCTATATCTTCAAATACATATTTTCCCTTTACTATATTCTATGTAGTTTCGTGTGTGAGAGAGAGATGTTCCCCCCCAAAATTTCATTTGGAGGTGCATGCAAAAACATTGTTAATTCATCAAAGCATCAACTCATGTTATTAACCCCCCCTTTTATTTACATTACCATAGTGCCTACAGACCATAGAAATAGACCATAACCCCATTGTTTTAGCTGCTGAGCTAACAAAACCAAATGATGACCTTTGCACCAAAGATGTCACCCGTTATCATTCATAAATCCCTTGCTCTTGGTGTGGTGTTGGATATGTGTGGTTTTTTTTAAAAGAATATTCTGTCTACCTCTTCTTTCCCACCCTTGATGCTACCTAATACAGAAACAAAGCTGTAGGGTACAATGTGTTCCGGCAGATTCTCCAAGGTCTCATTGCAGAAAAAGAGCAAGGAAACTGTGCTGAGATTTGACCTTGAATTACAATCACAAAATTTCTACAAAAATATCAATTTTTCCACAATATACATTTACAGCAATAGATGATTACTGCAACCTCCTGATATTCTGATCCCATGAGCCCTTGTGCAGCCTAAAGGAGCTGTGAAAGGAAAACATACATCTCTAAATCTGCCACACGGGATCAGCACATGCGATTGCAGAAAGAGGATGGTGCAGGGAAAGAATCACCATGCTTAAGGCAGCAGGCTGGCATCAACACCCACACCTCCTACTGCCTGTGTGGGTAGCATGCAAACACATTTGCAAGACATATTCTGACAGGCAGGTACACCACACTGCTCCACTGTTGAGCACCCTGGATTGTGAAAAGCTCTATACTGGGCTGAAGAGCGCACTCATACATCCTATGGGTATTAGTATTACTATTTAATATTGTGTATGTGCAGCCTTAATTCAATTCCCTTGCACATATGCATTAGGGTACAGTCTACTTACAGGAACACACAGTATTTTTTCCACATGAACCTATTGTACTTGCTGCTGTATTACATAGAGTAAATGATAATTCTTGCACATGAACACCATACAGGTTGAAAGACAAGATGTAAGAGGTGGATGAGACCAACATAATGGAATGCATAATCTATAGCTGATCAGAAGCAATTATCCAGTAATGAACCTCATAGGTTTTAAAGTGTTTGCTGAAATGTGTCTGTCTTAAGTCATTGTTTCCTTTCCTTTCTGTTCTCTCAGACAGGCCTCTACTGAGTAAATTCAAAATAGTCATACAGTAAATATCCTGATAGCTTGGGCAGTATGCAGTATTCATAAGTGATCACAGGGCACCTCTAAATCTGTTTAAGAATAACTTCTACATGCTTATACAGAAAGTGTGGAGTAAGACCCATATATATAGAGACCCATCATGATCAGCTATAGTGATTGCAGTGGAAACCTCCAAAATGTTACTCAGATACGAGAGAGAATTTCAGGGCAAAAATTAAATAATTCCAAAATAGCTGAGGAATTACACCGGATTCTACTCATAGACTTTAAGGTTAGAGGGGAGCACCATGAACATCTAAATTGATCTGCACTTTACAGGCCACAGAGCTTCAACCATTCATGTAATAGACCTTTAACTGACTCAGACAGAAGTTAAGTCCTCAGATCAAAATTGAAAGACTTCAGGTTACAGAAAATCCACCATTTACATTAGTTTAAACTTGCACCTGACCTGTGCTCCATGCTGCAGAGGAAGGTATATCTCCACCCCTCTGAGTCTCTGTGAATCTGACCAAAGAGAAAATTCCTTCTTGACCCCAAATATAGCAATCAGTTAGACCTGAGCATATTGGCAAGACCTACCAACCACCTGCACATCCTACCTATTTAGAAAATCACTATGGCATTGAAACACTTGGCAAACAAAACCAAAGCACTGCAGTGACATTACTTAATTTGGTTTTGGGTACACTTTGCCTGAAAGTGTTTCTCCCACTGAGAGAGAATTAACTTCTAAATTAGTTGTTCTACCAGAAAGAACACAATCCCATTTCCAGTTGTATTTTCAGCTAGCATTTATGTTAAGAGCCCTTATATACAGGGTTTATAGCTTAACAATTTCAGTTTGCTCGAGCCTGAAACTTGGTTTGAGTTTGTGAGGGAACAATGATTTATTGAATAACAAAAAGTATTTTTTGTTTCTTATTTATGCTTACACTGACAAATCTTAAAACTATCCATGTTTAATAACTGAAATATAGTTTACAGTACAATGTCATTGCTCCTATTAAATAAAAAAAGTCAAAATGGCCACATAAAATTTACATGCGCAGTCCCGGTTAGTGAGGTCAAGGAAGGGAGTGTGGTGAAGGCACTGGGCTAGTATACCAGATGACTGTTACCAGCTCTGCCACAGAATTCCTGTGTCACCCTGGAGAAGTCACTTATGGCCTGATGCAAAAATCTATTGAATTCATCAGGAGTCTTCCCACCGACTTCAGCTAGAAATATTCTTCTATCTCCTAGAGGTTTTGTGAGGATAAATTCATGTGGAGGTACTCACATACTACAGCTATAAGGAACATGTAAATGTGTGTGTGCGTGCACACAGCCTCCAAAAGATTAGGCTGTGGTGCACTGAAAATGATACACTAAAACATATCAGAATGCTTTTCCCTTTCTAACTACATTAAAACTAATGGACAAGAATTGATCAATTTTTTTCAGATGTACCGGTAGATCAATCTGAATCTATTATTAATAAATCCTATTCAAATCTTTAATCACCAATCCCCCAAACAGTCTGTCTGATGTCTAACTCTTTTAAAAATAAGAACGCATTATCACATGCATACTTATTCTTGTTTATCTGTATGGGATGATTCTGTTCCAGCATAAGATAGAAGTACAAGTATTCAGACGACTACTCTGTAAGTTACTTTAAACTAAGTTGTTAAAATTTTGCTTCCTCATTTAGGAGGCACACAGAACAACAGTGTTTGGATCAACGTTCTCAAGAATATACTCTATGTGTTTAACAGAAAATTGTATATGCATATAAATTAACCAAGCAGATGATAAAAAAAGAAAACCCTGTAAAAGCCATAAAGCTTAACACTAGTCACCTCTAGTTTGCTCTATGCCATCAAATTGTCATTTACATCTCGATTCAGCTTTAACATGGAAAATAAAATGAAGGAGCAAAGTCCTCTAGAGCAAACTGCTAAGATATTGAGGTATCTAGTACGGCAAGTAATCTGGTGTAGTGATTATTAGACTTTTAAATTACACTGTCACTCAGTACTGGGGACCAATTTAAAGTAACCTTAGTTGTTATTTCAAGTTTGAGAGAGTCATTTCAACATTTTATTTTTGACTTTCTGCAAAAGCTATCTTTCTTTTTTAATTTGGCTAGCAGTATGGACTCTGTCACTAGCTTGGCCTTTCAGTCATATTTGCAGAAAAATCTGTGAAGGGTGCATGGGTGACTGGAACAAAAGACCAAAGTGGTTTCTCATTCTTATCAGTTCTTTCCCTTCAAGCAGCAGTATCTTTTTTTAAAAGAAGCCTTGGCTTTTTCATTCTCCCTTTGTTCTGTCTCCATTTTCAATACCTTCCTGTTAAACTACTAAGGTTGACAGCTAAACTGCAGTTTCACTGACCATATGATGATCCAAGCCTCCCATCCAATTCTCCATGTAGGAACCCTGTCTTCTGCCAATTCTATGGGCTCTTTGATTTAATTTGATTCGTAAGTCACTTTCCACTTTCTAGTCTTGCTAAAGTTCTTGTTTTCCTCCTGCCATACTGTCAATGCATTTCATTGTTTTAAGGTCCTTTTCACATGAAGTAATTATACTTAAATATTTTAAGTGACATCCCCCCCCCCACACACACGCACTAGCGATTAATCCTACAGATACAGGCCTGCTGAGTGCTAGAAAATTAGGTTTGTTCTCTCTGGGGTGTGAAAAATCTATACCACTGATCAGCATAGTTAAGCTGCCCTGAGTCCCTAGGTAGACAGTACAAGGTCAGTGAAAGACTCCATCAACTTAGTTACTGCCTTTTGGGAAAGATGGATTACCTATGCTGATCCTCCTGTAAGTGCAAGTTCTGTCTACATTGAAGTGCTAGAGCAACACGGCTGTAGCAGTGTTGTTGTGCCCCTGTAGCATTTTAAATATAGACAAGCCCCCTGTATTTAATTGCCTATGTTTAGTAGAGACTAGAATAAGCCCAGAGCAGCCCATAAACAGGGCTTATTTCACAAAATTACAGCAAATTTCACAATTTTTAAAATTTCATTTTATTCACTTTTCTCACCTCCCAAAGAAATAATTTTATATTTAGATAATGGGATGAAATGAGGCTAAAAGACTAAAAGTTCAGACTGATGTTCCTCAAGTTACCCCACTGTGCTGCTCTTATAATTATAGTGACAATTAAAGATTGGGTTCTACTCTCCCATTATAAAATCCTAATGTCTACGACGTGATACAACTTTAATGCTTTAATCTATCTTGGGTCCCCCCCTGCTCCCAAAATATTGTTTTCCCTTCACCCTTGTACTGGAATCTAGTTGAAAATAGCTCAAAGAGAACTGATTCATCAGGGGAATTAAGAGAAAAAAATGTACTAGTGAAAAAGTGATCTCCGTAAATGGGATTATCTATAAAAAGATCTTTCAAGTATCATTTCATCATGTTGAAATGAGAGTCCCAAAAGACAAAAAGCAAAGAGAAGAGGTTAAAAGATGGATTTATTTCTTGGTCTGTCTCCATGATAACTGACATTCTTCTTGCATAACATACACAAGAGAAATCCATTTTTTTAAAAATACTCATGAAAACACAATGTAATTGTTAAATAATAATAATATATATATTTTGAAAATGAACCATAGAATACATGCACATTTATGAATAAATCCATAAATGTACATGAAAAAGTATATTTATCAAATAGTATTCCTGGATGACTATTATCTTGGCAGCTAAAATCAAGGAGCATCTAAGCCTACATGCCCTGCATAGGCTGTGATAATAAAGATATTGATTATCTTGATTAGTGTTGCATTGGGTGAGCTGTCAAAATTATCAGGATCAGAGGACTCATCTAAGCCAAGAGAAAACTTCCTCTCTAAGTTCAACCATGCCACTGAGACTGTGAAACAAGGATATAGATCTGCAAGCTCTACTAACTTCAGCTAAAGATCTGATGGCCATGCCACAATGAGAAGGTTAATACAAGCTCTGTGAAGTGCTGGATTTAAACATAAACCAAGTAAACCTTGGCTTAGGGCCTCACATTATGAGGTGACCTCTAAATATGTCAGAGATAACTAAGAAGATTTATCATAATTGAAATTGATAAGGCAAATAAGGCTTTTTGCAAAATGTCTGTTTTATTGTTTTTCATTGCATCTTTGCCTATATATATGCAAATATAACAGTTTATTATTTATTTTTTCATTACCTTTTCTGCTATAATGTAATGCAGTTTTTTCTTTTTACTTTTTTTATGGTATGGGGCCTCTGAATCTTGACATAGCTTTGGGCCTCAGCAGTCTTAATCTGGTCCTGGCTCTATGAGAAAGAAGATTGCAGGCTGGGATTCAGCTCTCTTCCAAAAAAGTGAGTAATCTCCTGTCTGCTATACTTAAGTTTCCTGGCATTCCTGGCAATTCTGATATTTCTTGACAGACCTGCTGTGATTCTTTTTCTTCTTTTTAAGTACCAAAGAATGAACATGAAAAAGCCTGACATAATTTGCCAGAACACAGAGAGGAATGACTTAGATAATCACAGTAGTAATTAGAGTTTATTTAAATGTATGATTATTATTAACTACAATTTATATTGTAGTAGCAATTGGGAACCCCAGTAATGAACACAGACCCCTTTGTGTCAGGCACTGTATGAACAGAACAAGAAATGGCCCACAACTTATCATATAAGTAAAGAGAATGAGGCTTGTGCCTGAAAATTGTGACAACCACTTTTTCTTGTCAGGCCATCAGATATGAAGTCTTAACTACCTTAGGACAAGTGCTGTGTTTTCTTTCCAAGCTTGTGACTAAGATATATTAATATTTTGGGATTTCCATCATGAACATCCTTAATTTAAGGCTGAATGTGTGCACTGTTCCCCACAGGAATGATCCATAATGGCACAGCACACATTTAGTAGTTTTCAGCTGCTTGCTAGTATTTCAGGATGCACAATGCAAGATAAAAATACTCCAATGCAATTGCTATATGTACTGTGCTGTTTCTCAGTTACAATGTTCTGTTTAAAAATATGGCTACAGCCTATCCACTGCTAAGTGTTACTGTCACCTGATGAAATTATTTTGTAATTTGTCAAATTATTTATGAGAGCTGCTGTTTGTTGTTTAGATAATTGTTACCCTGAAGTGTATGCTTGCATCATATCATCCCTTAGAAACCTACAATTATGTACCATATGTATCTCAGAACAGTTGTTTTTTACTCTCCATGCAGAAAATCAATTAGAGGTTCTCATTGTGCCGTAAATGTCAATTGTGCTAACATTATGGAATCAGAAACAACATCTGTAACTATGGAAACATTTCAGGCAGGAGTCATTTCAAGGATAAGTTATGACAACCGTTTTTTATACCTTGTTTTCATAAATATATGAATTCAAATTGCTTACCTTCCTCCATGCTAGCAAAACTTTTATGTTTTCAGTCCTAAAGTTTCTCAAGGCACATTTTAAATACAGACAATCTATATATTGCTGATTTAGTGTCTACAGAATTAATAGCATTGCTGTGTATTCCCCATATTGCTTTTTCAAGACGAGGACCAGTGTATTTTTAGTTTTGAAAGTAATGATCTATTTATATAATGAATGTTCTGTTTTTCTAAACTATCCACATGGTGGGGTTTAAACTTTTATTGTTACACTTTATTACTGTATGTGAAAAAGACAATAGAACTGAGAGACAAATTCAAATGAAAACTCTGTATTGGTTATATACCATAATATCATAGGAAACAGAAGTCTGGTCTTCCCTGTTTGATTTTCTACCCATGTCACTCACTGAGGTGCAGGAGCTGTAGGGAACAGAAATATTAATCATGGAACACAACTGATGAAAGGAGAGTGTCTCAAGGGCGAGTTCCAGGCTGAGCAGAAACACCTATGCTACTTTTCTAAGCACTATGGCATAAGCCTGAGACTCAGACTCACTGCAGTCTTTTTTGGGGGGGTGTGGTTCGGCAGCAGTGTAAGGGTACCCTTATAGCTATATGCTTTCTGCTTGGTGTAGGCGAGGACAGAAGAACTTTTATGGTGGAAACTGTCTGAGCATCCATTAAATAGGGCATTGGTTTTGAAGGTAGCTTTGCTCAAGATACCATTGCTTGACTTTGACAATCTGTCCAATGAATTACCTGTTTTAAATCTCTGTTTTTGGGATATGGTGATTGAGAAATTTGGGGTAATAATTTTTGCTGTATATAGCTACCTTGGATCTCTTTGACCCTGGTCAGTCTGGCTCAGGGGTAGCCAAACTTATGGAACTCAAGAGCCACAAAAGTTGATTATTAAAACTTCAAGAGCTGCACTCAGGCATATAACCATATACTTTTACCTACTCCAAAATTACTAAGCTTAAAATTCATTGCACACTTTAATTTTATCATAAAAAGAGGACAAATATTCATCCTATTAATGTCAGATTCTAATAATTACTTGAGGTTACCATGAAAACTAGGCCTATACAGTAAAAACGTAGCAGCTACTCGATGTAGAAGGCGAAAGGCAAGTAGAGTTTTTTTTAAAATCCCAACCATGCCGCAACTTCTCCCCGCCATCCCTGACCATGCCACGCCTCTCCCCAACGTTCTGACCCCCCTCCTGAACTCCTAGGCTGGGGCTGCTTTCCTAAATTGATTTTTTGACATTCTTCCGGGAGCCAAAGTTTTTCATTCATGAGCCACACATGGCTCCCGAGCCACAGTTTGGCCACGCCTGGTCTGACTACACACTTGGATGTGGTAGATTGACTAAACGTGTTGGTTTGGCCAACAATCTCTTCCTAGGAGGGATAATAATAAGTTGCCAACACTGAAATTCCTAGTTATATCAACTGCTCTTGGTACACTTAATCTTCATATATTCAGGACTCACCCACAAGTATCTGCAGGAGTGGATGGGGCTGGTTTTGAAATAATGAGCTCATAATTTCATAAATACACCTTGAGTTACTGACACAATGGAACTACTTTTCACAATACCACACATATTAGCATTTCAGAAATATGAGCTCTGCTGTAACATGGGAGCATGGTAATATTAAGGAGCAATCTGAGACAAAATGATTTTAAAAGTAATCACACACATTTTGCAGTTTCACAAGGGCTTGATATAAATTCTGCTGAAGTTGGAAATTTCTATCATCTTCCTTGGTAGGTGGGTTCCAGCTGTATACGGTAAACTGAAAAGTACATTATTATGTTTTAAACAGTATCCATCAGAAGAAATGATTTTAGAAGATCTACAAAGTGTGAGATGCTATATCTAACATTCTGTCTTTTATTTACACATCAGTGTGAAATTAATAAACATAAATCAAATTTAGTCTGTCAGTATTCGATTTAACCTGTTTTAGCAGAGAAATTCCACTATATAAATTATATTTGACTTTTCTCCATGAAGGTCTGCAGATAAATTTAACTACTCATAATAAGGAATATTATAGAAACTGCAGTACTGTACAGTGAACAGTATGTTCCACTTACGTTTCCAAAAGTGGAAAGGTTATACTATCAAACAGAAGGGAAAAATTTAGAAGAGTATTAAGAAAGATTTAGGGAACATTCTATCAAACACTTTCAAAGTAATTTCAACCGCCTTCTTATACAGTGAAGAGAACAAAAAATTACCACTGAAGTCCTATGCTGAGTTCTGGAGTCTGCACTGTAATGTGTTCATGGCAACTTGCAATACAGGAGTGAGCAGGGGTTGGCTTTTGCCAGCTAGCTGAAAGACAAGTTACATGAGCTCTTTAAGGGCTCTCCTGTAAGAAGCTTGGGGAGGATAAAGTTTACAGAGCTGGACAGGAAGCAGTAGGGGACAGGTCAGGAGAAAGTTACTGTTCAGCTCTTCCTACTGATCAGAACAGTGTGGTGGCAGTAGCATCTATATCCCAGGCAGCCTTGGAGAACTCCTGTCTTGTTTGGGTTGGTCTAGTAGTAGCTTCCACCCCCAAACGTGGCAAAAATACTGGATTTCTGCTTTACCAGCTGTGGGCATAGAGGTGAGGAAGGACCTTTTCCCCCTCAACCCCAGAATAATCAAGACAGAAAGATTTGGGGGTTTTTCGTGCCTTCTCCATAGCTGGTCTGGGACCTAATGATGTTGAGTGGGAAGGTTGGCTTGTAGTGACACAACTTAATATGTAAAAACCTTTGATGGATTTCTAGTACAGATATTCAATATGGAAGTGATTCAGTAATGGATTAGAAAATGATTTAAAGAAAAGGCTTTAAGGAAATGATTTGAAGGAGGGAAGGATGGCAGGGTCCCAGCAGAGGGATATCTGGGACCTGGCTGGAGATTATGTGGAAATGATTAAAGAAAGAAAGACAACCTGCACTGTAGAATTTGTTGCCATGTATGCCTTCATATTTGTCACCTAGTTAAACCACATCCACCTGTCTTTCACTACAGGTTTTCCAGACCTAAAATCATGAAAAGACACTTATGAAGGACATCTGTTTTCTGTGTGAAAAGAAAGTTTAAAGGTTGACAGTCACAGACTATAATTCATACATGAGATGGTCTCTGATACCAGAAGTCTATTTTTTAGTAGAAATGAGCATAGCAGATTATTAAGAAGGATAAACATTATAAATAACTATATCTGTTGTTCATGTATGACAATGACAAAAACAGTTTAAGAAAATTAAGCCTTCAGACTAAGGTATAACAAGATCCAATGCCTGGAAGTTGAAGGCAAACAATTTTAAACTGGACATTACATGCAATTTTTAAAAAGCAATGGTAATTACCCTTTGGGATAACCTTCCAAGGAATGTGTTAGATTCTCTTTCACCTGAAGACTTTACAATCAGGATTTGAGATTTTTCCAAAAGAAACACTTCAGATAAATTAGAAGTTATGGCTTACTTTACACAGAAGATCAGACTAGAAGACCTCTTATGGTCTTTAAGAAAAAAAAAATCAATATATAAAGGGAGGATGGAATCTGTTGAAGATTTAGCCTTTCTTTGTAACCTATGCTTTCAGAATACCTACCGGCAAGCCAAATATGCAGGAGGTTCCTATTGTGAAAGGCTACAGCTGCAGGGAAGTTGCAGGACACCACACTGCTAAAAATAGCAGTATAAACAAGAGATGCACTGTTAAGTGTGTAGAGCGAACTGCAGGGTACATACGAACAGGGTCCAGGTGTCTTTACTCACCATATGCATCACCATTTACACAGCAATTTACTCCCGTGCTAGGAGGGCTGCAGTGTATGTACTCTATACATTGCTGTAAGGAATGTGCAGTGTAAATGTATCCTTTGGATAGGGACACCAGATGCCCTGATTTTATAGGGATAGTCTCATTCTTTTGGACTTTGTCTTACATAGGTGCCTATTTCTTCCTACCCTCAGTCCAGATTTTCCATTTGCTATCTGGCACCCTACCCCTTAGAGATAATGGGGCAGATCCTCAGTTACTATAAACTGATGTATTGCCGTTGATTTTAATGGAGTTACAGTGATCTACAACAGCTCAAGAACAGGGCTACCCTATCAAACAATATGCTACAATTTGGCTAAATCACCTCGTCACTATGATGAAAATTTACTAGCTATATATGCTAAATGAACATTTCAGATTTCATTCTGATTAGGCCACACATCAGCGTTGTGCCCTTGTGCTATTGGTAATGACTGTAGGGGAAATCCAAACAATTGCTCAAAAAATTATCTAATTTTTCAAATTATCTAATCAGAGTGAAGTTGAGTGTCCTATAGATCCAGTGTCTGATAATCATGAAGCCCTATATGAGAACACACACATCTCTTCACTTAAGTCCTCTACCGACTTAGTCTGTGGAGCCACAATATAAAGTACCTGGAATCCTCCCCATACACTGGCAACCAGTCAGCTCTCTCCCTTTAGCAGTGCCTCATTTCCTTCAGGCCTATAAGGACAATGATGCCACACTGTCTCTTTTCTACTCCATTCACCTTTGCGTGGTCCACATTATGTGCCTTCAGATAAAAAACTACAGTATGCATGTTCACACATTCTATACAGCAACCAGCTCTCCTGGCTAGAGAAATTGTCCCTTGAAGTTTTATCTCTATTATAGTTTAACAAACAAACATAGTCTTTTAGAACATAAAGTAGACTTGACTATTGTAGTGTGCAGGCACTGAATCAAGGAAATTTAATTAAGCATTAGGAACCTTGCAGTCTTATACAATAGTGATATGGTCAACTCATTTTGGTTCCATTTTTTTTCTCACTGATAATATTTTCTAAAATAATGTGTTGTGATACTGTGATTCAGCAGTCAATCAGTGCTGTATGGCCTGCTTTGTTACAAAATCAGGTCAATAAAGTGATTTTGGAATAGATTTCTGTTTCAGTTTGTTGACAGAGCCTCTCTCAAACTCTGGACTAGTTTGATCATACTACCTACCCCATGGAATGACAACTCTAGAGGATAGAGTGTTCTAGGTGTTTTGCATCTTTTATAATTCTATAAGAAAAATATATTTAGTACATAAACAATATTTAACATTCAGGTATCAAAACCCAGGCTTCCTCCAGTTGCATAAGAACATAGAGCCAGACCCCTGCCTATATAAATTGACATAGCTGTATCGCGATCAGTGTAGCCAATTTTTGCCGATTGAGGATCAAGTTGAAAACTGAAAACATAGGAAAGATACAGTGGAAATCCAAAAAACACACCTGTTTCAATTCCAAAAGGCCCTATATGATGTATATTTGGTGTGGGGAAATGATTCTTAACAGTATCTTGTATAGTACTTTGCATCTTTAATCTGATTTCTAAACGTTAACCTTCAGCTTCCCTGAGAGGTA
The DNA here is from genome assembly GCA_007922195.1 of Podocnemis expansa. Lineage (NCBI taxonomy): Eukaryota > Metazoa > Chordata > Testudines > Podocnemididae > Podocnemis > Podocnemis expansa. The sequence goes on along the minus strand of ML681981.1, from coordinate 8,565,229 downwards.
AGCATTTATCATCTCCATTTACATATAGACTCACTGAATCTAAGGTCCGAAGGGACCAATATGATCATCTAGTCTGATCTCCTGCACAATACAGACCACAGAACTTCATTCCTTTCTGTAAGTTCACCCATCTTCAAAGCATCTGAGGAAGTGGGATCTTCTCCCACGAAAGCTCATGCAAAAAATAAATCTGTTAGTCTTAAAGTGCCACACAACTCCTTGTTGTTTTTTCACAGAACTTCACCCGCCTTCTCCTGTAATAAATTTCTAACATATGGCAGAATTATTTAAGTCCTCAAATCATAGTTTAAAGACTTCAAGGTGCAGAGAATCCACCAGCAAGTGAGCTGTGCCCCATACTACAGAAGAAGGTGAAAACCCCCTAGAGCTTTTGACAATCTGTGGGCCCAATTCCTGCCCAGGCCCAAATATGGCAATCAGTTAAACCCTAAGCACGCGTACCAAACTCATTAGCCAGACACCCAAGAAAGAATTCTCTGTATTAACTGAGAACCCACTCCATTAAATGTCCCATCTCAGGCCATTGGCATATCTACCACCAACAGTCAAGATCAGTCAGTTGCCAAAGTAGGCTGTCCCATCATACTATCCTCTCCATAAATTTATCAAGCTCGGTTTTGAAGCCAATTAGGTTTTTTGCCCCCACCGCTCCCTCTGGAAGGCTTTTCCAGAATTTCACTCCTTTGATGGTTAGAAACCTGTGTCTAATTTCACATCTAAACTTCCTGATGGCTATTTTTTATCCATTTGTTCTTGTCTCCACATTAGCACTGAACTTAAATAATTCTTCTCCCTCCCTGGTATTTATCTTCTGATGTACTCAATCATAATCGTATCTCCCCTCAACCTTCTTTTGGTTAGGCTAAACAAGCCAAGCTCTTTGAGGTCTCCTCTCATAAGACAGATTTTCCATTCCTCAGATCATCCTAGCAGCCCTTCTCTGCACTCATCCTGGTTTCAATTAATCTTTCTTAAACATAGGGGACCGAACTGCACATAATACTCCAGATGAGGAATGCCAGCACCTTATAGAACAGTACCTATTTCTACTGGAAATACTTTGTCCGATGCTCCTAGCACTGCATTAGCTTTTTTCATGGCCATATCACATTGGCGGTTCAGTCATCCTGTAATCAACCAATATATGCAGGTTCTTCTCTTCCTCCATCACTTTCAACTGAAGCATCTCCATCTTACAGCAAAAATTCTTGTTATGACCTTGTACTTCCTCTATTAAATTTCATTCTATTTGTATTAGTCTACTTTACAAGGTCATCCAGATCTTCTGGTATAATAGCCTGATCCTTCTCTGTATTGGCAACACCTCATTACATTGTGTCATCTGCAAACCTTTTTAGCACATTCCCATTTTTTGTGCCAAGGTCACCAAAAAAAAGTTAAATAAGATTGATCTCAAGACCGATCTCTGAGGAATGCCTCTAGTAAACTTCCTCAGTTTGACAATTCAGATATTGAAACCTATTCTCTTGTGCTATTGGCTAGAAAACCTACAAAATACAAACTGAGTTATGGATTCATAGACTCTCAGGTCAGAAGGGACCAGCATGATCATTCAGTCTGACCTCCTGCACAATGCAGGCCTCAAAACCTCTCCCACCCACTCCAGCAATATATGTTACTGATTTTGTTTACTTGCTTTCCAGTACTCATTTAATTTTAAGATCTCTTGTGGTTGCAATAATTTTTTTTAAGTTTCTGTATAAAAAACAGACAAAAATCAAATTATTAGAGTTTAAAATGTTAGATGAAAAAAGCCATCATAAAATGATGCATTTTCCCATACAAGTCATTATACAATTAGCCAACAAACCAAAAGCTTTGCTTTTTACCAGCTGAAATCTATTGAGAACAGTTTTTCATTTACAACAATGAAGTCAAGATGACTCACAAACTTAGGTACATATTAGTGCAAAGAGACATAAAGGGACAAATTTTAACCTCATTTATATCCCATAATCCCACTGTCTCACATACAGAACATACAGAAATTCTCTAAGATACACTTGGTCAGCTTTAGAGCCTGGCCTTGACCAAACCACCATTTCTGTTAGTACAAATAGTTGTGTGTGTAAGTAGGTCACTTAGACATGCAAGTCCCTTAATGTATTCATAAATCAGGGACTGAAACTTCTAAAAGATCTTCACTGTAATTATTTGTGCCTTCGGAATACACCCATAAAAGTTGTGGTTCATAGACTTTAAAGTTCACAAGAAAATGATAAGTTTTGTTATATTGTTAAACACTGCATGTTTTCTTCAGCAAGTTTCAGATCTTTGATCAGGGTCTGGCATATGCACAAATATAACCTCAATCCATTTCAGTATGGTTGAACCAACCTAAAATAGTAACATGTTTCACTTAAAAAGCCAACTTGCATTTAGTAATCCCATTTTTCCTAAACAAGGACTAGTTAAGCTCCTCCACATTAATGTGGCATATACCGATTAAATCTCCATTTTACAGATGAGGAAACTGAGGCATGGGAAAATTAAAGGTCTGGTTTTCAGAAGTGCTTAGCAGACACAAACACACTGAAGTTCATGAGTGCTATGTGCTCTCAACACCTCTGAAAATCAATCATTAACTTGTTATAAGTTAGGAAACTGGCATAAAGCCAGAAACAGAAATAAGCTCTCCTAATTTTCAGTCATCCAAATCCATATACTTGTCTCTCAGGATGAAAGGACAACCTACATGTGACAATGGTAGTCACATTGCTTAATGAACTCCTGGAAAATACAATCTGTATAAAACTCTAGCAAACTACAAAATACAAAGCTATTGCTCAAACGGGAAAAAAATAACACAAAGGAAAGATCAGTGGATGACTTCACAGACTGCTTGGATACTGTGGACAGAAATAGTCTTCAGGAAGTGATAAAGATTTAGAGTCCCAGTGGAAGTCATTTAAAAACTTATCAGCACTGCCAGCAATCTACAATGTACTGTGTCTTCACCAGAAAGCACAAATAAGAACCATATTAGCTACATAAATCATTGACAAATAATAACCGTATGGTTATGACTTGGAACTCAGAAGATCTGGGTTCTGTTCTCAATTCCAGGATGTATTTCCTGTGTAACACTGAGCAAATATTCAATGGAAATTCCAGACCACTGAAGTCTGTGGGAGTTCTGCCACTAACTTCAGGATTTTACTCAACATCTGTCTGTGGACCAACTTCCTCACTTGTAAAACAAAAATAAGAATAATTACCTCTCACAGTGGTACTATATGGCTTCATTCATACTTTAAAGCACTTTAGACACACTGTAAGAAATATTATATTGTTAGTATTAATATTAAAAGTAATTTTGTCAGCTCAAGATGAGGTGAGGTTTACTGGATCAGATGTCATCATATTATGAAGAGTTCAGATTGAAGAGATTTAGTGTCAGAGAAGCAAGGTTATATTAATTTGGCCTCAGGATACCTTTACGGAGTCCCCAGTCCTCCTCCTCTACTGGAGCTGGGTTTGATACTAAACTGGGCTTGGTGACCACCACCTCCGGGTATAACCTGATGAGTTAAAGAAGCCAAACGACTGGTGTTAAGCACTCTTTTTTTGTTGATGTTGCCAGTGTAGGACATCTCGCTCTCCCTCTCCCCCCAGATTCCTGTAAAATATTCCATTTTATCTGACAAATTTCAGGGGGGGAAAAAAGGGGGAAGGGGCGTTGATGATTTCCCTACTATTAAGCATATTTGTGAACTCCAAGAGTAGTCAGTGCTGAGTTAAAAAAAAAAATATCTAAGCATTTATACCAACTTCATCACCACAATGTCTGAGTACCTCATTCATTGCTACAGCTAACTAAAAAAGAATTTCCAGAGGGGTAGCTGTGTTAGTCTGTGCACAGCAAAAATAACAAGAGCCCTCTGGTAGCTTATAGACTAACAGATTTCTTTGGGCACAAGTTTTTGTTGGCTCCAACACACTTCATTAGATGCATGAAGTGGAAACTACATTTGAGAAGTGTATATACACATGCCAGGACAGAGGAGGGCAAGTATTAGCAAAGTCAGTTCAAAGGGCAGACAGGGCCCATTCACACCAGTTGATCAAAGTGAAAGAATGCATGAACAGGAACAATCACTTTTTGTAATTTGCTAACCATCCAAGTCCCTATTCAGACCCAGACTGATGTGTCAAGCTTGCAAATCAGCTCCAGCTCTGCAGTTTCACATTGAAGTCTCTTTTTGAAGGTTTTTTTTGTTGAAATATGGCAACTTTCAAGGCTGCTACTGAGTGTCCATGGAGATTGAAGTGTTCTCCTACTGGTTTATGGATGTTGCCATTTTTTATGTCTGATTTGTGTCCATTTTTTCTTTTGCACAAGGACAGTCCGGTTTGGCCAATGTACCACCCAAATCCCAGCACTTCAACTCATTGCCTGGAAAGCAGGGGCAGAAATAAATAAAAAATAAGCATAATGAAGATTGTTGCTGCACAGTCTCTGACTCCCTCTGCCTGCAGCAAAATACCATGGAAATACAATGGGGGAAAAAAGATATCTAGTCTATATACTTAATCAGATAAGGATTTCCTGTACCACTGACTTCGCGATCCATACTGTCTAGAGAGAACATTCTACTCAAAAGCCACACACAGCCTAGATATAAATGTCTCAGAAGAAACCTCCACCATTACAATCAAAGTGATTTCCAAGAACCTGAGCTTCAAGCTTAAAATCATAGTTCTGTGGATGCTGTCTCAGTCTCAAGGCTGTTATGAAATCAAGTACTCAGGATTTATTGAAGATGTGATAAACTACTCATAAATAATTGGGATAAATATTTTCCCAAGACTTTAAAAACAATTCTATGAATACTATATGTCAAAGGTTTATATTACTATTCAGCGAAAAACCTGTAGGTAGAGATCTAACAATGTACTATAAATGCTTTGATTCTAGTCGTGCTGATATTGAAACAATGTTTCTTTTAATGAATATATCAGGATTCTAAGTAATCGTTCTGAGTTAGGGCCAAATCCTGGACTCTGCACATGGTCCATTCCATTATATATGGGGGAGCCTCAAGCTGTTGGGGAGATGGGGACGAAAGGATGTGGAAACCTTTTACTCAAACACAGGAGGAGGAAGGGTGGTGCCCATTCAGTAAACTCCAGGATTAGCACAACAACCTAGTGGTAGCTGCTGGTTTAGGTAAAACAAACACGGAAGTCCGTGGTGCTTGAAGACTAACAAAATTATTTATTGCATGAGCTTTCATGGGCGAAAATTCCACTCCATCAGATGCTTTGAAGATGGGGGAACTTAAAGAATGAGAGGAAATAAACACAGGGAAGTGTAAGTCATGGGAACAGGTCACACTGTAACAGAAAGTCAGAGCAGTTATAAAGATTCAAACACTAGGGAACAGCATATAGAAGAAGAAGTCGAATCACCTGCTGTAATGAGAGAAAAATCCAGAGACCCTATTAAGCCCTGAAGCAATGCTCAGTAAAACAAACAAGGAATGCTGTGGCACTTAAAAGACTTAAAGTTATTTATTACATGAACTTTCATGGGAGAAAATTCCACTTCATCAGCTGCTTTGAGGATGGGGGAACTTACCGAATGGGAGGAAATAAAATGTTGCTTCAGGAGTTAATAGGGTCTTTGGATTTTTCTTTCATTACAAGTGATTTGACCTCATGTTCCTCTATATCAGGGGGTCTCAAACTCAAATCACCTCGAGGGCCGCATGAGGACTTGGATATTGGCCTAAGACCAGCACTACCGAAAGCTTTTCATACAATGATGCACGAGTACAGTAAAAAATGAAGAGTAATAAAGTACACTAATAAAAGTCAATTTATTAACATTTTTGAAACTGTAACAGGAAGTCTGTGCTAATTTTGATAGTCTTTCCAAAACCAAAACACAGGTTATTTTTAGAATTACTTCCATTCAAGATGGCAAAATCATAAAAAAGACAAAGAGTAAACAAACACACTTAAAATTTTACATTTTAAGTGGTTCCCAATCTTTTTTGGTTTGAGGGTAAAAAATATACTTTTTCAAACCCTGAAGGATCACCGGTTAATTTAATTAAAATTTAATTTATTGAATTCAAATGGATATTAATTGAAATAAAATAATTGCAGTTTGATTTATTAGAATTGAATTAAATTTAATTGAAATTAAATTTTAATAAAGGTTTTAGTTTTTTTTAAAATAAAATTAAATTGTTTTAGAAGATTTTTGACTTTTTTCTTTTAAAAAGGGGGGCTGAATGTCTCCCCAAGCCAGGAGGGGAGGAAAGCAGCCACATCCCAAGACAGGGCTGCAAACAGGCGGATTAGAGTCCTCCACAGAACTGTAAATAAGCACCCCCCCCACCTGGCCCCAGGGGCAATACTGGGGCTGGCAGTGGGTGAAAGACCCTCTCTCCCACCCACTTGAATTTGGTCACACTGGGTTCAGCAGAAAGGGAGACACACCCCACCTGCCTGCTCGCTTGAATTTGGCTGTGGTGGTGACAGCAGAGGAGAAAACATCCCCTGCTTGCCAGAATTTAGCAGCACTGGGGTGGGTGGAAGAAAAAACACTATCCTACCCTCCTGCTGGAAAACACTCCCCGCCTGTGCCAGGACTGGCAGCCGGGAAAGCCCTGGGGGCCGCGCTGTGGCTGACAGTGGGGCTTTCTGGCGCTCCATGAACCCTCCCCACATGCTCAGGCCACCCTCCTTTGAGGCCACCCGCCTAAACTGAGCCATCTCTGGATGGCTCAGTCTCCTGCGACCAGCTGCTGCACGTGAGTGAGGCAGCTCCAAGGCAGCAGTTCAGGTCCTCCCATCAGTGGGTGATGACGCAGTGGGGAGTTGATGCAGCCTGGCCTGCCCCGCTCTGGGAGCACTGCCAATGCCAACCTCTCTGTGAACGGAGAGGCTAGGCATTTGAAAACCCCAGAGGTTGAAAAGGTGGGAGCCCCAGGATTCTGGGGGTTATCAGGAGCCACAGGAGGCAGCTCTGAGGGCCACATGTGGCCCACAGGCCACGTGTTTGAGACTCCTACTCTATATGCTGTTCCCCAGTGTTTGAATCTTTACAACTGCTTGATTTGTTACTACAGTGTGACCTGTTCCCATGACTTATACTTCCCTGCACTTATTTCCTCCCATTCTGTAAGTTCCCCCATCTTCAAAGGGTCTGAGAAAGTGGGATTTTCTCCCATGAAAGCTCATGCAATAAATAAATGTGTTAGTCTTTTAAGCGCCACAGGATTCCTTGTTTGTTTTACTGAGCTAGGCTAACTCAGCTGACCTTTTGAAACTTGGTTTAGGTAGTGGATCTACACAGTTGCAAGCCCACTGTCTGAACTGTCTACTTCCCATCTCTTTTAAGATTATCTAGGGATAGGTGCCTATCATATAGAATCATAGAAGATTAGGATTGGAAGGGACCTCAGGAGGTCATCTTGCTAGCTTTCCACTCAGAGTAGGACCAAGTCCAATTCAATCCTCCCAGCCAGGGCTTTGTCAAGCTGGACCTTAATAATCTATAGGGATAGAGATTCCACCACCTCCCTAGGTAGCCCATTTCAGTACTTCACCACCCTACTATTGAAAAATATTTTGCTAATATCCAGCCTAGACTTCCCCCATTGTAACTTGAGACCTTCTCTCCTTGTTGTGTTATCTGCTACAACTAAGAACAGCCTATCTCCATATACCCTGGATCTCCCTTTCAGGTAGTTGAAGGCCATTACCAAATCCCCCCTCATGCTTCTCTTCTGTAAACTAAACAAGCCTAATTCCCTCAGCCTCGCCTCATAAGTCATGTGCTCTAGCACCCTATTAACTTTTGTTGCCCTTCTATGGACTCTCTCCAATTTGTCCACATCCTTCCTGTAGAGATGGGCCCCAAGCTGGACACATTACTTCAAATGTGGCCTCACCAGTGTGGAATAGAAGGGAATAATCACTTCCCTCCATCTGCTGACGGCAATGTTCCCTCTAAAGCTGCACTGCAGCGCAGCCCACTGCAGCCGCCAGTGCAGAGAAGGCTGCCGGTAGCACACTGCTGGCAGCCAGAGTCCCAGCTGAGAGCTCCTGTGGAGCAGGGAGTTTTCAAAACTCCCGCCCAGAGCAGCTCTAACGGAGCATGCCCAGAAAATCTGAGCATGCTCTGTAGTGCTTCTCTGCCCCAGGAGTTACAGCTGGGCCATGCAGCTCCAGTCCAGCCCCAAGGTAAGTTTGTGGGGGCTGGGGGGGGGCCGCCAGGAGCAGGGGGGCGAGCGGGAGCAGGGGGGCGAGCGGGGGGCATGCTGCCGGGAAGAGGGGGGGCGAGCAGGAGTGGGGGGGAACTGTGCAGTGAGCCCCGGGGCAGGGGGAGCGCAGTGAGCAACAGGAGTTGCTCAGCTGCCCACTCCCCTTAGAGGGAACATTGGCTGACAGTGCTCCTACTAATGCAGCCTGTGACCCAGGTCTCCTGGGATAACCATCTGAATGTGCCAAAATCAGGGCAAGCTGCAAAACCAGGGGCCGAATACCCAAATCACTGACAGGTGATACTTAAACCAGTCTCCCAGTCAGTAACAAAACATGCTTCTGATTCCCCACTTTGGTCATCACCAAGCATAACAAAAAAGAAACAGCCCCCTTTATTGCACATCAGCTTCTCTGGTCCCCACCTAGCCACAGGGTCTCTTAAAGAAATAGGTTTCTCCTGATCCCTAAGGGTCCACCGCGTCACCCAGAACAATAAAGGCTTGGATCCTACCCAAAATACCATGCTGCCAACCAATTCTTTAGTAACTAGAACTAAAAGTTTAATATAAAAAGAAAAGAGACAAAATATGAGAGATGTTAAAGGGTCAAAGTGAATCACGTACATACAAATGATTTAGAGTTCACAGCAAGCAACTCCTTGAAGAATCTGTAGTTTGCAAGTAAGTCCAATTCCTCTGGTATACACCCAGCACTTGGGTGAGTCTCAGTCCTTTGTTCAGTCCCAAAAGAATAGTTCCAAGGGAGGGCGTTGGTTGCAGACAGAGTGAAGATTGAAGACAAAATGGAGATTGGGCCACTGCCTCTTATCACCTTTGCCCTCCCCCATGTTCTCAGAGTCCTTGCCAAATCAAAATGGAGTTGAGTCACATGGTCAGCCTGGATGACTGGTTGAACAGGTTTCTTCATAGGCCCACTGTGGCTGGGAGTTTCTTTAATGGGCAATTAAGAGGACAATGGTTTCACAACCACCCAGTCTGGGATTGCTTTAGAATCAATAACTTGGAGTACAAATAAAACAAATATATTTCTAATTTATACTACTGATATACAACTGATATGGTAACAAACATGGCATATCACATATGGATTACTGAAAATATGAAATACCGTATATCATCGCGTATAAGCCAAGAATTTTGTGCCTGAAAACTGGCTTCAAAACAGGCACTCAGCTTATACTCAGGAGAATATGGTAGACAGCCCCAGCCAGCCCTTTCCCTGACCATGCAGCAGGCCGGGGACCCAGTGTTGCCAGACGGCCATCTTGGGCAGTCGGCCAGGGCTGAGGCTGGAGGAAAGAAGGGACCCCGGCGTCTGGAGTGACCAAGTAAGGGGTCCTGGGGGGGTTGGCCTGGACATTGAGGGGGGGAATTCAGGGAGGCCAGGGAAGCGGCGGCAGGCACCGGGGGTTGGGGAGTCGGGGGAAAGCGGCAGGAGGACCCAGGGTTTTTGGGGAGCCCAGGGAAGCAGCGACAGGGACCGGGGATTTGGGGGTGGGTGCCTGGCAGATACTGGGAAAAGCAGCAACAGGGGTTGGGGAGCAACAGCAGGGACCTGAGAAGGGAGCAAGGGGGTGGCAGTGACGAGCCAGCAGGGCAGCAGTGAGGGAAGGGGCAGAGCAGGGGGTAGCAGGAGGAGCAGGGGGGCAGCAGTGAGGAAGGGGGGGAGCAGTGGGGAAGGTGCAGAGAAGGGGGCAGCAGGGAGAAAGAGGCAGAGAAGGGGGGCAGTAGTGAGGAGCCAGGGGGCAGCAGTGGGGAAGGGGCAGAGCAGGGGGTAGCAGGAGGTAGCAGTGAGGGAAGGGTGGAGTAGGGGGTGGCAGTGAGGAGGGGCAGTAGGAGGAGCAGAGAGCAGCAGCGAGAAAGGGGCAGAGCAGGGGGCAGCAGGGGTGACAACAGTGAGGAAAGGGCGGCGCAGGGGGCAGCAGCAGGAAACTGAGAATTGAGCAGGGGGCAGCAATAAGGAAAGGGCAGAGCAGGGGGGCAGCAGGGGTGACGGCAGTGAGGAAGGGGCAGAGCAGGAGGGTAGGAGTGAGGAATGGACAGCAGGGGGGCAAGGTAAAAGCAGCAGCAGCAGAGATTTTGGGGTAGGGAAGCTGTCAGAAACTCCAGAGGAAGCCAGCAGCAGTGGGGGGGGGGTTAAGGGCCAAGGACAAAAGGGGACCTCAGCTTATACCCGGGTCACCAATTTTAGCTTCTTTTTGGGCTAGGAACTGGGGGGTCAGCTTATGCCCAGATCGGCTGATACCTGAGTATATACAGTATTAAGATAATCATACACAGTCCCCTAGACCCAGACAGCACCACACTAGCAATAAGGGCACACTGTTAATTCTTATCCAGGTTCTTGGCCACTGAAAGCCCCAGGTCCTTTTCAGCAGAACTGCTGCCTAGGAAGCTGGTCCCCAATCTCATAAACTCTAAAATCAGAAGGGACCAACATGCTCATCTAATCTGATGTCTTGTAGAACAAAGGATACAGAACCTCACCCACCTCCTCCTGCAATAAACGTCTAATCTGTACCAGGGCATGGGATTCCTCCATCCTAAGTGCTGGACTTTGCACTTGTCCCTGTTGAACCCCATTAGATTTTTTTGGCCCAATCCTCCAATTTGTTTAAGTCTCTCTCTATCCTATCCCTATGCTCCAGGGCATCTACCACTCCTCTTAACTTAATGTTATCCGCAGGGCCATAACTAGGCTGGGGTGAGTGGGGCAAAGCCCCAGGTGCTGAATTTTAGAGGGTCCAGGGGACAGATCCAGCCCCTCACCATGCCCAAGGAGCTGGATTTGTACCCAGCTGCCATCCCTTGCATCCTCTAAAATTACTGTACGTTCCAGTTCCACCTCAGGCTTGCCCCCCTGTGCCCTCTAAAATTCGGCACCAGAAGCTACAGCTTTCATCCTCACCTGGAATCTGCTGCTGCTTTACAGTGGCAGCCATGGATAGAGCCAGTTCCCTGCCATCCCAGGGAGCTGGATCAGTCCTCTGCGCTCTTTAAAATTCAGCTTGGGGTGTTTCTGGTGCCACCTGGGGCTTCTAGAGATGGCTGTGAATGGATCCGGTTCCCTGCTACCCCAACAGTGGTGGGGAGCTGGATCCATCTTCAGCCACCACAAGAAGGCAACTGGGGCCAGATCCAGCTCCCTGTTGCCTACCAGTGGTGTCTGAGGCTGGGGCCAGATCCAGCTCCCTATCCCCTTTAGGTGGTGGGTGGGAATGGATCAGGTCCCAGGCTAGATCAGGGCCTGGGTTGGGGGAAGCTGCCTTTCGGGCTGCTTGCCCCAGGCACCATAATAGTTAGTTACAGCATGGTTATCTGTAAACTTGCTGAGGGTGCAATCCACCACATTCTTCAGATCATTAATGCAGATGTTGAACAAAACCAGCTCCAGCACTGATCCCTGGGGCACGCCGCTTGTGACCAGCTGCCAACTAGACACTGAGCCTTTGATCACTAGCCATTGAGTGATGATCTAGCCCAGGGGTGGCCAAACTTAGAAAACTCAAGAGCCACAAAAGTTGACTATTAAACCTTTGAGAGCCGCACTGAGCCATATAGCCATATACTTTTACCTACTCCAAAATTACTAAATTTAAAATTCAATGCACACTTTAATTTTATCATAAAAAGAGGGCAAATATTGATCCTACTAAAGTTAGATTCTAATAGTTACTTAAGGTTACCATGAAAACTAGCCTATACAGTAAAAACTTAGCTGCTGCTTGATGTAGAAGACTGCAAGCTAGTGGCAAGTTTTTTAAAATCCCAACCACACCACACTTCTCCCTGCCATCCTCGATCATGCTGCACTTCTCTCCACCATCCCGACCCCCTCCTGAACTCCTAGACTGGGGCTGCTTTCCTAAATTGATTTGCTGACATTCTTCCAGGAGCCACAGTTTTTCATTCAAGAGCCACACGTGGCTCCCGAGACGCAGTTTGGCCACGCCTGATCTAGCCACTTTTCTATCGATCTTATAATCCATTCATCCAACCCATCCTATTTTAACTTGCTGATAAGAATGCTGCAGGAGACAGTAATAAAAGCTTTGCTAAAGTCAAGGTATATCCTATCCACCTCTTTCCCCACATCCACAGAGCCAGTCATATAGCCATATAACACCACTATGACCTTTCCCTAACCATGCATAGTAGGTCCCTTGTTTTGGAGCTTTTCGAAGCATTATTGAAAGGGAGAAGATTTCTCCCTAAAAATTGTGTTGATCTATGTAGCCTGCAAACCCATTTCTACAGCATGGCAGCTGTTCAAAAAGGTGCAAAGGAATTTAAGTCAGTGGGACAAAGGACATTTTAAGCTATTGATTAAAAAGGGAAAAAAGAAGAAAAATAATAAAAAACTGGCAATGGAATTGTACCAAGATTGATTTTCAGAGGTAAAAGATGCTAAATGGTTAGGTGTGGAAGAAATAAGTGCCTTACTAGGAGAATATGAACTCATAAATAATGGGAGGAAAGCAACTGAAGCACCACCACCACCAGAGATTTATATAAGCAGGAGACAAGATTTACTGAAAGATACACATTTATAACAAAATGAAGCCATGGGAGAACATGGAATAAACTTTGGTTTCATAAAACGTAGCAATTTCTAAACCACCCAGAGTAATCCCTGTCTAATTAAATTAATGAGCCTGAGCTCTGCAGTAAAACACCTTATATGCAGAACATGGATATTTTATATTTAATACAGTGTCGCTGGCATAACAACTCTGTAACTGGAAGCAAGTTGAGTAAGCACACAAAACTGTACTTACATACTTGCTTGAAATCAGTGTGTGGTTTGGCCAAGTAAAGACTGCAGGATTACATGTGTGTTATGTGAGTAGTTATTCAAGTACACAAAAAATCAAGTACAAACAAGCCCAGTTTTTGATCTATTGATGTAACAAAAAATTCGCAAATGTTGCCAAATTCTCTTAATCACGTAGATGAAACTCTGTTGACTTCAAGGGAACCACACAGGTGTATTAGAGAAATTGGTTCAAGGTCTGCAAAATCTCCAAAGTGATTTTTTGATGTTATCAACATAGAGCACATTAGCCTACTTGACAAAAAATATACTCAGCTAATTCCCCAACTCTCTCGTCAATAATAAAAAGAGGAACAAGTTACAAAACCAGTTCCCCTTCACCATGAAGATCCCAGATCAGTTGACCTGTTTGCAGAAGTTTCCAGTTTGAAGATTCTTCATACAAAAAGGCCTACGAAGTTCCATTTTATATGAACAATACATTATCTTCTTTCTACACCCCTAAACTGAAGAGGTAAAAGGATATAACCATAGACTTTGCAAGCCCCCAAAGCCAGCTCTTCTAAGAATCAAATTTTGCCCTAAATGTGTGTGAACGACTCCTACTGATTTGAGTAGGAGTACTGAGATTTTCATCTAAGGACAGAATTTAGCTCTACACCCTTTGTAAGGTAATATAACATTGGCCCATAGGAAAAGATCGTTCCTAGGTTAAAAAAAAAATTAAGGCAGATTTAATTTAGTTCCTCATAGCCATTTTATTTTATCTCCTGATTTTTGAGATAGGTGTAAGAACTGCTAACCTAGAATACTTCAAGATATTTTGCTATGGAAAAATTAATTTTTGTTATTTCTGATCATTTTTCTTATAAGTAATACAAGGCCAAGATCACACAAATGAGAAGGACAATTAGGGGGTGGGGGAAAGAAAAGTATGTTGCCATGCAAGTATTTCCATTCAGCCTTGGAAATCTGTAACAAGGTAAAATTTAGTAAGTTGAACCTGAATGTGAATGAAGTTTCCTCTGCTCAGAAACACTCTTAGTATTAAAATGTTACACTCCTTCCTTTAACTGGCATGATTTTAATTTAAATTCTGCTCTTTCTGCTAATCATTGCATTATCAAACAAATGTGATCTATAACCTTCTCCCCAACCACTTCTTCCTAGATATGATTGCAGACCATTCTGTCAGTAAAGGGTTTGCACATCACCTCTGCACAGTGTCCAGAAACATTTGCATCTCAGCCATTCCCATATTATTTTACACTGGTTTGGCTACGCACTTGTAGCCACTTACAAAAGCTTGTGATTGATTGATGATAATTAAGCTGTCAGACGTCACTGAGAGGCAACCAAGAATTGAAGCAATGACAAATGGACCTGTTTACACTGCCTGCTACTTTTCTTTCAGTTAGTGGTCTGGTACAGGTGATGCATTCAACAGGACTTTCATGAAATGATGGACACAGCTGCTAGTGGTGACAGTTCTGCAGCAGGAGGAGAAATTAAGGTCGAAGAGGGAAGTTCAGCAGCACCAACTAATGGCAGAAAGCCCCGACCTGGAGCATATAATATAAAACAATGTCCTCAGGACTGATGCTTTGTTATGAAATATGGCTGTTTGACCAGCTTAACCCAAAAGCTCATATTTGCTGAAATGCAAATGGGTGAGATAAAACAATTCACTCTCTATACATTGCCAGGCTGAAAAAGTAGATAACATTTTTTTATGTTCTTTCCCCTGTCCTGTTGTTTATTCCTCCATTTTAAATAAGATTCAGCTATCTACTTTATAATATTTATAAGACGACTATGATTTTGGTTTCTGATGGTGCATTAAATAGACATTTGCAAAATAAAATTGGGATTTAAAAATCCTTACCTGTGTGACCAACATTTTAAAATATTAAGACTGAAATTATTTTTAAAATCTTATGCACATTTTACTATTTATGTTTGTTGCACTTCACTCCTCATGGACTGTGACAATAGATTGTTATTTTCACTGAATCGTTCTCATGCTGCTCTAAAATAGCAGAATACTGTTTACCATTTTTGTGCCCCCATAAATAGTGGGGACTGAATTACTAGACTGTGAATTTAAGTGAACTAAGACAGAAGCTCCATTAGACTACAAATATATATGAAAATTAAATCCATGACAAAAAATAAATGATAAGTTAACAGTTTGGTAATGGAACTTCTTTAGACCTGCCTGGAAACATAAGACGACAGGATTTCTTGGGGGGGGGGCAGGGGAGGAATCTAGCAAAACTTTTTTGGGGAAAGATGACAGATGAAGACAAGAAAGTACTAAAGTTAGCTATGGGCAATGATGCATGTCTTCAAGTCTTCACTGCTTCTGTGAAAAAAAATCTAGAATTTGCCCCGATGTCATGGTGCAGTGGAGACTCTCTGGGAAAATGCCTCTTGAGATTGAGAGTTGCTGTGAACAAAAGGAGAATCCTTGGTTTGTAAAAATGTCAAGTTGCATTTTAAAATAGCATTATGAACATTTAAGGATAAGGAGTGAATTAGTGCAACAAAAAGGTGAAAAAATCATTCTGCAACACATTTATGATAACTGTGAACAGCTAAGAACACCACATGTATAGAGAGCAAATATTCTATAAGAAACCCAAGCTAATTGCAAATTCAGAGCATGAAACTTGACAATTTCCTCTAGAAAACTGGGTGTAAGTACAACAGATAATACAGCTGAGTTCAGCTATTCACTACATGCTGTAAGACAGCACAAGTAGGACTTCACCATAAGTTCAGGGACTGCACTTAAGCAGAATTTAGAATAATTTCTTGTTTAAACTGCTGCAGAGTGACTTCCTGTAGCTGAATTGTGGACCGAGAATTTCAATACATGATAATTTAACTAACGTTTAGCATATGAATTCATATTTGCCAGTATTGTTTCAGGGCAAAATAAGAACTTTGGATTTTTTTCTCATTACAATAGGTTTTTTGACCTCACCATTCTCTATGCTGTTCCCCAATGTTTGAATCTAAATTACTGTGTTGATTTGCTGTAACAGTCTGACCTGATCCTCTGACTTACACTTCCCTGCATATATTTGCTTCCCATTCTTGTAATTTCCCCATCTTCAAAGCGTCTGATGAAGTGGGATTTTCTCCCACAAAAGCTCATGCAATAAATAAATGTTATTCTTCAAAAGTGCCACAGGATTCCTTATTTGTAAGTATTAACTTTCAAACTTTTTTAAAGTTCAAAATGCCTTCTCTTTCTCTGGCTTGAATGGAGGTTCACAGATGAATCTTCACTGAGGTTGTTAGGGATATCATGTGCTGACTCATTTCCCCTCAGGCAGCACCAGCATAAAGAGAAAGGAAGCACACATCACATTATTAAACTCTGACTTCAGTGGAAATAGGAGCCCCACCCTTGAACAGTGTCATTCACATGGGTTTACTTGGTGTGAATATCCTGGAGCAAATTAACGTAAGAATCTTGGTGGAGAAGATAACACTCTCCATCTCCAGAGGCAACAGGACTGCCGAGAAGGCGGATGAGGCAGGCTACAATGCTTGTTATATTCGGACACTTCATATACCCACTTCACTGGGTACCACAATTTCCTGGTTTCTTAAAACCATCCTTACAATGACACACCTTTCTGTGAATGCAAATATGATTTCAAGTTTCTCTTTTAATTGCATGCACAATGAAGGAAATGATACAACAGCAGTCTTTATGGTATTACAGCACCGCTGCTTCCAGCTGGCACCAAGATAGACAAGGCTGTGTGTTAACAAAGTTCATTTTGAAGAAGACAAGTCAACTTTTTCAGTCACCAAATAAGGTTCATTTCAAACTTTGGGAAATGCTTCAGACCAAAGTTTATCCAAACCACTTTGTCTAGCTCATTATTATGAAGTAAGAATCCCAGATTAAAAGGCACTTAGCAGAAGGATGTTCTTATGTATTTAATGTGAAACATTCATATGATCTTAAATTTTCCAGATTGTGAGCTCATTAAGGGCCCAGTGCTCTGAGTGTGATATTTTTGCAATGGTTCAAAACAGAAGCAGTTATCTTTCTAAGGATGATGCTATGGTTGCACTGTACTACTTAAGTTGTATAATTTTCCAAGAGTTTTAGTTGGCGAGTCCTAGAGCACTGCCGTCCTTGGGGGGGGGGGGAGGAGGAGGGCGAGAGCAGGGCGACTGCCCTGGGCCTGCACTCTTGCCCCCCCCCCACCGCCTTCAGCAGCAAGCCAAAGGCAATGGGTGGGGTGCTGGCACAGAGCTCACCCTCTAGGCTGACCCTCCCCATCCTCAAGTGGAACAACTGGCCCAGGGATGGGGAAGGAGAGCAGATACCAGTCTCTGTGCTGGCCCAGCCAGTCCACCAGCCCGCTCCCACTACCAGGGAAGAGCCTGTACTAGAGCGGTGGTTTTCAAAACAAAACTTTTTTTCTTGGAATCCAGCTGAAAAAAATCGTGTGTGTCCACAACCCAACAATTACATCTTTGAGCAATACATCCCAGTCTTTTGGTGGTGGCAGTGGAGTGCCATGACCCCATGCCTGAGGGTCTGCGACCCAGTACTGGGTCCCAACTCTTGGTTTGAAAACTACTGTACTAGAGTGTTCAACATTTCCTCATAAATTAAAATAACTTGGGATAAATCTCCTGCATATCTACTAAATTAGGACAAATGGGAAAATCCTATTAAATAATACGCTAATTTTGTCTCCATGCATATTACCAGACAATGGATTGTGATAACTTGAATTTATAATGTTTTTAGCCTACTGCTAATATTCGATAAGCAATTACTGTATTTAACAAATGTATTTAACAAACTGTCTTCAAACATATCCTGAGTTTTCAAATCTATTTTTTTCCTCAGAATGAATCACAAACATTTTTAAAATAATTTTTATTGAGCATTTTGTTGTGATTATTCAAGACTTTTAAGCCTGAACTCTGGGACCCTCTTACCTTGCAGAGTCCTAGAGACCATTTCAAAAGGGATAGCCGTGTTAGTCTCGTCCAGTAAAAACACAACAAGGAGTCGTGTGGCACTTTAAGACTAACAGATTTATTTTTTGCATGAGCTTTCATGGGAGAAGATCCCACTTCCTCAGATGCTTCGAAGATGGGTGAACTTACAGAAAGGAATGAAACTAAATGCAAGGGGGTGTAAAACACAGGATCAGGTCATACAGTAACAGCAAATCAGAGCAGTTTACAGGCTCAAACCATGGGAAGCCTGAAGTCAAATTACCCTTTGTAATGGGAAAAGAACCCATAGTCCTGACTGAGTCCTGCTTTCACAGAATTTAGCTTGCATATTAATTCGAGTTCAGCTGTTTCTCTTTGAAGTCTTGTCCCAGGTACATCTCTAACGACAGTCGTTAAATCAGTCATCGAGTGATTAGGAAGATGGAAGTACTCAGCAACTGGTTTCTTTGTTCTTTGATTTCTGATATCAGCTCTGTGCTCATTCAGTCTCTTACGGAGCGATCGTCCTGTTTGTCCAACATATAAGGTCTTCACCCTCCTAATCACTCGATGATGGATTTGTTAACAACTGTCGTTAGAGATGTACCTGGGACAAGACTTCAAAGAGAAACAGCTGAACTCGAATTAATATGCAAGCTAAATTCTGTGAAAGCAGGACTTAATCGAGACTATGGGTTCTTTTCCCATTACAAAGGGTAATTTGACTTCAGGCTTCCCATGGTTTGAGCCTGTAAACTGCTCAGATTTGCTGTTACTTTATGACCTGATCCTATGTTTTACACCCCTTGCATTTAGTTTCATTCCTTTCTGTAAGTTCACCCATCCTAGAGACCAGCCTGCAGACCAGGGCCTGATAGCTACACACAGCAATGAAACAGTCCCACAGACTAAGCTCACCAAGCCCAAGTCATTTGACATGGGCCAGCTGCAGGTTTCTCTTTGTTATGTATATGTAGCAGTAGTCCTTTGGGAAAGGCTGTAGACATAGCTTACACTCACAAAGATTATACCAACTTAATCAAGTAGGTCTGAGAATTGTGGTGCAGCAGATCAGTTCAAGGTGTTTTTTCTCTGGAGTTATACAATGACATGCATAACCCATGTACTGTATGTGTGCGACTGTGGGATCAGAGATCAGAGTGGTTATGTTTGTCTGACCCCCTTGCCCCCAAGACAAACTCTTGACCATTTTAGGATACCAGGTAATTAAATCTCAAACTTTTAGTGAGTCATGACAGCAGCATTGCCAATTCTTTTAGTTTTATTGCACATCTGAAAATATTTAATATTTTACTTAAACTCTTGAAGACAACTTTCATTTAAAAGAGAGTTTCTGTACCTTGTCACTGCAGAGAAAAAAAAGCTTTAAAACAAGACACAAGTGCACACCAAAGTTTCAAAACCAGAATGTAAATAGATTAAAAAAAAAAAACCCTGTTGTTCTCTAAAAATCTCATGATTTTAAACCATTCTTATGATTTTTCATTGTTTAAGATTGCCCATACTAACACATTTTACTGTTTTTATATTTTCTGTTCCATTGTAATTCTGAGTTATGAGCTATGTTCTACTTAGATTTAATACCATCTCAGTATTTCTACTGCCTTCTGCCTTTGAAAGAATACCTAGAAATATACAGATTTAAATATGTTCTACTTGTCTTTATTTATGTGACTTCATATTACGTGCAACCTTAAGCACAATTTTTAGAGGCAGCCTCTACTTTTTTATTTCAAAATGAAAAATGATAGACTCTAAAAGAGCAAAAGGACCAGGTTCTTTATATTGAAAATATTGTTTCTGAGTTGCATGACATTTTTGTGCTCTTCTGTCAAATTTAGAGGAGGTGAGCTAGTCAACCCACTGAATCAATTTCATTGTCATTTATTAATATTGGAAAAGTTTTGTTTTTTCAACATCTCGGAACTATTAATGAAATCTTCAAAAGCTTATACACAGATCATGATGTTCAGTGCTAGCCTTTTTTTGCTTGTTTGCTTTTCTTTAAAATCAGATGCAGTAAATATTCCCCTTCTCAAACAAATCAATTTTATCTGCAGATAGCTATGTGACAAAAATGTAACCAACAGTGCAATATCAATATTCCATATGGTTTCTGTGCTTTGCTAAACAGACTTTTTATTGTGCATTATTGGCATTGCAGGAGCAATAAAAGGAAACTATGACAACTGATCTTGTCAGCAACAATGCTGTATCACTGAGTCAACTGCTTATCTCTGTTTTGGAAGGAAAATTATTAATAGCTTTGATTTAGTAATATTTTTAAAGAAATCATCTTTATTAGCTTATGTGGTAAATATCTTCTGATATCCTTTCACTACATTGTGCTTCACATTAGCTACTGTCCTCTCAAAGAAGGGCTCAGCTCCATTTTTTGTGAGCTACAACCATAACATTACAGGTAACATTACGGAAATACCATTGCTTTTAGTATGAAATGGACAATTATGGCATATATGGAGAAAGTGTATCCTGAACTGCTGACATTTCATTATCAAAGGGAGCTTTCAAATTCGTTGCTACATTACCTCTCCAAGAAAGGATATAGATGTGCCATATCGCACCTGCTTTTAGGAGAGAGGGGTTAAAACTGGACGTACTTTTTCAATCTATTCATCTCAGACTGTGGACGTGCAGATAAAATAGGACTCAGATCTAAACACCTGTGTTTGAGTTTTGCTGATAGATTACTACTTGTGCCAGGGCGGTACAAAGTGCTCGAAATATTTCTGGAAGAAACAGGAACTACTTTTGTTTCTCCTCAAAGGGACTTAGATCCATTTTTTTCCGTTGTCTTTCAGCCATTTTCTTAGGTTAGAGTCCCAAAACATGTACCTGTTAATATAGGGATTAAAGTAAAGTGACTGAAGCAGCATTTAAGATCAGGATGACATTTGAAAAATGCTTATGCCATTATTTGACACCAAATGCTTTGCTTAAGACTGGAAATAAACCACATTCAAAAAGTGATAAAATAAAGATCCTCCTAGCAGTAGTGTATTTAGTTCACCAGAAGCTTGTATTCCCATTAGATTAATTATGTGCAAGACTGCACAGGCTCAATACCACAGAGAATAACTGACTGAAATACCAGTTATGGTTACTTAGCCAGCCTTCTTCCTTCTTATCTCATGAAAAAAAAGTGCTGCACAGATTTCTGCCATGGTTGCCCAACTTCATAGGAGTAATTTGGAGTAATGGAAACAATACTCTTTCCAAACAGATATATTTTGAATTGTCATTTTCTGTCAGTGACTAGAAATTGAGGCACTCAGGATCTTGCCGGACTGGGTTCCTCATATAATGCTGCAAACAAATGCATTTGTACTGACTCTTCGACTTTTCTCACATTGGAGTAAATTGGAAGTAACCCCATTAAAGTCGGAGTCATACAACTGCGACATTGTTATAAATGAGAGGAGAATCAGGCCAACTGTATTTTTAGACCTTCTGTATGGGTTTATGACTCCTCTAGGCCACTCTTCATAATTAGAAACCTAGAGCAAGATTCCTCGTTCCCATCCTTTCACACTTGGCTTGGGGTTTACAAAGGTCTCTTTCTGCCACTTTTATGAGCCACCTTCCCACTCTTATCCTAGGACCAACACACACTGGGCCAACCCTGGTACAAGTTAAGGTAGTCTCTGGACTTCTGCATTTTGTGGCAACTGTTCATGGCCCCAAAGGAGCCATTCCACTTTTTAGGATTGACCAGAACACAAGAGTGGTCCAGCTAGGCTCCATTCTCTTAGGCATACTCCCTTCTTCAGGGAAACTTTGGGAAGCAATGATGAGCTGCTGCATTGGCCCTAGTTCACCAAAAAGTTCACTGAGAGGAGGGAGTCCTCAGGCAGCCAGATTTGTTGGTTTTAGGCCACCACAGTAAGTCAGCCACTGTGGGAAAGGCCAGGATCTCACCTCCAGTTTTGCTTGACCCAATAAGAGTCAATGAACCATGGGCTGAAAAAAATGCAAATACTTTCAGAACCCAGAAAATATACAGCAAATTAGTTGCATTTTTCCCCGTTACAAAGGAACAATATTGACAGACTCATCAGAGCCCTGAATCATTTCATGATGTTGCTCCCTCATTGAATAATTGAGCAGCAGATAACCATAATACAATCTAATATCAAAAATGACACCAGAATTAAAGAAATAGATATAGACATATATAATATTAGTTTTAATTTTATCCCTGAGTCAAACCTCCATGCTTCATGCTGCTCTACTGCACCACATGATTGTTGCTACTAATTATATGTGTGTGTGTGTCTGCTAGCTGTTTCTGGCATGTAGTGTATTATCAATAGGTTTTCCTGTTTTCTGTGTCAGAGGATCTTTTAAGGCATATTGTTTTCTTTATTGACTTTTTCTTCATAATCTTGGCAGTAACACAGGTCCGGTTGGGGTGAGACACAGCAATTTTCCAGTTCTCACAACTCAAACTTCAGGACAAATCCTAAGTAACTTTGTAATCATAAGCAAATTCTGAGATCTCAGCAGTCAATGGATGCTTCAGTTCCAAAGAGTCCTTGCTGCTACTGGCAGGAAGGAGCATAATGAAAGAGAAGGACATGAACTGTCACAAATGTTTATTCAGCAGCATGCCAGAGGCTGGCTCCGCACTCTTGCCGCTCCCCTGAGCCGGGGAGGAGCAGGCCAGTCTGAGGGCTGGGCTGGCCCTTCCCACCCCCAGGGCAGAACAGCCAGCCCAGAGGAGGGGTGGGAGAGGGGAACCTGGCATCTGGGCTGGCCCACTCCATCCCTGGACCAGCTGTTCCCAGGGGTGAGGCGAGCTGGCCCAGAGCAGAGGCCAGCTCTGCGCTCCTGCGCCCCCTTCCCTGCTGCCTTCGGCTCTGCACCGAAAGCAGAGAAGAGGGGGCAGGGGACAGTGCAGCCATGAGGGAGCAGCGGTGTGGGACCCACGCAGCCCTGCTCATGGCAAGACAGCACGGGGCCCACAGATCATCCCTATCAGTCACTGGTATTACCTTTCCTGGGAAGCACCCTTAGTGCCCCCCACTGTTCGGTGCCCTAGGCGATAGCCTAGGTCGCCTCTATGGTAGGACCGGCCCTGTCCACAGTCAGTGAAGGCAGAAAGAACGTAATGGTTTGTTTCAGAGATGGGGGCCAAAATCAGCTTTGCCTTGCAGTGCCTGTCAAGAGACTCAGTCTGGAAGTAGGATCTTTCAACTTTAATAAGTAATTGAGAGGTAACAGAGGGGAGGGGAAGAAAGCGGTTTCAGCAGGAGGCTGCCACGACAATGAAATGAAACCTCTGTTACAGGTTTAGAAGCAGCTCGGCTCATGAAGCCAGAGGATGACAGCCAGCTAGTGAGTGGGGAAAAACTGGCCAGGGTTCTGAAGATGAGAGAACATCTGGGAACAACACTGTATGTATTTTTCCCTCTGAGTCAATCATACATTCAGTGACTCTAGGAGACTTCATTCCAAACCAGCTCCCACCGTTTCTAAATTGTGCAGAACACTACAGCAACATAGTAGATCTATTTTTCAAGGCATCATCACTACCACTCATGACCAATCAAGTTGAACTGTGGTCTTTCAGTGGCATTTTCAGGTACCTGAATAGTAAAGAGGTAAAGAGAGTCCAAACTAGCCTGGATAATGAAGTGAGTTCTCTCTTGTGTTGGTCATTCAATAAATATGAGACTCCGTTTCAAACTACTGGTTTCAAACTATTAACTAGTGTGTACTGACCTAGGGCTGTTCCTTAGTATTGTACCCAGGCCCGGTGGGGGGCAGGCCCCCGTGCTGGCTGTCCCATGCCGGGGACCAGGCGAGCCAGCCAAAAGGGCAGCCAGGTTCAGTGCTGCCAGTCCGGCCCGGCCCCCCTCTCCAGCAAGTGCACAGCTCTCGGCTCTGTGCCGGAGCAGCGGGGAGGGGGCAGGAGGCAGCATGGCTGGGGCTGGGGATAGTGATATGGTCCCCACACTGCCTTCCACCCCCTCCCCACTGCTCTGGCACAGCAGGGGGGCCGGACCAGCAGTGCTGAACCGGTCTGCCCTTTTGGCCAGCTCACCCGGACCCCAGCATGGGGTCCAAAGCATGGGGCCTGGGGCAACTGCCCCGCTTGCCCTACCCTAGGGATGGCCCTGATTGCACCTAACAACCAACACACTGAATATTATTTTATTTGGAGGAAAGGAGGGCAATTTAAGAAACAGGATAAAAATGTTTAGAAGTCTGAATGAGGTTATAGATATATTGCTTAAAACAATGGTTCCCAACCTGTAGTCTGTGTATCACTGGTGGTCCATGAGAGTACTGCAGGTGGCTCCCAGGAATATAAAAAGATAATGTAATAATAATATAATTCTATGTACCTCTTATGTATCATATTCAATGTTACATTATTATTTGTAATATAATTTGCTTCACAAACATCCTTGTGTAATGCAACATTCTCTGAATATAAATAGTGGATCTTTTGCATGACCTTGATGTGAACCAATGCTCTTTGCACATTTGGTGGTTAGAACGTGGTCCACAAAAGCTTTCGCTGATGATGTAGTGGTCTAAATAAAGGTTGGGAACCACTGGCTTAAAAGATACTGAACACGCGATACTGGTGGTTTCAAAAGTTTTGTAAGCTCTTGCGATAGAAAACGGTACCACAACAGACTCAAATAGCAATCATATTGTTAGCCCACATTAAGTATTTATGAAAAGGTTAAATAGTCAAAAACATTGTGCAAATCCACCACCATTTCATAGCTTTGTAAATAGTTAGGATACATATAATCATAACATCGTTAACTTTGCTCAGAGTGCCTTTGTTTTTCAATTCATTAGTATAAATGTCACAGGTTCAAGCCTCTTGAGAGGATTTGAGGACACTCATGTAAGCACACATACCCAGCATTCGGGAAAATGACATTCTTCCAGTGTGACATTAATCCAAGCTGTCAGCTGCTTCTTTCATAGGATTTTCTAATGTTAAAGATATTACCCTACATTTGGATATCCTAAATATCCTGCACCTCCTCTTTGACATAGCATGGCATATAGTAACTAGCAAGTTTAAAATGCTAAAATCTTAAAATTTAGTACTGCACAAGATATCAAAGGCAGCCTGCATACTGCTATTGCAGAATTGGTGCATAATAGTAGTATTCCATAGCAATCCAATATATTACAATACAAGATAATTTGTCAGCAGGTTCCCTTCTGGTGGAATGAAGGCCATCTTTAAAACAGGATAATCTACTACCTTGACTAAGTGCCTACAATTTTCTTCTACACAGGGCTGACACAAGGGGCTGTGGTGCCCCAAGCCAAATTTTGATTTGGTGCCTGCCTGCCCCCCCACCCCCTCTCCATCTCATTCATGGAGGTTGAAAACTGTTTTCCAAAGTGTATAAATCTCCAGCATCTGCCTGCAGAGGGGTTTAAAGTGCACTCTGCCTACATGACTTAAGCTGCAGGTTGACTAACAGTGCCTTCACTGCTAGGAAAGAGTTGAAAAGCCAGAAGCCAGCCTGATCTTCGGGGGGGTCTAGGCGTCCATAAGAATAGTCACCTGAAGCCATGTCTATCTCTTGCCTCACAGTAGAGCCAGCCCTGCTTCTACACTAGAAAGGTCTTTCCAGTGGGTGTACCTGTACACTTTTGTACACAATTTCTATAACAGAAAAGTTGCAGTACCACTCTAAATATGAAGTGTATTAAGCTCCCAACAGTGAACATTTCCCTCTAGCATTACCAAATTATGACATTCATTAGCAGAATAGTCATTTGTGATATGTTCTTACAACTCACTCCCCTTGATCTCACCAATCGAGTAACAGGGAGCTACCAAAACCAAAATGGAATTTAAAAAGTTAATACATGCTTTTCAGAGTGCTGGAAGGAAGTTTAAGGGGCAGTTTAATCATGATCTCTAGTTACCTATACAGGAAGAGGATATCACATACCAGAGGACTCCAATTTAACTGATAAAAGCAAAATAAGATTCAACCATTCAAAGCTGGAGACAGCAAAGATTAAAGTGGAAGTGAGGGGCAATGTTTTTTTTTTTAACTTCAGGTTAGTTAATGACCTTGTAGAACAGATTACACAAGAGAATGGTGTAAGTACTTCACGTCGAGATTTTAAATCAAGACTGTACATCTTTGTAAAAGAAAACTTCTAGTTCAACTGCAAGTTATTGGGCTAGATACAGAAATCACTGAGTGAAATTCCACAGCTTGGGCTGTCCAGGCAGTCAGGCCAGATTATAGTAATACTCCCTACTGTCCTTAAAAGTCTAGGAAGGTTTTGCAGGTGTAGGGCTATTTCCCCTGCAATTCTCCAATGAGTGTGTTGAGCAAGGGGATGCAAAGAAACTGAATGGGCTGTCCTCACACTATGAGTAGCACCTATAGTTACATGTATGCTCCCAACACACACAATGTCAGTAACCTCTTTATACAAAGTCTCAGTGTCAAAGACTCATTGCTATTTCCATGTGACCAAAGGGAAAACTCTCACAAACCCTGCCAATCAGTCAGATCACAATAAATTATTAACCAACTACAATTACTCACAGGACAAGGTCCAAACCAAATGTGTTCTTCTATACAAGAGGATGCCTCCACATAATGATCACTCCATACATATATCAATCACTAATGCTGCCACTATCCATAGATGTTGGTACGCTAAACCAACTCTTTAGTCCTCATTCTTTGCTGAGAGGGCATCTATTTAAAGGCTTAGCTAAAATGTCACTTTAGAAATGATGCATTAATAGTTCAAATACTAAGTACATTGTATGTGAGAAAGGAGGAAAATTGATTTACTTATCAAGAGAATAGTTTTATCTAAAGTGAAATATAGAATGGGACTTGCTACTTGCATCTGCTGCTAAGCTGCTTTTGATCACATTCTTCCTCGTTAGGCTTAGAAAGGTTTTCAAGAAGTTGCATTTTCTACATTTATGTGAACAGAAAACTTCCTGGCATGTGCAATGGAGTCTCCCTATTATGGCAAAAGCTTGGAAATTTTATCAGAATCCAGCAGCAGAAGTCCCCTTGGGAGGGATGCTGCAAAACTGCAGCTTCATTTTGATTAAAATTTCAGTCAATATCTTTCCTTGTTCTGCATTATGTAAATTTTCACCAGCTTGAGTGAGACAGTATTAAAAAAACAGGGGGCAAGCCTCGTCAACTTGAATATGACAGAACCGAATGAAAGAATAAAACAAAACGCCTTAACTTACCACTAAGCAGACGAAAATGACACGCAATACATGGTAAACACCACAAAGCTACTCCGAATAGTGTTACGAGCAGACATCTCAGAGATGAGTGATTCATCATGACAGTATTCTAGTGGTCTGTAATAAAGCCTTCATAGTCATAGATTTCAAATCCAGAAGAGAGTACTGTAACCCTCTAGTCTGGACTCCCTCCCACAGAACTTCCCCACAATAATTCCATTTGAATGACAGCATAACTTGGAACAGAACGTATAACAACAACATTAATGCTGTAGCTTAATTTCACATTCCTGTAGTGGACCACATCCATGTAGATCCAAACACTCCTTCTCTTGCATACCCGTATTCCATCACACTAACGTGGGATGGGCAAGTTAAGGAATTCTTCAGTGTGTGATTCTTCAATGTACAACACAACAGAGAACCCCACCCTGGTTCAGACTTTCTGTACTATTTGGATATCAGAAAATGCCACTGTGAAACAACAACTTAACTTGGTTGCAGTGGATTGTAATGACGACACCTTGAAAAATAGATTTGGTATGTTGCTATAGAGTTTCTGCACAATTTGGCGATGAGAAGAACTGGCAGAGCAGATGTACAATGGGAGTCTTTTGGGCAGCTGCAGTATAACCAGTTTGATTGTCTGTCAAGCTGTCTAGATAACTGACTGTCGATAAATTATTTTAACTAGGTCAGCTTCCATTTCAACCTCTGTGCCAAGTTACCCAGCAATAGAAGTTACCAAGAGGGAAGATTTTTCATATTCAGTTTAATTCTCATGATCCAGAACATTATTTCCTCTCAGATACAATGGAACCCATAAATATTAATTTTCTTATTAATCTTAATATATTTAAGAAGCATTTGCACAAGAAGCAGTTAAATTGCTTAGCACAATACTGAGAAATGTTTCTGATAATGTAAGTCTAAATTCGTATTTAAAGATCTGTCATGGGATACACATCTGTGCACCCTGGGATATGATCTATATGATTTTTCTGTTCACTTATGCACTGGAATTGTATATCTTTAGGCCAATTACACCATGCAATGTTTCTTTATAGATGTTCATAACCTATTCTACAGGAGTAGTATGATATCATGTTTCCCACAACATCATGCATGTGCACAAATGTGTTAGCATGTTTAACATGGCTCAAGAGGGATGGGAGACAGACAGCGCTCTCTCAGATCAAGCAAACAAGCACCTGGAGGAGACAACAAAGATATGCTAATTGAGGTGGCTCAAAAGAGACAAAGGGATCACCTCTGCCCAGAAAGGGAGGGGTAGAGGAGGTTTGGAAGCAAAGAAAGACACTGAAAACAGAGGCATCACTACCGTGGGGATCTAGGGGTGGCAGCCCCCCTGAAACTCAGGGCCAGTCCTTGAGCAGTGCACCTCTAAATTGCACAGCAGTGCAACCCCCATCTCTCCCCCACACAGCTGGCAGCCGCAGCCTCTACCTGGCTGGAAGACACAGTTTTCTGGTGGGTAGGGAACTGCCCCAGGCTAGTCCTGGGAGTTTTAAAACTCCCACCCTGGACAGAGCCTGCTCAGAGCAGGGTCAGCCCAGGAGACTCAGCCTGTGCTGCAGTCATGGTCTCCTCTGGTGGCCAGCCAACAGGACCGGGGGGGGGGGCAGTTCGGGGACAGGCATGCCGGCCTGGCGGGAAAAGGGCATGGGGGAGGGGGTCAGCCTGGGGCAGTGGTGACCAGCAGCAAGACCGGGGGTTAGGGGACAGATCGGGGTCCAAGTGGCCAGTGGGGGCCAGGCCCCAGTGAATCTTTATCTGTAGCAGCACCCCTGACTAAAAAGGACCAGCTGCTTTTTGCCTGGGAATCTCCACCTTGAAACAATTCCAAGCAAGATCTGGGCCCTGCATGGTCATAGGCAGAGACTAGCTGTATAAGCATCTGACAAACACCTTGCACATAAACATTTGTTTAAGTAGAAATAATAGGTTAGCATGTATGTTTTACCTTTTGTTTCCTTGTGGTCTCTCCTGACTCATTTATATTGTGATTCACCATATTTTCACTTAGAATTATAATCTGATCAATGAACTACTAGTAGTTTTATCTAAAACTGTATGTCCTTTAGAGGGTGTGAGTGAAGAAGGCTGGGCACAATCCATTTCTTTGTTAAATGGATGGACTTGAGAGTATGATGATTGGGAGTGGATCACAATCTCTGTAGACACTGGCTCCCACAGTGGTGTCTGGGGTTGGGGGTACTTTTCTGGGGATCATCTCTTCTAGTAGCCAGAGGGCATATAACCACTGCTTGGGACTAGTTGTACGCCAGAGGCCAGAGTGACTTAGGAGTGAGTGGTCACTTGGCAAAGTGGGGTGAATCAGGGTTCAGGAGTGGGAATTGGGTGGGTCACAGCAGCACTCCAGCCCAGATCTCGGGAGCAAGATCTTTTGTTAAAATCCAGAGAATATACAATAAAACTAGAGAAGACACAGGCCACAACCACCTGTTTCAGACTTAATGAGTGGAAAAACGTGAAGTCTCAAAATTGAAATTGAGCTAAGAAAATAATTTTATTGAAACAAATCTGCCTTCCCCCTTTTTCAGGAATTTAAACTGAGCTTTATGCCACTTTGGGTTGATGGCTCAGAAATCTCTCTCACCACTTGAGACCTGCCTTTCTCCATCCAATTCCACATCTCAGCCTGTCTTGCTACCATATCTTCATGGTTTGTCTACCACCTCGGAAGCATCCGGTGGCCTCCGTTGGAAGACAGGACACTAGACTACATGGAGATAGATTTTTGGTCTGATCCAATACACCCGTTCTTATGTTTTTTATGAAAGGCACAAGCACCCCCATCTTTATGGTTAATCTGTTGTGCTATCCTCTTTTAAATCCCTGCTTAAAGTCTTTTCTGATGGGATATCTACAGATTGCTTCTATCTTGCCAGGATTAGACAAGTGACAAATTGATGCTTCTGCTTTGTTGTTAAATTCTTTTTGGTTTATTCCTTTCTCATCCTCCTAATCCACATCCACGTCTCTGGTTTATTTCATACACTTGTTGATTCATCCGGTCTGAGGTGTAAACTGTGAGCTCCCTGGAGCAGAGACTGTCCTTTTTCGTGCATGACTGTACAGTGCACTAGGATCTGGGGAGTTCAGTGAAAGGTTCCCTAGATGCTACCATAATAAAAACAAAACTTGCCTATACTTAAAATGCTGATTTAGATTTGTATACTAAAGCTGTAAGCCTGCTGAGGTCAAAATACACTGGATGTATCTCATCTCCATTCTTTCCGCTTGACAGTTTTTGTTTAAATACTAAACTTGGTATAATTTCTCTTTCAGACCCCTCCAGCTGGGTCTTAATAGGTATGACAATATCCTACTACTCTTTGCAGTATTATATACACACTTTTATATATATTATAATTTTTTCTATATAATGGAATATTAAGGGTGTGTATACAGATAGAAGATTATTATCCCTACCCTTAATATTATATTTCCTTCAATTTCTTCCCAGAATGTTCCCTGTCCCATATAGGATTCAGTTAGAATGGCTCCATGTTTCGTTTATTTGGCTAAACAAAACCCCAGAGCAGTTTACTGATGCTGCAGAATGTCAAATATAATGAAAGCATCAGTGTTCCAAGGAGAGTTTTCACATTTGGACAGCACTTCAGTATGCAGGGGAATTAAATTTACCTTTTGCTTCACTGCGGTGAAACTTTTATCGCAGATATTTGGACTTCCTACCATTATCCACTTAACTTCTTCAGTTTAACATACAGAAGAGTCATACAATATATGAAAATTCATCCAATTAGATGTCTAGTCATCAATACTCAGTGATGCCATTTTTGAGGGAATTGATCAGATATGTAGGAGCCAGGGAGCATTATTCCTTTAACTCCCACCTATGAGGACTTCCATCCAGAAAGATTTAAACTCTCAAAGGTGGAAGCGTAATAACCTGTAGCCCTTTCCAGATTTTGTTTCTTAACTTGGTAATTGTGAGCGGTAGACAGTTTGAAGACAAAACATCTGCTTCTGGCTGAAGACTTCCATATGTATTTGCAAACAAGTGTGTTAGATTGTATTGAAAGTGAGAGGCAGGACTCAAAATCAGAGAAGAAAGAGGAACAAGAGGAGACTACTGGGTTGTAGAAAATGGCAACACAGAGAGAAGAGTCAGATGGAATGCTGTACACAGAAGGGGGGACAGAAGCGGGAGCAGAGAAGGGCTTGTATGCAACAGAAATGGACTAAAAGAAGCACAGCTTCTCCAATGTAATTCTCTGGGTGGGGAAACTGAGACAGGGAGCACATGACTCTGTAAGGAGGAGTAACATGACAAAAAATGTGTCACAAACAGAGAGCCAGGTCTCCAAGGGTACAGTTTTGCTGGACAGATAATAGCATGGGAGTGCTGTGATGAATGTCATTGTCTGAAAAAGATAAACCTCAGTTACCTGAGAGGTAAAAGGCTGTATAACAGCTTGAGAAGGCACAAGTTCATAAGAGTAGAGATCGGCCACCGAATTCACACCCTTACTCGTAAAGAAGAACTAGGATGCTTGAACTAGGATGTTAGAGAGCGGGGTTCTGCCCTCAGCACTGCCACAAACTTGTGGTGTGGCCTGGGACAGGTAACATTCTCTCTGTACCTCACCTCCCCATGTGCATAACATAGGGAAAATTTTACTTCACTGTCAACAGGGATGTTGTGAGACTAAATCCAAGATAGTTTAGTAATGAATCCTATGGAAAAGTCTACAGATAAATAAAATGGAGAACAGATTCCAGCCTTGATTCAGATATCGCACACAAATATTTTGAAGTGTTAGGTTCCTGGATTTTTTTGTTTTCTCTTATCTCTACATACAGTCATTCAGACAGAATCTCAGATGACACACAGATGGCAACATCAGAAGTAAGGATATTAAATGAAGTCAGCAGTCTGACTGGCAGAACATAACCTTGTAATGGGTTTCTTTTTATTGTGAAACTGCAAGGAGGACCATGGAATAAAATGAACAAATCATCATGCTATATGTTTTCTAAAGGAGTTTCTAAAGAAGTCTTTAGATAATCTCAGGTTATACAGTACTTACATTTAATCATCTTGATAAGAAATAAGTATGTCAAGGAATGCTTTGCATAAGATGGATCTTTTACAAATGTGCGTTGTGGTTTAATAAAACATGTTTTATAAGGAAAAGATATAAATCTAACTGGTAATACAGTCAACAATAAATGTAATTTACAAATACTACATCAAAAGAAAAATATTGGGCTAAATCCTGATCCCATTTACACTGGTGAAAATATGAAGTAGCTAAATCAACACTAGTGTTACTCTACATTTACATTTGCTGAATCTGACCCACAGCATCTGAGGAAATCACACAATAGAACACGAAAACAGCTCATATCAGGTCAGAAAGTCTCAGTCTCATGAAGATAAAATACATTCTAAACATATATCACACTGTCTACAGAAAGATCTACAAGTCTCACATGGTAGATGGAAAAATAATTGAGTGAACTGATTTGCTGGATGCCAGAGATCATGAAAAAGTCTGACTGCTTCTGCCATATCTCTTGCCACACAAGACTTAGAGAACACAAACAGCACTTACATCAGTCTGTAGTAGAAACTCCTTCTACAGTCTAGGAAACATTCTCCTACACAAACTTGGTTTTTTTCAGTTTCATTCATCTGTATACATGCAACTAGATCCTGGGCCTAGGAATCTTTGGGCTATTTGAAATGAACAGATCCATAATCAAATTTTAAAGTGAAATATGAATACCTGCTTTTAAGATAGTTCTTGTCTTTGCAAGAGTGCCACCTACAGTACTTAATAGGCAGAACCCAAAAGGAAATCAGGTAGGTTTTCTGCAGCTAGATAGGCTCTTAACCACTAGAAAAAAATAACATGATCTTTATGGTAGTCTCAAAGTCAATCAGAATCTTTCCACTAACTTCAGTATGCTTTGGATCAGGCCCTGAAAGCTTTTTTTTAGGGGGGGCCATTTACATTTATAGATCAAGTAGAAAAAATGTAACTATCCAGGGTATCCTCATGTTTCCATCAGCCCCTAAAAATTCTCTTCAGCATGCTTTTTAAGTGAACAAGACAGAAATATTTCAGAATTCTCATCCTTTGCTTACTAACATATTTACATATTGGTGGGGAAGTGGTAGCTAAATACTAATTGTTTTCATATATTTTCAAAAATAGCTACTGGATATGTTACTCTTGTGAGGCTATGCTGAGTGTTCATATCATATGATCATTTTAGTAAGAAAAGCAGTCCTACGGATGCTCAGGCAGACAGACAGGCACATGCACACACACACACTTGCACTAAGATGACTTCATTAACAATTTTATGGGTAACCAAGGGTTTTTTTGAGTGATTGTCTTTAGGCTTCAAAAGCTACCTGTCCAAGAGAAATTTCTATCTTTGTATTTATTGTCCAGAGACAAATTTCATTTCATTTCAGTGCGGGGGTGAGTGGATGGCGTAGGGAGCTGTTAATAGGATGGAAGGAGGCAAGGTTTCCATTCTAGGTAATTGGTCTTGAATATAGGCAAGAAGGGCTGGGAAGAGGTCAGTAGGTTGTGTGAAATGATCAGTCATTTCTTAGTGGACAGACTGCCATAGGACTGAAACTGTCATCATAACTGGCTTCTTCCATAAAAGGGGGCCATGATTTAGCAGAGCTTTAAGACTGGATTTATACCTTTAGAAAAGCAGGATAGAAGCACACAGACAACAAGTTATGGGAAAGCTTCTACAACCAGTTCTGTCAAAGTGGTACTAATTATCAATACTAAGTCACCTAACTTTCCATTTTAATTCATGACAACCTCACCACCTACAAGCATAGCCTCAACACTGCAATTACTCATATTTTCTGTTTCCTGTGTGTTTGGGTCTCAGTGAAATCTCCTTTGCCTACAAATCCACTTTCCCTAGATCAGTCTGAAATACAGTGGGAAGTTTTAAAAAGTACGAGGAGAACAGATGAACCTGTGAAGTTTCAGAGGATCATTGTGGACAATATTATTTGAATAGTGTCTGAATGCTGCATTCAAATCATTTGGGTCTATTAAGATTCTTGAGCTGCATATTTTGAGAGCCAGATTTCTGGTATCTCCTGCTTTGTTCCTTTGGAAATAATGTAAGAACTTTTCTTTTGGTCCCCATACAGAATAGAGAAGTATGGTGAAAATAAAAACATTATCTTGTTTTCCAAGCCACATGAAAAACTTCCCATGTATAATGAACATTAGCAGAAACAGTAGATAGGGTCTGTGGAATCTTTAGATTGCATTGTAGTCCTTGAAATGAATTATTTTATTTAACTATGAGTTCCTTTGAATATAGCTGTTCATATTTAGCTGCAGACTTTACTAACTCATGTGGTTTAAATACCAGGTCTGTCTACAAGCTGTATCTAAAAAACAACAAAAAACCCACAATCAGACAACTGCATTTGAGGCCTAATTCAATTCCATTAGGGGTAGCAGTGGGACTGGGCTTGACCACAAATGCAAGGAGGAGGTAGGGAAACAGGAGGGTTTAGATTTCATCCATTCCCCTTTTTGTAAATCAAGCCAACAAACCAGGATCTAAAATCAACTGCAATATGATAGTGACAACTGCACAGCTATTGTATCTTACTCAGCAGTAGTAATATAGTTCCTTATTCCAGATAAACTATTTGGCTTTATGGTTTAATCATTCAGGACTAGATTACTATCTCTTAAAATGGAGTTCTACTCAGATCTCTCTCAATTAATTTTATTTTTTCCAGTTGTTCAGATTACTCAGAACTACAAGGAAGTTTCTCTCTTATCTGTTTTAAAGGAGTCTTGATTTATGTAATGAAAATCAAGGCACTTGTTCTCGTGAGGAAAAAAAACTATCAATTATAAAAGCACACCTTAATTTGTTACAGTTAATATTTTTCTTTCCTAAAGCCTTTGCCATAGTCCAGCCAGAAAGCTAAACAAGAGGCAGCTATGACTGCAAATTCTTCTTATAGCGAGTGTGGTGCCAGTTCTAGTGCTCAGATCTTCTAAGGTCCTCTGG
The DNA here is from genome assembly GCA_007922195.1 of Podocnemis expansa. Lineage (NCBI taxonomy): Eukaryota > Metazoa > Chordata > Testudines > Podocnemididae > Podocnemis > Podocnemis expansa. Next base: position 8,529,825 of record ML681981.1, on the reverse strand, counting down.
GAGTCTGGAGTCCTGAAAATCTCTGGTCCAACATTTGTTCAACTACTGCTTAGCTATTCAGTGCAAGCATGTTTTATCCTCTTCTATTATCTTTTTCAAAGAAATTGACACAAAGTGGTCATTTTGTTTAAATCAACGTTTAAGCAAACAGTTGTTCTTCTGGAAAATAAGGATAGTCACATGGGAGTACATGTAGTTTTACTATTCACACCAAAAGTGCTTTCACCCACTCATAATGCTTCAGTCATTCAGTAAGATGGCAAATACAATCCTGCCTGATTAAGACGACCAGTCACAACCTCTGAGAAGTCCACAATATCCTGATTAGAAATATAATTCACAAATAGCACACAGGTTGCAATGGTCACATAAGATGGTGCAAACAATATTATTTGTAAAAGTCAGGTGTGACAGTTTCTGTAAAAGGAATACTCAGTGCACCAAAAGTAAGTCTATATATAGGACTGCAGACTGGGAATTTGCTGTTATATTCAACCATGTCACAAAAGAGGGGCAGAGGACAAGTTCCTAGGGAAACTGAGTAGGGCTGGCATATAGTTCCATCCCCTAATACTCAGCTAACCCTTTTATGACCACTTTACTATAGCTATAAATTATGTTAGAAAGTTCTTACCATGGAATATGGGCAAATTTTTCAGCTCCCATCTGAGGCCTCTAGATAAATCATGTGATTTTCAAGGGTGCTGAGCACCCAACAACTTCAGTGGTTCTCAGCGTGAGTTACTGGGTCCTAAGCTCTTTTGAAAATCTGGCCCTGTTTCCTTTAAGGGTCTAAGCTGGATGCTTGGTCCTAAGATCCAATCCCATTGGGGAAGTTAGGCACCTAAATGCCTTTGAGGATTGGAGCCAAAATTATTTTGAAAATCTGGTCCCTTGTATCTGCAGCATAGTGCTACCAGGCAAAGCACAATCTCTGCACTACATGAATCTCAAGAGTGTTGCTAAATATTATTGTGAATACTCACTATGGCCCAGATGCACATAGGGTATTTTGGCTTCTAATGTCTGCTGATTTTACTGGAAGTTAGGCACCTATAGTTTTGTGGATCAGGGCCCGTGTGTTTAAACCAAGGCATCATAGTGCATAGTTCGGGGGGGTGGGAGGGGAGGGAGTTTCTTGTGATGACCTCTGGCTCCCCCAGATAGCCAGTAACAACCAATTGAGAACTATAAGTAATCCTCGGGTTATCAATACCTCAGCCCTGTAATATAACTAGATCAGCTTCTTAATAGCTCCTTCACAGGCCTGACTGAATGAGGCCCATCTTGTCACCACACTGCTTGGTTCAAAGCCTTTATTAGGCTTCTAAAAACTTTTTACTAGGAGATCCTTATTTCCCTGATATCATACCAGCTTTGATGTTCATGCCATGATGCCTTGTTGGTTAATGCCTGGTAACTGATCAGACTGAAATCCCCTAGCTCTGTACCTTGAGGCACTGATATCATACACCCTTCCAATCAGCTGTGTCTGGCTCTATTTCTCTGGAAACTCAGATAGCGGACAGGGCAGGATCAAAAACAAATACATCTGATGCACTGCACTTCTTCTCAGACAAAGTGACCTCTTGCTGACCGCTACAGGTTTGCAACAGCATCTTTGGTAGGCTAACTCCTCCACTGTTCAAGATATATTTGCTTTTTGTTGGGTTAGTTAAAAAAAAAAAATAGCTGTGACAGTTGAAAGTAAGGAAAGCCAAGGAATGGCATACACACATTATTTTATTAAAGGCTTTGAAATCTGCTGTTCTGAGGGTAGTAATAGTAGCTACTCATCTAGCACTCTAGATTCCACACGTCTGGGACATTTTTATTGTCCAGATCCTGATAATGGAAACAAACAATCAATCAATCAAATCATAGGGCTGGAAGGGACCTCATGAGATCATCGAGTCCAACCCCCTGGGAATTGAACCCAGGACCTTCTGCATGTTAAGCAGAGGTGCTAGCCACTACACTAATGAGCTGCCTGATTATTCCCCACCTCATCTCTTCAGAATGAATTATTATGAAGCCAGTTCTGCCCTCAGGTACTCATGTAAACCTCACTGGGAAGTATTAAGGGAATTTACTGGGCTGGAAGAGAGTTTCTCTCAAGGAAAAAAGAAAGGAAATTCTGCCTCTGAGAACTTCTCTCAAACCATCTTTTGAAAAAATATGCAACAATGAAAGGAAACAGAAGCTGTGTACAACTCCAAGGACATAGTTTAGTGTTTTGTTTTATTTACAGGCTCAATAATGAAGATTGCTACTGACAACTTATGCTTCTTCTTTCCTTCCTTTTTTTTCTGAAACTCAGCTGGGCAATTAAACAAATGTGTCTCATACCCAATTAGGGCACAACACAACTCTCCTTGAAATCCAAAACAGCTTTTCCCTTGACTTAATCAGGCCTTTAATTTTGCTAACTGACCTGCTTGGCTAGATTTCACTCTCTTACTCAGTGAGGGAACAAAAATGAATTATTCACAGCAATGTTGATAATTATGTATATTTACAGTCAGAAATCGATTAACATCATTCATTTCCTAAGAAAGGCAAACGGCTTTCTGACCAGCTGCCTGGAAGCATCTATTTTAGCTGCAGTTTAGCTCTATTTTTGGCTTTTGTTTTAATTCTGGTTCTTATTATACTACACTGAGAATCCACCAGATGCCTCCAGTGGCAACAATTTCAGAAACAGAACAAAACAAGGAATACATTTCACAGCAGCATGATGCTCAGAAATTGCCTCAGATGGACAAACAAGGAGTCTGGTGGTACTTTTAAAGATTAAAGTGCCACCAGTAACTAGACTAACAAGGTTATCCTGTGGGAACTTGCCTCATGTGCTGAGTTTGCATATTAGGAGAGCCAAAATGGAACCGGAATTTTCCCTCCCTTTGCTACAAGAAAACTAAAATACTTTAAAAATAATCTTTACATATGTAGGACTGGATCCTGAAGATGGGCCTATATTCTGATAGGTCTCTCCTCCTCCTCACAGTGGTGCAAATATCCTGCTCCCAAACATACCCTAACAGTTCCATTTCTTCCCTCTGTAGAATGAAAATCTAAATGAGAATCTCTCACCTCAGCATAAATACAGGGCTCAAAGTGACAATTGTGTTTTAGGGACCAACCACACTGGCCACATCTCTCATTAAACTGACTAAAGCTTTTCCTCTGACATATGGGCCCAGTAGATTGATGAGACCCAATGGCATCTGCTCTCCAACCACCTAACCTAATCCCTGGAGATGTAAGTGGGAGAAGTAGTTTAGGGTCTGTGGGCAACCTCAGTCTATCTACCTAAGGGCCTCCCATGGCTAGATGATCCTCTCATAAGGCTAGAACAATACGTCTCCCACACAAGTGGATGATTAGCATGGTAGGTGCACAGTAATGGTATCTGTGCATATCAAAAGGTTAAAGAGAGCACTTGCTGCAGCACTCATTCAGAGAATATTAGTGTGGTCATACTTGGTGTTTAAACAACTGGAATCAAAGGAGCTGTCACTGGACTGTTTTGCTTCTATTTTGCATTTTCACTGAAGGACAGTCAGTGGGAATAGTGAGCTACTATTCTTTTCACAGAGGAAAACTCAGCATTCTTTAGAAACTGATTTCTTGAGGTTAGAGCAAGCAGCATTTCTTCCCTTTATTTTTGTCCCCAAAAATGTTGTTTTATATTTATGAAACTTTCTTTCCCCCTACAGTACATAACACATTTAAAGAACGTTGAGTTTCTTTACTACAGCAGCTGATGTGAAAGGACCACTCAAAGTGTAATAAAAACAAGGCTACTCACAGGACTGAAGATAAGGAACTTGCCTCTTTACTGAACTCCACAACAACAGACGGAGGAAGAAGACTCCCCACTAATTCATCAAGAAAGAAGGGGATGGAGTATGGTTCCATCCCATAATACTTTGATTAATGCAATTAACACCATTCCTTACCACTTTGGTACAGATGGCTGGTGGCCTGAGGAAAACTGATCAGTCCCATGATACTAGCTTCTCCTTCTCCCCATTTCCAGCTGAGAGAATCAGAACAGGTGTGACAAGGAAGGAAAGAAAAGATATAGACAGTGGGACTGATCAACCTTTTTTCTGAAATACTTGTTGAATTAAAGACCGTCTTCCTCTGTATTACCTTTTCACGTAAGCAATCCTGTAGTTACTTCATGAGTGATACACAATTGCATATGATGGGGAGATGTGATTGCAGATGGTGAGAGAAAGAGATGATCATTATTAGACTATTATTCATACCCTGAGTAAGCATAGGAATCCTTTTTTCTTTTTCTAGAGCAAAGAAATGTGGAATACTGATGCTTACCTTTTTGAATACTTTGAGACCTATCGATGAAAAACATAACAGGTAAGTACAATGATAAAAATAAACTGCAAAGCAGAACTGAGTACAGGGAAAAAAGTTGCAATTTATATGTAACTGAGTGGCTGCATGGATGGTTCAGTATACATTAACATAAATGTATTTTCATTCTGATTCAGAACAAAAAGTTGAAGCTTGATAATTTCTTGTGGAATGGAAATTTTTAGTAAGTTAATTTGGAAACATCAAAATGTTTTATTTTGATAATGCTGATATAATATTACAATTAATATGAAGCCTGTCTGTGTGTATATATATAAATTATAACAATATAAAAGTTGAAATAAAAGGAAGTAAGAGTTAAAATGATTCATTTCAACTTTCTTCACATCTACGTTTTGTCAAAACCGACACATTCCCCTGAAACATTTTGTTTTTGAACAAACTGCAGTTTCCAATGGAAAACTCTTCCATCAAAAGGGAAAAAAAAAAAAAAGAACTATTGAAAGTCTGTGGGAGGGGAAGATACACAGAAGTGGGATTGTTGGAAGTAGACTGCAATCATATGCATAATAAAGTTATTTTCAGACTAGTACAGTATACCTTTTTCCTCTAATAAAACTGGAAAGACAGGAATTCTAAATGCTCTTCAACATGCTAAATATTGACCTAGAGTAAAGCTATGAGATAATGCACACGAGGTTGCCCTTTGGCATTAAGGACAAGCCGTTGAACATTTTAAGTCAATATTTCAGTTTCTTCTGGGACGAGCATGAAACTAAAATCATACCAGCATTTCACTTGCAAGAAAGCTGTGAGACCACACTGTGATAAGATTCTGTCAATCAAAGCCATTTAGGTCCTGCATTTCATAATAGCTTTCAAGTTAGGATTTCCTCCTAAAGATGCTCCCTATTTCTGTCATGTACTGTAAGGTCACATACTGGAATAATTGAAAATGATGATTTTTTTCCCCCCTTATCTATTGTCCAGAATTCAATTGCCTATGTTTTCAGATTCAGCAGCAAGATCTTGTATGTGAAAGATAATACTCACTGGATCTGATTGCCAAAGAGGCTAGTTAAATCACAAATAAGTAACTTTAGGTACACAATGTTGCTTTGTTTTTCAAGGCAACTTTCATGAAACTGATATCCCTAAATATTTTTGGAGAATTAGGATCTGATCCAAAGATTCCCACTGACACCACTGTATGATAATACAGTTATGAAATTAAAATGGAAAATAAAATAAATTAATGGCTTAGAAGAGAAGTATTATTACTAACATCTGTGAAAACTAACAATTTCCATTTCTATACACCCCAAGTCCAACTTCAGTGAGAGCTTTGTTCAATTAATGGTTGTAGAATTTGGTCCTTAGAGACAACAACATATTCTATTTTGTTCTGTACAGCACCAAGTATGACCTTCGTACTTTAAATACTAAACTGTATTTTTAAAATTAGCTAGGCAGATCCATGTACTTAAGAGCTAAATTGAGATATGGCGGTTGTGAAATACCTGATTTGCTATTGTCCAGTTTGTTTTCCAAAAGGAAGGGAAATCTGTCTTTCAGAATTAAAACGCAAAACCATTTTCCATTTTTCCTGTTTCTTTTCCACTCACTTGCACTCTGTTATATCTTTTAGAGAGGAGCAAATTCCCTCCCCCGCATTTTTTATATGTCATTCTTTTTTCTCAGTTTGATAGTATTAGGATTTGGGGAGCATCTTACAGAACTGGAAATACTCATATTTTAAAAATAAATACTAAAAGCATTATATTTCTTTTTTAGAAAGCAGAAATGATGAGGCATTTATATCAGTCCAAATATTTTTGAAGAGATGGGGTGTGATAATAGAGAGAGAAAAAGAGGGCAATCCCACAGTAACTGTTTTCCTTTCCCTCCACCCATATAATCCCGCCCAAATAAACCAAGTTCTTTCAGTTGCTGAGATAGGCTTACATCATGCTATTTTTCATGCCTTCCATCGACGATCCAGTGTCCTGAAGTCTGTAGATCCTTGGCAGCCACTTGTGTCCGCAAAGCATTCTGAATAAAATCACGGAAGATAAAGATAAAATTTCATATAGAATATTCTGAGCATATGTTACATCTTTTAAACAGTGACAAATCTTTTTTTCTTATTTTTCCCCTACAGGCTTTTTAGGGCCTTTTGCATCTAGCCTTGAAAAATCTGTTCCTGGTCACCGCCAAAAAGAAAACTGGATTATTGATCAGATGCAGTCTGACAACAGCCATGTTCCCTTGTGTAGCATAGGCAAGAAAATTATCACCACCATCATGGACTAATGACTGCCAAATCCTTTCTTAATCACAGGAGTCCAAAACATCCTTCAAATTTCAATAGATTTTTTTAAACTAGGTAAAAAATGTCCTAATGGGGTTTAATTTTTCTCTTTTCCTTTGAATTTTTTTTAACCATATTAAAAAGCCCCACCATGCGACCAAAGGCAAAAAACAAGGAAAAGTCCCAAGCTTGTGCACATTAGAATAAACTTTTCTATGTCTCCCAGGTATAGCTTTCAGGGAATTTTATAACAAACTCATAGGGGACTCTTACAACAAAATTACTGCAGACCATTAGGCTGATGTTACAGCAGTATACACTGTTTTAACTTAGGATATGAGCCTCTCCTGTATGGAACTAGATCTGCCCGTATGTACATATAGGACACTCCCTTTTCTTGGTAAGCTAACAGAGCTGTTGCCTTTAACTCATTGACTGGAAGAAAGTCATATTCAGCTCCTATCCGTATTCAGTCCAGTGATCACGTCTGTGTCTTCTGGTCCTTTCACAGTGCTCTCTCATGGGCAAGGACTCTCTTTCTGTCTGTCTGTAAAGCTCTAATCACCAAAACATGAAATAATACTATAATCACCAGCTATACAGTTTTATCAGCAAGAATGGGGTGCCATGGCTATTCATTTTTACAGCTAAAATAAAAAGGAAATGACACTGCTTGCTGTTCTGAACAACTTCAGCAACTGGGGTGGACAAACAAACCAACACCAAGTATGTGCAGAAAAGGACAGGATTGGCAATGACAGGCCATCAGTTTCTGAGCTCCTTTTGTACAGAGTCATTTTTGAGAATGTTATACTTTTGAAATTTTCAGCATTCTGGAATCATGTCTGAAGGCTAATACTTTCCAAAGCTTTATGGATCGTGGGACACAATCTGTGGAAGATACTTTGCACTTGTCAAAGACTTGTAAATGTTGCTTAGTACATCCAGTTCACAGTACAAGGTTTCATTATGTTTAAACAATACATTTTCTTTGAAATATATTCCTTTCCTCCTTTAATCCTTTTCCCCTATTTGCACTCCAAATTGCATTTCATAGTGGAAAATTACAGTGAAGGATTCTTAGTGCATAGGAACACAGCACTGGACAGCAGAGCACATGGCCTTAAATAACATTTGGTGAAATATTTTGCAACATTACTGGAAATTAAAAGATTGCTATCATTGTGACTCAGCATAATGTGATCTTTGCTGGGCACTGACCCCTGCTTCAGCTCCTGTACACGATTTTCTAAAGGCAGAACCTCACGTTTACTACGTGACAGCAGTAAAAATGCTACCACAAGTCCATAGGCTTCATGCTCATAACTGTAAAGTTTGAGATCTTTGCAATAGTGCTTCTTAAAGTTAGTTCTTAATGTACACCATGCAATATATAGGTAGCTAATAATTATCAATCACACTCACAGATGTTCACTAGTGGCCTAAGGTTTCCTTTCAAATATGCAAGCAGAAAGAACACAGGGAGAACAGTGGCTGCCTGGCACGGTACACCCTGAGGACTTCCCACCCAGTTCCATAAACCTGCAGTAAAAGCAAGGAGTCTTGTGGCACTTAAAGACTAACAGATTTATTTATCACACGAGCTTTCATGGGAGAATATGCCACTTCGTCAGACGCTTTGAAGAGGGAGAACTTACAGAATTGGATGAAAATAAATGCAGGGGAGTGTAAGACATGGGATCAGGCAACAGCAAATCAGAGCACTTTGTAAGGATTCAAACTCTAGGAAAAAGCACATAGAGGGAAGGTGAAGGCAAATTACCTGTTATAATGAGAAAATAATCCATAGTCACGATTCAGTCCTGCTTCCACACAATTTAATTTGCATATTAGTTGGATTTCAGCTGTTTCTCTTTGAAGTCTTGATGTCCCATTGATTTTCTTGATGACCATCGTTTTTGTTTTACTAGACTAACACGACTGCCCCTTTGAAATCTGCAGCAGTAGCAGCTCCCTTTCCTAAGCGTGGATCCACCAAAGATGATCAGAGTGTACTCAGAGTGGCTAGTACTTCCTACCACTTGAGCTGCCACAACTATATTTTATTTTTCGTTCATTAGCTCAATTAGCGCTGACACGTTTGTTCCCTCTAAGCGGCTGATAAAGTGGGATTTTCTTCCACCAAAGCTCATGTGATAAATAAACTGGTTAGTCTTTAAAAGTACCACCAGAGTTTTTGTTTGTTTTGCTGAACTAGACTAACATTGCTACACCATTAGAACCCTTTGCTTAAAATGTAGACATACCCCGAATGGATGGATAGGGTCTGAAAAGGGTTAGAAGTGACTTCCCCAAGCCCTATTGCCTATCTATCATAACCCTCTCTGGCACTCACTCTCTAGATAGTCTAGCTTAAAAAGCTGCTGCTGCAGCAGCAGAATGCGTGGTGGCTCTGGAAATCTAGGGTTGAAGCCTTGCTGATGAGAGCAGCTTGGGTGGGTCTCCATTCCAGTTCTCCATCCCAAACCCACCACCACGTTTTGCACTAACTTACTGACTCAGCCCTGAGACCAAGAAATGCATGGATATGAAAAGTAAACAGCCCCTGTTGCCTGAAAATAAGTTCCTGTCCTCAGATCTCAGCTTGTGAAATCTGGTGTAGCACAGTGAGAGGCCTAGGGTCTATGGACTTCTTACAATAGATTTCAGTCAGACTTAAAATGTTGAGACGATCCAAATTCCACAGTATGGTTGTGTTATGTCAGTATACAGTATGTATGCTATGGAAAATCAGAACCAGTTGAAAATGTTCTTTCCCAGAAAATTAAATATGTACAGCCAGCTAAACATTTGTTTTCACTAAACATCTGTAGAGTAAGACAATTTCAGTTATCATCTTAAACTGTTCTTCAACTCTTCAAGGGACACAGGAATTATATTTTGATTAATTATATTACTTTTATGTCATTGGTTACCACTCTGGTATTGTAACAAAGGAGGGATGCATTGTAGCTATAGACCTGCCCCCAAATTTAAGACTGGTTTTCTTATTCGAGTTAAAATGTGCACATTGGCAGAAGAGGCTTTTGAACTTATATAATGCTTCTAACAAAAGGATCTCAAAGTACTTTCCAAATATTTTATCAAAATCTTCTCTCAGTCCTAGCTGCATGCCCAATTTACAGACTAATAAAATATGAAAAAACAACAAGGAATTGTGTGGCACTTTAAGACTAACAGAAAATAAATAAATCTGTTAGTCTTAAAGTGCCACACAACTCCTTGTTGTTTTTTCACTGGACTAGACTAACACGGCTATCCCTTTTAAAATTAATAAAATATGGCCTACTGAAGAAAATCTTGAACCCAGAAATCCCTGCTCATGGCATTGGCTTTTAACTGCTGGGAAGCATCTTCCACAGTGATAGTCTAAATTCCCAACAGAGAGAGATGGGATAATCTTCAATGACTCTGTTATCATAGATGGGAACAGGAAGAAATGCTAACATCCATCAAGAGACTTTGATTTTAAAATCTAATGCAAAACTGAAATTTATATTTAAGCAAGAAATATTTTTTCTGCCTAACGTGATTGGCCTTTTCTCTGAATATAACCTTGCTACAGATCAGATGGCAGGCAGCCTCCAAACGAGAGGAATATATGAGCTCACACATAAGCCTTACAGCAGAGTAGACAGAAAGAGAAATAGAGCACTGATTTGGTGCAGAATATACAACCATTTGAATTCCAGGCTATCAATTGACTACAGGCAGAACAGGCCTTCTAGAAAAGCAACCAAACTGCATATATGCTGATAAGGTTTAAAAGACTCTATTGGCCTTATGAAAGATGGAAAAAATAACATAATGCTCATTCCAAAGCGGTAAAAGTAGTGTTGTGCACTAATGCTCTCTCTCTTTGCACACTCAGAGGTCAGAAAGCTTTGTCTGTCCCAACAAAGAAAAAAATCCTTACTCCCTTTCGAGGATTGCATCCCTTGCCCCCCACACTTTTTCTTCTACTCCCTGTGACTACTTAGCCACCTTGTGGTTTTGGGGGGAAGTCTTTGTGACATTTGGTTGGACAGAGAATATTGTGTAACCAACTGGCTCCCACAGACCAGATTCTCTTCCCTTGCCTGGAGACACCATTCTCCATCAGGAAACAAAGCATCCTCTCCATAGTTTTAGACTGAGTATGGCCAGGTTTTTGGACCTTTCAGTGGCATTGCGCTAATCACCCTTTTGGAACTCATGAGGAATTTCACCTCATTGCTAGGCTGGCCTGGCTGACCTGGATTCCTTTCAGCAGCTCAGGGACCAGGTAGATAGGTTAGAAGGATTGTAAATGTCATGTTGAATGGTTTGGCAGATTCCCAGTACAACTAATGAATCAACAGGGGCATCAGTTCCTTGGCAAATTGGAAATGGGAGTGGATTAGGAGAAAGAACCTCCTAAAGAAGGTACGGACTGAGGTTGGGGGCTCTTAATCAGTGGTACAGCATGGAGATAAACCCTCTGTACAGTCTTTTTAACCCTCAGAGGAGGGAGGGAAGGAGGGCAAAGAGGGCCGAGGATGACACTGCACCTGGATTAACCGGGGGTAGGGGGGAGAGACACTCATAGTAACTATCCAGCAGGTGGAGCATATTACAACAGAAAGGACAATGTGTCCTGGGTGAGTTACCGATGAATTGTGCTCAGATATTTCTTAATATAGCTGTGGCCTAGTTAAAGCACATTCTAGGTATCTTGTCTTTCTTCCCCTGGCGTCCAAAACACTGTATTTTTACTTTGTAGGCTCAGATCTTTTTGATGTTATGCACAGTGATGGCAAAACAACATACTGAAACCGAGTTATTCATTATCTGAAGTAGCTGGTGACATTTCTGACTCAACATGTAATCTTTCTGATTCAATACAGGATATATCTTATTCACCACAGAAAACATCTGCAGTAACTAAATAGGTGGCTAATGGAATCTGATTAAACAGATGCTGAATTTCATAGCTTCTCTAACTAATATAGTAAAGTCTTCTGGGCGGACAGGTTGGTCTTTATTTATTATTATTGCCTATAACTCATAATGCACAACAGTAGTACTACGCATAACACAGCTGGTAAAATATCACTTGCAGTCCAGTAAGTGGATATCTGATTTAGCAGGTTATTAATATTTTTTGTCTAGTTTTTTTTCAGTTAGCGTATTGAAACCATTTTGTTATGCAGCACACCAAATCCACAGTGCAGTGTAGCAGTGGTTTGTATATGCTGAATGCATTTTATAAGAAATCTGAATTTCTGTACTCAATGTGTACAATATGCAAAAAATTGGTTTTGAACTATGTGGCATGTCATAGAAGAAATCTGAAAAATTCCAAAACATTTAGTGACGTCTTCTCTAACATGTGGCAATATATAAACATCAGAGCGCTATCAGCCTTTAGATGAGAAAGAACAAGATGATAAAATGGAAGATTTCACAACTGTTTAAGAGCAGAGGAAGTTTCTCTGCAATTCTCACAGTGATCAGATGTCAAGGGAAATGAAGTGAAAAGCCAATCTGATAATATGATCAATTTTTTTTCCAAACTACAGAAGCAACTGTTGCTTTACAGCAACTAAAAATATACATTTTTGAACCCTTGATCTAGGAAGACAGAAGCGTCAGGTTTCAGCTATTATTTTTATTTTCTGCATTATAGTAGCACTCAGGATTGAGGCCTCATTGTGCAAGGCACTGTACTCTCTCTCTCATTCACACACACTAAAGAGTTTACCATCCAAGGGTAATTTACAGCCATCAGAAGAATTTATCCAGATTGACTGAGCAGAGATGAAGACCTTCTCAATGAAACCTGACATTGATTTAATGAAACCACCTCCCCAAAAAGTGTAGCATGGCATTGATGGGTATGTATTTCGCATTGGTGTGGCACAGTGGAGGCAGCACTCTGAATGAAAGTTATGAAGTTGGTGAGAGTTACGCACAATATGCAGAGTAGCTTGTGTAACTTCCATCAACTGCCACCAAATTTTGCTGGCAGTATAGACCAGGCCTTAGTAGAAACACGCCAATGATGTCACTTACAGAGATCTCATTGACCCCAGTGGGGCCATGATTTCATTTGGGGAGAGAAAAAAGAATTATGACTCTCATTTTACAGATGGGAAACTGAGGCACTGTAAGATTAAATGACTTTCCCAAGATCACAAGGAATGCCTGTGACAAAACCAGAAATTTATGCTCTGAGACCTAGCCCCCCACTTAACTTACAGGAACATTTTTTTCCTAATATGACACTGAACTATTTCCCTGAAAAATATTTACAATGAATGTATTGTGTAGTGCACTTTTTAAAATCCATACAATAACCTGGTCACATACTTCATTTCACTTGACTGTAACACAGCATTTTGTGCCCTCTTGTGGTACATTTCTTTAGCTTTTAAGAAAGTGCAAGAAGAGATTATTTTTAGAAACTGAACATGAATGGAGAAGAGTGAGCATATATTATCAATACAGAGGATTTTCCCATGGTCATAAATGTTCCTGCTTTCTGAAATTTAGTTGAACATAGCTATACAAAGTATCATGCAAATTGATCAGGACAATGCATTCCTCTGTAAATTTTCTTTGAACTTTCCCGGGCAATTGCAGAAAGCAGATTGTTTTCCTCTCCCTGTGTCTTGCCATCAACAGTTCTTGTTCTGTGGGAGTGTTTTTGGTAGCCCAGTGATTATTTCTACATTTGAGCAGATGTTATCCCAAAAAATGAATTTTGGGCTGTTGTTATAACCACCTTCCTGGAGGGCCAGCTCACCACAGGGATCATAGCTGGAGGACCAGGGCCCCAGGCTGAGGGTAACACAGTTGTGGACAGCCTCGGGTGCTAGGCTGTGGGAGGCTACAATGGTGGGCAGCTTAGGGCCCCTTAAATCTGTCCTTACCTATTTATTACCATCTTACTCTGCTCCCATAGTAAAAGTTTCTGGGGTTGTTAAGGAAACACTGAAGAACATGTGTATAACCTTCTGAGAAAGCAATTAACATAAGGAGTATTCCTTCCAAAAACAAAGTATCTTTTTTTGATGTAATTCATAATCTCTCCTACACTATAACCTAAAAATCCTCAGTAAGACACAAAATTCCTGAGACACAAATCCATTAAATTAAAGAGCACTTAAACTATCATCACATCAGGGGTTCTCAAAAAAATTTTTTTTCCCCAGGATCCCCTTTGAAAATATTGGGCTCTGACAATACCTGCCAAAACAGAGAGGAATGCCTCCCCTCCCCCATCCCCCAAATACCATCCCAATATTACCAGCAAGTTTGGGAAGTTTTCCAAAAGATAAAAAAGTAGAGCTCAAACATGTATGGAGAAACAGACAAAAAATGACACAAACCAAGGTATGAAAAGTAAAACCATGCCGCCTTCCCAGGAGTGCTCCTGGCCCTGGAAAAGACCTGGTGCGCTGACACTCAGGGGTCACGTGCTGCCACTGCAGCTGCCGCCACGGGCGGCCCAGTAGCGGACCTGGGGCTTGGGCACTGGGACTTAGGGCTCAATGCCCATAAGCTTGGTGCCAGCGATGCCCCTTCCAACACAACAAGTGTATGCTAAGTGCAAAATATTTCTGCAACCCATGTGTGTCTGGGAATAGGGACAAATTTCTGTGGAGCATTGTACTATCTACATGACAACACATTTATCTCAATTATAGGATGTGTCCCAGTCTACGAACTAGTTTAGTACTGTGTGGTGGGACTGGTAATCATACAGGCATGAGCCAAGCATACAAAAATACTTCAGAGCAGATGACCTAATTAAAAGTAAGACTATGAGGGAGCATAAGAGACTATGTCCCAGATCCTCAAAGATGTTTGGGCTCTGAACTTCCACTGAAATCTATGTGTTACGTGTTTAAAACTTTGGAGGATCTAGGCATACAGTCCTTCCATTTATCTACCTCTTTCCTTAAGCCATCCTTGCATGTTGTTAAAAAGATACATAAAAACAAACAAAGAACGATACCCTTTTTGAGGGCATCATATTTTATAAAAAGCTTCTTTTGCTCATTTAAGCTACAGTAGGATGAGTCCTTCCCTCTTCCCCCAACTATCGAGAAGTATATACTCAAACATTAAAGTATTTCAGTGGAAGAGTGATGAGCTATTTTAAATCTAAAGCTGCTTCCCTGACAAGTATCATTTTTAGCAGGGGACAGTCATGTGTTATGTGATTTTGTGCATTTATGGGAGCAACATGACATATGGTTGTAATTTTCAGATCACTGTACCTTTGGTTAAAAAGAAGTAAAAGTAATTTTTACACTCATGTGGCCTGTATAATTATACAGAAAACTTTTCTGATGAACTTCCATGGAGAAGCTCAAAAAAGAACTAAAAATACAGATGTCTGCAGTTCATAAAATATAGAAGTTAGTTCAGATCTTTTTTTATTTATAATGACAGACTTTGGTTTTGACTGAGCTGGTACAAGTTTGCCTCAGCTAAGTGCTCATTAAAATAAAAACTTTCTTACCACATGAAATGAGTAGCTTCCTGCACTAGCAAGGTAACAGCCACTGTGCTATTCGTGAGTTTAATATGTTGCTGAATAAAGAACTGAATGATCCCAAAACTTAGGAAGTGAAACTACTAATTACCAGCCTTCAAAGCAGCATGGCTGAGCTATATTAGAGCATTTTGGCAATACAACTCTAAGTGTGATGCTCAAGATGCCTATAAACCTCTTGCATCCACATAGGCAATTTGTCAGCAGTGCATGCAACATTCACAGAACCATTGTGATTGCATTAGTTTAAGCAAATTTTACTAGTATTGCATGCTGTTCTAGATCACTTTGCACATTTGCAGGGACAGCATGAACAAAAAATGCATATATTGCAGCTGTAGGTTTGCTTAGTCATCCCAGCATAATCTTTAGTAATTGTTAAATTAGTGATTTAACAGGAGGGTATTTTCTGCCTTCATCTCTAAATTTAGATGCCTGAAAAATGGAGACCCCCCCCTCCTTTGCTGCTCTGTTTTCAGGAAAATGCTTTCATTTCGCTACATGCTTTTGGGAGTCAAGGGGAAGCAAACTGCACAGAATTACACTTAATTGCCACAACCAAGCACCAGCCTTTTGTGTGACTAGCTGCCCACAAACTACTCTGAAACATATTTCTTTACAAGTATATAAAGAAAGAGTTTTGAAAGGAATGCCGTGGAAGCTTTGCTTTCCTAAAACTTTTAGGTATTCTTTTGTCACAGCAGGCAAAAATTCAACAAAGTTTAGGAACTGCAATAAAGTCTGATATGCCTTCCAAATCTGTTTAGGTGAGGCCAAGATTTAAAGTGACTTACTGTGATTGCACAGCAATGCAAGTTGTCTTTTGTTAGTCTGTGAACCAGTGGGCAGAACAAGTACAACATTTCTTACCTAGAGAGCCAGGAGCGTATGTTGTCTTTACAGACATATTGACAACATGGCTCTCTCCCAAGTACTTCAGATCAACAGCCTACACAGGATAATGGCAATGATGCCTGGCAGTTCTACAGTGCCTTTTACCTCATGGTCTTAGAGTACTTTGCAAAAGTAAACATGAGCTGCATTTAACTGAGGAAGCTGAGGACAAGGGACTTGCTCACGACTGCACACAGCAACAATCCTCTGAGCCCAGGTTGCGAAACTTGGACTCATAAGACTGTGGTACAATGCTAAAAATAGCAGGGTAGACAATGTGACCCAGAGGGCAAGCTACAATCTGTGTGTGTGGTGGGGCAATGGGCTTCACTTCAGTCTAAGCAGCGAGTTAAAGGTGTTGTCTATTTTTAACAACCATTTTTACTGTGTTAATGTGAGCCTAAGTCTGTGAGCTCAGATTCAGTCTTGTTGCCGGCTGTCTGGGGAAGTAAGAAAACAAATTGACAGAGCTAGACGGGTTCCCCGAAGTCATCTACTACAGGAGAGACCCAAGAAAGCAACAGAACACCACTAGTCACCACATACAATCCTCAAGTCAGACCTTGCAAGATAGACCACTCCTTGCTTATAGGCAGCCCCCTAATCTTAAACAGATATTCACCAGCAACTACAGATCTAACAACAGGAACATTGAAGCAGGCACACACCCCTGCAAAAAACCACGCTGCCAAGTCTGCCCACATATCTACACAACAGACACCATCATAGGTCCTAATCAAGCCTGCTACTCCATCAAAGGCTCATTTACCTGCTCATCTACTAATGTGGTCTATGCCATCATGTGCAAGAAATGCCCCAACACCTTATATATTGGACAAACAGGACGATCGTTCTGTAAAAGACTGAATGAGCGCAGAGCTGATATCAGAAATCAAAGAACAAAGAAACCAGTTGCTGAGCACTTCCATCTTCCTAATCACTCGATGACGGATTTGTTAACGACTGTCATTAGAGATGTACCTGGGACATCAAGACTCCAAAGAGAAACAGCTGAACTCGAATTAATATGCAAGCTAAATTCTGTGAAAGCAGGACTCAGTCAGGACTATGGGTTCTTTTCCCATTACAAAGGATAATTTGACTTCAGGCTTCCCATGGTTTGAGCCTGTAAACTGCTCTGATTTGCTGTTACTTTATGACCTCATCCTATGTTTTACACCCCCTTGCATTTAGTTTCATTCCTTTCTGTAAGTTCACCCATCTTCGAAGCATCTGAGGAAGTGGGATCTTCTCCCATGAAAGCTCATGCAAAAAATAAATCTGTTAGTCTTAAAGTGCCACACAACTCCTTGTTGTCTAAATGTACCCAAAGATGCAGCAAGGCAGCCCAGTACCGATCCCCTGGTCCCTCTTCTGCTCAGAAACATTGTCTGGCTGGAATAAAACCACAGGTGGAAGATGGGCATGGGAGATCAATGACAGATGTCTTAGCAGAACTTGTGAGAGCACTTGTTGGGAGTTGTACAGAAACCTGAAGGTAAGGGTAGGATACTTGAATTTGAAATAGTAAAACTTGACAGAAGACCTATGAAAGGACATAGAGGCAATATGGTTAGAGCAGCTGTTTGGATCATCTGGAGAAGGAAAACACAGAAAATTCACCAAACAGGAGTATAATAGACTATCAAAGCAGAGACAACCAAAGAAAAAGGCCTAGATATGAGCAGTTGGGATGGAGAGGATATAGTATAAAAGCAATATTATTACTTCATCCATAGGATATAGCAAGACATAAGACATATGCCATAAGAGAGGAGTGAAAGACAGCATGAAGGTTTTGAGGCCAAGAATGGTGTAGAGAAGGGAGAGAGAGGAGGATTTTTAGTTTCTCTGAAATTTGGTGACTCGTCTGACATTTCACAGACATAGCTTTAATATTTTGATATTCCAGGAACAAAGCGACTTTAGCTCCAGAGCTAAACACTTTCCCTGCCTTTGGAACGATATGCTACGTTATACAATGTTTGCCTCACTTTTATAAACTTCCCTTTGCATCTTTAGAAGCTGTTATTTTGCTTTCAGACAGGCAACGAGCCTGTGGCAGAAGCCACGCTCAGATGTAAGATGATGCATGCACAATTTTGCAAAGAGGTTATGGAAGTCATGTCTACTCTGCAGCTGCTATTCACATAATAGCTCATCTCAATTCTTCATATGGTATTTTGTGCTGAGGGGTAAATTCAATTTATAGTGTATTTTGTGTTAAAAGGTAAAATTTCAACATAAAAAGGAGCCTTTTTTTTTCTTCTTGTCCATCAGTTTTCAAATCAATGATGCAGATAGAGGTAGTATACCTTGTCTCTTTTCTAGTAACTCACTACTCATTTCCTATGGTCAGAGGATATCTTAAACTGAACGTGTTTCCTTCAAAAACAATGAGAGTCCTGTGGCACCTTATAGACCAGGCGTGGCCAAACTGTGGCTCGGGAACTGCATATGGCTCTTGAATGAAGAATTGTGGCTCCCGGAAGAACATCAGCAAATCAATTTAGGAAAGCAGCCCCAGCCTAGGATGTCAGGAGGGGGCTGGAAACGGTGGAGAGAAGTGCAGCATGGTTGGGATTTTAAAAAGCTCGCCACTAGCCTGAAATCTTTTACATCGAGCAGCAGCTAAGTTTTTACTGTACAGGGCTAATTTTCATGGTAACCTTAAGTAATTATTAGAATCCGACATTAGTAGGATCAATATTTGTCTTCTTTTTACAATGAAATTAAAGTGTGCAATGAATTTTAAACTTAGTAATTCTGGAGTAATAAAAGTATATAGCTAGATGCCTCAGTGAAGCTCTCGAAAGTTTAATAATCAACTTGTTGGACTCGACGATCTCACAAGGTCCCTTCCAGCCCTATGATGTGATTTGATTTGATTTGATTTGATTTGATTTGATTTGATTTGATTTGTGTGGCTCTTGAGTTCCATAAATTTGACCACTCCTGTTACAGGACTAACAGATTTCTTTGGGCATAAGCTTTCATGGGCTCCAACCCACTTCATCAGATGCATGAAGTGGAAACTACAGTTCAGAGGTGTATATACACATGTCAGGATAGAGGAGGGCAAATGTTAGCAAAGTCAGATCATAGGGCAGATGGGGCCCACTCACACCAGTTGATCAAAGGGAGAGAATGTGTGAACAGGGACAATCACTTTTTGTAATGTGCTAACCACTCCAAGTCCCTATTCAGACCCAATCTGATTGTGTCAAGCTTGCAAATTAGCTCCAACTCTGCAATTTTACACGTAAGTCTGTTTTTGAAGTTTCTTTGTTGAAGTGTGGCAACTTTCAAGTCTGCTACTGAGTGTCCATGGAGATTAAAGTGTTTTCCTATTGGTTTATGGATGTTGCCATTTTTGATGTCCGATTTGTGTCCATTTATCCTTTTGCACAAGGACAATCTGGTTTGGCCAATGTATATGGCTGAGGGGCATTGCTGGCACATGATGGTATATACCACATTAGTGGACAGGCAGGTGAATGAGCCCCTGATGGTGTGGCTGACATGGTTGGGACCTTTGATGGTGTCATTGGAGTCAATGTGCAAGCAGAGTTGGCAATGGGGTTTGTTGCAAGGATACGTTCCTGGGTTGGTATTCTTGTATGGTGTTTGGTTGCTGGTGAGTATTTGCTTCAGGTTGGGAGGCTGTCTGTAAGCAAGGATAGGCCTGCCTCCCAAGGCTTGAGTGTGTGTGTGGGATCATCTTCTAAGATAGGCTGTAGATCTTTGATGGTGTGTTAGAGAGATTTTAGCTGTGGGCTGTAGGTGATTGCCAGGGGTATTCTGTTGTTTTCTTTGTCAGGTCTGTCCTGTAGTAGGTAGCTCCTGGATACCTGTCTGGCTCTGTCAATTTGTTTTTTCACTTCCCAGGTGGGTACTGTAGTTTTAAGGAATGTGTGTTAGAGATCTTGTAGTCTCTGATCTGGTTCTACCTTAAGGCTTGGCTGTAGACGATGGATCACGTAATGTGCCCTGGGCGGAAGCTGGAGGCATGTAGGTACACATTGCAGTCGGTTGGTTTTCAGTATAGGGTGGTGTTAATGTGCCCATCTCTTATATGTATGGTAGTGTCCAAGAAGTGGATTTTTTGTGTGGGCTGGTCCTGGCTGAGGTTGATGGTGGGGTGGAAACTATTGAAGTCCCGGGGTAATTCTTCCAGGGACTCCATCCCATGTGGGTCCAGATGATATAAATGTCATCATGTAACATATGTAAAGGAGAGGCAACTGAGGACAAATTTGAGGAAGTGATGTTCTAAGTCAGCTATAAAGATGTTGGTATACTGTTGGGCCATGCGGATACCCATAGCTGTCCCACTGACTTGAAGGTAGAGACCATCCCCAAATCTGAAGCAGCTGTGGGTCAGGACAAAGTCACAAAGTTCACTTACGAGATACCAGACAGCCCCCCAACCTGAAGAAAATACTCACCAGCAACCAAACACCATACAACAGGGGTCTAAAACTCAAATGACCATTAGGGCCAGATGAGGACTAGGATATTGGCCCAAGGGCCACACCCTGAAAAACACCCTCCCCTGGCCTGGGGCCCAACCCAATCTGGCAGCAAGGAACCAGATCCATCCCTAGCTGCCTTCCCACAGCAGCTACGGATGGATCTGGAAGCCTGCTGCTGGATGGCTCCAGTTCCTCCCTGCCCTGCCTCCAGCTTTCCCCAAGTTGTCCCAAGTCCCTGAACCCTTCCCTAACCCTCCCAACACCCTGCTGCCAGTGCCCTGCACTCTCCCCTGGCCCAGTGGAAAGACACCCCCCCACCCAGTCTGGATGGGCCATGCTTTGGCCAGCAGCAGCAGAGAAGGCACCACCCCCCCCGGCCTGGCCCTGGTGGGCCATATTGTGGCCATGGCGGTGGAAACAACCCCCTGCCTAGCCTTTGCCACATTGTGGCCAGTGGCAGGAGAAGCAACCCCCCTCCCCTGCCCAGCCTTTGCCGCATTGTGGCCAGTGGGGGGGGAAGCACCCTCCTCCCCCTGCCCGGCTTTGCCATGTTGTGGCTGGTGGTGGAAGCACCCCCCTGCCCTGCTCTAGCCACTCTGTGGCTGCCAGTGGTTGGGAAAGCACTCCCCCCTCCCGCCTGGGCCTGCTCTGGCTGCACTGTGGCCGGTGGCAGGGAAAGCCACCGCCCCACTGTGCTACCAGATCCCTGCACTCCCCCCAAGCTGCCCCCCCCCCGTCCCCAGCAGCTGCCCATCCCTGACCCTCCCCAGCCATAGCCCCTTACTTACCTGGCCACCCAGAAGTCCCACCACAGGCTAAACTTCCCCCTCTCTGCCCCTAGCATGCTCAGGGCAGGAGTTTTGAACCTCCTCCCCACTGAGAAGTACTACCAATGCCAAGCTCCCAGCCAACAGAGGGACTCGGCCCTTGAAAAGCCCCATGGATTGAAGAGGTTGGGAGCCTCTGGATTCTGGGGGTCATTAGCAGCTGCAGGCAGTAACTCTGGCCCACAGGCCACATGGTTGAGATGCCTACCATAAAACAAGAACACTAATCCAGGAACCTATCCTTGTTGCAAACCCCATCGCCGACTCTGCTTGAACATTGACTCCAGTGACACCATCACAGGTCCCAACCACATCAGCCACACCATCAGGGGCTCATTCACCTGCACATCCACTAATGTGGAATATACCATCATGTGCCAGCAATGCCCCTCTGCCATATACATTGGTCAAACCAGACTGTCCTTGTGCAAAAGAATAAATGGACACAAATCGGACATCAAAAATGGCAAAATCCATAAACCAATAGGAAAACACTTTAATCTCCATGGACACTCTGTAGCAGACTTGAAAGTTGCCATACTTCAACAAAGAAACTTCAAAAACAGACTTACGTGTGAAACTGCAGAGTTGGAGCTAATTTGCAAGCTCAACACAATCAGACTGGGTCCAAATAGGGACTTGAATGGTTAGCACATTATAATAAGTGATTGTTCTGTTCACACATTCTCTTCCTTTAATCAACTGGTCTGAATGCACTCCATCTGCCTTCTGAACTGACTTTGCTAATACTTGCCCATCTTCATCCTGGCACATGTATATATATATATCTCAACTGTAGTTTCCACTTCATGCATCTGATGAAGTGGGTTGGGGCCCATGAAAGCTTGTGCCCAAAGAAATCTGTTAGCCTATAAGGTGCTGCAGGACTCTTGTTTTTGCTGTACACAGACTAACACGGCTATCCCTCTGGAAATCTCTTTCCTCCAGTTGGCCTGCTCTAGGGTTAGAGAATACGCTTCAACAGATGTCTTCTGATCTTGTTCTTCCCCTCATGGTTATATTCAGCCCCATGAAAAGACCAACTTTGTTTTATATATAAACAAACCCCATGGTTATATTCAAACACAGAGAAAAGATCCGCATTTCTATTGCAACATCCTGCTCTTCCTGTGTGCATCTCCCTTTTCTTTGAGTATATCTGTTTTAGTTGTTTTAGCATTTGCAAGGATTCAGATTAAACATACAGCTGATCATTTAACTTACAGTCACTCTGGATGTATCTATGCTTACAATTTAATTTGAATTAATGAGGATTAATTCATATTAAATTAATCCATGGCTACACTGGCTTTTATTAATTCAGACTAAGGAATTCCTTCATTCGAATTAATGAACACTTACTCTGAAGTTATAAAACCTCACAACTTTGAAGTAACAGTTAATTTGAATTTATGAGTTTGAATTAACCCAATATAGCCATGTTAATTCAAACTAACCATTAGTTCGAATTAACGCTTTTTGACCTCCTTCCTCCCAGGGTGCCTTCCTCTTTCTATATATCGGGTGGGAGCATGGCCCTTCTTACGGGCCATCTTGCCACATCTTTCATGGTGCACCCTCCTAATTTGAACTAGCATGTCCTGTCCATGGACATGCTAGTTCAAATTGGTTTGACTCCTTGTTTTTTTCCCTAATGGGGCCATGTTAGTTCATATTAATTTAAACTAATCATTATTAGTCCAAATTAATTAGTTCAAATTAAATTAATTTGAACTAACCTTCCAAGTGTGGACATAGCCTCAACCTTTTCCTGTATAAAGCTGTTTCTTAACATAAAACACTAAACTTTCAAGAGATTTTTGTTCCCTCTAATGCTCTCATGCCTAACAGTGTCTATTGAGTTTCATGCAGTGTTGCTGAAGCCCTGTTGTTACCAGGTATTAGTGAATCGAGGTGTGTAAGGTAATATCTTTTACTAGGCCAACTTCTGTGTAAGCTCTAACATATGACTTTCTCACTAGCGGAAGTTGGCCCAATAAAAAGAAATTGCCTCACCAACCTTGTCTCTGTAATCAAACAGTTCAAAATGCACCATGCAAGATTTTCCCATCAGGAGGATCTTTTAAAATTTAATACAATATGTAAGGTAATTCACTCTAAAGGAAGTTTGGTAAGAGTATATGAGCTGCTATCTGCAGCATGAGGGGCTAAATGTAAAAACAGTATATTTTATTCATAGCAGAAATGCATCAGTGGACAAAATTCCCAGATTCAGTGAAATAAATTTCTTCTCATTCATAAATGCACATGAGTGCTAGTATCGCTGAATATTTTAGAGCAAGAAATTACTACTATCTGAATCTTGCCTACACTCTGTGTCCCAGAAACACTTGTGTATTTTAAGATCATACACCCAAATTTTTCATCTTCCAGGTGCCTGTATTTATGTCTCAAACTTTGTCAACAAGACACTTTTCACAATAGTTTCCATCTTGCTAGCATGAAAGAAAAAAAAATTCTTTCCTTGGTTCTTTAACCCCCACTACTGCTAATGAAGATTTAGCTTGAATATGAAAATTTAGGCTGTGTGTAGACTACAGACTTTACAGCAGCATAACTGTACTACTGTAGCTGCAGAGCTTTAGGGTCTCCCATGTAGGCTTTCCATCCCAAAGGGAAAGAAACTTTTCTACTGGTATAATTAAATAATGCCTCCAAGGAGTGGTGATATCTGTGTTAGCAAGATAGCAATAAGGAAACCTCTCTGATGAGTCTGGAATTGAACCTATTTCAAGAAGTCCCAAAGAGGACATCACAAAGATAATTTTCCAAAGGTAAAAGATGAACATGCATGTGATCTAATCTGCTAACTAACCCCCAAAGAAATGTCATTAGTGGGAAGCTCTGTGGCTGGCAGTGTCTTCATGACAAATTCCAGTCTGCCTTGAATAGTAAACCTAACTATTTGCCTTTAATTGAAACCAAAGGGGCTGTTAACTATTTAGCATAAAGCATCTGTGACCTGGGCCTCCTGGGATAACCTCCTGAATATGCAAAAATCAGGGCAAGCTGCAAAATTGAGAGCCAAACTCTTAAAACCCCCACGGGGTAGTATTTAAGTCAGACTCCTGATCAGTAACAAGCCATGTTTGTGATTCCCCAAACTGGTTATCAAGAGACATAACAAAGCATAAACAGCCCCCTTTATTGCAAATCACCTTCTCTGGTCCCCAGATATCCACTAGTTCTCTAAAAGAAGTAGGTACTCCTGACCCTAAAGCAGTGGCTCCCACCCTTTTCTCAGTCATGGCACACCTTATTAGCTTTAACTATTTTGAGGCATACCACTGTATAGTCTCTAAATGAACTCATGAATATTCATGAGCCAGTCCAGAACTCTTTGTGTCGATTTTTCAAAAAATTCCATGGCACACCTGCTTAGGCCTGAGGGGACACCTGTGTGCCATGGCACACTGGCTGGGAAACACTGCTCTAAAGGGCCAGCCACATTACACAAAACAATACAGGTTTGGATCTTACCCAAAATACCATGCTGCCAACCAATCCTTCAGTAACTCAAACTAAAGGTTTAATATAGAAAGAAAAGAAACAAAATTTGAGAGATGCTAAAGGGTCAACGTGAATCACATACATAAAAATGATTTAGAGTCTATATAAAGCAAGTTCTTGGAAGAACTTGGGGTTTGCAGGCTTGTCCAGGTCCTCTGATAGACACCCAACACCCCAGTAGGCCTCAGTCCTTTGTCAAGTCACAGAGGAGTAGATCCAGAGATGGGTGTTGGTTGAGGACTGGAAACTGAACACAAAACGGAGTCAGTGCTGCTGCCTTTTATCACCTCTGCCTTTCCCCATACTGTATGGAGTTCTTGCAAATCAAATTGGAGTTGGGTCCCATGGTCAGTTCAGCTGACTCACCAAGAAGGTTTCTCCCTAGGCCCATTGTGCCTGCTGTTCCCTTAATGGGCCCTTAAGGAGGCAATGACTGTAAACAACCAGTCTGGGGAGTTTCTCAGAATGAAATAGGTCAAAACACTGGTATAGTAAACATATTTCTAACTTCCACTACAGATATGACAATTATACATAAACAATATAATTATTCTTAGCAAGTTACAATCTTTCTTTTGGTACCAAATATGACATAGCTCCTATGAATTATTGCAATTATGAAACAGTAATATGAAAAAAATGTCTTAAATGGTCTCCTAAATCCAGACAGTGTCACAGCATCTTTCTTCTATCTCAAACTGAAAAAAGTCATACAATCAGTCAGTGAATCTAAGCTACATGGATATTAAAGTCTGCCCTTGAGTGGCTGAGATTTCTTGGCAATGTGGAATTTGTAGAGAAGAGCCCAGAACATTTTGGATGTGGTCCCAAGAGCAAGATAATCATTTGAACATCGGATTAGGTAGAGTCTTAAACAACCCAACTGTTACATTCTACAGCTGCTGGAAGCAAGGTAGCCTTTGGAAAGGAAATGGTCTTTGTTTTTGTGGAGCTTGGAAGGTTTACCTTTGTACTGAATCTGTATTTTGACAGAAGTTTAAACACATACGGCAAACTCCGTAGGATTCAAATTAGGAAAGAGAGGAATAACCATGGTTGGAATTTAAATGATAGACCCTGGAGGGGAGGCACTATGTTCATTTTAGGCTAAACTCCAGTTACAAGGCTTTGATCAACAGGCCTCCTTGCACAGATCTGGCAGGCCCTGGCAGAGGCCCAGTGCTGTATCTGGCAGACAAAAGCTTCCTTGTTCCCATGGCTATCTCCAACAGCTCTAAAGTTCAAGGTATGCTTATCTAAATAGCACCATCTTTCCATTGTGTACTTTTGTACACAAAGCTCTATTCTTTTAATGATCTGAACCATTTACACAATTATTAACATACTACATGTAAATCCTGCATGTTTACACTAATGTGGTTACATATCATGACTATTTAGCAAAGAGGGGGTAGTGATTTTCATCTAGTTCCCTTCCCCCCTCCTTATTTCAAAGTCAAATATGCCTTGAAAATATTCTGTTATTTCCTTCTTATCCAAAGGTTCATTGGTATTTACTAACTGGTCGTTTGTTTCTTTAACTTCAGGCTTTGCGAATTGATATGGAAAGGGATGTTTGTTTCTGAAAATAACGTACATTAAACAATATAGAATTTAAGGAGGGTATTGTTCTATGTGGCAGACTGTTCATCATGCGTATACGCATCAAACTCTTAATAATCAAACCTGTTTGTTCATGTAAAGGTGCATGTTCAATGAGTGCCTTCAAAGGACTCACAGCTATTGGTCTTTGACTTCAGATCAGTGGGTGTGCATGATGTCTATAAACTGAAGGAGCAAGGACTAGGTGATTGATTAATTATTTCCTTCACAGTTCTCTGCAGCAGGGGATTATTCACATCCTGGGCAGGCTCAAATGATTGTTTGTGGTTTTGTACTCAGTTGCTTGTTTAGCTCAATCACACTTTATCACTGCATCGTCCCACGCATAACACATGGCTGTATTTCAATCCCTCTCAAGTCAGGCTGCAGTAGCTGGTATCTGAGGTCTGCTCTGCATGATGCACCACATAACACTGTATTGATTGTTAACAACCAATGTATGTTGGACATATATAATTTTGCCATCTAGTGTATGATTTTTTTTTTTATTAAAGTCTGATGTCGTAACAAGTGCTCCAAATTCAGCTTCTGCTGTACAGAACAGTTAGAGGGAAGATATGAAATGTACTTTTAGTATCCCTAGGTTAACCAAATAGGAAAGGAAATTGCTGAGAATTTCAAGTTCTAAATTTAAATTATTATTGTTTATGCTATCTCCTACAGTAGTACTAGGACTTCAGCTCCATTGCGCAAGCCACACCCTGTGTGTCCCCAATGTACATAATTTAAAGTGCATTAAAGTCTGTTGTGGAGCATCCTTAACTTTCTTGAGCCCTCCCCATGTAGATAAGCACAAAGAAATAGTTCCTGTATTGCAGAGATTACAGCGTAAGGGCCTCCTATTCTCCAAGACACATGGTACTGACCAAGTTGAGCAAGTGTCTATGCTTAAATTTCTCCCACTGATGTGAATGCCCCATTGTACTAACATAGTAACACCAGCTCCTCAAGCAGCATTAGTCGAGCTGATGTATGGAGATCAGTACAGTGAGAGCTTAGACACTGTATTACCTATGTTGACCTTAACAACCACCACCACATACTGCCCAAAATTAATCTCTCTGGTCACAACTGTAAAGTCCAGCCCCCCTGGTCCATATATGCCAGAAGCCCTCTTTCCTTCTACGACCTTTAAAGCCTTATGAATTTCTGAAATGCCCTTTCTTGGTTGTTCAGCTTGATGAAAACCTTTCTGACTCCTCTCTGTTGTTGTGCATGACTACCCAGCTGACCACGTCCTAGCTACACTGTCCAGACATATTCCTGCCTGTAATGAACAGAAGGTGCTGCATCTCCTGGGCCTGTGAAGAGAAAATGCTGTACAAGCACTGCTCTGAACCAGCAACATCAACATCTATGAGCAGATTGCTCAGGGGATGTGAGAGAAGGGGAATGACAGGGTCAAACAGCAGAGTTGTGTGAAAGATAAGGCATTATGGCAGGCACACCAGAAGACCAGGGAGGCCAACAATCAACCTGGGACTGAGTCACATACAAGCCATTTCTTTAGAGAGCTAGATGCCATAGTCATCAAAGATCTCATCACTACAGGGGTTACCTCTGAGGAGTCAGAATCACAAGCCCTGAGGTGACTGGTAAGGAGCAGAAGTTGACTGAGGAAGTGGAAGACTACTATGTGGGACAGGCACCCAATGAAGGTGGTTCGGCTGTGTTGTGAACCACGACTAGTTTGGACTCCATTGCAGTTTTATCAATTTCAACAGGGGAGCTCGAGCAGGCCTGATGCAGGGGAAGAAACCTAGAGTACATGTATAACTAAGTTTCCCCATAAAGAACCTCACTCAGCAGATCACAGCTTTTGATTTTTCATTAATTTACTCATACTACAAGAGGTAGTGGTACAAAGAAAGTAGAGCTGCTATTTGCTTTCCCATTTCCTTCTAGGCTGGGGCATGGGAAGGTGTTTAGCTACACAAGGATATCCCTTGAATCCTCCCAAGAGAGAGCTCATTGAATTTTCCGTGCAGGTACACTGCAATCATCTCCTGAAGGTTCCTAGCAAGAGCAGCCTTATTTCTTCCTCTTCAGGGCACACTTGCCCATACCAGTCAGTAGTAACTTCGGTAGGCACCATTGCAATAAATGAGCTAGCAGCATATGAGCCTGGGCAACTTTGGGACTCAGCAACAGCTGTACTCTCTCCACCTTTGTTCCCCACAGGAGTGGGATATTAACTAAAACCACTGCCACCTGTGGAAATGGTGCCAGTATCCTATACTCAGTTCATGCAAGGGAGCAATTTTTTCTTCGTTTCTCTCATCTCTGAGCTGTCAGACTTACCAAGGTGTGAGCTGTGAGTGGCTCAGCCAGACACACTGTAAAGCAGAAGAGTTAATAAGCACGTCTTGTTTAAAACTTCAGGGCAAAAGCGCAAGGTAGGGGGTCAGAATCCTAAGTTTGCATTGGCAAAACTTTGTAGTACAGACATGAATGACCTCAGCATACGACAAGAAACAACTGGTGGATACAACAAACTTTCTGTTCACTCAGTCTGTAAGGAGGAGGTGTTACTGGTCACCAAAAGCAGGGGCATGTATTCCACAGGAGTGCTTCTCACCCTGTGTTGGGGCACACTGCTGTGTCATTGCACGGTTTCGTGGAGAACTCAGGAAATGGCTGGAATCAGCCTGTGGTGAGTGGGCTGGTGTGTCCTGCAGGGTCGCAATATGCCACCAAGGATGTCATAGCCCACAAAAGGTTGAAAAACACTGCTCTACAGCACATCAACTGTCTATGTTATCAACCCATCTTCATCTTTGTAATCAAAGGATTATCAATATCAACTGATATCAATTAAATATCAGTTTATTTCCACATCCACCATTCTGTCACCAAGATATAGTAATAGCGATGACAACAACAATAGCTACATTACACCCTATTTATTCTGGTGCTTTAAAGGCCTCCATCCAGCCCACAGAAAGAGAATCTGTCAACTGGCTACTCCTAAACCCAAGACCTGTGGTGATGCCACTGATAAGAGAGAGACAAGCAAGGATGTAAATCAGCTGCAACAAAAAGGTCACTCTTGGTTTGTTGCTCGAGAGAGAGGAGATTTTGGAATAAATGCAAAACAACAACATGGCTGCAAAGAGCGTATCTAACAAACTATGATGAATTTGCAGTACGTGTGAAGTGTAATTCTCATTAACAAAACAGTGTAACAGTTCCCCCAAGTCCTAAACGAAATAAAGAGTAATTAGCTAACAGACCTTTCAATAACAAATATAGCAACACACAAATGGGAAATAAATTCTGTCTGAAATCTTGCAGTGTTGAGATAGGTAGGAAAAGCTGTTTTATATATTCCACAACAGGAAGGCAATCATAAACTTTCTGAATTAAAAAAAAGCAAGGAGTCTTGTGGCACGATGGCACAAATCACAATAGTGGATGAGCAGGTGAATGACCCTTTGATGGAGTAGCTGGCTTGATTAGGTCCTATGATGGTGTCTTTTGTGCAGCTTGTAACTGAACTTTGTGCTCACCTGCAACCATTTCATATTTGAGGATAATTTATACCTCCAAGGCAGCGGCACTGCTATGGGTACTCGCATGGCCCAGCAATATGCCAACATTTTTATTGGCAACTTAGAAAAATGTTTCCTCAAGTCTCATCCCAAAGCACCTCTCCTCTATTTACGCTACGTTGATGACATCTTCATCATTTGGACCCATGGCAGGGATACCCTTGAAGATTTCCACAGAGAGTTCAACAGTTTCCACTCCACAATCAAACTGAGGCTGGAACACTTCACACAGGAGATCCACTTTCTGGACACTACAGTACAAATGAGGGATGGACACATCAACACCACTCTATAGCGAAAACCTACTGATCCGTATAGTTATCTACCTCCCACGAGCTTCCATTCTAAACACACCACATGATCCATGGTCTACAGCCAAGCCCTAAGACATAACTGCATTTGCTCTGATCCCTCAGACAGAGACAGACATCTTCAGGATCTCTATCAAGCTTTCTTAAAACTACAGTACACACCTCGGGAAGTAAAGAAACAGATTGACAGAGCTAGATGGATACACAACAGTCAACTACTACAGGAAAGGCCCAAAAAAGAAAACAATAGAACACCACTGGTCACCACATACAACCCTCAAGTCAGACCTCTACAACAGATCATTAAGGACCTACAGCCTATTTTAAAAGATGACCCCTCACTCTCTCTATAGCCTTGGGAGACAGACCTCTCCTTGCCTACAGACAACCCCCAAACCTTAAACAGATACTCACCAGCAACTAGAGACCTAACAACAGAAACATGAAGGCAGGCACATATCCCTGCAACAAACTACACTGCCAATTCTGTCCACATATCTACACAAAAGACACCATCATAGGACCCAATCAAGCCAGCTACTCCATCAAAGGGTCATTCACCTGCTCATCCACTAATGTGATTTATGCCATCATGTGCCGGAAATGCCCCCACACTGTATACATTGGACACAAAGGACAGTCTCTATGCAGAAGAATAAATAGGCACAAAACTGACATCAGAAATCACAACACAAAAAAGCAGTGGCTGAGCACTTCCATCTTCCTAATCATGCCGTTAGTGATTTGTCAACGATGGTCCTCAAGAAAATCAATGGGACATCAAGCCTTCAAAGAGAAACAGCTGAAATCCAACTAATATGCAAATTAGATTGTGTGAAAGCAGGACTGAATCGTGACTATGGAGTATTTTCTCATTATAACAGGTAATTTGACTTCATCTTCCCTCTATGTGCTTTTTCCTTGTGTTTGAATCCTTACAAATGCTCTGATTTGCTGTTGAAGTATGACCTGATCCTATATCTTACACTCCCCTTCATTTATTTTCATCACGTTCTGTAAATTCCTCCTCTTCAAAGCGTCTGACGAAGTGGGATTTTCTCCCACAAAGGCTCATGCAATTAATAAATCTGTTAGTCTTTAAGTACCACAAGAATCCTTGCTTTTTTTGCTTTACTAGACTAACACAGCTGCTCCTGTGCAACTTTCTGAACTAATAGCTTATTTCAGATGAAGGAGGGGCTGGAGGAGAAGACCAAGAAGAAACAGAAGTCTCCAGGAGAGTGCACTAGAGAAGAAAATGCCTGCTGTCTCTTCCCAGGCACAGTATTAGAGATGTAAAGGAATGGAATAAAGAAAACAAAGGCAAGCAGTTTTCTAGCTACGTACTACATGGATCACATTTAATGTCCTGATTAATCCTCTCTCACACCCTTTGCTCTGTCCTAATGGGATTTTCAGAATATGAGGATTTAGGTTGAGTTAACTATATTGCTCAGGGGGTGTGGATTTTACCTGATCAAAGTAGCTGCATCAATCTAATTTTCTTGTATAGACCAGCCCTAACTAATACTTATTGAGGTAACATGCTCAGCATTTGAGACCTTCTGAAAAACTGCCAGGTAATGAGACAGACCTCTCAGGAGTTCTTGCATAAAGAGAAGACAAACTGCAGGGCTCCTCTTAGGTGGAGGAGGAGCAGAGAATGAGTAAAGCTCTCTTCCTAGCACCCAGAAGAGAGTGAGAGGCCAGAACCACATTTTGTATTAGTCAGTTACTGCCTTCCAGCAGGTAGGAACTCTTTTAAATGCAAAGAGCACAGGAACACTTTTGGAAGTGTCATAGGAAACAAAGGATTCTGGGATGTTGGAGGAAAAATTGCCTGCATACAAAGTAGATGAAAGGGAATGGCTGAAATATTCTTTACTGGGCCATGGCATAGTGGAAAATAAGATGATAGAGCTTCATTAGAATCCCAGTCAGTGAGAATATGGGAACCTGAAATATATTATTAGGTCCCATAAAGTCTGAGTAAATTAATCATAGTTTTTCAGGAAAGTTGATGAAAGTCAGTGCTGCTGTATTAAAACTGTCCTCCCCCAGTCTGAATCCACAGAGTCTTGAATTTTCTAATTTAATGGATAAAATCACCCCACAGTAACTACAGAACTAGGGATGTTCTGAGAAATAAACCACGACCTACTCCGTAAGGGTATGAAATTATATTTTTGTGAGTTTTTTTCTTCTTTTCTGTTATTTTTGAGTGGAGAACTACATTAAAATGGAAACCAATTCTAACAATGACCACAACACATATTTATTTGCACCCTAACTATAAAAGGGCATCATTGAATCAGATCTTACTATGCAGGTCAACATTCTGTTTTACAGTAAAATAAAACAGCTATCAATATGAATCACCACAAGGTGGCACAATTTTATAACACTGAATCCCACTTCCAGCAAAAGAGTAGAGTTCATGACAAGGACATTAAAACAGTCACTTTCATTTAATTATTTCAATGAAAATACAGAACAACCAAATCAACTTCTTAGCAAAGCTCTTCTGATGGAGTAGGACACACTGTAGGCCTCTACAGTAAAACCATTAAGCAAGGAATTTTACTCAGTCCAAACTAAAGCTGATGAGTCTTGGCTAGGAACGAAAACATGAACTTCAAGAAAAGTTTATTGATGGGGTATCAGGGATAAAATATTGCCCAGATCCATTACTGTCAGTGTGCTTTTTTTGGTTCACAATGCCTCATACAAACAAACATAAAAAAATCTTGATCCACAGTATTTAAGCAGTTGTATTGTTGATTCTTGCTATAATGCTGGGAGTTTGCAGTGCTTCAGTGACTAGAGAGGGGAAGGAAATGTTATGGGAAACACCACTGATAGAACAGAGAGACTTTGTTTTTGCATGGGTAATAGGAGGGAAAGGGTTCAGCTAATACTAAATCTCATACTAAATCACCAGCCCAAGACTGCACCAATGCTATCTTTTTCTGACCACAACTTCTCCCTGCATCCTCCATCTCAAAGGCATCTCACTGAAAGCCACAAGGACTGACTGTGAACTTGGGGGCCAATGCGTATAGATCCAGATCAGACATCAGCCTCCATGGAGGCTGCCTTTTTCATCTTATGAGACCTTTCACATATTAGTAAACATGCTCAATGTAAATGTAGACCAATAAATGGCCATCCTTCTTAGATCTGTCACGGGTGGTTCCTATGGCTATATGGTTTCTTTTCACTGGTCCTGTGGACATTCTTGCCTAGAGCAACAGATACCTTTCTGATGAATAAGGTCTTGACAAGGCAGAAAGCTGAGAGCAACTGAGGGAGGGAAACAAAAACCAAAAAAATGGATTAAAAAAGGAATATTAAAAAAATAGATATATGGAGAAAAGCAGCAGCAGGCGGGGCGGGGGGGACACAAAAAAGAACGGGGTGGAGAGGGAAGAACTGGAAAAAATGGAGACTTCACAGCAAATTCAGCAGGATGGCAGGAACAGCCGATAAGGAAAGAGGGAAGAAAGGTTGCTCTCATTGCTGACATATCACAAAGGGATGGGGGCTCAAAAACATAGGGAAATAAAAACTCAGTAGTACAGAAAACTGGTTTCCGAGAAGTAGAATGAATGCCCCACCAAATATCCACATTAACTTACTCTTACATGATCCCATATTACAGCACTGCAAGCTTTCCATAAATTCTTAAAGAAAGGGAGACTTGCAAGGCAGCACATAAGACAACATGTCAAAACTTTTCCATTTCTGTTTCCTCATCTGTCACAAGGTAAACTCTAACTTGGCAGTGGCTCTCACAGCCTTCCTTATCAAGTATCTCTGTTATACAAAGTGACAGTAGTTCAGCTGTTTTGCTGCATAAAGGGAGCAGTAAGGAATGTAGGAAAGGTGAGATGTGTTGATATAAAAGCCCTCAAGAAGCTTAATGCCCTAGTAATCAACAGATGTAGCAGAAGAAAATGAAATGTGGAAATGGAAAAAAGGTATTATTTGCACTTCACTCCTATATTTTTTCTTAGGGCTTCAACAGTTAAGTTTCACACAGCATATGAGGACTAGTTTACACGTTGCTTTAATTCACTCCAGAGCAATGTTAAGTTTTGTCCTTGCTAGCATATCATGCAATAACTCAGTGGGTTTCAAACTACAGGGCAGAATCCAGTCCTGGGTCGCTGACCCTCAGATAGTGGGTTGCGGCACCCACTGCTGCCACCACCAAAAGCCCAGAATGCATTGCTCAAAGGTATAATTGTTGGGTCATGGGCATAAATGATTTTTTTTCCCCACTGGGTCCCAAGAAAAAAATTTGAAACCACTGCACTAACTGGCTTGCATGGACCCTTCTGGCACATATTGGCTATGTTTACACTACAGGGCTTGGTTAAGCCAGCTTAATAAAGTCTGCTTAAAGTAGACTTTATTAAGCCAGCTTAGCACGTCGACACTCAAAATGCCAGGAGACTGCCCACATCCACACTGGCAGCTTCTAGGTCGCCCCAGGAGTGGTGCATTGTGGCTACGTGGCCCATAGTGCACCACAGCAGAGGTGCCCCTCTCTTCCAGCCACTCCTTTACTAGCGAAGTGAGTGCCCACACCAGCTTCCATACTGTGTGTGTGTGGCAACAGGGAGCCCAGGGAGCCTGATGTAGCCCAGCAATGTGCCAGCGCAGCACTCCACACCCTCCCTGTGTTGCCCTGACTCCTCTGGCTTTGGACCAGGTGCTGCAGGGCAACTGCCAGCACAGGGGCAGGGTGCAGCAGTTGTTTAGACTCAAACACCGGGAAACAGCACATAGTGGAAGAAGTCAAATCACCTGTTATAATGGGGGGAAAAATCCATAGTCAGGATTTAATCCTTTTTTCACACAATCTAATCTAATCTAAAAGAAATAGCAACTTACTTTCTCTTTCATGTGCTGTTTCCCAGTGTTTGAATCTTAAAAACTGCTTTGATTTGCTGTTAGAGTGTGACTTGATCCTATGTCTTACTCTCCCCTGTATTTATTTCCTACCATTCTGTAAATTTCCCCATCTTCAAACTGATGAAGTGAGGTTTTTCTCCCACGAAAGCTCATCCAATAAATAAATGTGTTAGTCTTAAACAGTGCCTCTGGACTCCTTGTTTGTTCTACAACACTATCAGGGGGTCCTTTGAGAAGGGGAGACACAGAGGGTTCGTGGGAGAGGGGAAGAAACAGACTGGATCAGGCTGAAAAGGGCAAGGGGGAGAAACAGGTTTGGGCAGAGAAGGGGGAGACACTGAGGATTGGGCTGAGAATGGCAAGTGGGGATACACATGGGTTTGGGCAGAGCAGGAGCAAAACAGGCAGGGTTGGGCTAAGAACAGGGGAGACATGCGGGGTTGGCCTAAAAATGGGGGAAACGCTGGGGTTGGAGTGCAGTGCAGGGAGATGCCAGGTTGGGCTGTGATAAGGGGAGATGCCGGGTCGGGCTGACATGCTGAGGTCCGGCTGCGATGCGGGGAGATGCTGGGGTCCGGCTGAGAACGGGGGAAATGCCAGGTTCGGGCTGTGATGCCTGGTTGGGCTCAGAACGGGAGAGATGCCAGATCAGGTCAGGGAAGATGGGGAGTTTGGCTGTGGTCCACACAGCTGGAAATGCTCTCAGCTGAGTTGTGCCTTCTACCCAGCCCCATGTTTTCTGTGGTTGGGAGGCCAATTAAGTCAACTCCCTCTCCACAGTGCCTTAAGTCGACTTAACTGTAAAGTCAACTTTATAAGTGGAAGTTATAAAGTCGACTTTACCTGATACTGAAGTCGACTTTATTGCCCTGCAATGTAGACAGGGCTTTAAGTCAATGTAAGGCCCCTTAAACACACAGTGTAGACATACCCATTAAGAGTTTCCTAACTTACAGTGCATACCGGCATGGTCCACATAGGCCAGTTACTGCACAACACAAGGGGGCAGACAAAAATATACACCTCTCTGGTGTGGATTAAACCTATCTGGCCACTCTATACGCCAGGGTCTCAAACATGTGGTCTGTGGGCTACATGCAGCCCCTAAAGCTATTTCCTGTGGCCCACAAGTGCAGGATTGTTACCAATATTTGCAATATTGTTGAATGAAAAGGATTCAGTGGTGCGGCCCTCAGGCTAACATACTAGGCCTCATGCGGCCCTGTACTAGTCCTCATGTGGCCCTCGTGCTGATCTGAATTTGAGACCCCTGCTATCTGCCCTCCCCACTCCAGCTCTTTAATCATTAAAGCACTGGGGAGATAAATGCTCAGAGTTGAGGCAGAGAGGCAGCTAGGGTGGCCAGATAGCATTAAAAATCCGGATGGGGTGGGGGGGAGGGAGGAGAAATAGGTTCTTATACAAGAAGAAAGCCTCAGTTATTAGGACTGTCCCTATAAAATCAGGGCATCTGGTCATCTGAGAAGCGTGAAGAATGAGACTGAATTTTTACCACTATAATATCATGAGTAGTGTTTGGGTAACCTCCTTCTAAACATCTGTGTATATCACAAGTCCACTTCACAGTTTGGCACAACTGTTATTCTCACTCTGAGCAACAAACAGTCTAGCTAATCATTAACCAGAAACAGTCATTTAGTGCCCTATTGTCCACAGGGCACTGAGTGTCCAAGAGTGGCCTGAAGGCATATTGCATAGGATGAGAGCTGAGGGACCTCAGTATCTCCTAGGGTTGTATTGGTAGATGTGTGCTTAAATTCAAATGTTAAGACACACCATAAAATCTGAAAACCACCAGAGAGAGAGAGAGAGTACCTACTTATATTCCCATAGAGTGAGCATCATTAAAATATTGACACTTGTTGCTCTAGTTAATGTTTCCGCTCTATTTGCAGTATTTGGTCTTCTAATTAGAAGGGACAGAGCACTGTATAGCTATTTATTGCACCACGGAATAAACCTGAGTCTATTTGGGGCCTCTGGCCGCCAAACCTGCACTGTGCCCACTCCTCCACCCTTGACATGCTACATCTTTCGTTAGCTTCCTGGCAGCCCAGCTTTTAAATAAAAATATCCCATCACAAAACTAGTCGTCCCCCCCCCCCCAAGTGTGGATCTATAAAAGCAGGGACAAACAGTCACACTTGTCAAAGGTATATATTCAGTCTTGAAGGAATGATACTTTCTAGGTCCGGTCTGGTGAACTGCCTGGGCTCAAGACATTTGTTTTACTGCGGCAGAGAGATGTAATCCTAGGCTTCCCAGTAGATGCACAGCACCAGGTCAGAGAGCTTGTGCCCTAGCAGTGTTAACATTGGGTATTCTACTGAAAGCTATTTTAGATTTCTTTTTGAGATTTTAAAGTACTCTCTCTCTCTCAGTACCTGTAGAATTTAGGCAAAACCACAACTTTCCAGATGGAAAGATATGAAAAATAACATGAAGGAAAATGTTGCGCTTACCATTGAACCAGTAAAAATGTTAAACTCTCCCAAAGCAGAAAGCACTCTCCTATGGCTAACACCCAAAAGTGGGTGTTATGTCAGGGTTCCTTTCCTGACTCTGTCCTAGCTTACATTGTGACACTGGACATTGCAAATAACCTCACTGGTTCACAGATTCTCCATCTGTTTGATGGAGATGATACTGTGATTCCTCCTTTGTTAATGTTTATTAAATGCCTTAAGATCTTCACATGGAAGATCCTACAGATGCTCAAAATATTGTTGTTTATAATAATTCCCCAAATACCTTGCCTTTAAAATTCACAGTATAAACACAATACAGACTGGAATGTGAGAACAATAATGTAGGTGCCATGACCAGGATGAGACCAATTTGACTAGTGGCCAGAGCAGGAGTCACAACCAGACCTCTCCAATCAACAAGATACCAGAACCTGCCACATTTACATTTAAAATCCAGGATCTCATGAACCACATACTCTTAACGGCCCTTTACCTGTACCCCTGGAGACGGCTGGGTCCTCTGAGGAAAAGGGTCTTCAGCAGGGCCAGATTAATGCAGGGGCTATAGGGGCTGAAGTCCCAGGCCCCAGCTTAAAGGGAGGTCTTGGGCCCCAGCCTCTAAGGCCCCAGCCAAATCTGGCCCTGCCCCCCCCCATTCAGCCCCCACAGTGCCTAAGGGGCTCGTGGCAGGTGGGCAACTGGGAGGGCACCTGCTAGTGCCATGGGAAGGGGAGGGGGCCGTGGGCCAAAGGCAGGCTCCATGCTTCCACCCCTGGGACGCTGTTCCAAGCACAGAGGACCCAGCTGCATGATCATCTTCCTGATCTTATTCTCAGTTTAAATAAAGCCTGGGAGCCAATCAGTATCCCCGGGATTCTGCTAGTCAGCTCCCAGGACTGGAGGTTTTCTGCCTGAATTCAGCTTCTATTCTGACAGCTATTAGCAGATCACTGGGGGGCAGGTGAGCACTTACTAGTGCCTAGGAGCCCTGTGGATTGGGGTTCAAGACCTACAGTACATGTGGTAGTATCCTTTCTTGTACACCCTTCTGTTGGTGGAAGAGACAAGACTTTCAAGCTTCATAGAGCTCCTCTTCAGGTCTGGGGAAGTAAACCAGTGTCTCCCACAATGTCCATTAATCCCTTCTGTTTAGCAATCTGTCTCCACTTGTATTTAACTCTGGCACTCTATTTTCCTTCCACAGACTTGAATGAGAGCTCTGTGAAGTCCATTAGCTTGCATCTTCCACCAACAGAAGTTGGTCCAAAGGTTTATCTCACCTACCTTGTCTTTAACATATCCTGGGAGTCTGGGACCAATATGGCAACAACACCACTGTAAACAGAATGGAATGGGATGCTCATCATGATTTTAGTGCCATAAATCTGAGTTGACCTTCAGAATTTACCCATACCTTTAATTTTCATGAGTAATGCAGCCATCCCACACTGGAGCCAAGAAAACCTTTATAACACGTCATGCTGTCATATGGTATACTCTCTCTGTGTTTGCAAATACATAAAAGAATCATTTCTTATACCCCCTCCCAGTTTAACTGCAGTCACTTTTGGGAGGAGGTGGAACACAGCAGCTATTTAACAGCACACAGCAAGATACACAATTAACAGTACAAGAGGGAAATGATTCTTTTTTAAAAAGAATGTCTCACAAGATGGCAGGAGGAGGAATTACTGAAGCACAAGCTGCATTCAGTTTCTTAACATGAATGTCATTGCTTTGTCTCAGATTGGCCTAGTAAACAGGACTTTGAAATGCTCATAGACTCAGTCTTTAAGGTCAGAAGGGACCATTGTGATCAACTAGTCTGGCCTCCTGCACATTGCAGGCCACAGAATCTCACTCAACTGCTCCTGAAATAGCCACCTAACCTCTAGTTGAGTTACTGAAGTCCTCAAGTTATGGTTTAAAGATTTAATGTTACAGACAATCCACCACTTATATTATTTTAAACCTTCAAATGACATCTGCAGAGGAAGGCAAACCTCCCACCCCCTATGGTTTCCGCCAATCTGACCTGAGGGAAAAGCCCTTCCCAATCCCAAATAAGGTGATAACTCATTTGCCGTTTGTTCAGGAGGAACAAATGTGCTGCATTTGTTTCCCCTGAAACATGCTTTGTTGTTCCAAAAACATGACTCAAAGATTTTAGGCAACAAAAGCTCACAATGTGAACTTGGGCATGAAGTTCTCTGGAGTTTTGAGGTCTCAGTATGTACAACAGACATAGTCCATCCTCCAGCAATATATCAGCTATATCTAAAACTATGGATTTGAACACCATCCTAAGAGTTTAGCATTGTCAGGCTGCAATATTTTATTTATTTTATTTTCATTCCATTGTGTAAGTTCACCCATCTTCGAAGCATCTGAGGAAGTGGGATTTTCTCCCACGAAAGCTCTTGCGAAAAATAAATCTGTTAGTCTTAAACTGCCGCATGAATCCTGGTTGGTTTGTTTGTTTATTTTAGGCTGCAATAAACCTGGCTGCTGCAGGATGTACTGTTCAGAGCAGGGATATAGCCAACCCAAGTCTCCAGGGTTAGCCCAGCCAGTCCTGCTTCTGCTTGCACGACCAGAAGCTTCCTGATGACACTCCAGTTGTTCAGCAACTGGAGCATCAGGAGGAGAAGGGTGCAGTAGAGGCAGCCTGGTTCCTGCCCTGCAAAGACCACAGCTGCTGACCAGGGTCAGAGCTGTGGGCAGACAGCAGCCCACCCTTGCCTGTCTGCCCACAGTGCTGCTGCTCGTGTCCACAGCTACCTGTTGCTGGCTAATCCACAGTGGCAGTAAAACTCACATTGCTGCTGAGTACTGTGGGGGGCAGGGATGGGGGGGCCTGCTAGCCAAGTGGGTAGGCACGGGCCCACCAGGGCCCACCCATAGCTATGCCCCTGGTTCAGACATGGCTACAGCACAGTTGGGAGTGAGTACTCCACCCAGGTAGGCAGAGTCATGCAAATGGAGCTCACTAAAAATAGCAATGTAGACATTGTGACTTGTGCAATATTTTTGGGCTCCCAAGTCCACCTGACCACCCCCTCAGAGGCTAGTTTGAGTCTTTGCTGGAGATGTCACATCCACAAAGCTATTTTTAACATGCAAGCTCAAGCCCTGGTAATACAAATCCATCTACCAGGGCTAGGGTTACCAGATACCAAAGCATGGAAAGGAGGATGGAGAAGTATGAAAAGGAGGACATTGGAGGACACGTGGAGAAAATGTAGTATTAATGTAATATTCTTCTGGTTTTAGGGGGCCCTGAAATGCTTCCCCCAAAAATAGCATGTTCTGGGGCATTCCAGCATACTTTAAACCCTGTAAGTAAAAAGCCAGACAAAATCATGTATTTTTAAAATGCCTGCCGGATGGAAGACATGAAGATAAAAAGGAAGACATGTCCTCCTTTTACCTGACATCTGGTAACCCTAACCAGGGCTGAGAGGCTCACTCACAGCTGCAATGTAATTATACCCTTAGTCACTCAGGGCCAGTTCACATAAGCTATCCATAACTCTGTACTAAGGTGGTGTTGAGCCATCCCAGCCCAGAGGGAGCTCCAAGAAGGGATTGCATCTTTTTTCATGCAAAGGAAGAGTCTGAATGCTGAACCATTCCTTTGGGGAAAGAGCATAACCTTTACCACTTCTGCTGACTAGCACAGTGGAGCATTTGCACCCTCAAGGGTGCTAAGAAGAGCACCCAAGGGCAGCGACTATGACTCTCTCTCACACTATAGGAAAGTGTAAAAAGAGGACGGTTCCTTGCTCCCTGCTCTTCCTTGCACACTACTGCAAAGGCCAGACACAACTTAGGTAGAGCTGTTCTCGCTGAATCATCTACTGGTGTCCAAAGATAAATGGTTGCTTTCTTTTGGATCATACTTAAAGACCTGATGATCTGTAGGAATTGCAGAGCCTATCTGCAAACATAGGGGTATTCACTAATATGTATTGGGTGCATGTGGGTAACTAGTATATGACAGATAGATAACATGACTCATTTTTGTCTGGCACTGCTGCTAAGTGGTATTTAATGGCAGTTGCCTTCCACTTGCACGGATCTGTATTTCACTGAGAGATAAAATAATTCCTGACTAATTTAAAAAGAGTTTTCAAAGACCATGGCGCCTTTCAGTCCTTGCATTAAAGCTGCTTCATAAATGTCACATTTTACTCAAATAAATGCAGTCCACTGGCTACTAAACCAAATTATATACACAGCACCACAGTGGAGGTCCTTAAATGCTTGCCAATTTTAACCCAAGGTAAACAGGTATAGTTAACTCATCACATCAGTGCTGTTCAGTGGTTATTTCCTTATATTCACTATAGGACATGACATGAGTCCTGCAATACTGAAGTGAGCAAGCTACTAATCTTTGTTAACTTCTGGTAAGAGAACTAGCCAGCATCTAAGAACCTTCACTGCCCCAGAGCTCAGAGAAATACATCATTGATCTGTTATCAGGACAACACACTTTAAACTTCTTGGACCCAAGACTTTAGAACATCAGTGTAAGTGAACCTACTTGCCATGGTACAGTATGAGAAACCACCTTTATGTGTTTCAGAGAAACATGATGGCATTGTGACAGCCACTCACAGATCAATACTCTGAATCACAACAAAACACAAGCAGCAGTTAAACAAAGAAATAATTTCCATCTATGGCTTCTGGCAAGCTCATAACTCAATTATGTTTCATAAGGTCACAAGAAACCCTCAAAGGAAAGAGTCCCATGAGTGCCAGCCGCATAAAATATATTATTCCACTATTAATCACACGGGCCACATCCTCATCAAGATGACACTCTCTGTGTAAATTCATACCTTGTCTCTCTGAGCCACAGAAGTTGGTCTAACAAAAGATAGTACCTCTCTTACCTTGTGTCCAGGGCTGGATTAAGACAGCGACTGTAGGGACTGCAGTCCCTGGCCCAACCAAAAGGGGGACACTGCAGGCCCCCAAAAATCCAACCCAGCCTGAGTGACTGACAGGCTGCCATTGATCATTGTCAGCAGTCTCTCTGCCTAGCCCCCAGGCACTAGGGCATTGGTGCGGTAGACTGTAGCCTCTGGCCTGACCCCCCAGTAGCACTGACCCACGGGGCGTGCCCACAGCAGGTGAGCAATGCCCCAGCGCAGCCACCTCCACTGCTCCCACAGCAGCGCAGGCCCACGTGTGGCTACCTCCCAGCATGTGGGGGTGAGCATCCTGCCCCCAGCCAGTGTGCCATAGCAGTAGGGGGACCAACAAGGGTGGGGAGCCCCAGACCCCCCTAGGTTTTATCAAGCCCAGCTTATGTGTTTAATACCCCATGGCTAACACAGCTACAGTATGGCATACATTTTCATAAAAACAACAACAAAATAAAAATCTGTCTTTTGGATTTAATTACTATTAATGTGGTGCTTGTTTTACACCTTTTGCTAGAAGTAAAATTAAGATTTCAGTGGGAAAAATAGATTTTAGTTCTTATAATCATAATT
Organism: Podocnemis expansa; assembly: GCA_007922195.1. Taxonomy (NCBI): domain Eukaryota; kingdom Metazoa; phylum Chordata; order Testudines; family Podocnemididae; genus Podocnemis; species Podocnemis expansa. The sequence goes on along the minus strand of ML681981.1, from coordinate 8,486,494 downwards.
TGCCCCTTGTCACGGGGGAAGGGAGGAAGCAGCTAAGAGCAAGCAATACAATTCACTTCACGTTGTCTTGAGCTGAATATTAACCAGGTGCTTACCACAAGCAACTGAGTACAGAAATCCATCTGTTCTGTTTTTCCTGTCCTATCTATCCATCACATGTGCTCTATCAGCATCTATCACCAGATGATTTTCGCAGAGTAGTGGTATTTTGTGGGTGTCAGAAGCAGACACAGAGGAAGCCATCAATTGAAAATATAGTTCTTCAAACCACATCATTTGTTTTCATACATTCTTTTGTTTGTATTCCTATAGTGAGTACAATGGATTATCTTTTGTATCTGTGAGAAAAATAGATAGCACAGTGTAATTGGGGACATATAAAAAAGATATTTGGGGGAAAGGAACAAGATACACGGAGAGAGCTATGTTGATGGAATGCATTAAGATTTCTTTAGAAAGGAAATAAGGAAAATAAAAGGATAGCTGCAGTTTCAGTGTCTGCTTTACCTCTGATTACACAGACATTTCGTTCTTCAGGAAATGGAATGCATCAGAGATATTCATTTCAATGGGCTTTGGATCAGGCCCCTAATTCTCTCATTTCCTCTGCAAGGAAAAGACTAAAGTTGTCTGTTACATTTGCTATGTGAGGCGCCACCAGAAAAGTTGCTTAGGCCCTTCAAAGAGGGCTATTAAATCTCCAGGTCTTCCCCCCCCCACCCTCCCATATTCTTTTGTAATCTGGTATTCAAATGTGTTGCATAATAAGCAGCCTCTCTGTTCCCACGTGCTTTGGGTTCATCTGGATAAAACACTATTTTTATTTGATTCCTCTTTGTAACAAAAATGCTACTTTGAAATAAGGAGCGGGTAAAAAATTTCTTCATTATATAATGAAAACTCCCTAAAAAATATTTTGGAGTTGAGCATAAGCATGAGAAATTTCATCACAATGAGATTTTTAATCTCCCCAAATCATCATCTACAAGCATCTACAAGGAAGGGGCTTATAATGAAATTATCAACTCTCACCATAATATTGTTAGTGCAACACTAAGATCCAAAGTAAACATCTAAATCTCATATCAGACAGTTCAATATATCAAGCTCCAAAGGAGCAGCCATGTTAGTCTAGTAAAGCAAAAAAAGCAAGGAGTCTTATGGCATTTAAAGACTAACAGATTTATTTATTGCATTAGTTTTCATGGGAGCAAATCTGATGAAATGGGATGTGATAAATCTCATGTGATAAATAAATCTGTTAGTCTTCAAGTGTCACAAGACTCCTTGCCTTTTTTGTCATTTTTTATCCCCTTCTCACCAATTAATCGCCAAGTACTGCACTGGTTTTTGTCATGTATACCAGATGGCCAGTAGAGGGCTATGTTACATCTATTGATTTAGATGAAACTTGGTCATCCCAGCAGGCCTGTTCTCAAAGACACTCTACCATCCTGTAAAACAAACAAGGAGCCCTTGTGTGTTTTACTGAACTAGACTAACATGACAGCAAACTTTAAAAATGGGTGACTAAGAGTACTACAGTCCATTTTAGATCTGCACAGTACAGGGGCCTCCAGTGAATACAGCGTCTTCTACTCTTCTCTCACTTGTGTTGGCAGAACCCACAGTAACAGACCACAAGTGAAGTTATTCTACCACTGTCTGATTACTCTTCTTTGTGACCTTCATCCTAACATTTCCCTTCCTTGTTTACATCTCCCATTCCTGAGGGCGTACACACATTTATGCTCTGGTCCCATCAGATTTTGCCATCAGAGTAGATGAGCTCAGGATGTGATGGGAGAGTTCTAGTTGCTTCAGGAAATGGAATTGGTGTTTTATTCTGGCATTTTTCTGTCTGAGTCAGTACTGAATCAAGACGGCTGCTATGCAACAGAATACAAGGGAAGATGAGCTGTATGAAATGGAAGCCCTGACCACTTGTGGTTATTCTATAAAAGATCCTGTGACACTGTTGGCAAAAGTTGGGGTCCTCCAGAGCCACGTAGAACTTTTGTGAGTGAGTTTTTAACCACTGTGGCATTGCCACCTATCCAGGTGTTCTCAGAACTGTCCCTTTTCTTGAGGTAGCTGTCTTGGGAAATCTGTAAGGGTGCCCACTGTACTCTGCCAATTGTCCAATTTTTGGATTCAGGATCATTCCAAAGATCCCATTGTTTTGTCCCTCAGAGGTAGCAGCCCTAACTACCTGAGAAAATGCTCTCAATTGATCTCTTCCTAACGTGAAATATAGATAATATTTACCTAAATTTGGATGGAAGCTATATGAAACAGCCTTTCTGCATGGTTTTCTACTTGCTATCAAGCAACACCCAGCAGTTTGGGATCTCTCTCTTTGGAATTTGAAGTTTGTATTTGGGCTGGTTGAAAAAAATTGATTTTTTTTGACAAAAAGAATAGACAAGTTTTCTGGGAAAAAGTCCTCCCTGGTTTTTGAAAACAGCTCTAGCTTGTCTGCACTTGAAACTGAAAGCAATAAGGAACACCACAAAGCAAAAAGGGGGATTGCCAAGCATTTTGTCCAAACACTCTGCTGACACATTTCACACAGGTCCAGTGTTAGCTCTGGTATGATGTCCTGACCAATTTCCTTCTTAGGTAGTTACATTCTACCTCCTAATTCCCCTTGCATCCTGTTGCAACTGGATGTTGTATTTCTCAATCTTAACCTAATCTGCTGGGCACTGTTAATCAAACTCATGCTTTCCATGCCAGAACTGGCTTCATTTTAGGAATACATAATGTAATCCCTTCACCAAGGCTACAAGAAGCACTGATAGGCATGCTGCCACATGTTTAGAAGGGCAGCGCTTCCCATTTTCCATGAAACAGTGGTCACATTTTCACAGGCCCAGCCAGGCTGTCTGTGGTGCAGGCATACCCACAATTCTGTCATGGGGCAAACTGGAAACTTGTGCTTTAATCACATAATTGTGGTGCAAAACAGGCAAATAGAGGTAAAAGTACTTTGATTTGCACCTGTAATTCATATTTACAGGTTCACAATTCAAGAACAAAACTTGCAAACACAAAGCACACTGTACTCAAAGAGCTAGCCCATTCTATGAAACTCTAGCCCAGTGTCTTCAGTTCAATCTCTGCAGTGAATGTTTTTAGTCACACCCACTGCAGACATCTTTCTGGTAGATACATGGTTTGATACACGTTGACCTATGCAACTTGTTTTTGGAGTTTGCACCTTTTTGTGCATTTTAGTCCTTTTAGCTCATTGTTATTGCAGTGGGTGGCATGCTCAGAATCCCACAGAAGGCTTTTATAATCATTAATGATTGAAATGAATTAGTGCATCAGAGGTTGCAGCCAAATTAACACTGTCTCCTCATTCTCTTTCCTGGCACCTTTTCATTCACCACCGTGTACTGCGCCAACCAGTGTCTGGCCCTAGATCATCAGCCACTAGCAAGATGGCATAAAGCCAGCACAGAGGCTCTTCACACCAGTCCCATTTCCTACTCCCAGGACAACAGGGTAATGGGCTGTGGTAAGAGCAAAGGGTCTGGAGGTCACAGCTGAAGTTTCAGCACCTGGGGTTGGTTTACATTTGGCATAAATTATAACTCTATTATATGCCAGGGGACTGGCCCTGCATACCATGGGACCACAATCAAGTGCAATGGTGAACTCTCCTCCCTCTGGACTTGCACCATGAGCAGTTTGGCTGCACAGCAGGATCTGACCCGCTGTCTTTATTTCTTGGAAATCAGACCCTAGGTTGGAGATGTGGCTCTTTGCCCTCTCTCATCTCCCTCCTTTCTCCTACTCCTCCTCATCTTTCCCCTTCTATTTCACACATGCCTTCCCTCTTTCACCAACATGCCCGCAGATGCCTGATTGCCAGCTGACATTCGTGCCTTCACGTTTCACGCTTTCTTCCAGGCTAAATGCCAGAAACACCTATCCTAGGTCCTTCATGCTTGCATTACTGAAGACTGCTTTCTTCCACAGTCCAAACAAAAGCATGGCCATGAAGGTACGACTGCAAGTGCAGGCTGAGGAGGAGACAGACTGAGGAGGTCTTAAAACATCAATGTAGTAGCTCATAAACCAGCCTCAGATTCCCCTCAGTCCTACCAAGGCTGGGGGGGACAGATAATCTGATGCTATGGTGTTCTGTAGAGAAGTTGTTTCTTAACTCACAGTACCTCCATGGCACAGTAGGTACAGACAATGCCCTGTCTGAGCAGCAGAATGACTGTAACATGGTAACAATCCATGCAATGCTCTTGTGACTGAGCCATTTTCCTATCCACTCTCACAGCGGCCTGTTATTCATCTAGCCTGGAAACTGACTTGCTTCAGTGACTAATTCCCTTTCACAGTTATTTTAGCAGCAGCAGATGTATGAAAATCCAGACAAAGTCATGTCACGTGGCCTCTTTCAGACAGGTACTTCTCTCTAAAGATGTTGTGGTTGGATGCCAATCAAACACTCAGCAGCTTTTAAAAAGTCATTGATCGCACTTGCCTTAAAGTACAATAAGTACTTTCACTGTGAACTGCAGATTAGGGCTAAAACAGACAACAGTTGCTAGAAGGGGAAAGTTGGCTATTAATAGGTTTTACAGGCCCAACACTGTGCAAATTGCTGGGGGAAATGACAGTACTTTACAGGAGAGAGGAATGAGAATGTAGCCGTGGTCTGATTCCAGGGCAAGGGAATGGAATTTGGGAATACATTTAATGAAGAAACTCATTATTTAAAATCCCCAAAGCCTGACACACACCACATTAATTCAAGTCAATGGGAGCTGGGTTCTTAGCACCCCTGGAGGAGGCGAAGCTGGGTAGAAAAGACCCTAACAGTCTCAGGGCCCTAGTTTCTCCCAAAGATAAGGTTCATGGGAGAAAAAATAAATGCAAATGTTTCCATGATTTTGCACCTATACAAAACATGAGGTGCCAGGTACTACAGAGTACAGACTTGCTGGCCATGAAAAGTGTCAGTGGTTTGGAAATGCTGCTGGTCACCATAAAGAGCACAGGAGTAGTATGGAGTGCTTCCTGCAACTCTTCTTAGGCCCTGGATCACTGCAGTACTCACCTGTGCAGGCACTTAACTATCCTGGCACACTATCTCAGGGCAAACAAAATCACCATGAGCACAGAGCTCCATGTAAGTCAGAGCTTCTTCAGTCAGCATGAATTTCTATCAATATTGTAGTGTTTTCCCAGGGGATAATGCTGCAGAGAGATCATACTCTCCGAGTCTGTTCTCTCCTTGCCTGGGCAAGCTCTGCTCACTGAGTCCCAGCTACAGGGAAGGAAAGGGAGGGACAAAAAGGTGTGTCTATTTTTGAATGCACATTAATTTATAGGAAACATACAGCCAGTTAAGCTCAACAAACATTCTGTATGTGCCATTCTCTGCTTCTAGTCATACAGCACTGAGGAAACCCTGTGATGAGGAAACTGAGATTCACTGAAACGTAATGGAGTCCCATTACGTGACTATAACAGGTGGCGGAGATCTAACACTCAACAGCATCAGGCTGTAGTTCATCTCTGCAGTGTGGGATCTAGTAATGAAAATCTCATCTAAACATATATACTTCATATGGCCTACTCTGTCATTACTTATGCTTAAGCCACCACTAATGTAGGCAAAGCCAACTCTGGGGCTAGCATATGGCCCCTTGGGGACTATAACCAGCTGGTACAATTTAGAACATCTCCCAGTGTGCTCTAACCTGCATCAGGACTGGGATCAAGAACCAGGAAGCCATAACTGGCTCCTTCATTGGCCCTCTGCTCTGCTGTGCAAAGTGCATTCAAAATGCCATAGACAGTTTGGCCCATGCTCTGTAAATTAAAAACAACTTAAAACACACACACAAACATAACAATAGCAGAGTAAACTTCAAAAAGTATTCTCACCCACTCCATCAGAATGGATGTGCTCATTTGCATGGAGCTCCTATACACTTTTCTTGAAAAATTAAGGGGTTTATGTTTTTTAATGGTGCATTTTAGTTTTCTTTACAATGCAAGAATGAAAGAAAGTCAGTACAAATTTGGGGCCAATGTTTATTACAGGAGAAAATATTCTTTGGGAAACATCGTCACCACAAAATAAATCTTGACCACAGATGCTACAGGGAAACATTTTCACAATAATATAAGAACTATTCAAATCAATCAGACTTGAGACCCACTGAGTCCAGGACGCTTCCTTTAACAATGGCCAACACCAAATTCTCCAGAGTTAAGTTCCAAAACTCCATAGGAGGGAGCTGTGTGATGATGTCTCATTACGATCTGATTATTCAATCTGTTAATTTAAAAACCCCAAAACAGTAATTTAATCACCACGAGCCAGATTTTATTTCACTTGTGTTATCTAGAAAGTACAAAGTGCATTTTTGAAGAAAGACGCTTATCAACATACTATGGGCACTTACCTAACTACTGGCTGCAACCTTTATTTGGCTGCTAAAAACAAACTCTCCTACCTCAGACACTCCCATGCGTCAATACATGGTTCTTTTATTTATAGTAAGTAAATGTTTGCAGCAGAAATAAAGGAACGCAGTTTGCAGAGATAAAGAAAGTGACTCATGTACTACAACAAATTTTCCTTCATATCTGTAAGATGAACTACAAAGTCAAAAATCTACCAGTTACTGCTCCTTTAGGAAACAATGGAATCCTCAGAATGGTTTCTTTTAATCACCTGCTTTTTTTTGTACTATTAAAAATATTGAGTCTTTCTGGACTTACCTATTTTTATTGGAGGACTCTATGGAGGACTGAGGCAATATTAACATTGCAAGCAAACATTTATTGTAATCTACTTTAGCAGTCCTCTGTAAAAGAGGAGAAAGGTTGCTGAGTCTTATGCTCTGTCTGCACAAATTGATCCTTTCATAGTGGATTGTGTGATAAAACTGATTTAAGCATTAGGGGATATACTAAGACCCTCATTTGTGACCTGAACCATTGCTGTTTTGCTATGCAACCACCATTCTTAAACATTTTCATTGCTCTAGTACCTGCTCCATTCTGGCTCCCAAGAGCAGAGTATTCAGAGCAGGTTCACAATGGAACTGTAATAACCTGAATTACCCATGCTATCACCCTTGCCCATCTTCATCTCCAGCACAATCCAAGCAGTGGGGATTGAAACAGATTTTAAGCCAAAAGATAGCAATATTTGGCATTCTAGGAGGGATAAAACCAGTAAAAATTTCTCTAGTGCAGGTAGTGTTTTGGACTGTTAATGGATTTTTCCTTTGCAGTTTATTTCTAATGCACTTTTTTTTTTGGGGGGGGGGGGGAGATAGGAGAACAGCACTGTTCCTCATCTGGAACCAGACACAGGAGCTGTCTGAATCCATCTGGAAATATAGATCCAATATGCAAAGTTTTCAAAGCTCCAATTTAAGGGACCACTGGTGGACTCCTCTTAGGCACTGAAAGACTTCTCTAGCAAGTTCACACCACCTTCTCACATGGGGAGAGGGAGAAGATGGGGTTGCCATCACAAGATGGCAAAGAAATTCATGCAACTGATGACAATATAGATCCTGATGAGGTTCAATCTCTTTGGATAATTTTTTGACAGTTTGTTTCATTAGCACAATTGATAGTCAGTGGACTGCTTGTATATCTGGTACTATCTCTCTATCTATATATATATCATGATGCAACTTGAGCACTCTTTAATCTTGGCTTTGAATCTCAGCGAGTTTCTCTTTCCTCTATTTGCCCCTAAAGCATTTTAGAACATAAGAATGAACACAGTGGGTCAGACAAATGGTCCATCTAGCTCCATATCCTATCTTCTAACAGTGGCCAGTACCAGACGGATTCTTCACTGGAAATTGGAGGAACAGAACAATTATTGAATTATCCATCTCCTCTTATCCAGTTCCAGTTTCTAGCAGTGAGACACGTAGGGACACTCAAATCATAAGGTTGCATATCTCACCTAGCCACTGATGTAACCCTATCCTCCATGAACTTACCTATTCTTTTTTGAGCCCTATTATAGTTTTGGTCTTCACAACCTCTGCTGGCAAGGAGTTCCACAAGTTGACTGTGCACTGTGTGCTTATGTTTGTTTTAAGCCTGCTGTCAGTCAACTTCCTTTGGTGACCCTTGCTTGTTGTGGTATGTGAACACTTCCTTATTAACTTTCTCCACACCATTCATGATTTTATAGACCCCATCATACCTCCTCTTAGATGTTACTTTTTTCAGTTGAAGAGTTCCAGTCTTTTTAATCTCTCCTCAGATGGAAGATGTTCATACCCCTATTCATTTTTGTTCCCTTCTCTGTACCTTTTCCGGTTCTAATTTACCTTTTCTGAGATGAGATGACCAGAACTCTATGCCATATTCAAGGCGTTGGTGCCTACCATGGATTTATAAAATAGCATCATGTTATTTTCTCTTTTATTATCCATCTTTCTTAATTGTTCCTAACATACTGTTAGCTTTTTTGACTGCCATTGCACATTAAGTAGATGTTCTCAGAGAACTACCCACAATAATGCCAAGATCTCTTTCCTGAATGGTAACATCTAATTTAGACCCCATCATTTTAGTGGATTTTCTGATAAGGAAAAGACTCTTGTAACACTTCCCTACTTTATTTTATTCTAGTTACAGGATTAGAAATTAAAATTATAAAATCTTAACTAAAAGATAGTAAAGGGGAACAGAAAGGGTGGGCCAGGCTCTTGCTATTGCTCTAAAAATATGGTGTGACATGATACCATCATACCCTCTTCAAGCAAGATGAACGATGGTGAAGAACAATCTCATTTTACAGACAGTGACTGACTTTCCCATAGCTCCTCCACAGTCACATGGAAGCTGGGGTAAAAGGTGCAAGGATTCCCTGCTTAGTTGCCAAGAGATATGCTGATCTCATTTACCGCTGATGGGAAGAACCACCATGTGGTCAAACCGCCATGCAATGTTTTCAAACTCCACCCCTGGAAATGTAAGCAATCTTGTCATCATTTATTACAGATACTGTCAGCATTTTGTATTTATCTGAAATTGTCCTTGTACTAAAGGGAGGATAAACATTTACAGCTAGTAGTCCATGGGCTGAGTGGAAGAAGTTAATTCTGTGGATCACACTTAAAAGAACATAACCACTTGCTGAGCAACAGGCCAGATCCAATATTTCCCAGTTCTTCAAAATATTTTGATTTGTTCTCTTAACAGAAAACGTAGTTAAAACAACAGCACTTCAGCTTGAATATTATTTTGACATACACTGTACCCTCTAGATTACTCAGGTGAGTTCCTGTGCTGCTGGGAAAGTAGTCAATGTATGCATAGGGCCCTATATGCACTGTTCCTTTGGATGTGTTCCAAGGTAGTGAAGTGGGTAAGATGCTATTTGATAGTGTTCCCAAGGCAATGGCAGTGTGTTACTCCTGGTCACTGGCTAGTACACAAGAGAGTACTTCAGACCTGATTTAACCCACACCCATTTTTTTTATATAGCCATAGTAGGCAGACTCCATTTCTAGCCAACCATTCTGACGAGCAGAAAGAACAGCAAATGTCAACGGTGCCCAGTATGGCTTAACAGAGAACTCTGCACTGAGCTAAAGCATAAAAAGGAAGCTTACAGAAAGTGGAAACTTGGACAGATGACTAAGGAGGCATATAAAGATATTGCTTGGGACTGCAGGGATAAAATCAGAAAGGCCAAAGGACAATTAGAGTTGAGGCTAGCAAGGGGTGTGAAGGATAATAGGAAAGGGTTCTACAAGTATGTTAATAACAAGAATAGGATCAAGGATGGCGTAGGTCCCTTACTGAATGGACGAGGTATCCTTGTGATAGAGGATGAGGAAAAAGTGAAGTGCTCAATGCTTTTTTTACTTCAGTTTTCACAGGCAGGGTCAGCTCTCAGCCCGCTACACTAGATATGGCAGATTGGAGAGAAGAAGAGAGGCCCTTGGTGATGGAAGGTCAGGTTAGGGACTACCTGAAGAAGCTGGATGTGCACAAGTCCATGGGGCCAGACAACCTGCACCCGAGGGTGCTGAGGGAGTTGGCTGATGAGATAGCAATACCACTGGCCATCATCTTTGAAAACTCGTGGCGAACGGGGGAGGTGCCAGAGAACTGGAAAAAAACAAATATAGTGCCTATCTTCAAGAAAGGCAAAAAGGAGGATCCAGGGAATTATAGACCTGTCAGCCCCACCTCAGTCCCTGGAAAAATCATGGAGCAGGTTCTCAAAGAATCCATCCTGAAACACTTGGAGAAAAATAGAGTGATCAAGAACAGTCAGCATGGATTCACCAAGGGTAAATCGTGCCTTACCAACCTCATCGCCTTCTATGATGAGATGACTGGATTTGTGGATGCGGGAAAAGCTGTTCATGTGATATACCTCGACTTTACCAAGGCTTTTGATACGGTTTCCCACAGCATTCTTGTTGGCAAGTTAAGAAAGTACGGGTTGGATGTGTGGACTGTAAGGCGGATAGAGAACTGGCTAGATCAACGGTTTCAGCAAGTAGGAATCAATGGCTCCATGTCTAGTTGGCAACCAGTAACAAGTGGTGTGCCGCAGGGGTGGGTCGGTCCTGGGGCCAGTTCTGTTCAACATTTTCATTAATGATCTGGATGATGGGATAGACTGCACACTCAGTAAGTTTGTGGATGACACCAAGCTGGGGAGAACAGTAGACACACTGGAGGGCAAGGACAGGATTCAGGGAGACCTTGACAAATTGGAGCAGTGGGCCAATAGAAATCTCATGAGGTTCAACAAGGACAAGTGCAAAGTCCTGCACTTGGGACGGAAAAACCCTACGCACTGCTACAGGCTCGGGAGCAATCAGCTAAGTAGCAGTACTGTAGAAAAGGACCTGGGGGTCATGGTGGCTGGGAAGCTGAATATGAGTCAGCAGTGTGCTCTTGCTGCCAGAAAGACCATTGGCATACTGGGCTGCATCAGAAGAAGCATTGCCAGCAGATCGAGGGATGTGATCGTTCCCCTCTATTCAGCACTGGTGAGGCCGCATCTGGAATATTGTGTCCAGTTTTGGGCTCCCCACTACAAAAAGGATGTGGACAAATTAGAAAGAGTCCAGTGGAGGGTAACAAAAATGCTCAAGGGGCTGGAGCACAAGACCTATGAAGAAAGACTGAAGGAACCAGGCTTATTTAGCCTGCAGAAGAGAAGACTGAGGGGGGATTTGATAGCAACCTTCAACTCCCTGAAGGGATGCTCCAAGGAGGATGGAGCTTGGCTGTTCTCAGTAGTAACAGAGGACAGAACAAGGAGCAATGGTTTCAAGTTGCAGCTGGGGAGGTCAAGGTTGGATATTAGGAAAAAACTTTTTTACTAGGCAAGTGGTAAATCATTTGAATGGGCTACCTACAGAGGTGGTGGAATCTCCATCTTTGGAGATGCTTAAGGCCTGGCTGGACAAAACTCTGGCTGGGATAATTTAGTGGGAGTGGTCCTGCTTTTTTTGGCAGGGGGTTGGACTAGATGACCTCATGAGGTCCCTTCCAGCCCTACAATTCTACGATTCTATTATTCTTCTCTCATCCAAGGGAGCAAAAATGACATTTTGTTTTCTGGGAACTCTCTGTAGGTGAATCTCATCTGCCAAGAGTTTGTATTTTGGATTTTGCATTCACTCAGTGTGCATTAGGACTCTCTTGAGGATTTAATCTCTTGCTCATCCATTCTAGTTCAAGGTTGTGTCTTGTACTTAATCAAAAGACATGAGGGTGGCATCACGCCCAGAGGACATACTTTCCAAATTGGTAACCTTTTCGTCAAGATCTTTCATTTTTTGGGGGCCTATCTTTGATCTTCAGAGACAGCTCTGTACTGTGTCCAAGCCACTATGCAACAAGTCTGCACTGATACTTTCCAGGGGTTTTAGATCTTGCAAGTTACTGAAAGTTATTGGACTATTGACAAGATTGAGAAAGGAATTTTGCTCATCCTACGAATGAGGAGGCTTTAACAGTGACATTGAGAACCATTTTGCTTACATTGTTTGGATAGTGGGAAAAGAATAAGACTTAACAGAGGAATTCAATTATCCAGTGAAACAAAGCCAACCCCCAAAAGTAACACAAATCATGAAGAACTAGGAAAGAAAACTAGCATCCATAACAGAGACCATACATGCATGTCCCAACATTCCTACTTTCCTACCTTCACCCTCTTTAAGTATGTTTAATTTTCATTGATTCATTCTCTAATGATGAATGTAGTCATACAAATGTTCTTACATGCAATAAATAAACCAATCAGAAAAGAAAGCCCTCTCTGTTATAAAGTCATCTGCAACTCAGCACACAAGTTAAAACACTTGATGCAAAACATGTAACTTGAAAAAAATATCTGACCCCTGTTTCTTAGAGGCGACCTCAATTACTGGGATTCCTGTGAAGTGAACCATTGGGAAACCCTCTCTGTTTCTGAAACAGGAATATACTGTACAGGCTACTCCTTTTCAGTCATAAGCCTGTATTAAAAAGGGGTGCTTGTTCCATCATTTCTCCTTCACAAAGCAATAGAAATTTTCCTTGTGAGGTTCTGTAGAAGACAAATCCCCTGTACTTTCATACATCTGAAAAAACACATTTAATTCATTTACATTAAGTGGTGGAGAGTAGGCTAATGGCACTTGCTGTAGTTTCATGTTTCTGCAGACACCTAAATCCTCTACAGTATGTAGCTTCAGCTATGCTTATTGTAGGCCTAATGCACAGGGAACCTTCACTTCAAGAAATATGTAGCTCGTCAGTATTGAAGTGACTCATCACTCTTAAGAACACTGAAAAGACAAATGTTCCATTTAGGTTCTGATTTTGTTGACTTACACAGCTCTCCCTGGAGTTGTAGTGTAAGTGCTATTTCTAGTTTGGGCACATTCCATCAGGACAACTAAAAACCACGACTAACTTTTTGTTTTCTTTTTAGGTGTGTTGTTTAAGGGTGCTTTACAGAAATAGACTTACAAAGAAATGGGACAAACAAGATCAGAAATCTGTAGGTACCTTAGATAGGGATGTAAACCTTCCTGCCAGAACATAGCACAGATATTAAATTAGGGTTGAAAGTGTCCTCAAGAGCTCATGTAGACCAACAGCCCACTCAAAACAGGACCAATCCAAACTAAACACCCCAGCCAGGGCTTTATCAAGGCAAGTCTTAAAAACTCTAAGGATGGAGATTTCACCATCCCCCTAGGTAACGTAGCCCAGTGTTTCACCACCCTACTAGTGAAAAAGCTTTTCCTAATATCCAACCTAGACCTCCAATGTAACTTGAAGCCATTGCTACTTGTTCTGTCATCTTCTGCCACTGAGAACAGCTAGACTCCATCATCTTTGGAACCCGCTTTTAGGTAACTGAAGGCTGCTTTCAAATTCCCAACCCCTACCCTTCTCTCCTGCCGACTAAACAACCCTACATGTCTCAATCTCTCCTCATAAATCACATGCTCCAGCCACCTATTCATTGCCTTCTGCTGGACTATCTTCAGTTTGTTCACATCCTTTTTGTAGAGTGGGACCCAAAAGTGGACACAATATTCCAAATGTGGCCTCACCAGTGCCAAATAGAGGGGAATAATCACTTCCCTCAATCTGGGGACAATGCTCCAACTAATGCAATATGCTGCTCGCCTTCTCAGCAATAAGGATACACTGTTAACTCATATCCCAGCTTCTTGTCCACTGCAACCACCAAGTCCTCTTCTGCAGAACTGCTGTTTAGCCAGTCAGTTCCTAGCCTGTAGCTGCACATAGGATTCTTTCATCCTAAGTGCAGTACTCTGCATTTGACCTTCCTGAACTTCAGTTTTCTTTCATCCCAATCCGTCAATTTGTCTAGGTCATTCTGAATTCTATCTGTACCCTCCAGCATTTCTACCCTCTTCCACCCAGCTTAGTGTTATTCACAGACCTGCACTTCATCATGTCATCCAGATTATTAGTGAAGATGTTTAACAAAACCAGCCCCAGGATCAACTCCTGGTATACTCCTCTTGATATTGGCTGCCAACAGACTTTGAGCCATTGCTCACTATTGAGCCTGACAACCTATCCAGCTTTCTGTCCACCTTATAGTCCAACCCCTACTTCTTCAAGTTTCTTGTAAGGATATTGTGGGAGATCATACCAAAAGATTTATTAAAATCAAGGTATATCACATCCATCACTTTCCCCAAATCCGCAAAGCCAGTCATCTTATCATGGAAGACAGTCAGTTTGGTCAGATGAGACTTGCCTTTTGTGAATCCAGGCTGACTGTTCCTGATCTCCTTCCTTTCCTCCAAGTGCTTCAAAATGGATTCCCTGAGGACCTGCTTCATGATTTTTCGAGTGTCAGGGGTGAGACTAACTGACCTGTCGTTCCCTGGATCCTCCTCCTTCCCCTTTTTAAAGAGAGGCACTATATTTGTCTTTTTCCAAACATCAGGGACCTTCCCCCCTCACCATAAGCTTCCAAAGACAATGGTCAATAGTTCTGCAATCACATCAGCCAACTTGCTCAGCATCCTCCAATGCATTCCACTCAGCCCCATGGACTTGCGCACAGTACCTGGCTATCCCTAGCTAGCCAGTTTTTCAGAAGTTTTACTCACCTGTATTACAATGGGTAAGAAGTTGACATAAAGAGAGGTTCAGAGAGGCTTTTCAATGGCTCAGAGATTCCTGAGGTGTATCTCTGAGTTCACGGCACTTACAGCAGTAGTTTTGGTTTTCTGAGCATGCTGAGCCATGAAGAGCTTTTCATATGGAAAAGCATCCAAGAAGAAAAACAACTCAAGATGCAATTAAAGACCTTCCCAATCCTGAAGACCTTACTCACTTTTTACTTCATACTTATGGTGTGTCTGCGCTTGAAACACTACAGCAACACACCTGCAGTGCTGCTCCACTACTCTAGTACTTCTGTGTAGACGCTACATACACCAATGGGAGAGGTTGCATCTGCAAGGGGGATCTACCTCCCCAAGAGGTGGCTGCTAGGTTGATGGAGGAATTCTTCCATTGACTTAGCACTGTCTATACAGAGACTTAGCTAGCTTAATTATGTTGATTAGGGCTGTGGATTTTTCAAGTGCATAGTGACATAGTCAGGGCAATTTAAATTTCTTATGGTAGAATAACTGTTACTTGGACAAAATCGATGGACTTCAACTGGCATTGTGTCTTAAGAACTGAAGTCACACCTATGAAACCTATTGATCTGCTAGCAGATTCTGAGCTGGTGTAAAAGGGCTAACTCTACTGACATGAATACAACTCTCCAGGCTTCTGCAGAGCACTGAAGTCCAACAAGTTATGCTGATTTACACTGACTGAGGATCTAACTAGCTGTACTTTGAGATGGTGGGTAATTTTGATTTAGAGAAAAGGAATAAAGAACTCCAGGTCACAGGTGCTGTTATATGGCTGCCTGACAGGTGATGCTTGTGGAAGGTCAAGAGGCATAGACAGACTGTGGGAGAGGGGGATGACCCTCGATTCATTTTCTGGCCATTATTCATCATACGTTCACAACAGATACCACAATATAGCAGAGACTGCAAATCGTCTTCTTCGTATACCTCTCTGTATAGGGGGTGGAAAGGGATTTTTTGTGTCACTATGGTTGCAGTAACTGCACTGAAATGGCAGTGATCTCCTGTCTTTCTGTGATGCAGCAGTGTATTCAGCAAGCCCGCTTGTAACATGCAGATGTAAGATTCATATCCATTATGTCTGTCTTCCTCCCTAAGCACTGCTACTGACTGCCCACACAAAAGGGCACCCTTCCCTCTCTGGCAAGCATTTCTGTTGCTCCATATGGACAACTGTGCCGTGAATTAACAACAGTTTGCCCTGGCAGCAAGGGAAGAACTGGTTGTTCACATTCCTAGTGAATGGCATAGTGGCCAAACAAGAGGCAGGGTGGGGTGTTTTGCTCATTTGTTTACTTGCTGTTCAATTCTGATTGCTTCAGAGGTTATTGAAAATTGGAAAAAAAAATTGAGTTGTGGAGGCTGTATAGCAAATACTCTGTTCTTCTGACTGTGGTCCCAGATGTTCAAGTGTTATTTCATAGTTACAGCACAGATGCATCAGCAAGGGGTGCTTAACTCTTGTCATTCCTATTAGAGTATTGTGTAACTTTGTTTAGCCATTTAAAAAACTCTTTTTGAAGAAATACTCTGCAGGCACATTAAGGCCATGGTTTTGCAAGATGCTGAGTGTTCCTAGGGATGGGTAGCTCAGCACCTCAGAAGATCAGGCTTTATGTTTTTCCCTTCTTTAAGGCACAAAACAACATAAAAATGTAACACAATGTAACAGACTTACACTTAGTCATTTATGCAGAGGCTAAGTCCTGTAACTGAGCCCACTCAAATCTCTCACTAAAATACAGTTTAAACCTTTACTTTTTCAAATCAGTACATATGCAAACATTGATATTTTCACTCTGTAAATCTAATTCAACAATTAGATGCCTTGCTTGGCTATGTACCGAGAACACACTGTACTGTATGTGAGCTAAGGGAACTTCACCTTGCCTTGAACTATCTTCGGTAATTGTCTAGCCTAACAGTTGTTTCTGTATTTTACTCCTAGCTTTTAATCAGTAACTTTCAACTTGTGTTTTTTATGTTGCAGTCTGTTTCTGATAGCCTGAGCACAGACAGAAGGGAGAACGACGCAATGAGAACACACATCTTTTCCTGGCTTTGAAAGCTTCCTCAGTCATGTCTAAACATTCAGACTTCCAGTTGTGGGTGTTCATGTTTTCTGACACCTCTAACCTCAGCTCGGTTATGTGCAACTAGCATGCATGCATGCACATGAATTTTACTACACTGAATATTTCAGTATCCATAATGTGCATATCCAAAGTCTTCCATGTGAAAATGTATGAGTACAGATTTAAAGCCTTGTTTGATAACCTACCTTGATAAAGCTCCACTTTCTAAAGTGGCTTATTCTGTGCAAAGTTAATGACCAGCCAGGGCTGAACACTTTTCTAATACCTAATCCCAAACAGCAGGCGTGGGTGGCCTCAACCTGTGATATTTACCAACATTAAGACTACAGGAAATCGCTTTATCTGAGCATGAGTGAGAGAGAGTGTCTTACGGCTTGTTTATACTACAGATACTACAGCTGCATGGCTACGTTGACCTAAATTTTAGGTGCAGACCAGCCCTTACTCTTACCTTTCACTGAGGCTTCCCACCTTCAAGAAACACACAAGAACAAAAATCAGTGTTCCCTGACCATTCACAGTTGCACAAGTGACTGGACCTGTTAGCCCTAATGCTAATTAACGTCATTACATTTTCTTAAGCAAATACTGTTCGAAACTAGTTTCACTCACCAGTACTATTCCACTAAGAACCAGGTAGTATGGATTCTCTTTTACTTCCTAGATAGCTATCTATCTACAGCAGGGGTCTCAAACACACGGCCCATGGGCCATATGCTGCCCCTAAAGCTATTTCCTGCAGTCCGCAACAACACTATTGTTACTGATATTTGTAATATTGTTGTATGAAAAGCTTTTAGTGGTGCAGCCCTCAGGCTAATATATAGTATTCATGCAGCCCTGAATCTAGTCCTTGTGCAGCCCTGATGGTGATTTGAGTTTGAGGCCCTTGATCTACAGTGTTTTTAGGTGCTCATCACTGCAGGATCTAAGCACAGACACATCAAAGCTTGGCCCATGACTAACAAAGCAGTCTTGTATCCTGTCAATCAGAATCAAGTTCAAGGCCAGACGCTAAGGCTATGCCTCTTTGAGCCTTTTTTTCCTTTAATTTCCACTATTGCACCAGGGCTAAATGACATAGTTGGTGGTGAAAACATCTGTACCAATCCCATACTAACATTTTTATGGCTACTCTTTGGTAATAAAGGGTAAAAAAAAAAAAAAAAAAAAAAAAAAATGTTGCTAGTGCAGGTGAATCCTCTCAGCTGTCAGTCATCACATAGTTTCAAATACAAGATAAGATGCTGAGGACAAAAGAGATCCCAGTGCAGCTTCTGATTGGTCCTGAGGATACAACTTAAATGGTCTTACTCAGGTACCTAAAGGAAGGCTTACACTTGCTTACAGGTTTTGATACCATATATGTGAACAAAGAATTGTTTGGTGAGGCTTTGAGAGTATTCAGGGGAGGTTGGGTTACCCCAAACTGCCTGTGGTGTTTTTTTGACACCCCAGCCTGCCTGTACACTCACAGAAATGCATGTGAATAAGTAAGCTTATTTGAGAATAGCCTCATTGTCACATACATAAATATTAGCAGGATTGTACCCCTAGGCAGAGATGGATGAAAACACTGTAGATTTCTAGGATTCAGATTAGATACTTATCGGTATCTAAATTACTGCCAAACCTTCTGCATCTGCTAGAGTCATGTCAGAAAAGCCTTTTTCCTTTACAGATATCCACTGATCTAGGCAGGATACAAACACCATGAGAACAAAGTATCTTGCAATAATTTACCTCTTCTGATTGAACCTGGATAGTCAGACACAAGTAAGAATGAAAGACAAAGGAATAAAACCAGTATTTTAATCTTTTTAGACCTCAGAATAATGTTTGCATTTTATTTTGGAGGGTAGCTCATGTTTAAACCCTGAAAAAACAAAAAACAAAACAAAATAAAAAAGGCAATTGGGGTTTAAAAAAAAAAAAACAAGAATGCCATAACACATGTGCAGGTGTTTGTTATGGTGACATTTCAACAAGGAAATCCTCTTCACTTTGTATGTAGTGCAGGAAACAGACCTCCTACAGAATAAGCAAATGCAACGAATACAAACATTATTTCTCAACAAAAAGGAATACATTTTTTTCCTTTCTCCTGAAGGGTTCATCAAGCTGGTGCAGCGGAAGATGCCCACTGATATGAGATGCTTACCCGTACAATTCAACCCATGTAAAGTACTGTAGAATTATAAAGAGTTGCTGTGCCTTAATGCTTTAACTTACTGTAATGAGTTTTACTGAAACATTAACAGCTTGCAGGAGAATCACAATTCTGACCACATTATTGCCTGTTTCACACATTTGGGCCTGGAGGAATAGATCAGTCCCTTGGAGGTTCAGCTACAGGTCTTGCCATTAACAATATGGATTGTTCTCGCTGACATTTCCCCCCCCAATACCATGTGGTGTGTTGCATAACTGAAGATATGGCACCGGTCTTTGTTACTGAAATTGTGAGCTATTTCCTTAGAACAGAGCCATCTATAAATCATAAGGTGTGGCTAATAAACTTGGCAGGAATAAGTTTACCAGTGCTGAAGTTCAGTCACATGCAGTGTAGCTGTAGCCACGTCAGTCCCAGAATGTCAGAGAGACAGGGAACCTGACAAAGTGGGGCTTTGCCCATGAAAGCACATGCAAAAAATACATTTGTTAGTTCTTAAAAGTGCCACAGGATTCCTTGTTTGTTAAGGTGGATCAGAATATCTTTCAGTGGAGCTACTGACTTTCTCATGTTCACTCCCATGTTGCAGACACACACTCAATATTATGTTCCTCTTGTGCTGTAAAATGTTACCCCACACAGCTGACTCCAAAGGACTTTTAGTAGTTTTCCAGGCAATTTTTGCATTCACTTGGTAAGTTCTAACATGAAGAAGCAAATGATTTATGAAGGCCATGAGGCTCCTTCACATGTAAGGGGCTGAGGGATGGAACAGATTCAGATCCCACCTACAGTGGTGTAAATCAGCTGCTATGCCATTGAAATTAATGGAATTACATCAGTGTTAAACCAGTGTCAACAAAATTGGAATATGGCCTATTGCGGGATAAGCCCTCCCTAGCGCCCCCCTGGTGGAAAAAGCACAAAGGGTGTGAGTAGGGAGGGTGTCACCTTGATCCTCTTTAGCTCCCTGCATCAGAGCAGTATAGCCTATTGGCCATAGGGTCCATATCATGGTTAATATGTGCCCCTTGGGTCAGGGCAGCACAGCCTAGTGGCTACAGAGTCAATGGTTAGACAAGGGCTGCTCACAGAGGATGTGATGAGTGGGTAGAGGGGCTCAGGCCCTCTCGCTCCACTGAGTCCCAGTCCAGGGCCCTACAGATGGGTATCACCATGCCAGCATGCCAAAACACATCGACTTGATTCTTGTGCTGCTCCCCAGTCCTCCCTGCCAGGCCCCCGGGCTACTTCCTATGGAGCTTGTGGTGGTGGTCTTCTCATTGGTCCCCAGTTGCCGTGGGCTCCTGAGTGGCTGTTTCCAATAGCTCCTCAGTCACACCTGCTCCTCAGTGAGGACTTTAGAGTCACTCCTGCTCACAGGTTGGGGCTGAAGCAGCTCCTGGTCAGGAGCCTCCAGCAGGCATCCTTCCTCCTCGCTGGTCAGCCCAGAATGAGCTGTGCTGCTCTCTTTTATACTGGGGCAGCATCTAGAGCATGCCCAGTAGAGTTTAGGGGTTGGGTTTCTGCTGCTTATAGAGTGTGCTGGGCTTCAGCAGTGCAGGGTAGGTCTACCCCATCACATGGCCCTTTGTTTGGTGTCCTCTCTTTGACAATGGCGAGTGCCAGATGTCTTTAAAAAAAAAAAAGTGTGAGATCTTCACAAAACACCTAACATGTCATTACTATTACATAGAATGAATTTCTTCCTGACCTTTCTGAGGCATTAACATTGGCCCTGAAACATGATGATTGATGATGATAATCATCACTATTATGCCATTTTTTCCTATAAATGTTTAATTCTTTCTTGTAAGGTACTGGGCCAAGTGTAAGACATTCAACTACAACCACAAACCTCCATTTGTGTTGCTATATACACATCTGGGAACTAATATTAAATACCTAGGAAACAACCATCATCTCGCTCAGTTATTTTAGTAGTTCTGCATTAGGAATTGAGCTGATCTGACCATACATTGTAGATAAACCACAATACCATTGTATTATTTTCTCTATTTGTGAATCATTTCCAAATCAATTCTGTAGTTACTATTCATAAATATTTTCCAATTAAGGTAATGTACAATTTTTACCCCATGTATTGTTCATGAACCATTTATTTATATTATTTGCTATCCATCATTAGTGGCATATGAGGACTCACCTTAGTGCTGAGAACATGGCATTGTTTCTAGACTAGAGAATAAAAAAGCGAGAGTTAAGATTTCATTCCTCTCTCCTCCACTAATCTGCCAGGGCCAACCTTTTTTTTTTTTTTTTGGTCCCTCAGTTTCCCAAAACTCACTATCTGTTGTAAGGCACTTTGAGATCTACAGATAAAAATTGCTACGCAAGAGCTAAGCATTATTCTCTTCTGTGTTATGCAGCTGTAACTGAACGTTGGACTAATGCGTAATGAATAATTAAGGAGATGGCAGAAAAATGGAATTCCTATCCTAAGGGAAATGCCAACATTTCAACATTTTTCTCCCTCAGATCAGAATGAAAAGTTAAAATACTGAAAAGTTTCCAAAAATCTCAGTTAAACGTCTGAACAAACAATTTTGACATTTTGAAACACAGTAATGTACAAAATGTTGATTTGAAACAAAATATTTTATTTCAAAATACTGCGTCTCAGAAGATCAAAGAACTTAGTGAACACTATATTTTTCAGTGAAAACACTTTACATTAGAAAATGTTTAACTGTTTCTAATAATGAATAAAGCACAGCAAAAAGATAATCTGGTTTCTTCACAACTATTCTTTCTGCATATGAAGCAAGGCTATTTTTTTACATGTTTTCATTAACAAAAGTGCATTCAGAAGAAGTTCCAAAGGGGTAGCTGTGTTAATCTAGTTCAGCAAAAAAACAAGGAGTCCTGTGCCTAACATTTATCTATCATATGAGCTTTTGTGGAAGAAAATCCCACTTCATTAGGTAAACAAATGTTAGTCTTTAAGTGCCTCTGGACTCCTTACTTGTTTTGCATTCAGAAGTTAATTAAAAAGTCACATGAAGGTTGATAAACCAAAAACTATTTAAAATTCAAGCTGGATATTCACAATATTGTTTGTGCCACATCTGAACAGCTCTTCTTACTGCAAACTTAATCTGAACTGATCCTGAACACCTAAACATCATAGGTCAACCAAACAACGTAGATCCTGGTTCAAAAACACTGGTGCACTCATCTGCAAAAGACTGCACCTCAGTTAACAGAGTAGCAAACTTTCTAGATCTCTGTCTCATCTTTCCATGAAAAAAGGAGAAGCTCAAAACTTTTAAAGATTCTTCTTTGCTGGTGCTGGTACTGAGGGAAGGGGGAAATAATAGAGCAGAGGGTGGGGCTGAGAGAGATCTGAATGTGAGATCTAAAAGGAAGCTGGAGGAGAGGATTATGTATTCAAAGCAGGGGTTAAAGTGGGCTGGAATGTGGCAGAACGCCATTCTGGGACCCACTATTTTTAGGGGCACAGCTTTCTGGGCCCCCTAAAAATAGAAAATGGAGCCTGAATGCTGCATTTCAGGACCCCAGAATGCAGCATTCTAGTTCCATTTTCTATTTTTAGGGGCCCAAAAATTGGGCCCCTAAAAACAGCAGGCCACAGAAAGGCATTCTGCAGCGTTCCAGCAAGCGGGGGGCGGGGGGCTTGCCCCACTCCCCTCCACATGCGCAGACTGCACTTTGGAGGCAGAAGCCTCCAAGCACATCCTGCAGGCTGCACTGTCTCTCGACCCAGCACGTGGTAAGTGCTGGGGCGGCCCGGCTTGTCCTGGTGGGCTATTGGCAGCACCTCAGTTGGGGGTGGGTACTGGGGGCTGGGTGTGGATTTTGTGAGTGGGTATTGGGGGCTGGGGGTGGATTTGGGGGACACAGGAATGGATATTGGGGGCCAGAGCTGGGGTGCAGAGTAGGCGGGTGGTGGGCTGATGTTTGGGGGGCAGGAGCTGGGGTGTGGGAAGGGGACCCAGACATGCAGGTGGGGGGTCCAGCCATGCAGGAGGTGGCCCTGTCTGATTAGGAGGGTTCTGGGGCTCGCCCAATCATACTTTAAGGCACACACATGCAACAGCAAGTCTGGATTAATGCACTGTCTCCACAGTGATCAGAAAAATCCCCAGAGTGGATGGCCTGACCCAAAGGCCTTTGATCAAATATCCCAAATTTAGGAGGTTTTCCATATGTAGTGGCTTTAGCCTTTTGAGCTGCCTTCACATTTTTGCAAATCTTTACTCAACTAGGGTTACCAGATACCAAAGCATGGAAAGGAGGACAGGGAAGTACACAAAGGAGGACATTGGAGGACACATGGAGAAAATGTATTAATATTTTTCTGTTTTTAGGGGGCCCTGGCACGCTTCCCCATAAAAATGCAGTGTTCTGTGGTGTTCCAGCATACCTTAACCCCTGTAAGTAAAAAGCCGGAGAAAATCATGTATTTTTAAAATGCCTGCCAGACGGAGGACGTGAAGGTAAAAAGGAGGACATGTCCTCCTTTTGCCTGACATCTGGTAACCCTATACTTAACTTCATATGGTTTACTTGTGAGTGCAGCTGGGCTAAAGCAGCTTTTACTTTGCACTGGAAATATGAGGTGCTGCTTGCCCAATATTTCAAAAATTATTTGTAACCTATAAAAAGGTTTTGACAAAATGTTTATTGGATTGGTTATGGATCGGATACCTGGTTTGGGGTTTCAACTGATACTGAAACACACCCAGTTTGTAAATGAATAAATAAATAAATAATGAAATTGGTGTTTAACCAGTAAACCCTGGGGAAACCAGTGAAAATGGTTACTCAATTCAGGTCAACTTCGTCCCTTTCCCAGTCTAGTTTGTTGGCATGAATAATATCCCTGCTCCCTAATTTGCATCTAAGGACTTGTTTATATGAAACAGTAAAACAAACTACAGGAGTGTGATTTCTAAAGATCACTAACATGTGGTCTCCCTCTTTAATATGATCAGAGTCCATGGTATCTTGGAGTCTTTCTTGATCAGACACTAAGCTATTGTCAGCACCATGGCAAAAAAAAGATAAAGAGAAGGGTTATCATCAGTCAGAAGGCTGCTGACACATCCTAAGGATGTGATGCACACACACTTTGAATGCCCATACCAAGCCCCGATCTTGTCAAGAGTACAGCACTGCACATCAGTTTGGTGCAGCAGCTATGACACCAGTCTTGTTAATCCTGAAATCAATGCCACACTCAGAATTGTTAGTAGTTCTCTTGAATCTGTGCCAATAACATGGCACCCAGTTTTAGTGGGCATCACACCAGCCAGCAGCAGGCAGACACTGCTGTGTGGTCCAGGAATACAGCAAAACCCTGGCTGCTCTAGATCTGCCAAATACTACAAGACCTCAGTTCACTCTACCACTCTCCTGACTTAAACCCAGGAAACCTTTCTGGATCTGCATGTCAATATTACAGGCCAAGAGGAAGGATGCTAGCACTCATGGCTTGATTTGTGGTCCTCCTACAACATCCCAAACAAAGACTTGATTGAAAAAGCAACCAAAGACATCGTAGGATTCTGTTTTCCCCATTGGTAGTGGACTGCATTTAACCATCAACCACATTCAGCCAACATACAGATGGTACGGCTGTCTTCTCCACAAATGGAAATTCAAAGAATCACCAAAATTCTGATAGTGGTAAGGTACAAACCATGCAACTGTCCCATTTATTCATACTGTGGTGCCAGAAGGGGGGGAGCCACCTAACTAGAAGTATTAAAATGGCTTTTGACTCTCAAGATTCAATTATATAATCCAAGCCTGTTGCTTTTAAAATGCCATAGAAAAAGACAACTAACATGTAGCATATTAGTTGGTCTATGTTTATAGACCCGCCCGGTGCTCACTAAAAGGTTTGCTAGTGCACATGAGCACAGCGCAGTTTGAAACAGTACTGTGTGAACATACAAAGAGGCATTCAAACACTCTTGTGTTTTCATAGAACTCAAAAATTGCTAAAAATACAAACCCCCGTGAAATGATCTCTTCCCCACTTCCCCAAACACAAGCCCTAGGTATAGAGTTTCTATAGAAATCACTGAAGGATGTTGACTGCTAGGTGAAAATATCCCCAGTGGCCAGTGATGGCATACTAGAGAAGGAGGATTCCACCAAACGAATTAATACAGAGAATTCTTTGCCAGCTGTATGGCTGGCAGGCCTTGCCCACATGCTCAGGATGTAACAATTTCTGTACTTGGAGCTAGGAAGCGTGGCTCAGGGAAGCCTGCCAGGTATGCAGGTTGAGGAAGAAAACCAAGAAAAATAGACTCAGATTCTGGTTCACCATTTTAGATGAGAGAGGGGAAGTGACCATTCTGGTTTCTGCCTTATGTTGCCCTCCAACAATTGTGTTGATGCCCTTCAGCAAACCAAGAAAAGTGAAGATATAGCATCATTGCTATTTCAAACATCAAAGCTAGCAGAACAGCAATGCAGTCTTAGTGCACCATAATGGGGCAAGGAGATGAAAAGATAAACATGCTGGTTGTTCATCACACCTGTTCCTTATCAACAGGCAAAAGGCTTTCAAACAAAACAAAAAGGCTTGGCCAGGCTGTAACAAAAATCAGTGTCTCTTAGTTTAGCATGCCTTCCCAAAGGCTAACTCTTTACCATATCTTTCCCATCTGCGGAAAGTGCCTGGATTTAAAGTTCTTCCATTATCTGATTTTCTTGATGCTGAGCACCCAAAGCTCATACTGGAATCAATGGGGGTTACAGATGTTTAGAGCCCTTTTAAATCAGGTCATTACATTCCTTGTTTCTTTGAGGGGACCCGTTATATTACCCAAGGGGTGTCTGCTGGATCCAGAGTAAGCTCTCTGCACTTTGTCACAGCTTGGTATTTCCCAGCACTTATCAGCCCTGCTCTGAACTATTCAAAAAACAATGCTGAAATTATCAGCTGAAAACAGTGTACTGCCATTATGCTCATTGGTCCCCAGCCTGCAAACCAGTCTGGGGCAAAGAGGCCTAACTCATCCCCACCCGGCTACTTTTTAACCAGCTTGACAAGTTGTTTAAAGTTCTCTTCTAAATGAGCTCATCTGGTTTCCTGAGCAAATAATATGGTGTAAATGTCTGATTTTGCTTTCCTTCTCAAATTGCCTCATTCCCCCCAACCAGGAAAACCAGAAAGTTAAACGAAAAGAAACTCTCTAACCAAATGACCAATAAAAACGCTAGTTACACTTGCATTAAGCATCAGAACAAATCTCATCTCATTGATTTCATTAAAATGGGGATTTTCCAGTTATTTTTCAGAGCTGGTTTCATAATCACATTGTTGGCTCTAAATCAGCAGTTTTATTCTTTCTGAAGCAGAATAAGTCTTTCCAATTACTACTTGCAGTCCAGCCTTTGTACAGCTCTAGACGAGGGTGGTGCAAAGTCACCCTGGCTTCATTCCAGGTTCTGAACAAACAGATGCCACACCTGTCACACATGCGGTGTAGGGCAGCCTGAAGTCTGCTCAATCTCATTCTTGCAGCTCATAGCTCCAGTTGGTCACTCCAGAAGCTGAGGATCATGGGGACATAGGAATGCCCCAGCCAATGTCCCTTTTATGCTTATGATACAGATCAGACCAAACAAGGGGATGGTGTAAGAAGGCACTACAGCAAGTCTAGATCACCTGCACAAGAATTCTTAAAGGGGCCATTTAAAGTGCGTTATAAATGCTTTGCAGAGTCAGAGTGGAATCTGCTGCTCAGTTTTTAAACATGGTTGTTAATCTCAGTGTGGTAGAGATGTTATGGATACCCTTAGTCATTAGGAAAAAACAAAGCAACTATGAGCGCAGGCTTCCATCCAAAGGTCATTAGGCTGCAAGCAGTTAGGTAAAATCTTAAACAGTGAAATGCTACACCAGACAGTATCCCCTAGAGATAAACTGGGTGCATAGATTTCAGGCTATTCCTAGGCACATGAGGAACAGAGGGGACAGGCAGCGTTAATTTTCAGTTTGCAAAACTGAAAGTTCTCCACAAAAGGTTACAATTTGGAAATATTCAAAACAGTAAAACTGCAACATTTCTACCAACAAATGCATTTTTTTCTTGTATTAGATAATAGTGAACTCCCACTCTCAAAAGCACACTGGTACATTTACCATGTGTAGCAGAGGTCGGAAGGGAGGCAAGGGAGAGGGAAAAACAAAAACAAAACTAGAAATGTAAGGTGTCTCTGAACATCACTAAGGGCTATTTGTTTGGAAATTTTCTTAACAATAAATACTACAGTACTTTGTACTAAAATGCTGTGTAAAAGAAGAGCCATACACATTCTTCAACACTAGGAAAATTTGCTCTGTATGTTTTGTTCAAATGACAGGCTTAAAGTTTTGCAGCAAGCTCTATATGCACAAGTGGCATAAAGTCCTAGAATGAGAGCACTGCAGTAGTCTCAATGATGGTCTACAAGGCATGGACTATATAAATCTCATCTACAAATCCATGTGTGAGCAGTATGATGGTTTCTGCCTTATAACCCTAGATTGCAAAAAGGGAGATTTAACTATAAAATAACTATGTTTCTTGAAGTTCAACATATGGCTCACCTTTTCACCTTCTGCAGTTTCAGAATCACCTCTGAATTGACTAGATTATTTCAAACACCACAATCACAGCCCCCTAGAACAGCAGTTTGCAAACTATGGGTCAGGACCCAGTACTGGGTCATAGACCCTCAGGCACTGGGTTGCAGCACCCCCTGCTGCCACCATCAAAAGACTGGAATGCATTGCTCAAAGATGTAATTGTTGATTTGTGGGCACAAACTATTTTTTTCAACTGGGTCCCGAGGGAAAAAAGTTTGAAAACCACTGCCCAAGAAACACCAGTGGCAAACAGGGAGATAGCTCCAAGAACTGTCAGAGGGATGGCTCAAGGAGCACTCACGCTTTTTCCTTATCCAAATCATAGCTGAAGCTTTTGAGTTTTCAGAGCTGGACTGGAAGTTTCAGAACAGTTTTTCTTGTAACATTTTGACCTATTCACTTTAAATCTTGGCATCACCAGGTAACTGACATATGTGTGGACATGAAAATAGCTGAGTGAAAGGTTAATTGTACTACAGTAAACCTCAATAAAGCTTCAGTCTTGTGCCAAGTTATGAGTCAGCAAGCGTTTTACCCAAACAGGCCTATTCTTCCTCAATAGTTTCACCCAAAAGTGATTGTTCTGGTCAGACTTGTAGACAGAAGGAGTTCAGATTACTGTGGACAAGATCAAGAGTAGCCAGGTAATGCAGGACAATTGAGGAAATTCTTTTGGAGGATAAATCAGTCTTCAAGTAGAATATCTAGTTTCCTCAGGGAGGGGTCCTCTATAAATTACATTAAAAAAACAATAAACACAACCTTAAAGTAATACTAAAAATGCCAAGAATCTTAAAAACAAGGTAACTTTAACAAAAAAAAAAAATACTGGCCACAGCCTTAAGAAAAGCACATACATTTTCTGCTTTTTCTTGCCCATGAAATTATTTTATGTCTTGCTTTCTTGTGTGCATCAAACAGCTCCGAGCCATCTAATCTCCGCCAGACAAGTTAACATTATTGAGTTTTCTGCAGAAAGGTGTTGAGGAGAGAGATAGATCTAGCCATCCTCTTCATATAATAATCCACAAACATGAAAGCAAAGGACTGAAGTCTGAAAATCCACAGTAATAATGAAAAGTTAGAGGCCAACACAGACCCCTAGGCAGCTTGGTAACTCAGGAACAAAATTGAAAAAATAATTAGCATACATGATGCACTAGTATGTAAGGAAATTTAAATAGAGGACACATAGCAAAAGATTGTAAACCTCAAGCTTGACCAGCCTTGGCACAACACAGAAATTGTAAAAATTGTAAAATTGTAAAATTTCCTTGGATTAAAAGCAGAAACTACCAAAGCATTCCATTGTATTGCAGAATTCAGCTTCTAGCAAAATGTTCCAAAAGACTGAATTCCATGTCAAATTATATTCAAAAGATCAACGAGTACAGTATATGGGACTTCTGTGTAGTACCCTATCTAAATGTTCACTTTTGGGTACCTACTGCGCCATGTAACTGAAAGAACATGATGTTCCCTTAAATTGTAAATTCTTTAGAGCAGAAACCATTTTAACATACTGAGAGTCCACATTGGCCAGCAAAATGGAGCTGAAACTATGGAAGTCTGAGACTGTAATACTAATGATGGCCTCTATAGCCTACCTAGAGGTACGGTTAAACAAAGGTATACCAAGAACCAATGATGACTAGAAGTTGAAGCTAAGTTAACTAACCACTGTAGCAGTTTACTGAAGGTTTCAATGGATTCTCCATCACTGCTGAATTTTATATCAAGATTGTCTGCTGTGTATGCACTCTAATTCACACAGGAATTGTTCTGGGGAAGTTCTGTGACCCATATTATGCAAAAGTCAGATTGGATGATCACTGTACTCCTTTTTAGCTTTAGCATGTATGACTGTGATAAGAATATATAGACTTTTTGCGTGTAACAACTTACATATTTATATGTCTGGACATGACTGTATTATTTGTCACAAGGTAAACCTATCGTAGTCATAAAACAATCAAGTGTTTGCTCCACATAAAACATTGTTCTGTGGAAGGTGTCCAGGATGTGTCATAATTAGCTGTTTTCTGCGTTCAGAGCCATATATTTTGGAGCCAAATGCAATGTGTCTGTATGAATCATCAACAGGAAATGCTGTTCATTTACTGAATGGTGACATTCACCTTTGTCTTGCTGCAACACTTGCGTGATATGTTTCAGTGCCTGCAGCCAACATAGATATATTCCTGAGATAGGTGAACACTGTTGCTATGCCTTGAAATTATAAAAATGAAATATATCAGTCCTTATAGTTTAAGATTCAGTGCTATCAGCCACTTAAACATTCATTAAAAAATTAAAGGATATTGACAAGGGTAACCATGTAGACACATTCGTTAACAGTCTCAAATAAGAAATGTATGTTTTTCAGAGTAGAAAGAAATTTTTGAAATGGTTATTATAGTGGAAATAAAGTATACTGTTAAAAAACCCAACTAATGAGCAAGCCTATTAATTAACCAGCAACCCAGCCATCAACCAAAGAATACCATCTGATGCCTATTGTGCAGAGGCTGAAGGTACAGTCAGAACTGTGAAAAAAACAACCAAGTGGCTATTAATGAAGTTTTGGTGAGGGGTAAATTGTTCTCTCTCTATTTTTAATTTTTTTAAAACATCATGCTGAAATCTTGCCATGAACATACTCAGTATTTAAAATATCTTTGCACGATATAGATATATTAGATTAATTACAGTGTCAGTGAAAATCACACTCACTCTACTTGTGTATTATAGCTTCTTTCCCATACCTCTTGTCTATTTAGAGTGCAAGCTTGTTGGGACAAGGATTTTTTTTTTCTTTCCCAGTGTGTGAACAATACTTTTCATGATGGGACCTTGATTTTGCTTGGTCTCTATAAACTACAGTCAAGGAGTCCTGTGGCACTTGAAGACTAACAAATCTATTTAAAAATACATGTGTTAGTCTTTAAGTGGCACAGGACTTGTTTGTTTGTTTTACTGAACTAGACCAACATGGATCCCCTTTGGATCTTGGCAATAAACTACGATAATACTCATAGGACACAAAAGAAAGCAATAACAATATCAAGCTTCATGATACGCCTCTCAAGCCTCTTACAACATAATAAAAGCTATAGAACCATCTAGAAGCATAAAACAGAACAGTAGCTGGTTGCGAACGACTTAGCTATGTCCCTGAGATTCACTCACCATGCCCACAGTCCCTCCTCCATGATAAAACTGTAGAGATCTGTCAGAGACCTCTGTAGTGTGGGTGGGGACTGTGGAATTTCCCTGCACAGGATTTTCCATAACATTCCCTCATACTCCACTGCCACGCAGCAGATTCTTTGTTTTTATGCTTCTTTTGGACTTTGGAGGAGTATGTGAAACACCTTGGCATTTGGCCCACCTACATCTGCCTAAAACCCTGGAAAGCTGTCATTTCTCATCACCACCTTTAAAATAGTGCCTCTAGCAGGAAGCACTTCAAGGAGCAATGCTCTGGAGTTGAGAAAACTGAGTTTCGGATGTCACAGCTGGGAGTGCCCAAGGGTTGATGTTTCAACAAATAAGGATATTCAAGACGGCTGTGTGCTGGTGGTTGAAAAAAGCAAAGTAAATTGTGCAACCAAACTCTCAACCCCAGGGGCTCCTGTGAGAAGGGAGTCCTACGCCCTACCTCCTCTTCCCTCCTTCTGAGCAGCAAATAAAAGGACTGCTGGTAAGAAAACTCAGGAAGTCCCCATCAGTGCTGCAGCAGCAGGGAGCAGGAAGTTCAGCATTCATGGCTGGGAATTCTGCCCCGGAGTTCCCAGCAGTGATGTCTTTCACTGCCATTATTCATCTCATTTTGGTGAGATGAGAAGAAGAAGCCGTTTCACTTTTGTGGTCTCCCAGCAGCTCCTTTCCCCACTACCTCTGTCCCAAGGTGGTCAGGTCAAAAATCTTCCAAAGTAGTTTTCAGTGGGAAATTGGGTTTTGACATTTTTCCTCAATAAAAGTGTTTGTTTGTATGGAAATGTTTGACATTTTATCAAAAACTCATCTGAAAAACTTTTTGGCTAAAAACTAAAACTTTCAGTTCAGAAATGCTGCTACAAGTGCTTCATAGGTGGTGTAGTCCAAATGCCGCTAGAGCTGGACCACATCTCTCAAGACGTGCAACAGAACTGGGACTTCCATGATGAACCACAAAAATTCAGCCAGAGGTGACTCAGTGCTGCATCATGGGAGATGTAGTCTAGCCTCACTCATAGAGGAGAATGGGAGAGGACAGGGAAACAACTCCCGTGACGTACCATAGCAGCATTTCCAGATTAAAACATTTGATTTTTGGCTGAAAAGTAAATTTTCCTCCAGGTGGTGGAAAACAAAAAATCTGACCAGCTGTGGTTTGAACATCTTCTTACAATTTCTCAGGTGCTTGCATGAGCCACACACGCCCCCTTGATTACTCCCACTGTCAAGGCACAGTCCAGAATCTCCTCCCCAGGCTCTCTGTCATGTTGCCTCTTTGGGGGGTGGAAGGTGTTTCCCCACAAAACCTCCACAAGAGAGGCAGTAGGAGGATATGGGTCATACAGGAATTCTCTCCCTCTTCTTTGGTCTTCCAGCTGCACGTCAGAAGAGAGAATTTTTTATATCTATACATTAGATGTGTACAACTTACAACAAGGAGGTGCACTGGAAAAATGAATGAAGCCACACATTAACTTGTTAATTATAGCTACTTCTCAAACAACCCAGATTGCTACCACTACATTCTAAAGTAAGGAGGAATGATGAGTGCTCCGCTGTATTGTCCTCTGTGTATTTTTCCAAAAGTGGGTTCTCCTCAAAGAGGCAAATGATCTGGATTGTTTCCTTGATACAGAGGAATGTAGCTCAACTTATTTGTGATCCAGGCAAACAACAGAATGGTGTGACCAGAAGGATAAAAGATGTCTTGCTACATTTTTGGGAGCTTCTACTTATTTTAAATTCTCACAGCAAACAAAAACATGGGTGAAGGGAATGATTTTTAGAGAATCAGGAATAAAATGGTCTCTTCTAACTCAGAGTTCTCGTGTGGGTTAATACAGGGTTAGTACTATTTACATCTTATTAAAAATGACATAATATCTTATGATTCTAGGTGGAAGATCACTGAAAACAGCAAGGTTGCCATTTCCTCTGTGCAAGAGCTTCAGACAAACTGCTGTTTTGTTTAGTTCTCTGTTTATTACATCACTATTACTTTTTCCATCTGCATTTATTTCTTAGAGGAATCCATACATGCTACACCCCCACTTCTATAGCGATTTACTCATTTTACTTTAGCCTAAACCTTCAATTACACCAACTTGAATTTTCCCTAGAAACCCTTGAAGGCCCTACACCTTTGCTGATTTATGCATTCTCCTCTTGCCCATTTAAAAAGGCAGCAACTGCTCATTCAGTGTTAGCAATGTTGCCAACTCTTCCAATTTTATTGCAGGTTTCACAGTATTTTGTGGTTCACTTAAAGCCTTAGCTCCAGATGTTATGTGACTGTTTGGGGTCTCCACTCTTATTTAAAAAAAAAAAAAAAGAAAAAAATATTAGTAGAGCAACCTGAAGGTATCCCAAAGGTTTACAAACCAGAACACATTAAAAAACGCCAATGTATTTTTATCTCATGATTTTTTAGACCAATATCACGATTTTTGATCGCTTGAGGTGGCAATACTGTGTTTAACACAAGTTTTGTTATTCATCCTGTTTAACTTGATGCCAGCAGATACAATACATCTCTTAGACTATTAGCCTTTGAGGCAGGTTGCATGGCACATAACATGACATGGCTACGGTTCTGATTAGTGTCTTTAGGCACTACCATGATCAAAAACCACACTACTACTCATTTCAAGAAGCTTCCCAGATCCAGGTTAACTAAGATCATCAGTCTGTTCAGATGAACATCAGATCTCTGTAATTTTAAACCTTCACCTTCAAGGACAGTTTTACCTTTCAGGTTTTGGAAATGCCTGGTGGCTCCACCTCTGCTCACAGATCCCTCTCCCAAGCCCATTTTCTGAAGGCAGCAATCTTAACATGCCTCTCTTGAACTAGCAATGGCAGAGAAAAAAAACCCTCTTTTTGCAAGCTCTCATTCACTTCAGATCTGACTCTCTTGGCCACTGCCTTTATGTTTCCTCTAATTAATTATCCAGAAAGCAACCAGGCCCTTCAGTGAGGTATAATTATATTTCTTTCATATTTACATACCCAATGGTGTCCATAAACCCAGTCAGGATTGAGACCCAATCGTGCTATGCTTATAGATACAATGCCTCTTCCCTGAGGACCTAACATCATAAGATGACAAATGACATCTGACGGGTGAGGGGAAGAGGTTGTAGTCAAGTCTTTGTATCCATGAAGCTACAGCCTTCAAACAGATAAAGTGTAACATGAATTATGCTCATCTGTCCCTTAAGTCATCCTTGAAGAGATGATGCTGGCCCAAAGGATTTTAACAAAGTAGGAAAATCTGCTAAGCCAGAGTTTCCAAAGGCAACCAGAGTGGGAATGGTCTTCCCAGGCTCACTGGAATCAAATTAATGCATTATGCTCAACAGCTCAGGACCACATTACAGCCTTCTGAAATAAGAATTCCTAGTTTATTGATTTACTTTTGCAGGCAGCCATACAACAATGTCAAAGCAAATGGTTCTCCTGTGAAGCCAGTAATTTTCCAGCAAATGGAAATGCATAAAGAAACCACAAGGGAGTAACTATTACATGAAGCAATCATTTCTCTGCCTGATAGGAAAGGCAGTAATAGCATCCCATAATGTCTCTCCTAAAGCATAATTCAATAATTATTATTTGCTTTTCATCATTTGTATGGTATAATAATGGCATCTTAAAATGGGTATCCCAGAGCAGGCCTGGGTTTTCCGTGATTGAAAACATACATTTTGTTAAAACTATTATATGATAAATGACTAGCTAGAGGATGTCTTTACTTTTAGGGTTACCTAACCTCTGGGAACTATTTCCATGTGAGGGTCTAACTCAGCTGAAAAGTATTCTCTGTAGACATGTATTTAGTGGATCTGACTTGTCCTGGCTTGTCTGAAAGTGGGGGAAAGCAGTGCCTGTCTGTCTCTTGGAAATGCTGCAGCCAGTTGCTTTCTTTCATTGGGACCCCGCCTGCTACAGAAAGATTAGGCACAAATTCTTGCATCAGAGCATCGTAATTTATTTTGAAAACTACAAAATGACCATGACCTTTGGCACTGAAGCAGAAACACTCTGATTGCGTGTTTTTGTAAAGCAACAGCAAGCTGTATACAAGTGGTTGCTACTACTGTACAGCATGTGCTGTCTCCGGCAGCATTGCACAAAGTGGCATTAGCACACAGGATGTGAGACTCCTAAATATAATATAATCAGTCAAAACAATTTTCCCTTTTTCTTTTCAGACAGACACATTGTTATTCTTATCCTCCAGACTCTCCTTCCTAACCCGTTATATGCCAAGTCCCACAACAGCCCCCACTGATACTGACGTGATTGCAAACAATTCTTTTAGACTTCTCATTTGCACAATGAAGCATATAATACTCTACTTACAGCTAACAGAAGATGAAATACCAGATTTCTACAATGGCGTATCAGGGCACAAAAGCCTAGACACATTGTTCTGGATTTCCTCTTATTAGATAGCCCAGTTCTACCAATCAGTTTCAGATTCCAGTCCTGGTAGCAAACACTAAATCAGGGATCTCAAACTCAAAGACTAGTACATTAGCCCGATTTCCACAAGTATTCTTTCTACTAGCTAGGGAAGATCTCTCCCCCCCGAAATCACTTTATCTTAGACCTGATTATTCTGGAGTCATTATGAATTGTATTACAGATGCTGGTAGCACGCTGGTACTTGAAACTATGGTTTTCATATGAAACGATGCTGATATTTAGCATGTATGTAGCGTTCCTCCTCTCAAAGTACTTTCAATTATTAACCAGTTAATCATAAAAATCCACTGGAGACATAAATACATGTAATTTCCATTTAGACATGAAAAAACCCAGTGTCAAATACACCACAGTATTTTGTTTTGTCTTAAAAGCCACAGCTCCTTGAATCATGTGAGCATATAAGAATCTCAGCTTGTATTTTTTAGAGAAAAGTTTCTAGCCCTCCTGCTTGTACAGATAAGCTTGAAAATGTTGACCTGACTACGCCTTAATCAGAAGGAATATAAGAATCCCCAATTTTATTTAAATCTCATGATTTTAGGAGCCTGACTCAAGAATTTTTTAACCCCTGGAGTTAACAATGATGCATAAGGGACTTGTACAAATTCATCAATAACTTAAAACTTGAAAATTCTTGGCTTTTAGTCCTAAATTCAGATTAGTAAACCATCTTTCTCTTAGTTGCAGAGGGTAATGGATCTTTGTCTTCATGTTAATGCCACTCTATGGACCAAGCAGAAGAAATGGCCCAGAAGAGGGGAAGGCCAGAGGAGTTCCTGAGCTCTAGAACGATTCTGCTGCCATTCCCCAGGGCTGGATCGGTGTTTGCTAGTTTAGAACTCTCATGGCTCTCTAAGAAACGTCTCAGTCCCTTAACAACACCACCTGGTGCTATTTGTACTTTTCTATCAGATATGGCTCCAGCCTAAGAACCATAGTATTGCACAGAAGCCTTTCATTGCATCTATGAAACCACAAAACTAAAAAGATAATTAAAGTTGGCATTAAACCTCAAAAACAAGACGACAAAGAAGTCAGCCTGAAACTTCATTTTAAACCAAACAAAAAATCTTTGGTAATTTAGGGTTAAGGTTTCTTATATGCAAGTTACACTAGCAAAATCTCTAAAACTCCAGGAACCAACACTCATGTGCACGCTAACTGTGGCTCCCGTTCTCTACCATCCAAACATCATGATACTAAAATAGATGCTCCAAATCTAAAGCCAACACACAGTGCACACATCCATTTCTTCATACATATAAATGAAAAAATTTAACTCCAGCCTTCAGTCAGGTATTTTACTGATAGATACATATGGTGAAAATCCATAATTCTTTCTCCATGAGAAAATCTGATACCAGAATTAAGGCTGAGCATACTAAAATGGAAAGGGTATGGAGTTTGGAGTGATTTATTTAGTTGGCTGGCTGTAATGATGGCAAGAAAAGGCAGACGCATACAGTTGTCTGGTATTTTATCTAGAAAATGTTCTAGAAAATTCAGTTGCCTGTGAACAGAAATTTTAATGAATGTGAAGACTAAATTAACTGTGTGAGAGAAGGGGATTTGATCCAGCTTCAAATGAGAAGCTCCTCACAGTCTTACTAATGTTTACCAAGGCCTGCAAAGTTCAATCCATCATGCTCAGGTACTGTAGCACAGTTGGAGAGTATATCCAATGGACCAATAGATATGGAAAAATCAGACATTAGTACTGGAACAATTCACCAAAATTCAAAATGAGAAAAAGAAGTTGTAGGAATATTCTATGCGGGACAATTAAATTGTGGCTTTTCTAAAAGCCTGAAAAACAGGGCCACATGTTGTTGGTTTTTGCTCCCTAATTCCCTTGCACATAAGTAGATGGGCCAAGACGTGGGCACAGGGCAACAGATATAGTGCAAATGCTTGTTCGGGGAAGGAATACCAGTTTGTTCCATTAAATTGAAGGCCATTGGTTTAGTTAAAGTGTTGTGTTTATGTTAACCATTTAAACAACAAAAACAATGACAGTCCTGTGGCACGTTGAAGACTAACAAATTTCTTTGGGCATAAGCTTTTGTGGGCTCCAACCCACTTCATCAGATGCCACAATGTATTTTGAAAGAACTCTGGGTGCCCTTTAAGTTTCATTCTGTTGTTCCACTGTTACTGGAAGTTTAGAAGGACTTTGTAGGATGTTTACTTATATTGCATGACATGGGAAGTTCTGAGCTATACCTCCCACTAGTTTGCCAACTTTGGGCTGTTTATCAACTATTGACTTTACTACTCCTTCATCAGAACAAATCACTCAGTGCAAAGAATTCTGCCTAGTCAGGGCCCCTTCAGCAGAGCCGTAACTACAGTTTACTGTGCCCAGAGTGCGACTGGAGCATGCCCCTTACAATGGTTCGTGCCTGGGCCAAACAACATGGAACATGCCTTTTAATGGAGCTGCTCTGGTGCACCCAGGGCAAAGCCCCACTCGCCCCACCATAGTTACCACCCTGCCCTTCAGCTCCCCTTTCCAGGAGGCAGATTTCTAAGGGGTGTGGGAAAGGTCGGACGGTGACTGCTAACAGGCAGAGCAGTCAGCAGTGGTGAGAAGTGAAGGTCACTGGGGGCTGCTTCTACAGAGCTACTCAGGAAGTGAGGGGAGCGCTTGCCTTTCAGAAGATGCCCTTGTCGCCTCTGTTCTCAGAAGGCTTCCTGGCTACTTCCATGCTCCTTGCAGGGGCCAGCTGATGCTCTCACTGGTTGCCTCCTTTTTACACCAAACACACATCTGAAGGAGGCTTGAGAGAGCAGTATTTTGCCATCTGTCAGCCTGCCAAGGAAAGCAGCATGTTTGGGGAGCTTGGTCCATGGCAGCCGTGTTGCTGGATGAAGAAGTTGTGGCAGCATGCTAGAGCACTACCTGGTTCCCCGTGACTGAAGAGTTACTCACTTCAGCTTTCCTCTACTAGAGGAAGGGCCATAGTAACGTCTGTGTGGGAGACAGAGGGGAGCTTGCCTAAGGGTGGACACCCTGGGGTCACAGACTAGATGATCCCCAGTCTAGACTGTTCTCCCATTTACTTTTTGCGAGTGTTTAAAAAAAAAAAAAAATTAAACACTAACTCTCAAGGGAGAGACACTGCAGACTGCTTTTCTGGTGAATTGCTCAGGAAGAATTCCCTTCTTTGGTATGCCTCCAGGCCTCTGAGCTGCAACCACCTCCACACCTTTTTACTTGTATCAAGATGTATTTCAATAGCATGCAACTGCTGTACCAGTCCAATTGTGCTGCTGCAGAAAGTGTGGTGAAGATGCTCTTTGCTGGCAGGAGAGAGCTCCCCTGTTTTCCTTAAAAGCTCCCCTGTGAAAGCAACATAAGCTCTGTTTGTGTGAAAAGCTCTTGCACTAACATAGCATTGTGCACATGAACATTTGTGCCAACGTAACATGTCACTCAGGGGTGGAATATTCACTCCCATGAGTGACATTAACTTTTGCTGACACAGACTATAGTATAGACATAGCCTCACTCTACTGACCTGCATCTTGACCTTAGCAGCAGCAGACCCCAGCCTCCCTTCTTCCCATCTCTTAAGAGAAAGCCACTAAGAACAGAGTTGTGGAGAGTAAGGGCTTGTCTACAGGGTGAAGTTAGTGTGCCTCAAGCAAGGGTGTAAATATACAGTGTTCCAGCTACCCTGTGCTAACTCACCATGTGGCCACTTGTACCATGCACTCACTCCAAGCGCCTTTGGTAGATTATTATTCTCCTTGTTCATTCACTTCCTTCATGAGAGAAAAATCCTCACTACCTGAGGGGTGAGCTCAAGCTGCATTGGTGTCTTACTGGGTAACTCAGCTACCTATTTCTAGTTCCCTCCCCCACAACATTGCACTATACAGCCCAAGACTCTTGTTCACACATCTGGAACCAGATATCACAAAAAGCACATGTTTCAAGGAGCCAGAAGCTGTTTACAGATGTCCCTTATGTCACAAATAAACATCTTCTGCAAAAAGAGTTACACTTAGAAGTGTAAATCAGTGCAGTGCAGCTCAGCCCAAATTACTTCTTATTTAAAAAAAAAAAAAAAACACACACACCCCACTCCACCCCATCCCTCAATCTACTAACATTAGGAAGCCTAGTCTCTGGCCTGGCGTTTTCGTTAGAGGCATTATACGAGTTCAGCAGAAGAGAGCAGCATAGAGGATAAATTGAGAGTTCTGTTAGAGCCCTTTTGTGCCCTGGGACTCCTTTTGTTCCTTCGGCTGTGAAGACTTGGAGAAAAATGCTAAGCCAACAACCAGTCACCAAGTGAGGAGAGATACTTAGCAGAGCAGAGAGATGGCCTCCCTGCCTCAGAAACACTTGAATTCTTGCCACAGTCCAGTAGGTTGGAAACTACTGAGCAGATTTGGGTAACTTCCTGCCAAAGGTTAGAGTGTACACCAGCATTTCTCCCATTGCGGAGATATTCAGGCTTTCTTAAGAGATCTCTGCCTTATCATTAATTTGGACACCTTCTTTCTCATCCTATCACTGGACTCCTTTAACTGATGGCAATGGGTGCCCAAGGTAGCAGCCCTGTCAACATTTGCTCCATTAGGACAGAGAAGGGTTGGGGTTTTTTTCTTTTAATGTAACTGTATAATGATTCACTAGTACTAGTGATGCATTTAGTGTGTGTTGTAATCTAGTCTTTGTAAGTGTAATGCTTCTGCCAGGGTGAGATGGCAGAACAAGGGCCGGGTTCTATATCTAGGGGTTTCCAAATAATGTTACATCACCAACCAGTTCAAGCCCCACCCAGTTTTCTGGGAAAATCATACATTATTTCCTGGACACCTAAAAGGGGTAATGCTTTCCCGCTCACAAGGATGAGTCTGAGTGTAGTATACAGAACTTTTTATAGTAATAAAAACAGACTGTAAAAGGCCCAACAACAAAAATCAGCACTGATCTGGAAAATCAGTGCAGAGCACATTTCCAACATGATCCACACAACATAACAGCACATGTGAAGTCAATAACAAAACCAACACTGATTTGGAGAATCAGTGCAAAACAGGCTCCCAACAAACCCCACGGTATGAAGGGAGTGTCTTTGACACCAGCTGTCTGTCAGCCCCACCCGCAGGTCTTTTATGCTCCTCTCACCAGCTGCTAACTCTGCCCACTGTCCACTAGCTCCACCCACTGGTCACTCACACCGTCCAACTCACCACTGGCCACTCTCACTGTCCGCTGGCTCCATCCACTGCCTGCCAGCTCTGCCCAGCTCACCACTGGCCACTGTCACCATCCACTGGTCACCGACGCTCCACTCTCACCAGCCACTGGCTCCACCCACTGTCCACCAGCTCTGCCCACTGGTCACTCACACCCTCCAGCTCACTGCTGGCTGCTCTCAGCGTCCGCTGGCTCCGCCCACTGGTCACTCACTCCATCTGCTGCTCCTCTTCCGTGATTTCAGCTCAGAGAGAGGGTTTGCCTCTCTCAGTGATTTCAGATCTTAAACCTTAAGTAGCTGCAAACAGCTTCTTCCATTAAAATAGCAAAGAAAGGCCTTATAAGAAGCCTAACCAGATCCACTATTTGACAATGGGGCAAGGGGTGAGGCAATACCCCAAACATAGCTCCAGACTGAGCTATGCAACCCCTACCCCTGTCTTAACTTCTTCAGGCTGAAACAGGCAGTGGCCTCTCTTACAAGCTTCTTTTTTGCTAAGG
The DNA here is from genome assembly GCA_007922195.1 of Podocnemis expansa. Taxonomy (NCBI): domain Eukaryota; kingdom Metazoa; phylum Chordata; order Testudines; family Podocnemididae; genus Podocnemis; species Podocnemis expansa. The sequence goes on along the minus strand of ML681981.1, from coordinate 8,445,483 downwards.
CTAGCTTTTACCCTTTAACCAACCTAACCAGAGTTTGATTAAGCAAGAGAGTAGCATACAGGTAGTCCTCACTTAGTGACCGGGTTCCGTTCCTGAAACCCGGTTGATAAACGAATTGGTCACTAAACGAGGAGCAGCCCTTACCGGTATTTCAAGCATAATGTACTTTACTGGTAGTGGGTTTTTCAACCATCGGTAGATAGTTTTAATGTCACCTTTGCATCATTTATAACATTTTTAATATATATTTTAAATGTTTTAAGCTCTAATGTACTGAACTTAGTTTGCATAGTGTACTGTAAATATAGGTAATCTGAGAGAGTTGATGCGAGTTCTCGTACATCGCCATAATACCAACTCATCAGAGAGCTGGTCATAACTCTGAGGGGTCACTAAACGAGTAGGTCACTAAGTGAGGACTAGCTGTATTACAAAAGACAGTATCATGTTTTTCTTCAGTAAGAATTACAGATATTGACAGATTTGTGAGCAGGTCAACCCAAACGCCATTATTGATATTGCCCTGCACCCATAGTGTGTCTATGCAAATATGTTCTTTGTGCTCATTCAAATACAAAAACCCATACAGATTAGTTGCCCCTACCCCAGAAGCTGTTAGGCACAGCTTCTAAGCCTGCCTTACATAAGAAAGGATCCATTCAAAGAGAGGTTTTGAGGGGAAGGGTTATAGGGCTTCATATTAGTCTAGCTGCTACCAAGTTGTTAAAGCTGCCATTTTTGCCAATTTCTATTTTCAGTTTATTACCATTCATTACCTTATATAGAGCCATTCTGGATAAACTTCCCACTTGCTGCATTTTTACTCTCCACTGCAGTGAATTTTACTGGCGCCTTAGATTCTAAGCCTTCTTCCATTAGTGTGTGTATCTGGGCTGCTCTGGGTTTCTCTGTAAAGTTTCCAGGCATGGGAACAGGTGAAGACTGGATTTGCTATTTTTCCCTATGTGGAAGCATTGTGCATCCTTTACTCTGGAATTGGACTTATTCTTACTGAGAGCCCCAGCAAGGCTCCATTTGACTCACATCTCCTGCTTACAGTCCTGAGATCTAGTCTGCACTCAGAAATAGTCCAATTCCACAATTGGTGTAGCCGCACTAGTTCTGACATTTATATTTAGACAAGGAAAAGCCAAAATTTCCACTGATGAAGCCAATTGTGGCCACCAGGTGCTGAATCAGAACTATTCCTAGATATGGGCAAGGCCTTAGAAGCAGGCCCAAAAGATAAGTGAATGGAGTCTAAAGGAGGGAGGTAGTATATCAATATCTTCACTGCTCACACAAATGGATAAAGCAGAGGGACTGCAAATGTGCTCATAAACCAAAAAAAGAGCTAGCAATTCTAATTTTAGATTCAATATTCTGGATAGTTCCTTCCAACACTTTAATACCTTTAACTTAGCCAAAGTCCTATTAAAAGGCTCATGATCTTGTGCTTTGGCAGAGTCAGAGTCATTGTTTATTCCATAGAGGTCTCACCATTTACTCTCAGTGCTGCTTTGAAAAAACTAATAACCCCAGGATGGTCAAAGTGCATCCAGGAGCTTTTCAGGTAATTAATCTTGCAATTTAATACTATTTGCTAGTAACACCGTGATAACAGCACCTAGAAGAAAGTAGAAAAAGCTGGCCTACATTCGGCATTTCCTTCAGAGCAGGTAAGGATAGAACCAGAAAAATTTCAAGAATGTATAGCTCTCTGTTTATCTTCTTACTGGTCTGTACACTTGGGTGTGATAATACAAAACGGCTACCAACATGCCAGGACTAAATTACCAATGACATTGATAAATTCCAAAGGGGTAGCTGTGCTAGTCTAGTCAGCGAAACAAACAAGGAGTCCTGTGGCACTTTCCAAGACTAACTCAGTGTCATTGAAACATTCAAACATGCAATGTGAAACTGTAACTTAACTAACGCTGTAAGAATAGATGCATTTTAATCAATAATAAAAGCCAACTAATACATTCAATCCTATGTACCAACAACCTCCAGGCTTCCATCAGACTGGTATATACATAGTACAGATCTTGTCTGGTTTGCCACAGCATATCAGATTCCCTTACCATCTGGCAAATGACAGTGTCTAAGCCATATCCTTTTCTATTTAAGGAGGAATTAGTGCTTAGCCTTACTTTTATTTAGTTAGTGTGACAGATTATCTGTCACACTGCACTCCTTTTCTGAAAATGAAGTTGTATGTAAAGCTGGCCTGTCCCATTTAAGAGAGAATAGTAGATCATTCAAACATGGAGAACTTCATTGTTCTTTCATTTTGTTTTTAAAATCATGTACTTATGGAAGATATTTCACAATCTGAAATTACAACTAAACTGGATTTTGGACTTTATGAAACACATTACAGGTGATGGGAAGTTACAATTCTGACAGACGTCATTCAAACTAATTGACAGCTCATTGCTACAAGTATTACGTCACTGCTGCCACTCACTGAGCATGATATAGCTTAACTGGCTTATTTTCTACCACAGTTTGTAATTTGCATTGGAAAAAAAATATTGCAATGTGAAAGTATTCAGGTAAGAAACATCAGGCTGGATTTAACAAGTTACACAATAGGCCACACAACATTTAATTGTTTTGTGACTCATTTTATTTAAATATAATTACTTTCTAAGATGTCATTTAATCCCCTAAACAATTTCTAAAATATTAAAGTCTCTTATTTGCCCAAGAGCTTCGTATAAAATACACAGCCCTATCAACCATTAGATTTTTGCTATCGGTGGAAGTTAAGGGCTCATTTAATGACAGACAGGTATGTTTTGCTCCCCACTCACCTTCCTCCTGTTACTGGGATTTTTAAAAGGATATTACCCATTCGCTCTAGAGATAGTGCCTTCATGTATGTTTTGATCTCTTCCAGCAATAAATTCTAAAGTAATGAGCCAGTGTAACCCATGTGCCTATGATGGGGCAATCTCTTTCACGGATCCCTTATGGTTGGGTTATGTTGATGGGCATATTTAGTGGCCCAAAAACGAGAAGTTTTTGGAACTAGGGGGGTGGTAGTATATTGAGCATGCTCCATAAGTTTTTTTTTCCTGTATTGTGCTGGAGTCAGATGCCTGGGAGAAACCTGAGAGCAGCAGCCCAGAGAGGAGCAGAGATGGAGAGCTGCAGAGTCCATGTGCCCAGTGATTGAGTGAGAGGAACTGAGCCAGGAGTGGACTGCAGGATGTTTTCTCCCTGCTTTGCGCTGTTTTGCAGGGGAGTTTTCTGTTGTGGAACTGAGGGCTGGATGGCCAGTGGCCTGATTGCATGCTGCTGGTTGAGGAGAGGAAAGGAAGGACTGCATGGATTGCAGCTGAAGATTCCTGCAGCCAGAGAAGATGAAGATTGCTTCTGTTTTGCATTCAAGCCTCAAGGACTCAAAAGACTGCAGTTGAGATAAGGGTGACTCCACCTGAACTTTGGGACTCCTGGGTTTCTTACTGTTTTGTTTAAATTTATTATGGTTTCTTAAGATGAGGTTTGTTAAGTTAGTTAATAAAATTTATTGTTATGTTTATTCTGAGTAGTAGTTTAATGTGGGATGGGAACTCTGAGCAATCTTCACTGTAAGTCCTGAACAGACTGGATCCTAGCTCTCCAGCTGCTTTCAACAGGGGGTTAACCTCTGTGAGGCACTGGAGAGGAGCTATTAAATGAATTTGAGCCCACCCTAAAAGGTTATACCAGCTCAAAGAGATCTGTCTTCAGTATTCACTAGCCCCACTCTTGCAGCTGGTCGCTTTATTATTGCAGAGGATTGTGGCTATTATAGCACATTGTCACTGCAGAAGCCTACTTTCTCCCAAGGCTTAGGCCCAGATTTTTAAAGGCATTTAAGCATTGCTCTGCTAAGCCGTACAAAGCCTAAATGATTTAGAAAACTAAGTCTCATTGAAATCTTTAACCTTTAAAAATCTAGACCTTAATTCCTAAATGTTTCCATCACTGGTACCATGTAAGGGCTGGTCTATTTAGAAATAGGTGGAAAACATTTAAGTAATGTTTTCAGGAAGAGGTATTTTCCTTGTGCTTAAAGAAAGCAGCCAATCCTCTAAAGTTGGAGCCCTTTGTGTACTGTAGGGATTGGTAAGCACCAAGGGAAGGAACTGGGAAAAGAGCTCCCACCAAAAATGCAAGATCTGTCTGAAGGGATCCAAGTGCAGATGTCTTTGGTTTCAGCAGGTTTGAACCCAGGATTGTGGGATCCCTAGGTCTCCAAAACTCAATTACTGCTATCAGTAGAGACCAATATAACAGCACCTCACTGATTTTGGAAGGTGAGGCCCCAGAGACAGTACTGTTGGGACACTCAAGGCCTAGGGTACCTGATTTGCTCATATCTACTTCTTAAGCCAAGAAGTGACCCAGGTGGGTCATCCGAGCAACTGTGGAGGCTCCCAGTTGCTCTTGGTTAAGCCACCACCCTTTGCTTCTCTCCTATTGTGTGTGCAAACCCTGTTCCTAGGCCTTGCTCTGCTCCTACCCCCACTTTCAATGCCTTCTTTAGTCCTGCTTCATGCCTGATCCTTGCCTCATCTCTGGTTCCTGCCTGAATCTTTCCCCTGACCATGCTCTTAGCACAGCTCTGCCTCTTAGCTTTACTCCTGAGTCTGATTCTGTCTCATTGGTGGTGACTGGTGGTAAGCCTACTAACAAAGAAGCAGTGGACTGGGTTTCATCCCTTTTGGATGAGGGCAGCACCAACCAGGACACTTTTATACAAGCATTCTCTGCTACCTCCGATAACCTTAACTGAAGCCACTTTGGTCACTTCAAAACTTCTTGCACTATTCTTCATTACTTCTGGCGGCCTGCTACATCTGCTTAAGTCTGTGTAGACTTCTGTACTAGATGTGCTTGTACAAAGATGCCTCATATGAAACCCCTTGACATCCTAAAACATCTGAAGACTCAGAATCTCAGTCACTTTGAAGTTTGCAGTGGAACTCAAGGCTGCAGTACTCATACTATAGTCTTAACACTCATAGACCAGATCACTGAGGTGGCTCACTTCATTCCCTGCACCCACTGGCCTTGAGATGAAGCAGCACAACTGCTGATGGTGCACATCATGCACGTCTATAAGCTTCCAAACTAAATCATTTTGGATCATGGGTCAGAATTTGTCTCTTGCAGGAGACATTCCACCTAATCGACCATCAAGTACCTACCTTCACCACATAGCACACCCAGACAGACAGATGGTGAGGGTCAGTCAAGTACAAGTGCTTTATTAACTTCCGCCTAGACAACAGGGTTTCACTGTTACCATACACCAAGTTCTCTTCCAGGAATACCTATCAATGGCACAGGGCCGAGCTGCTTCTTTTCAAATTTTGGAAGTCATCCCCATTTCCACTCTGCAAAGCTGGAGACTGTCAATTCAGTCCAATGAATTCACCATATCCGAGATATTCTTATTCTCCAGAGTCATCAGAGGAGGCTAAAAAAACATTCAAGTGGTTCACGGACCAGCAATGCCAAATGTCAGGCATTTCATAGAATCATAGAATCATGGGGTTAGAAGGGACCTCATGAGGTCCTCTAGTCCAATCCCCTACCAAAAAAAGCAGGACCACTCCCACTAAATTATCCCAGCCAGAGTTTTGTCCAGCCAGGCCTTAAACATCTCTAAAGAGGGAGATTCCACCACCTTGCTAGGTGGCCCATTCCAAAGCTTTACCACCCTCATAGTAAGGAAGTTTTTCCTAATATCCAGCCTCAACCTCCCCAGCTGCAACTTGAAACCATTGCTCCTTGTTCTGTCCTCTGTTACTACTGAGAACAGCTGAGCTCCAGCCTCCTTGGAACATCCTTTCAAGTAGCTGAAGGTTGCTATCAAATCCCCCCTCAGTCTTCTCTTCTGCAGGCTAAATAAGCCTAGTTCTTTCAGTCTTTCTTCATAGGTCTTGTGCTCCAGCCCCTTGATCATTTTTCTTGCCCTCCGGCACGTGCCCCGGGTTTCAACGCCAGTGCCCCGGATCCCTGGCCGGCCGCAGCTGTGGTGGCCCCATCCCCGACTGGGGATCCAGGGCCTGGCTGGCCACCTAGCAGGCCCTGCCCCTGGCCAGGGATAGGGCCAGGGGAGGCCACGCTGCCGCGGGCAGCTAGGCCGCAGTGGGGCTGGGCCAGAAGCAGCCGCTGGAGGCCAGACCCATGCCTGTGGCTGCGGCCCAGCTGGTCGCCCGTGGTGGGCCCATCCCCCACTGGGGATCTGGGGCCTGGCCGCCGGCAGCCGCGGTGGCCCTGTCCCCGGCCGGGGATTGGGGGCACAGGCCCAATCTCCAGCAGCTGCGTCTGGATGGACCACGTTGCGGGCCCCCCCCGGCCCTAGCCCTGGCCAGGGCCTTCTGGCTGGGGGTGGGGCCTGGGCCCGTGCCCTCGGTCCCTCCCCGTCCCAGCACCGCCTCTGCCCTCCGCTGGACTCTTTCTAATTTGTCCATGTCCTTTTCATAGTGGGGAACCCAAAACTGGACACAGTATTCCAGATGAGGCCTCACCAGTGCCAAATAGAGGGGAACGATCACATCCCTCGATCTGCTGGCAACACTTCTTCTGATGCAGCCCAGTATGCCATCGGTCTTTTTGGCAGCAAGAGCACACTGCTGACTCATATCTAGCTTCCCATCCACCATGACCCCCAGGTGCTTTTCTGAGGTGCTGCTACTTAGCTGATTGCTCCCCAGCCTGTAGCAGTGCATAGGGTTTTTCTGTCCCAAGTGCAGGACTTTGCACTTGTCCTTGTTAAACCTCATGAGATTTCTTTTGGTCCACTGCTCTAATTTGTCAAGGTCTCCCTGAATCCTGTCCCTGCCCTCCAGTGTGTCTACTGTTCTCCCCAGCTTGGTGTCATCCACAAACTTACTGAGTGTGCAATCTATCCCATCATCCAGATCATTAATGAAAATGTTGAACAGAACTGGCCCCAGGACCAACCCACACCTGGGGCACACCACTCGTTACTGGTTGCCAACTAGACATGGAGCCATTGATTCCTACTTGCTGAAACCGTTGATCTAGCCAGTTCTCTATCCGCCTTACAGTCCACACATCCAACCCATACTTTCTTAACTTGCCAACAAGAATGCTGTGGGAAACCATATCAAAAGCCTTGCTAAAGTTGAGGTATATCACATCAATGGCTCTTCCAACATCCACAAATCGAGTCATCTCATCATAGAAGGCGATGAGGTTGGTCAGGCACAATTTACCTTTGGTGAATCCATGCTGACTGTTCCTGATCACTCTATTTTTCTCCAAGTGTTTCAGGATGGATTCTTTGAGAACCTGCTCCATGATTTTTCCAGGGATTGAGGTAAGACTGACAGGTCTGTAACTCCCCGGATCCTCCTTTTTCCCTTTTTTGAAGATAGGCACTATATTTGCTTTTTTCCAGTCTTCTGGCACCTCCCCCATTCACCACAAGTTTTCAAAGATGATGGCTAGCAATATTGTTGTTCCATCAGCCAATTCCCTCAGCACCCTTGGCTGCGGGTTGTCCGGCCCCATGGACTTGTGCACATCCAGCTTTCTTTAGGTAGACCCTAACCTGACCTTCTGTCACCAAGGGCCTCTCTTCTTCTCTCCAATTTGCCATAACCAGTGTAGTGGGCTAAGAGCTGGCCCTGCCTGTGAAAACTAAAGTAAAAAAAGCATTGAGCACTTCAGCATTTTCCAAAAGATCTGGATTGCCACAAAGCACCTTGAGACAATAAAGCTCTCAGAAGTTAGACCCTCAATTCCTCGGTTGCTTCCATACCTACAAACTGGTGAACTCAGTCACATATTAAGTTGCAACTTCAATAGTCCCTCCTCCCCATCCAGTACTCCACATCACGCCTCAAGCCCTATATAGGGAACCCCTTTATGGATCAGTCTCAACAACCCCTTGTACCAGTCCAGATTCAGGGCAAAATATTATATTGTGTATGAAATCCTTGAATCCTGTCTGTGGCAAGATTGCCTTCAGTACCTCAGAGTGAGAAAATCACAGTCCTGAGGAAAGATCCACAATGCCCACTTCCACATCCCTGAGCTAGTGGAAGATTCACTGGCATCCTCCAAACAAAGCCAGGCTTACTGCCACCCTAGAGCAGAGTGTGCTGTGAGGACTCAACGATGCAGATCCCTGATTTCTTGGGGTCTAGAAACTGGGCATGTGGAGCCCTAGGTCTCTGGCATTGAGATGAAGCAGTATCACATTCTTCTTGGAAGGTCAGGCCTCATAGGAAGTCCCGCTGGGATACCCAAGGCCTGGAGTACCTGATTGGCTCACACCCACTATTTAAGCCAAGAAGTGATGTGGATGGGCTGTCTGTGAAACCACACAGACACCCTGCTGCTGGTGCATTGGATACTGCTCTTTGCCTATCTGCTGTGATCTGCATCCAGCCCAGTTCCTACCTCCTACCACATGCATGATCCTTGCCTTGTCTTTGGCTCCTACTTCTAAGCCTTGCTCCTAATCATCAATTCCAACTACAGTCTTGACCCTTGGATCAATGCCTGATACTAATTTCAGCTCTGACCACACCACCAGACTGCCTATCTTTTGTTTCCTAACATTGTCATGCTATTAAAAATTAGTGAATGTTATTGCAATATAAATTATGATGAAGACTCTACAGTCATATAGGAAAACTGGGGCCTTACCACAAAGACTACAGAAATTAATAATAAAGCATATTAATTATTTAATAAAATCTGTGTGTAATACTAGTACTGATATTCTGACTAGGAGAAACAAAACAGACTGCAGCATGAACTTTTTGTTCTGCTGTCTTATGATTTACTATTTGTTGAGTGCTAACAGTGTTCTCAGTGACATAAGAACAGATAAATGAGTTTGTTTCCCTTGGTTTCAATGGAACTTAGCAGAACAGCAGCTGGCACAAAAGACCTGCCGTGAAGTCAGGTACTTGCAGTACTGAAACATGAATGCACCTAGCAAATGCATTTTCATCTTCAAAAATCAAAAGCCAACATAAATACACAAATCATGTTTACATAATAGGGAATGGATGGGAATAACTCCATTATCACTAATAATTCTTGCAAACAAAGAAAGCTTTTCTGTGACATAATAATCCTCTTATGCACCAACCATACATAATTGATATTTCTCAATTATACACCTGGAGAAGCAGCAGATTATCCTTTGTTTAGTCAGTTTTGAATTTAGCATGCCAGCTTTCCATATTTTCCATGACTCCTCATCTTACATATTGCTAATGCCCTTGCGAGAGAACTACATGTACTCTAATCATGACATATGGTGCCTGTCCACGCCCCCTTCCCCCCAGCTTTGTCTACCTAAGCAGCCAGCGTGGTGTCAGCTAAAATTCCATTACATGGTTCAGGCTTGGCCTTCCTTTTCTGAAATTGGATTTACCCTCCCTTCCATCCTTCTGGGTCTCATTCAGAGACTGATGCCTCTCTTTGACCTACCACCTTTATACCAGATGGAGCCCTTTCAGTTTCACAAAGGCAAAGGAAACAGCTACACTGTAAACAACAAAACAAAATTTGCTGCACAATTTAACTCCTTCCTGAATTCTAGACAATCAACGTACCAACATCAAAAAGTGACGTGAGTGGGTTAGTGAGCTTTGCATCTGCCAGCTGCTTAGAATTTCTGAGCAGCTCTGCGGGTGCCACATGAAAAATCTGCCTGTTGAGATGTGGTACACTACTCTATGGAAAAGATCCATGGATACGCAGAGTCTTGTGTAATAAATAACTATACAACAGCGTTAAGCATTTAGATAGCATCTTGTACAGTAAATATCATCCAGGAAACCTAGAGTGAAAGAAAATGTTTTCCTCTCCTACTGACTTCTGTGTCCCTTGCCTGATAGGGATTAGAATAGAATCATAGGGCTGGAAGGGACCTCATGAGATCATCAAGTCTAACCCCTGGGAATTGAACCCAGGACCTTCTGCATATTAAGTAGAAGTACTAGACACTACACTATTTACAGGGATTGTTTCCTTCATCTATGAGTACCCTCTGACTGTTGATATCATGTAGTTAAATTAACCTAACATGGTGCCTATCTGACCCATGTGCCAAGGACTTCACTTTGGAACCCTACAGTTGTGCAGCAAAACCTCCATCAGACACACACGGAAGTCAATGAGATTTGCGATCACACACGAGAGCATTTTATGGGTATGTGTTTTGCACAGAAGCATTTCCAATGATTGTGTTGTAGTCCACACTTTTGTTATACATTGGTGCAGTGCCAGCCCAATGAGACACACATCCCCACTGACAGCTGGTATTTCCACAGAAGCACAGCCGTGTTACCTCTCCATAACTAAGTGCTCAGCTGAACAAGTCCTATCACATTGCCTTCACTTATTTCTAAAGTACCAGACCACTGAAACAGTGCAGATGGTAGGAGATCATTTGTAAACTGAGACTGGTTACTAGCTGACATTGGTGGTACAGCTTATGTTTCCACGCAGAGCATTGAAGCACATGATTTTGTTAGTGCTGTCACTGGATGAGCATACTGAAGTCAATGACAAAACCTCCATTGTCTTCAAAAGGCCATGATTTCACTCACCATTTATTTTTCCTTTTGGAGGTACTGATACCCGTCTCTTATCTCTGCACTTGAGTATGTGTTCTCTTCCCAGAGAAGGGTAAAATTCATAACAGTATTTGTACTTTTTCTTCACATACCTTTCCTTTATAGGCCAAAAGAGAGAGGGAAAAAAAAAAAAATCAGACCCTAAAAGTAGGTCAGGTCCTGTGTGGTGGCAGGCAGAAATGCTGAGGTTCTCTGTGAGACCTTTATAAACAGTGGCAGAAAGAGAGTGTGTGTCTGTCTGTAAGGAAGGAGGAAGAGGACTGTATTCAAAGTGAGCCAGCTTCTTTTCCAGCCCTCTCCTGCCCCAATCCTTTTGCCATTTCATGAGCCTCTTTTCACTGGTCAAGATCAGATGACTCTGGGCAAATGAACTCAACAGGAATCAGGCCCCAGAAGGGGGTTTCCAAGTCTGTGATCCAAAAGCATCTGAGTGCGTTATAGGTGGGTTTGCAGAGCAAAGTTTCTCAGTGTTGCTAATAGAGAAAAGGAAATGGGAAGGGGGGGGGATGAAAAAGTCAGGCCTAACATTGTTTTATTGCTCCCACCAGTTCAGACACAATATTCTGGGGAGCTGAGACAGTCATCGGAAAAAAGTTATAATTTGGTGACTCTGACAAGTCAATAAGCAATGACAGTACTTATCTCTTCAGCCCAGCCCTGAGTCAGTGAGACAGAATCAATTCCTTGGTGAAGCCATTTCATCTGAGTAAATCTTCACTCCATATTTGGCAATGGATTTTGACAAATAAACAAAAAGCGCTCAGCTAAGCAAGCTGCTAAAATGTGCTTCACTGTAAGGGGCTTACTCATTTCCTTTGAGCACTTTGCCATAGATTGTTTACAGAACAGATACCTCTCAAGCATCAGAGTAAGGCTGAAAAAATGTGAGCTATGATTTTTTAAAATTCTTGCCCCTACACACATGGCTGATTATTTGTTTGTTTAATGAAGTGTGGAATCTAGTATCAAACAATCCTAAAAAATATTAAATGTCCCATGTGCTGAGTGACTTGGAAACAAGCTTTTTAAAAATTTGCAAAAAGTCTTAGAACAGCTTACGCTCACTCACCCTTTCTCACACAAAAGTCTTCTAATAGATGCCAACATCTTCTACAGCACAGTGTTTAAAATTATGTTCTACTTTCATCAGGAGATTTATAAACAGTGTTTCTATCATCAACAGAAATGAAGGGGCTCATTCCTTTTAAAGAAACTAAGCTTTACAGTGTGCAATAGATTCATGATACTTAAGGAGACAAGGGTCTATTTTTAGACCTGTTTACAGTTCCCTCTCTTTAATCTCTCCTTGTTTGATTTCTCCATGCATTCATTTTTTTACACTAGCAATAGAAATAAAGTTAATCAGGTTTTTGAAAATACTTGTTCTCTTGACCATTGCAAGTTGGACAGAATGAAAAAAAATGCAGGGAGAGGGAAGAACATCTGCAGCAGAGATAGCTAAGTCAAAAGATATGGGAAAAGTTAACTATAATACATACAGATGCAGGAATGTTGCCCTCCTCACAATATTTAAAGGCTTATTAATGAATATTGGCCCAGTGCCACAGCTGCAACATTGCTAATAGGCAGGAACAAGCCAGAGGCTCTTTCATTCAGTAGCTAATGTAACGTAGTAGTGTTAGTGGCTGGGGGCTTCAAAGGTGCCTGAGAAAGGTGTTAAGGCCTTTCTGCAGGATGATTCCCAAAGGCTGCCACAGAGCCAGAGGAGATCTTTCATCTGCTTTGTCCTAGGCAAACTATAGAAAGGATGAGAATAAGAGTGTTTTCTAGCAATGCGATACGGACATACAATTTTCCAGAAGAATTATGTTGATATTTAACACATTTAGGTAAAGTTCAGCACTAGCTAACCATATACTTCTGCCATCCTATTGGTGAAAGAATGTAAAAATACAAAGAACATGAATGTGCTCCTCATTAAATTTAAAGATTTTGTAAATGTATGAAAATGAACTAGCCCATGCACATTTCCTTGAAGAGAAAAAGCAATCTATATCTGATCAAAAGGGATGGTGAAAATATGTCTAATATGTGGAAAGCCTTTGGATTTAGAGAGTTGGGTTTGTTTGGGTTTGGGGGGGGGGCTAGGCAGCTTGATTTATAATTCTTTGATTTGTTTATCTCTGCTAGAGATCTAAAAAGATGACCTATTCCAGAATCCCTTCTTGGTACAGAACCAGCATAGTGGAGCCACAGGCTTCTCCCTCACAGTTTATAAGGAATTTGTGGCATAAAGAGGGAAATGGTCATGAAGGAATACTGTTGTGATCTAATAATACAGCAGCCATCTCAAAAAGTTTTTGGGAACTGTTGCAAGCCAACAATAGTTAGAGCAGCCTCATGGATGCCCTAACCTGTACCAGAGGCCTAGCTAGCCATCAGAAGGATTAGGAAATGGGAAACGGTATGGGTGAGCAAGACTGTGGTATTGGGCCTTGGTGTTCACAGTCAGGTTGAAAACAGAATAATGAACTTGCACAAGTTTCACAGTCCCTAGACAAAAGCTTCCTGTCTACCCAGGAGCCTAGGATTGTTTATAATTAATTACTGCATTGGTTCATAATGTCTGCTTTCCTCTCCACAAAGGAGAAGAATTGATGCAATAGAAGATGTGAAGCCCTCCATCACAAACTTCTAAATTCTGTTCTCTCTTGCACTAGTCTAAATCAGACTTCAGCAGTTACTCTCATTTACATCAACATAAACTGAAGTGGATTTTGGCCTTTAGTGAAATTTGTGAAAATACTGTATGCTCCTTCCTGACCTTATGAGCAACTTATTCCCTGAAGCCTTGAGATTTAATTATTGTTTCTGTGTATAGCTAAAAACATTTATAATTGACTCTAAAATTACCAATCCCTTCAAAAAAAATAAAAAAATAAAGCCCATCCAAAGTATTTAAATTGAGGATCGCCTGTGGTTTCCACAGGTTTCTTATAGGCTCCAAGAAGATTTCCTTATATTTGTTTGAAGTTTACACAGCATTAATTTTATATGGTGACTTTTGTATGATAGTTTGAGAAAGAATAGGAAAGTGATGTGAAGTATATTTCTAGGAAAAACACAAAAGTATTATGGTATTTTTTTTTCCCCTGCACATTGGCATTTTCCTAAACAGTGCAAACTTGTATTAATGTATAGAAGCCAAAGGGTTAATCTGTGAAACCTATATAGATGACAGTGTTTCCTGTTGCTTCTTTCCTGTAGATTTTTACTTTTTTTTTTTTTTCTGAAACATCAAAGCAGGAACATCCAGTCAGCAAAAAGAAAAAGGAAACCAGTTATTTACTAAGTTCCAAAGGGGTAGCCACGTTAAGTCCAGTTCAGCAAAATAAACAAGGAGTCCTGTGGCACTGAAGGACTAACAAATACGCAATACATAAATTTGTTACTTTAAGTGCCACAAGACTCCTCAGTTATTTACTGAAAAAGATGTAGACAGACCAAAGGGAAACATTGTTGTATGCTTTTTATAGCAATGGAAAACAGACAAAAAGAACAATTTCCCTAAAAAATCTGTTTTTATTGTAATCAATAAAGTTCTGGTATCTTCCACTGTCCATAGCCACTCTTTTCATTTTGGGCCAAATTAATAAACTGGGTAAAAGGCAAAGAGTGATAGGAGCCTCTTTTTGACTGATTAATATCTTTTCTTTTATTGATAGAGAGAAGTCAGAAGGAAAACAACTACATAAAACACACACACACATTTAAAAAAGTGCTAGTGACAATTCCAAAGTCAAACTGCTGATCTTGTTCCCCTTCCCTAGAGTCAACCTTACATCTCTGGGTGGGCATGTGAAAAGATTTTTGGCCGCTCCAGTTCAAAGAATAACAGAATCTAGACATCATGCTCTGCCACTATATGCAAGGCTGACCTGTGGTTGGAGAGCGTTAGCAAGATTATTTGATAGTTAGCACCTCAAATTAACAGGGTTTTTTTGTTTTTGTTTTGTTTTTTAAAAGTACCCAGTATTTGTGTGGAAAGATCTTCAGATGAATCTGCTCCATTTCAGTCTGCTATTGCCTAGCCACTTTTTCTGTGGTAGGTTCAGAGTGTCTATCATTTAGCAATTTTGCAAGGGACAATTAACTTGATAAGAAATGGTTCTGGGGACCACCAGACAGCTTTCGACATTCCTGGGACTTTGTGAATCTTAGCATTTTACATCCCAGCTAAACATCTAAGCACCTCAGTGAGATAATTGTTATTAACCCTATTTATAGATGGGAGGTGAAGACAGAGAAAAAGTTAATTGATTTCTATTAAGTACACAAAGGGGTTTATGTCACAGCCTGGGTTAGAACTAGAGCAGAGCAAAAAACCTACAGATGATTTCACACAATATTTCAGAATTACAATGTCACTGCCAGTGTGCAAGGTTTTAAACAGATTCTTTTTCCACGATATTTTCTGCAATTTTTTTCTCATTCTTCATACCGACATTTCAGTCTAATTCTACTTTGAAATCTTTTATTTATTGCAACCCTAATTTTTAAAAAGAAAAGATAGGTTTGAGTAAATTTTAAAAAGTTACCATTTAAAAAAGAATTGTGATAGCAAATTTGTTAAAAATGTTTGGGTATTGTGGAAAATAGACACTTTTGAGAACATCAACTTCTTTTTGACAGTTTTGTTTTGGGGGAGAAAGGCATTTTTTTTTCCCCACAGAAATCTTTGTGCCAAGAATTTTGACCAGCTCTATTTAGAGTCCACCATCCACTTCCTCTGAGTCCTGGGCTACACCTAGCAGCCCATAATGCATCTCATACTGCAGAGACAGGGCCATAACTAGGTCAGGGCAACAGGGGCAAAGCCCCAGACGCCAGATTTTAGAGGGCGCAGAGGACGGATCTGGCTCCCTGCAGTGGGTGGGGACGGATCCTGCTCCTCGCCACCCCAGCTGCTGCCAAGGAGGCAGATCCATGCCCAGCCACTGTGGGGAGCCGGATCCACCCATGCACCCTCTAAAATTTGGCACCTGGAACTTACAGTGGTGCCTGGGACCAGATCTGGCACCAGCAGCGGCAGGAATCTGGATCTGTCCCCAGTGGCAGGGAGCTCCAGCCACCACTGGAAGGCAGCTGGGGATGGATCCATCTTCCTGCCGCCTCTGAGAACAGATTGGACCCCAGGCTGGATCGGGGCCCCAGGCTGGGGGAAGTTGCCTTTGGGGCTACTTGCCCTGGGCGCCAGAAAAGCTAGTTCCGACCCTGTGTAGAGATGCCTTATTACAGGCCAGTGACTGCCCTATACAGGAGCAAGCACAGACACAGGTGGGAAACTGAGGCAGCAGACCTCTCGCTAATGTTGTCTACATTTAACATTGTGAACAAGATAAAAACAAACTTTTATTATTATGAAGGAAAAAGAGAGCAACATACACATTTCACTTTCTCCAGCTCCCTATCATCCATAATGATCTAACTAGAAAGATAGACCACCATCTTCCAAATGGTGGCATTGCTCTGAGATTGTAGAAATTTATCAGTAGTAGGTAAATTAGGTCTGGTCCTTCTTCCCAGTAACAGCTCAGCTAGAAAAAGCTCATTCTCCAGGGGTGTACTTCAGTAGGTCACCCCCACTTTCAAGTCTTTTTTTCTAAGTTCTTTACTGTCTGTATAGACCAGGAATGGACAAACTTATGGAACTCAAGAGCCACAAAAGTTGATTATTAAACCTTTGAGAACTGCACTGAGGCATATAGACACATACTTTTACCTACTCCAATATTAAAGTTTAATATTCATTGCACACACTAATTTTATTATAAAAAGAGTACAAATATTGATCCTACTAATGTCAGATTCTAATAATTACTTAAGGTTAGCATGAAAACTAGGCCTATACGGTAAAAACAGCTGCTGCTTGAAGTAGAAGACTGCAGGCTAGTGGAGAGCTTTTTAAAATCCCGATCATGCTGCACCTCTCCCCACCGTCCCAACCCCCTCCTGAACTCCTAGGCTGGGGCTGCTTTCCTAAACTGATTTGCTGACATTCCTCTGGGAGCCACAATTTTTCATTCAACAGCCACATGTGGCTCCCGAGCCACAGTTTGGCCACGCCTGGTATAGACCTTTCTACCAGACCATTTGATTGGGAGTAATTTGGGCTGGAGGCTTCATGATGAAAATCCCAATCTGATGCAAATTGCCTAACCTCTGCTCTTGAGAATTGTGGCCCATTGTTGTTGAAGACCTCATTAGGAGTTCTGTGTCTGAAAAAACTTATTTCATGGTAATGATCACTGACATACCTTTAGTACTGTGCAGTGTACAAATTTCTGTAGATAAAGAGTAAGACTCGATGACATTAAGTAATCCTTTGAATGCCAAGTAAGTAAATCAACACCTACATTCTCATAAGGCCTCTGTGGAACAGGATGTGGTTTCACTGGCTCTACTTGTTGGCGTGACTTGTATTTCTAACACGAAAGGAGAGGTTTTTTTACTACATTGGTGATGTCAAAATTAATCTATGGCCAACATAGCACCTCTTGCCCTCATTCTTTACACTTCTCAATTCTTAGTGACCACTGTGGATCTTCTGTAGCACTTCTTTTCAGAGTCTCAGTGGAACTATGACCTTACCATCCTTGAAAATTCTCTCATCTATCATCATGGTGAGTTCATCGCTGCAGTTCCAGTAGTCTCTTATACTTAGACAACAACTGCTGATTATTTCATGGCACCCTTTAATTATCACTTCTTTAAGAATTTCCAGTGATTCATCTTTCTCCATCTCCTCTCTTATTTGTTGCAGTCTCTTGTTAGCTATGCGAATCAATCTCACAATCATATCTGTGTAGGCTTGCACCTCTGTCTCTGGTGTCTTCTAGGGTGCCATGGGTGCATCTACTCTATAAAGTGTATCTGCTCTGAATATAAATTTACCAGGCGTGTAGGTCAGCAGCAAATTATACCTCTGTAACTTTATCAACATTTTTTGAATCCTTAAGATACAGTCATTTAGCAGTTTACTAATAATGCAGTCTAGGACTTGTGGTCCATTTCAACTTTCACAGTCTGTTCATAAATATATTGATTGAATCTCGCACAAGCAAACAAGATTCCTAAAAGCTTCTTCTCAGTCTCTGCATATTTAGCCTCTGCATCAGTCTGTGATTTGGACGCATATGCCACTGATTGCCAGCCATCCTCATGCTGTTGTAGAAACTTCAGTGTTGGTTCAGATCAGATCAAATCATAGGGCTGGAAGGGACCTCATGAGATCATCGAGTCCAACCCCCTGGGAATTGAACCCAGGACCTTCTGCATGTTAAGCAGAGGTGCTAGCCACTACACTTGTACCAAGTAGTATTAAACCCTCCCATGATTCCTATCGTGCAGCTCTCCAACACCATTCAATTCTGTCCTCTTAGAGTAGTCCGAAAGGGACTGTTTTGGCAGAAAGATTAGATAGGATTTTTCCAAAATCAGTAGCCATTCCCAGGAACCATTGGACATCTTTCTTTGACTGGAGACATGGCATGATTTGAATGGCTGAACTCTTCCTATCATCAGGTTTTACACCTTCATGAGAACACATCCCTTATGAAAGTCACTTCCTTAATTCTTAAAACAAGGGTTCCCAACCTGTAGTTCATGAACCACTGATGAGCCACAAAGAAAAAGTACAGTAGGTGGCCCATGGGGTAGGAAGGGTGGGAGGAATTACTGTAAGTAAAAATACTGTAATGAGTGCAGTATGTTTGTGAGTGAGCATAATAAATATTAGTAATAGCTGTTTTAATACCCTTGATATACAAGGTATACAAGATATACTCCTGTCAGCCATAGGCTATGTTAAGAATGTTTAAAACCGCTTGCTCACATGGTGGTCTGCAAAAGCTTTTGATGACAATATCATGGTCCGCATAAAGGAAAAGGTTGGGAACCCCTGTCCAAAAACACATTTGTCCCTATTTAGTTCGAGGTTTGGAGTTCTGTCTGCTCCCAGCACTTGCCGAACTCACTGGTCAAGCTCCTCTTTTGTTGAGTCCCAGATGATGTCGTCATCCGTGGAGGTGTCCACATTGCTAATATGTTCATAGATCTTGTGGCAGCCCAAGCCAGCTCTAGTCCCAGCTGGGGACACGGGGCCTGTAGATCTAGCTCCAACCCCAGCTGGGGGCCATGGGGGCAGGCCTGCAGTGGCAATCTGATCTGACTCTAACCCTGATTGGGGACGTGGGCCTGTATCAGGACCATTGGCCAGATCAGGGTCAAGGGCAGGGCTTCTATTGCAGGGGATGGGTCTGGCACATGGTGGGGCAGGGCTTCTCCAGGCCAACAGAAATGTTTGGGGCCAGTAAAGCCCCTGTAAACAGTACTTTGTATACATGCATGAATAACTGGAGGGTCCTGCTTGTTTATCTGGATTGCATGTTCAACCTGCAAGCAACCCAATCCCTGGAACAGTTCCTGACATTCCCAAGAGGGCCTCATAGCTAAGAGCAATATAATCTTGTAGTGAGAGCACCTTTTTACCAGACTGAGTTTCTCACATGCAGCTAGGTCCAAAATTGGCATCACTCTCATGGCACCATAATGAAAAGCAGCCTGTATGTGTGTTTTTTATGGTTAATGCTAGCAAAGCAGCATCCCTACACTGATATATTTGTTCCAGAATATCCAGTTATTTTTGTGTTTGTTGGACCAGTCTTATTTTCAGTCTCTCAGTCTCATACGGATAGAATATTAACATGGCTCCTGTGTCCAGTGAATACAAACAGAATGGCTAACTCACTACAAAAGGTAATTTCCCTTCTTTTAACACTCTCACTTTCTCATATCTTGTTCTTAAAAGCCCACATCCACACTGTACAGACCACATTGTTTCAAATTCCTCTTTCTTGCCTTTCAGACAATAAGAAATCCTTTTTTCAGTCGGCTAACATGCTCCTTTTCACATCCAAAGCTGCAAGGATTCAAACCCTCTGAGAATTTCAATTTTTTCCTACATATTTATTTTGGCAGTTACCAGAGGTCTTAAATTGAGTTGCATAAGGGGCAGTTTCTAAGCCATAGCAAGGCATGGCACAGCTGAAAACCCTCTGGGATAAATTCTTGCCTTGGATACATGCCCATAAAGCCCAGTGATTTGAAATGGGATTGTACATGCCTATCTGTGAAGGGGTTCACTCACTGCAGAGCGCTCCTTTCTAGCCAGCTGGGCATAGCGGCTGTCTACCAGTCTGGTGCCCCCTGCCAACTCTATCACTCTGGTGGTCTCTCTTTCCATAACTTGACCTTCCAGCCAGATCCTAATTTAGTTCTCTCCCCCTTTCCAGGGTAGCAGAAAACTCAACATAAAAAAGTTCATGCTCTCACCGGGAGTTTTTGGCTCCAGCTCCTGGCCTCTGGTCTTCACATACTTGACAAAGGTTTCCAGTATGTTTGTCCCCTTCTGTAGATTTGGTCTACATTACCAGTAGCCAGCTGGGGGACCCAATCCCTCCCACTACACTGGGTCCATTCTTCCTATTACCTCCCTCGGCCCCTTCCTACACAACCATGCCCTTTAAGCCTCTTAAGATCTCCTTATTCTGTTCCTCCACAGAACATCTCCTATGTCTTGCTCTCCTCCTGGCAGTTCAAATTCTGCCCTGGTTTTAAGGCATACCACTAGGGACTACACAACCCCACTGAGTGGTTTCTCTCTCTCTGGCTACTTGTCATCCTTCTCTAGTCAGGCTAGGACCCCAAGCCTTAGTCTCCCCTGCTTCCCGCTGGGTTTCTTCCTTACTCTCGCTCTCTAATTCCAGAGAAACAGCGCCAGAGCTTTAACTAGAACTTTTTGCGCCTGGGGCAAGTAGCCCCAGACGCCACCCCCCCCCAGCTGCTGCAGCAGCGTTGGAAGTACCAGGTGCCAAATTTTAGAGGGTGCAGGGGATGGATCTGGCTCCCTGCAGTGGCTGGGGATGGATCGGGATCCACCCCCAGCTGCTGCACAAAGCTGGAATTCAGCACCTGGGACTTTGCCCCGCTTGCCCCAGCCTAGTTACAGCCTTGGACACTGCAGACTCTATCCCTGCAGCCCTCTTTTGCCTTTCTCTCCTTCACTCACCTGCCAACTCCTGGCCATCTGTGCTTCCAGATCAGTTAAATCTGCCCCTCTCTCCGGGAGCAACCAGTTAATTAGTTTTCACAGGTTCATATTAAACCATTCAGGGCCTCTGTAAGGTATAACAACTTCACCAGGGTTAAAACTGCTTTTTTTCCATCTGTGAACCTTATTGGGCTGAGGTCTCCTCAGTTTATCTTCCAGGTGCTTGATATTGATTATTAATACCTTAGCACCAGCCTTATGGGATGTCAGGCACTTTTCTCCTCAGGTAACATCCATGTAACTCCAACAAGCACATGATGATCAGCCATTATCTGAGTAAGATAGCACTTAGCCATTTTTTAAACTCAGTTGCCAGCTGATTCCCCCACCTTATCTCTTGTTTTCACCCTCCACCCTTTGCTATCTTAGCTTCTAGCCCACTTCCTCACCACCAGCCTCTCCCTCCTTCCTCCCTACTGCTTACGTTCTCACAGACTTTACCCTGCCTGTTATTACTGTATGAGTAAGTACTATTCAGTGTATGCAAAACTGGCAAAAAACAGGCCCTCAGGCCTAGTTCTCTTTCTTTCTTTGATATTTAGGCCTTACTTTACTTAGCACTGCAATATGTAACTTATTTTGGAGTCTATTTGGCTGTCAGTGGGATTTAGGATCCCAAATGGCTAAACACATTTTTTAAATGAAAGACACCTAAAACAGGCAACACTGAGTGCAGGAACATACAACTATCTTTAAAAATCTGGGCCTGACCCACAGTCAATTAAAGTCAATTAAAAGAAACTCAAATTTCAATGGACTTTGGAGCAGCATCTTAATGAGCAAAGACTACACATATTGGGAGATACTACTGCTCAGAGTGCATTACAGGACAGATACAAAGGAGAATATTTTCTGGTGAAATACTTGATTTATTGTGCTGTGTCTGCTTCATCCAGTACATAGCAACTACTAACAGCACCACTCTTTCTGATCAGAGAGAGATTAAAATTTAAATTAGGATCAGAAAATAAAAAGGAGCAAGAACAGATTAGAATCAGCCTGGTGACCAGGAATGTCAGCTTTGATAATCTATTCACTATCTTTAATATAAGCCTGGAGAAATAATCAAGAGCTATGAAACAGGATGCTCAAATTAACTGCAGTAATTAGTCAGCAGTTAACAGAGACTCCCTTATGATCTCCTTTTTTTCTGTGTTGCAACAGGAAATAATGGCTATTTAAAAAAAAAGCTAGCCTTATAAAGATGAATAAGACATTTGAAATGCATATAGTAAAGACAAGAATACAAGATGTAGTCCCACCAAAGAGGAAACTGACATGTCAAGAGCAGATTTAAGTCATGTAATTGCTGTTTTTTCTGCTGTAAGAGTCAACTGGGGCCAGAGAACAAGGAGTTTTCTAAAACATTACTGACAATCCCAGGAGATAGAGCCTAGAAGATTGTTATTAATACATGAACTATTACAGTCCACTACACAATATTTTAAAAGAACAGACTGTTCTTGGCAACTAGCAAGATATGTTCCCCACAAATAAGTCTAGAATGGAGTTACGAGAGTTAAGTGACAAACAACTTCAGAATTTGGGTTTTAATGATGCTCAGATCTGATATGCAAGTAAATGTGAGCAAACAGTCGAAAGCAAGCCTTGTGCAACAAATCCACTGATCAGTCAGTTTAAGTGTTGTAGGGAGAGTGAATAGAAACAAAAACAGTTACTCCTTTTTGCAATGTGGTCTAAGCAGTACAAGGACTCAGTGCTGGAACAGATAGGTGATTTCAGAACATTTTCATGAGTGGCCAAAGTCCTTTAGCAAAACATAACTCATTTTAATCATTATTGCTGTGTGTCAGCAGGAAAATTTCAACAAATGCTACAGGAAATACCAGCGATTTCACCATTGTGGCCTGTTCGTCTACTAGAAGGTAATGTGACAATGAACTTCCCTTATGGAAAAGCCATAGAGAGTTTAACAGAGAATGACAACCTTTCTAAAGAATATTTAAAGCCACCTATAGCAGCACACAACAAACAAGAAGACCTGTGGCACTCTTAAAGATGAAAGGTCATGCATTAAATAAGTTTGTTAGTCTTTAAAGGTGCCACAGGATTCCTTGTTTGTTTTGCTGCACTAGTATAATGTAGCTAACCCTCTGGAATGATAGAGCAATAACTCTCAAATCCCATTTGATGCTTTAAACATTTAATGGAAAAACAGCACTCTGTTAAATTTTATGTTTTCAGATCAGTTTCTACAGAATTTCACTTAATTTCTACAAAACCCTAATGCAGAAGTGAGTGGGCGAGGTTCTCTGTCCTGCAATGGGCAGGAAGTCAGACTAGATCATCATGATGGTCCCTTCTGGCTCTGAAGTCCATTAATTAAACTCTACAGGATATTCCCATAAGTCTTCAAAGCAACAAAAAATGAGACTTGTCCAGTAACTACAGCAGGAAGAAAACTACATCACCACATCATGACTCATGAAAGAAAGCTGTAAAACTGAGATGGCACTGAAGAAATGTAATAGAGTGGAACACAAAACAGCTTGAATGAGACAGACAAGATAAATCTAACTAAAGTCTTTTGTTAATACAGTGATCAGAAAACAAATACAAATAGTAATAACTCCAATTAAAACCACACTGTGCTGCATGCAGATAGGAAAGACTTCTATATATTGGATTCCTCAAGTTCTTGTTCTCAGTCATTGCCTCTAATTCCACACTATGGTCTGCAAACTGATAAAATGACCCATTGTTTCCACTTACAAGTATATACCTAAATATATGACTCAGCAGCCACTATTTTCAAGTTTATGCCTCGGAAAAAGGAAAATCTCTGTGGTCATTTTGAAGCTCTAAAAAAGTTATTTTCACTTGCTGAGAACATACCTATGTTAATGGGTGTGTTGTATGTAAGGCACAAGAGGTAGCTGTCCTGCTCTGCTTGATATTAGTGAGACCCCAAGTGGAGTACTGTGTCCAGTTCTGGGCAGTATAGTTTAGGAAAAATGTGAACAAATTGGAAAGAGTCAAAAGGAAAGCAACAAAAATTATAAAAGGTTTTAAAAAAAACCTTGATTTATAATGAAATTTTGAAAAAAAACTGGGCATGTTTAGTGTTTTTCTGGGGGGAAGGGGGCTACTAAGAGGTGACTTACACTTCCGTGCATTCATTTTCCTTCCATTCTGTAAATTCTGCATCTTCAAGCATCTGATAAAGTGGGATAAAATCCCACGAAAGTTCATGCAATAAGTGTGTTAGTCTTTAAAAGTGCTATGGGCTTCTTGTCCATCTTCCAGTGTGTTGAGGGCTGTTACATAGAGGACAATTGGTCTCTTTGTCCACTGAAGGTAGGACAACAAATAATAGACTTACTTTGCAGCAAGGAAGATTTTAGGTTAGATATTACGAAAAACTTGAATTATAAAGTTAGTTAAGATTTGGAAGAGCCTTTCAAGGGAAGTTTTGGAGACCCTATTGTTGCAAATTTTTTAAAAAGTTGGATAAACACATGTCAGGGATAATCTAGGGTTACTTGGTCTTGCCATAGTACATGGGGCTGGATCTGATGACTTCAAGGACTCTTCCAGCCCTACATTTCTATCTGAGAATGGCCACTGGCAAAGGGAATGGTGAACTTGAAATTCTAGGACACAAGAGAACCGACTGAGATTCTGTATTCAAGGAAAGAATCAAAACTGGAATACACTGGCCAATCATGATTTCAGCAAGAAGTTCATGAAGAACCTTATGAGTACAGGACTCATAGGAGACGAGGTGGGGGAGGATCAGTTGCACTGCTGGTCAATTTTGCACAAGATGCTTTTAGCAGATGGATATTGATACATTCCAATGTAGCAGCATTCCTCATGCCTTGCAACAAGAGCACCCTTCAGACAAATTTGACTATTCTGTACAAAACAGAAGTGGTGAAAGTGTGGTAGACAAGACAAATTCAGCCAGAGATGTCTGGAGCAGAACTGTGGTAAATACGTTCAAACTTACAGGACAGAAGCCTCAAGTCACAGCACCTTCTGTGGAGTTGACGTGTTGAGCTCTAGGGCTCTGGGAAATACCAGTAGTCAATGAGAGTTTAAGAGCTGGTTGTGTGGCATTTTAGCTGCAAAAGACTCTGTGAAAAGGATTTCCGAACTACAGCAAAAAAAGAAAGTTAGCTCTTACAGGGGCTGGCTCCCAGTTCCCTAGAGACCATCTCTCCTCTTAATGTGTTCTGAGATTATTTGAGATTAGATTAAGAGAACACCGATCTGGTTTAATACATGAACAGCTGGACTCTATAGACAGGAGATGAAATCTTGGTCCACTGAAGTCAATCTGTGGACTTTC
This sequence comes from Podocnemis expansa, assembly GCA_007922195.1. Taxonomy (NCBI): domain Eukaryota; kingdom Metazoa; phylum Chordata; order Testudines; family Podocnemididae; genus Podocnemis; species Podocnemis expansa. Next base: position 8,420,402 of record ML681981.1, on the reverse strand, counting down.
AAGTCCGGCTCACAATCTCTTGCTAGGAAGCACAGCAAACAAAAAAAATCAAACCTAGGCATCTGGCATGACAGAACAGAGCACTATCCTTTGTCCGTCAAGACAGCCTCTTTGTGCAGGTTTTAATCTTCCTTCAATTTTCTGCTTTTTGATACCAGCTGTACATACAAACAATGGAAGTTTCCTAAGTGGAAGAACAAAGAGTATTTCATTATCTGAAGCCAAGAGTATTTTTAATTCAGAAAAATGTCATAATAGGAGGCACGAGCTATAACAATTATATTGATGGGTAATAATTTCCTGAGGGGTAGCCGTGTGAGTCTGTGTATGGCAAAAAACAATGAGAGTCCTGTGGCATCTTATAGGCTAACAGATTTTTTTTCAAGCATAAGCTTTCATAGGCTACAACCCACTTTCTCAGATACATCATGCTGCATCTGACAAGGCTGGAGCCCACAAAAGCTTATCCCCAAAGAAATCTGTTAGTCTATAAAGGGCCATCGGACTCTCGTTATTGCTAGGTAATGAAGCTTTTAAATGTCATTTAGTTCAAAGAAATCAACTGTACAGGTGGCAGTAGAATTTTAGTTGCGTGTGTTTTAATTTGACAGTTTAGGGCGGGACTAAATTGGACTCTGGCCACATTGAATGTTTACTGAGTTTCCCAAGCCTATTTTTTTATTTACAAAAATCTTTAAGTGAAATAAAAGTCAGTCCCTCCCAGCTTGCCTGGGATAAAACCAGGCAGTATGAATACTGTAAAATGTTATGCAGGCGTTTGAAGTTTTCATGTATTAAGATGGATAAGCAGATTCTACAGGGGAAAAAATAACTGAGAAAGTTACACCTCAGCTTTTACAGTCTTCAAAATTAGAATGTCTTTAAAACAAAAACTATAGGCTGTAGCTATTAAATAGGACATGCAAAGTTTGTTTAAATAAATTGAGTCTGTGCCTTGTTTGCTTCTTTTCATTGTATATGGAAAAGCTGAATCCCCCCCCCTTTTAATTAGGACCTTGCCTTACATATTTTTACTTGATAGATCAGACTTAACATTCTTGATATTCCTAATTTTTTTCCTCAAGCAGGATTTCTTGGAAGCTTCAGCTTAATTTATTGTGCACTTTCACACACTTTAACTGAATAGGTGGAGTGTTGAAATATTAACAAAGACATCCTTTCAATCTAGTGTTCCTTAGACATGGGAGTTTAGCAGGTGTTATCATAAAACACACACAACTTTAGGAGAGGGAGTGGTTTTGTGTAACAATGACTAAGAATCTCCATCTTTGGACAGCGTTCAGCCTCTTGTCTCTCATTGTTTCAAGTTCATCAGTGCAATAGTCACTTGTGGCAGTTTTACACTGGCGTTTTTCTTTACTTCTTCTCCTGTCGCACTGGCATTGGTGCATCCCCACAAGAAGAATCAATGGTGGGATTATTCACATAGACCAGCAGCTGGTGTTTTTTCCCCACCACCTAGTTTAGTCCAGCTCTTCCCTTTAGCTCCAGAAGGACTAAACTGTTCAATGTAGATAGAATATCTGCCACAAGTGGATTAAGGAAGAGTTTGGCCTATCACAGCCTATCTGAATAGAAAGTGATATTAGGAAAACGTTTAGAGGGGAGGAGAGAGGATCCGATGAAATATTGTGAGTGGCAAATATTAGAAACAACCTGATGAATCCAAGAGATGTATGGAAACCATTAACTTCCTGTGACAGCCCATGGGGGGGGGGTGATGGCACTCCCCTTGGCCTTGGGTGGACCACCATCAGGCTCTGATCTTTTTAAGCCGCAGGCCAAAAAGTCCTGAAGGCCTGTGGGCCTGGCCCACTTTCTCGGGGCAGGCAGGTCTGTCTCCTGCTTGACCTACAACCCCCTCTCTGGGCTGGGTCACGGGACAACCCATAGTAGGATGCTTGCCCCCTTAAGCCCCTTGCATGCTGCTGGCTTCCCTAGCCTGATGTCTCTTTGTGGGGGCCTTCTCTCGGTGGGGTCCAGAAGCAGATCTCTCCTCCTCCTGTCCCACCCCACACTGAAGCCCTGGCTGAGCTTTTAACTTCTTTTTCTTGCCAAGGCGTGGGAGGCCTGGCTGACCAAGAGAGGCATCCCTGTCTATTGAGGTGGTAGAGGGCTCCCTCTCTAGTGGGAGAGGTTGGTACACCCCATCACACTCCCACCTTGTCTTTTCACTAACAGTTTTGCTTGTTCTTCCTGAGCTATTCCAACCATTTAACTGTAAGGAATTAGCTTGAGAGGACATCGAGTTACATTTTTGGATGAGTTTGGGTGAGATGAGGCTCTGTCTACATGTTCTTGTAGACTCTCAAAGCCAGATTCTGCAAGCACATTAACTCGCTCACACTTTGTGGGTGATACAGACTTCCTCCCAATCAGTTTTAAATGCTTTGGAAGATGAGAGAGATTTTTTTGGTTGGCCTGATGCCACTTGCATGAACACTGATAGGAACTGGTGACAGATGACTAGATGATTCAGATTCCCTCCCAAAACCTTTGACAAGTGTCTCTGCTGCTCCTGATCTTCCACCGGCTGGTGCCTGTTCTATTGCTTGCCTCACATGGCATCAGCCCTGTTCACAAGAAAGTAGGAAGCAATATGCAGCACTTCTAATCCCCTAAAGGTAATGCTGTGTATACATTAAGCATTGTTCTCCACAATTCCCCTTCCTACTGTTGTGATGGGCAAGAAGAGAAATTGAGCTAAAGGGTTTGGTCAGCAGAAGAATGGGAAGAAGGGAGAAATGGCAGGGAAGCCTTCTCACCCAAACTTACATCCTTGGGAACCATATTTCACCTTCCCATTCTTTCTGACAAGGATGCACAAAGACTTCAGTTGGGTTGCCTGCATGAAACAGGGTTATACAGTGCCATAGATCAAAAGGATAATTAAATCAAGTACATCAGGCAGTTAGCAGTTTAATGACTGACATGGCATGTCATCAATTTCTGTGCCATAGAAACACTCTCTCTCAGCAATTGTTTTTGCTGTGGCAAGAGTCTCACAGCACTGTATTTTGAATTGCATTAGAAGTGTGCCTTGAGGGGGCTGTAGAGAAGGAATGGATTTCAGTCCTACAACTTTATCAAAACTGTCCTCATTAATGTCATCCTTACCTGGAATACACACATTTCTGAAGTGTAAATGAGTCATATGAGAATTAACTGACCCTACAGAAAGAGGAATTTCCTATTGTAATATAAAGCAGGCCAGTTCAATAATCTCACAGCAACAGCTGCTTTACACTGTGACACAAAACCTCTATTCTAATACTAGAAAGGACAGCACTAAGAATTCCCTATATTAATATCATAACAAAGGTGTATTAGTGCTGATAGTGCTTATTAAAATTTACGGACTGCACTGCCCATTGGCACCTCCTGGTCTCAAACTTTACTTCCTCTCACCAGCAATCCCCAGGAAGTTATGGTTTCCCAAACTCTTTAGGGGTCAAATATTTTTCCCAGCCAGCATTCAGAGAATGGCAGGATAGACCATTTCTTAGTTGAGCTCTCCTGTCTGTTTCACACTTCTCCATCCTCCTCTTTGGCTTCTGCCCTTTGGCTGCCCATCTTTGTCAAATACCCTGCTCCTCCCCAGGGCTACGTCCTATTTATGTTTCCCAGGTCCTCTATTATGCCTCACATTTTCTGATAGTTCCTTTCAGCTCCTGGCATTCATCTGCCTAAACCATGATCTTCCTGCTACCTCAGCCATAATATCTCAGCTCCTCAGGACAGACTTCTAAGGCCCATGAACTTTATTCCCCCACTGCCTGTCTCAGAAGCTGAAGCAAGAGTCTGTCAGCTCCCATGCTATATACCTTAAGCCTCCTGATGGCCAGGCCAACAACTGTGTGTGTGTCAGCGTCAGCATCAGCATCTTCATATCTCTTGGCTTGTATTTCTCTGTTCTCCTGACGCACCTCAGTACTCCCTTAGCATATCATTTTTGATTCCTTTAACCATGACTGTCAGAGCTTTTATTCTTCCATTCTAGAAATTTTAATCATCAGCCTCATTTAGCCACTTAATACATGGTCACTCAATTTTCTTTTGAGAATCTAATAAAATGTATTACAGTTGAGGTCTCAGAAGTATTCACTATGCTAATCAAGACTAGGGTATAGGAAAGAGGGATCTTTATTACATAGGCTCCCAATGAAACAAAAGCATTCTCTTGAATGCTGAAAATAAAGTCAGTAATGATAATGCAAGGATACAGAGTTCTTCAGGAAATGGAATTTAAGACCAGTTGCATGTGGTTTTATCGGGCTTAACATGTGAGCCTTAATCTTTCCCGTTATTCCCTAGTGCATGACGGGAGCATACAGTTGAATCCATTAGCCACGCTGGAGAACAAGGAGTACAGTACACTGCCCTGGGTGGTAATAAATACCCAGATTTCACATACCTTGCTCTCAAGAAGGCAAGGTGAACAAGGGTGGAGAATGGACACACTGTGGATGTACCTGAGGCAACATGGATATGAGCATGATTTTCCATGTGTAAATAAAATAAACAGGTACCTACTGCCTTTTTTGGCCTGAGGCTAAAGTACCTTGGTGCCATCCAGGAGGGCCTTTTATTGCTGGATCAGGTTCTGTTTTGGCTCATCACTTTTCACTTTGTGTCAGTGTGCCAACAGTCCACCTGCTTGTGCAGGACTAAGCCTGTACTGTAGTGATTTGATTCTTCATTACCTTACACTTTCTGTAATTATTTACATCCCTGCAAAGTGAATACAAATCAGAATTGTAGCATTTTACACACACTTGGTATCTATGTGGAAATGTCCACATCAAACACAAGAGAATTGGCCACTATAACAATATGAATAAAAATAAAAGGCCTCATCTTTCAATCCAGATGTAAGGATTAGAGACTAGGGTATAGTGACTATATGTACATACATACATACAGATGCCAGGTCCTCAGACACTGCAGCAATGAGGGCTACATAAATGACAATGTACCTGTAAATTATACACATAAATTTGTCTCTCCCTATCTAAGTCCTCATCTGTTTAGACATGCTCACAATATAAAATACTCTTTCAGTATGTTTGTTAAAATATATGCAATATGCATATATCATCTAATTATATACATAAATCTGTCTCTCCTTATCAGGGTCCTTCTCTATTTAGACATGTTCATAACAGAAAGTGCTTTTCCAGTAAGACTGTTACAACATGATTCTATAACCTCCAGACACCTCACAGGAGACTGAGATTTCTCTGCCTCATAGCCCTTCCTCCCCACTGTTCCCTTGTGTCTTGTATCCTATTTTGGTGAGAAAGTTAGGGTTGGACCGAACTTCAGGAGGTTTCCTTGTCTAACCCCCTGCTCAAAGCAGGACCAACACGAACAAAATTGTCCCAAACCAAGGCTTTGTCAAGTTGGGCCTTAAAAATCTCTACAGATGGAGATTCTACCACCTCCCTAGGTAACTCGTTCCAATACTTCACCATCCTCCTAGTGAAAAAGTGTTTCCTAATATTCAACCTAGACCTCCTCCACTGCAACTCAAGACCATTGCTTCTTATTTTGTCATCTGCCACCACTGAGAACAGCTTAATTTCACCCTCTCTGGAACCTCCATAAAGTAGCTGAAGGCTTCTATCAACTTCCCCCCCTCACTCTTCTGCAGACTAAGGGAGACCTTAGGCTCTCCTTGTAAATCATGTAATCTAGCTCCCCTAGCCCCCCCACCCACCAGTCATTTTCATTGCCTTCTGATGGACTTTCTCCAATTTGTCCATATCTTTCCTGTAATAGGGGGTCCAAAACTGGACAATTCTCAAAATGGGGCCTCACCAGGAATAATCAGGTCCATCAACCTGCTGGCAGTGCTCCTACTAATGCAGCCCAATATGCAGTTAGCCTTCTTAGCAACACAGGTACACTGTTGAGTCTTCCCTTGAGTCTAAACGGCATCTACTGTTAGCCTTATCTTTACAGCTCCCCTTGCTATTTCCAAAGTCTTTTGTGGCAGCATGAACCATCTCATTCATTTTAAGGTGTTGTGAACATCCTAACATTCCCTAATACTGACTTCGTTCTCCCCATGCCCCAATATAACCTATTGTAACAGCCGTTAGCCCATATATTAGCTCTCTTAGGCCTTCCTGATATTTGCATGTCAATAGCCATATGAAACACTTGCCTGTCTGACCACTGATGCACTCATGACAGAAAGAATCAGTTCAAGAAATCCTTAGCTCAACCAACATTTGGTAAGAATGAGGGTCAATTACTTATATGAGAAATAAATACTTGTTTGAGAAAAATGGAGGAGGACAGCTTCAGAAGTATTACACAGAGCAGTCCACACTAAAGATACTAAGCTACCACTTTTATTAGTACTGTATGGGGCAAGACTTTTAGCAAAACTGAATTTGCAATTTGACCATTGCACCTGACAACCTCTCTTTTTTATATTCTTGTGATATACAAATTCCTAGCCCAGTAAGGATACTTCATGATACTCTGGTGGCAAGAAACTGCTTGAAAGTTAGGTTGGCTGGCTACTTGAGAATTCTCTCTGAGAAGGGGTCTGAGCAGCTATAATACTCCTGGAAAAGGAGGAGTAATCAGGGGCACCCTTTTATGTCACTGAGCTCATGTTGTCAAGACAATTCATTAGGATCATTGGCAGTCCATATAAAATAAAGCAGCTCTGAGGCTGCTTTAATTTACACATGGGATTACGCTCTTGGCTGGATGGCCCAGGATGCAAAGATGGATAAGACATAAAGGTAGTTTAAAGTAATCTCCTCAGCTGCTGGTTCACAGCAGGAGATCTATAGTTACTGTATTTCCACTGAAGAAAAATTCTGTTAACACCACTTGCCTGCATTACTCCAAAAACCTTTAGGAGCATTACTCCTCTTCTGATATTTTGTTGTGGTGCATTTATACCACATCAGGTGTGCTGGCTAAGGATACATGTAAATAGATCTCTGGCCAGCAAGTCTAATATGGCATTCATGCACATATATAACTATAATGTATTCCTTCTCTTTGTTACGTCCTTCTGCATCTTTGCTTTTAAAAAAAATAAAATAAAAAGTTTCAAGGAATGAGAATTCAGATTTTCTTTGATTTCTTTTCCATTTCCTTATAAAAGAAATTGTTTCAATATGCCATGCACGGATAGGCATAGAAGGCTTTAATTTGTTATGCTCCATTCAAAAGCTCCTACAGCAGAACAAGGAATAGAATGAGTTGCAGACAGACAAAACAGACAGCAAATTTGTTGTTCTTCACCAATAAAACATTATCTCATTGAAAGTGTAATGTTCAAAAATTTCTCTGTGGAGAAAGTATCATTTCCAATTCAACTACTTTTAAGATAAAATAGAACAGAAATTCCCAGCGTAAGAGCAGAATTCAGAATTTGAAGGGAAAATTTTTTTTCCCCCAAGAGTGGGCATAAGACCTGGTACAGATTGAACTGAGGAGCATTATGACTTTGCCAAATAAATGCCACAGAAGTGGGCACAGAGATATTTTCTTATCCACGTGCAGCACTCTAGAAAACACAAAATTCTTGAATTTTGCCATTCAACATGAAAACCAGAACCCAGGCATCACAAAACATTCCATTTATCTACAGATGCCTGAAGACTTCTTGAAGGCCTGACTGAGCCACTGGTGAGCGAGAAGCCCTATCTCAATGAGGAAGGCTTCAAGATTCCCATTAACAATATCTCAAAGGCAAAAATCTTGGTATTGATTTTTATTCTCCATACTAGGACTCTCAGTTCAATTCAAATAATCAGTTACGCTTTAGACTTGGCACTCTGTTGAGATAGTAACAGAAAGGATATGATAGTGTACAGTGGCGGATAAGGGGCTGCAAGAAAGTCCTGAACTGCAAAAACTTAGAATTAAGGCTAAGAGTCAGTCAGGGTTGATTTTAGTAAAAGTCATGGATAGGTCATGGGCAATAAATAAAAATTCATGACTCGTGACCTGCCCATGACTTTTACTAAAAATAACCCTGACTGAATCTTAACTGCTGCTGGGGTGCTGCTACTCTGGAGGACATAAAGGGTTGACAGGCACCTGCTGCTCCAGTGGTAGGTGCTGATTACCTCAGCCACCTACTGCTCCAAAAGCCCTGCTCTGCGACTGTTACAGAGGTCACAATCGGTGACTTCTGCTACCTCCACGGCAGATGAGCATCCTTACTTACAATAAACCTCACCACTTCTGGTCCAACTGCAAAGCTGGCTTCTTCAATAATGCTCCCCTGCTAACCAGCACTTAGCATATTGTACTCCAAAATACACCATGCACCAGACCCATTATTCAAGCCTGTAGACAAGTTCAGGGGTGATTCAAGACTCACGTTTAGATCAGTTTTTCAGAACAGAGAATGTTTCTTCAAACCCTAACTGCTCCATCAGTCTTTACTACATTGTTCAGACCCATCACATCTTAGCAAGCAGAATCTAGCCTTTGACTAGCAGCTCCCCTTCTACTACAGCACACACATTTTGCTTTCTTGAGACAAAGATACCTATAGATGAAGAGATAATAGATTTAAAAATAGTATGAACTAAGTCAATATTTTGCTGTGCTTATATTTCACTTTTTAAAAAAAAGTCAGAACAGTCATTCATTATTTAAGCTGGTAACATCAAGAAATAATTCAAAGTAGAGATCAAGACTCTGTGGAATGCTAACACACACACACACACACACAAAAAACTGAATTCTGTCTTCTCTGATGATGTATATCAAATATATCAACAATGAGAACTTTAACTGTATAGACTTGCCCATGCCTTAAGCTCCACACCAAAGGATTCTATCAACTTTGGCAGCAAAGAATAAGATGGACTCTGAGCCTAATCTAAAACAGGAAACGTTTCATACTACCTTCTGCCAATGCAAACAGCATTGCAGCCCCATGAGCTGTAGCAGTGCAGTGCTAGTAGAAAGCAGCATTCAGTGTCTACCAACAATTTAGGCATGTTGTATACACCTGCTCTGAGGAATGTTAAACACCACTCTGCTTAAGAAGCCAGCAGCTGCCCAGAGTACTGTCTTCACTGGTAGTCCCAACTATTGCTATTGTTGGTGGAATTCAATGGGAAGTAGCAGAAGTGGAAAATTTAATGGGGAAAAATGAGTGTAGACCAGGAGTCAGCAACTCCTGGCACACATGCCAAGAGTGGCGCGTGGGCTGATTTGGCCGAGTGCACGCACCCTGTGTGGTCTCACCAAGGCTCCCATTCCTGCTACCAAAAGCCACTCAGGTGGCTTCTCTCAGCAGAATCCCTGGGGACTCCCCAGCCACACCGAAAGAAGCCATCTGACTTGGCTTTCAGTAGAATGTCTGGGGACCACTGTTCCCTCTAAGCTGTGCGTGTGTGCGCGCACATAGGTCATGAAACCTACACACACAACAAAATAAAGTGCACACAAAAAAATTCAATAGTGCTAATATTGGTGCTCACAAAGAAATGTTTTTGCACACACAAAGAAATTGTTTGTGCACACAGTCTACAACTAATTAGAGGGAACACTGCTGGGGACCTCACCTCTGCCACCGAAAGAAGCCGCTCTGGGTGGTTTTTCAGTGTTGGGGGTACTCCAGCCATGGCTGCCACTGAATTCTCAGGCAGCAGCAACATATTTGTTTGGCGGAGGGGGTCACCAGCAGCCAGTGAGGGCTGGGAAGGAGGGGCTAGCACAGTATATATAACATAAGTCTTCAGAGGCTTCCATTTGTGTCAGATCATCTAAGCTATAGATGGTTGTTTGACAGAGTTTAGTTTAATTTCAGTTTTTTCGGGAGGTGGTGACGGCTCCCCAAGAGGAAAAGCCAGGTCCCAGATCCCAGCATCTCACTTTCTGAAAGTCTGCCTTTCCAAGCAAATGAAACTGAATGATTGGAAAACAAACATCCATCCGTTTGGGAAAACTGAGTTATATGTTGCCAAGTTCCAAAAGGGGTAGCCATGTTAGTCTAGTTCAGTAAAACAAACAAAGAGGCCTGTGGCACCTAAAGACTCTATAAGTGCCACAGGCATCCTTGTTTATTTTACTGCGTTATAGTAATGTTTCTTATCTTTAAAATCAAGCTAAAATACACTTAACTTCTAAACATTGCTTACTGGAGTAGTTCACATATTCCCAGGGCACATTGCAATAATATGCCATCACATTAAAATTTCTCCATGAGAGTGCAATGGATTAATAAAGCCTTAACGTATATTTCAGTGACTCATCCCATCTGCTCTCACTCCTACTAATCTACACAAGTTTCTAAGATGGCATGCCTAACACCATATTTGAACCACGGGTGACCATACGTGTGGTGAGAGTTTCAGCATTCAGATACACAGGCCATGACAGCCATCGCTGATAACGGGAGTGGTAAGCACAGGGAAGATTATAATTGATGTAGTTTTGGGATCAAATGAACCAAGAAAATACTGATTCTAGTTTTTCTCCCCCTAGACCCAGGATCAGCAATGCGGGCTCAGTGAGCCACCTGTGTCTCCTTGGCAATTTCCTCCAGGGCGTCAGATATGCTCTGGGGATGCATGGCTGCAAAGGGGTCTCCTGGCTGGCCCCAGCATTGGGGCTGAATAAGGGGACTCCTGGCTGGCACAGGTCCCCCACTTTCAGGGCGCTGGCATCGCCCCCACCCTGCCACCACAACTGCATGAGCCCAAGGCAGCCCAGCAGTCATGCCACAGTCCATAGCACCGGTGGGCGTGGGGAGTGTAGGCAGCACGCCCACCCTCCGTCCATGCACTGTTGGGGTGGACCAGAGAAGCCCCACCTATCCCCAGCTGGCTGTCCCTCTCAAGAGCTCTTGGGAGGGATGGCTGGCTGGCTGGGGGTAGGCAGGCTTCTCTGCTACGCCCACCCAGTGCACAGAGGGAGGGACGGAGAGAGCGCATGCTGCCCACACCCCCCCCCACTGGAACTAGGGGCCATGGTGCGACTGCTGGGCCACCTTGGGCTCCTACGGTTGTGTGGGAGGGTGGGGGTAACTCCCATGCCTCAAAAGTGGGGGGCCTGCTCCTGGATCCATCCCCTCTCCCCCTGCCACCACCAGGGGATCCCACAGGCAGCCCATGCCAGGCTCCAGGCTCCCCCCCCCCCAAAGGACCCTGCAGGGGGCCCACTCCTGGTTCTGGGTTACCTCCACCTCTCCCCACCAGGGCCACTGTGGCAGGCACCCTGGCCCAGCTCTCAGCTCCCCCCACCAGATGGCTACACCATTGTGGCGCTCAAAACACTTGGTTATTAAAGGAATCTCAGAAAATTACTCTTCTTATCCTTCGGGTTGCTGACCCCTGCCCTAGACTAACTTTTTCTCACTAAGAGTGGCTCCTGTGGGCCCTATTTAATGCCCACTGAAGTCAATAGAAAGACTCCCATTGACTTCAGTGTGTGTTGAATCAGGCCATTGGTGATCACTAACCAACATAACGGTTAACAGGTTGTAATGGTTTCAGTTCCATTTTTTCTGGCAGATGCCAAACCAGTTCACAATTGCAATGAAGTTTAGAATAAGGCCAAACTATTTGGGATAAGAGGGAATTGCAATGAACAGGATTATTATTAGAGCTGTTGCAGAACAGGAATTTTTGAATCATGGGAAAACTCCAACATTTTAGAAAGAAAATTCAGACTCAGAACAAAAAAGCTCAAAATTCCCATGAAACAGGAAAAACTTGATTTGGGATCATTGAATTATTTTATTTTGATAGGGTAAAACCAGCTCATTTGGGGTTTATTGCTTTGATTAATTCTATTCTAGTTTTATTTATTTTTAATCTCATTATTTATTTGTATTATTTATTATTCTTATTTTATTTAAATATTATACATGCATTAGCTATACTTTATTTTTATATAATTTTGAAATTATTTTACTAGGATTTAGAAGTCAATGAAATTAATCAAAAGAATCAAAATGTTCCAACACTATCAAAATGAAACAAGAAGATTGAAATAATTCATTTAGACTTCAACTGGATGCATTTTGTCAAAATGACACATTCCCGCAAAATATTTCTATTTTAATAAAATTGCATTTTCCAAAAGAAAACTCTTCAAATCAAATTTTTGACTTGTTTTTTTGATTTGTTGTTTTGACTTGTTATCATACTTGAACAGCTTCAGTACCAAGACCTCAAAATCTATTTGACTATATTAGCTTTTACTTTTATTACACATACGGGTTAATGGAGATTTTTATTTTATTGCCTTAAAACCAGGAGTCACTTTAATACTTGAGTTCACATAGCTGACAGACTATAGATTCTCCTGTCAGACAAAGCTTAAGAACAGGATACTTCTCAAATATTGCATAAATATGTTTTAGATTATATAAATATTCAACTAACTGCTCTATTATAGCAATTCAACTGAATGTGAAAAAGCAAGTTAATTAAGTTTGAGCTACACTTCTTTGTCAGATAATCATAGGTACTAGAAGGGCAATCTGATTTATACGTTTTTCCAGGAATCTATTTTGATAAACAGTTTTCAGCAGAATTATGCCAAGCAGTGTGATAGGTCAGTTTTCCATTACACAGCATCGAAACATTCCACCAATCACAGAAAGAGACACGTAGCACTTTGAACAATTTCCTGCTGGAGTTGGCGCAGGGAGAGGCATCCCAGCAGAGGTGTCACTGCTGCTGGACAAAGGGGGCACAAGCCCCCAGTCCCAGTGCTAGTGCCTTGAACCAAGCTGTGGCCAGATTCCTGCTGTTGCTACCAAGGCGGCCCAGCCCCATGTCTTCAGCCAGGGTCTGGGCCGGATCTGGCTGCTACCTCCATGGCAGCTGAGCCCCATGCCCCCGGCCACAGTTGCTGCCCAACTGGGCTGCCACAGAGGCAGCAGCAGAATCCAGTCCTTGCCCTGACCAGGGTGCCACTGCAGTGGCAGCCAAATATGGCCCCAACCTTGGCTGGGGCCGTAGGACTGGATTGGGACGGGGGGGGCAGCACTCCAGGGCAGGGGGCCTGGGCCCTGAGAGATTTTTGGGGCCAGTGATGCCCCCACTTCCCAGGCTTGCCACTAAAAGGAGCCACTTGTGGGGTCAGGGGGGTTGTTCTGGGCATCTTCTTTCTGTGGCATGCCTGAGGACTTCCTGTGCCCCAGCTGCCCCTGGAAGAGGCTTTTGGTGGCAGAAGCAGCAATTTCAGGGGCAACACAGAGAGCACTGCATTTCACTCTGAACAGGCTTGTGTGCCAATGTCAGCGTGTATGCCAGGGGTTGCCTTCCCCTGCCTTGGAGACAACCGTTGGGGTGGCACATGCACAGTCTGTTTTCTTATGCGGCTGCACCATGATATAAAGGGGACAGTGTCACTTTAACCCCCTCAAGTCTGTCTTACCATACAGACTCCAAATTAGAGGTGAAGGAAAGCAGGGTTTGGAACTGTTAGTACACTATATCTCAAAAGAACAGCAGTTACCAAGCTGGTTAGTAACTGTATTTTCTTTTTCAGGAGAATTGCATGTATCCATTCCACTTCTGGTAACTCACAAGCAGTTCCACCTAGAGATGGGATAGGAACCTATCTGAATATACACACAGACTACATATCCAAATTTGGCATCATTTCTAGCCAGTTGAGAGATAGCAGAATGAGAAGCAAACTGAAGACTAAGCTGCAGCTCTACTAATGTCCAGCATAGGCACTTAAGCTAGAAATCCTGCAGAGGCTGTGTGTGATGTTAGCACCCAGTTTGGTGGAGTTATGCTGGCCATGTAAGTTGTAAGCTCCCCTATCTTCAAAGCATCTGATGAAGTGGGATTTTCTCCCACAAAAGCTCATAAGATAAACAAATTTGTTAGTCTTTAAATGTCACAGGATTCCTTGCTTGTTTTGCTGGCCATGTTGTAGCACAAATGTAGACAGAAGAAAATTTATGACAAGATTCTTTGGGATGAGAATGAAAGGTTAAGGGTGAATGCAGGACTGCTTTGATAAGAAGGTGCTTTAGTCTCACCTCTCTGTCTTTTTTAGTTCTGGGTTTAAAGTTCCTACAGATCTGGCACCAGTCCCTGATGTTAGCTCCTCTGAGATATTTCAGGGCCCTAGAGTGACGGTTGCTGACTGGCATCAGCTTCTTGCATCCATCAGAAGGTTTGAAGCCTGGGACTGAGGCATGCCCTGACAAAGGCATTGGTTCCCAGAACATGCAGGAGTTGAAGAGTACACTAAATACACAAGGAACCTACAAGTAAAACATTCATCAGTCATGAGTGCTAACTATATGTAAAGAAAAGACTAAGAAAAAGGGAAACACTAGTAGAAGCACAGTAGCATGCTCCAACCACCATCATGGGTCCTAAGAAAAAACTGAGGGCTTGAAACAAAGACGATAGACTGGGTAACATAAGGGGAGAAAAAAAATATATGTTATCCTTCGTTTAGGGAATGATATGGTACAGCACCCATTAAGCCTATGAAAACAGGATCCTCTTGGTCTGGATGGCAAAGCTACTGTAGACATGATGTAAGAGAGAAAGCTGGGTAGACAAAGATTGGTCATGCATAAATTATGTTTTTGGCTCTAGAAAGAGTTTTGTTTTGTTTGTAGCCATGCTTGCCTCTTTTTTTCTTGGTTAGTATCACTTAAATCTCAGTTCTTTATTCATAAATGTCTCTTCCTTTTATTACAGAATTGCCACACTGTTATGCATTAAGCTGTAGGGTGAGTCCTCAGCTAGCTTAACAGATTGGTGAATATTCTCTCTCCTTGCAGATAGTGAACTTAACTTCTGTGAGTGTCCAGCAGGAAGGACTGGACACAGCAGAGACATCTTTTGGTAACTCAAGAACAGGGATTCACTGATTTGGTGCCTGCAAGGTGAGTTTCAGACTGTTGGAGTCCTGAAGAGCTTATTGGCAAGGCAAACAAGCAGGTGTGTTAGGGAACTGACATTGCTTAGCAGCAGTAAAATTCAGTTACTGAAGCTGAGAGAGGTCACAAAGGGACTCATCTGCAAGATATCACAATGGTGCATGTTTAAGCAGGTTCTGAGCCTTAGACAGATTACATGAAAACAAGTACTTCTCAGCACCACTCGCTTGATGAATAATTTTGCTTGTTTCCATTTTACAATGAAAACAAAGTAGCGGATAGGTTAAGTAGCATGGCAAATTTGCTTCAGTGTGATTAATCTTCACTGATGACACCATATGCAAGCACAATATAAAAGGCACCTTTGGTAAAACTGCCCTGTTAGCTGTCAAAGCAATGGTTTGCTGACTTCACTGAAAGTATATTCCTAGCCTACAGTACTTTTATAATATTGTAATAAAACCTGCACATGAGATGTATTAACAACAGATATTTGATGGCACATGGGCTTTAGGCATCAAATACATGCTGAACATTCAGACTCAGGATTGCCAAAAATCAGTAAATTCACTGGCAGACAGTAAAAAAAAAAAAAAAAAAAAAAAAAAAGGTGCAATTTTAACACTGTCAGTAAATCCATAAAATTTAAATATCAGTAAAATTGGGTAGAAATAAAACATATTATATTTTGACATTGATTGTCATCGTTCAGAATCATTGCTTGTATCGTAAAACTACATTAGTCCTGACTTTATCATTTCTATTATTTCACATACCCCAAAACCCTGATTAATAATCAGTTCACTACAGCTGAAATACTCATGTGAATCCAAATTCCTGTGTACAGAATATCACGAGTATGCATGCACTTTTGTGACATTATTATATCGTTTATGGTATTTTTAGTGATGTCAGTAAATAGTTAAACCTGTCAGTAAAAAGATCTTCATGGTCACTAAAACCTAAAATGTAAGGCTGGCAACACTGCTCAGACTAAAAGTTAGAATCATGATGCCCTGGCTAGAATGCTAGAGTAGATATTGTATTGAAGAAGTAAGCTTAATGTTCTTACAATTTCAGGTGAACTAAGGCTCTTTAGAAGTGAGGCCAAGACAGAAAGAATTAAGAAGCAGAAGAGAGGGAGAAAGACTACTGAGCTGGCTACTTTGCTGAAATTAGATACAGGACTGACTGCTGCTGAGAAGAACTTGGAGATCAGTGTCAGAGCTCAGCTAGTGTAAGTTACTGATGCTACAGATGAGACAAGGACAAGGAAGAGGAAACTGAAAAAAATTACTATAAAAATATGTAATAAAGGTTCTGTTAAAGGATTTGATTATGTGCATACTGATGTACAGTACTCTGCAAGATTACTGAGTAACATTTATGGGCTGTTAAAACACCCCAGGGACATTTGCATGGTGAATAGTAAGCATAAGCCATTGTTTTCCTAGAAAACAACATCAGCTGGAAAAATTTACTGCCCTGCTCTGGGAATGTAATAGCATTCATTAGGTTCTGACAATGCAAAAAATAATGCCTGTTGCCCCCTGTATCTACAGTTCAATACTAATCCCTTGATGCCATGTGCAGCGTTACTGAAGGATAAATGGCTTGCCAGCTGTGACACACATACCAGCAATGTAGCTTTTGTACCTGTAACAATGACCAAACTCTCACTAACTTCAAAGATGATTAAATATTTTGTTCCATAGACCAATGGTATAATCTGATAGGCCAGATCCTGCATGCAGTAAATACACTCATTGAATTCTTTAGCCAAGTTGGAGTGCCATGTACAAAACACACATGCAAGGCAAAGAGGTATTAGTTTTCCATTATTTTCAGATTATCCTTAACTATATAAAGTAATTCAAATGAGTACCTCCTAGCATTAATAAGAAAAGAATGGCATTGGCTATGAGCCTGTAAACACAGCGGGATGGTCTTCACTGGTTGGGAATGGTCAAGGCTCAGGTACTTCCAAATGCAAAGATGGGTTGTGGTTGGGGAGCTCAAGCCCTCCCTTCCCACTGGACCAAGGCCCCAAGGTCTGGCACCTGAAAGCTTAGAGCCTGACTTAAGGGCTGGCTGGCCCCGCTCCCCTCCACAGTGCTAGCAGAGTGGAGGGCTCCCACACTGTGGTGACTCCCTAGGCATGGATCCTGTTGGCCCATGCAGTAATCTGCCCCCAGTGTGCAACACTTGATACCTCTTCATAGCTGGGCATGGTATGCTAGCTCTCACCTTTTTGGGGAAGCAGCTGCCTCCTCTTATACCTTGGTCCTCACACAAGGTCAGTTCCAAGATTCTCCCCTTCAGGAGTAGTCAAACAAAATATGGGGAATCAATGGGGCAATTTCTCCCTTTCCAAATACCATAAGTATAACACCACCAAATTTCTCCACATACTGTAATAAATCTTGGTATTTCTATTGTGCCTTCAACCAGAGCATCTCAAAGCACTTTCCAGATATGAGATTGCAAGTGCTTTAGAAGAGGTACCACATCTTTGGTGGGTTCATACAGTGCCCTAATACAATTGGGGTCCTGGTCCAGCATGGTTTTCTATTGCTACCACGAACAGTAAAATGAATTAAGTCCCTCAACAAGCCAGTGAGGCAGTATCATCCTCATACTGCTGCTGGAGAAACAGAGGTACATAGGGTTTAAGTGACTTGCCTAAAATCACACAAAGTGTATTAGAGCCAAGAAAAGAATCTCTTTTCCTTACTTCAAGCCCAGACCCTTATCCACTTACTCCCCACACAGATTAAGGACAATAGTGCTATTTAATTTTCTAAACTGTTCAATTTTACTATCTTCCGATTACTCAATCACAATGGTTCAAGATGGGGTACAGCAAAGCCAAGCCAATGGACAGTCACCTCTCTGTCTTAAACATTATTAAATGCAGATTATATTAAGTTCAAACCAGCAGGGAAGGGATGATGTTTCCCCACTTCCCTTTTGCCAACATCCAGTTCCTCCTTGCTTATTAAGAAAGTCACTATGTCTCCCTAGAAACCCTAGCGAGGAAGGCTTTAAATGAGGTTTGAAGGGGAAAGATGACCAAAGCCCACAGATAAGTCATAATGAGGGAGACCTGGGGGAAAGGAAGGAACCAGGAGGGAGCCAGGACTGTAACAGCAGGAATGAAAGACAGTCTAGTCAGAGCCAGGGGAAGGGGGAACCAAATCAGTGTCTTAGGTGACCTAATGAAGCTCTGATACCTCAGCTGAGTGGGGAAGGAAGACACTGGGAGAAAATGCAAGGAGGAAGAAGCAATAGGAGAGACAATTGGCAGGGGAAAGTAGGGCAATTGGCCCAGTATCTTAGGTGCCTATACACAAATGCAAGGAGCTTGGGAAACAAGCAGGAAGAATTGATAATACTGGCACAGACAAGGAACAATGATGTAACTGGAATAACAGAGACATGGTGGGATTGCTTGCATGACTAAAGCACTGCTATGGACAGATATAAATTGTTCAGGAAGGATAGGCAGGGAAGAAGAGGGGGAGGAACAGCACTATATAGAAGATCTTTATGACTGCCCAGAGCTCCACCATGAAAGTGGAGACAAGCCTGTTAAAAGTCTCTGGGTTAAGCTTAGAGGAGAGTGCAACAAGGGTGATGTTGTGGTGGGTGTCTGCTATAGACCACCCAGAAGGAGGTGATGGATGAGGCATTCTGTGGACAACTAGCAGAAGTTTCCAGAGCATGGGCCCTGGTTCTTATGAGGGACTTCAATTACTCTGACATTTGCTGGGAAGACAATACAACAATGCACAGATAATCTAGGAAGTTTTTGAAGACCATTGAGGACAACTTCCTGGTACAAATGCTGGAGGAACCAACTAGGTGGCTTGCACCTCTGGACCGCCTGCTCACAAACAGAGAATTGATCGGGGAAGTAGAAATGAATGGCAACCCAGGCTGCAGTGACCCTGAGATGGTAGAGTTCGGGATCCTGATCAAAGGAAGAAAAGAAAGAAGCAGAACACAGACCATGGACTTCAGAAAAGCAGATTTTGGGTTCTCAGGGAACTGATAGGCAAGATCCCTTGGGAGGCTAATCTGAAGGGGAAAGGCATCCAAGACAGTTGGCTGTATTTTGAAAAAACCCTGCTAAGGGTACAGGAAAATAACGCTCTGATGTCCAGAAAGAACAGCCCAGCATGGCTTAGCAGAGAGAAGAAAGAAGGTGCAGAAAGAAGGTGCCCAGGGTGGCTTAGCAGAGAACCCTACAGTGAGTTGAAACATAAAAAGGAAACTTACAAGATGTGGAAGCTTGGATAGATGACTAGGGAGGCATATAAAGACATTGCTCAGGCCTGCAGGGATGAAATCGGAAAGGCAAAGGGGCAATTGGAGTTGCAGCTGCCAAGGGATGTGAAGCATATTAGGAAGGGGTTCTTCGAGTATGTCACTAGCAAGAAGAGGATCACGGGCAGTGTAGATTCCTTACTGAATGGGGCAGGTATCCTTGTGGTGGATGATGTGGAAAAGGCTGAAGTATTCAATGCTTTTTTAACCTCAGTCTTCACGGGCAGCATCAGCTTCCACCCAGGCTACTACACTGGGTAACACAGAATGGAGAGAAGGAGAGCAGCCCTTGGTGATGGAAAGTCAGGTTAGGGACTATTTAAAGAAGTTGGTGTGCACAAGTCCATGGGTCCAGACAAACTGCATCCAAGGGTGCTGAGGGAGTTGGCCGATGTGACTGCAGAGCCACTAGCCATTATCTTTGAAAACTCATGGCGAACAGAAGTCCCAGATGACTGGAAAAAGGCAAATATAGTACCTATCTTCAAAAAAGCAAAAAAAATAGGACCTGGGGAACTACACACCTATCAACCTCACCTCAATCCCTGGAAAAAATCATGGAGCAGGTCCTCAAAGAATCAATTCTGAAACAATTGGAGGATAATAAAGTGATCAGAAACAGTCAGCGTGGATTCACCAAGGGCAAATCGTGCCTGACCAACCAGAAAGCTGGCTAGATCATTGGGCTCAGAAGGTCAGGATCAGGCTCAATATCTAGCTGGGAACCAGTAACTACTGGAGTGTTCCATGGGTCGGTCTTGGGACTGCTTCTGTTCAATATCTTCATTAATGATCTGGATGATGGAATAGATTGCACACTTAGTAAATTCACAGACAACACCAAACTACGGCAAATGGTGAACATGCTGGAGGGAAAGAGATAGGCTTCAGGGAGACCTAGACAAATTGGAGCATTGGGCCAAACAAAATCTCACGAGGTTCAACAAGGACACGTGCCAAGTCCTGCAGTTCAGACAGAAAAATCCCATGTACTGCTACAGGCTGTGGACCAATCAGCTAAGTAGCAGCACTGTAGAAAAGGACCTGGGGTTATGGTGGATGTCAAGCTGGATATTAGTCAACAATGTGCTCTTGTTGCTGAAAAGGCCAATGGCATATTGGGGCTGCATCAGCAGCAGTGTTGTCAGATCGAGGGATGTGATTATTCCCCTTTATTTGGCACTGGTGAGGCCACATCTGGAATAGTGTGTGCAGTTTTGGGGTCCCCATTGCAAAAAGAACGTGGACAAATTAGAAGAGTCCAGTGGAACACAGCAAAAATAATTAGGGGGCTGGGGCACATGACTTACAAGGAGAGATTGAAGGAACTAGGCTTATTTAGTCTGCAGAAGAGAAGACTGGGGGGGGGGGATTTGATAGCAGCCTTCAACTACATGAAGGCGTTCTCCAAAGAGAGGGGAGCTAGGCTGTTCTCAGTAGTAAAAGAGGACAGAACAAGGAGCAATGGTTTCAAGTTGCAGATGCAGAAGTCTCTAGGCTGGATATTAGGAAAAACTCTCTCACTTGGAGGTTGGTGAAGCATTGGAATGGGTTACCTAAGGAGGTGGTGGAATCTCCATCTTTGAAAACATTTAAGGCCCAGCTAGACAAAACCCTGGCTGGGATGATTTAGTGAGAGTGGTCCTGGTTTAGCAGGGGGTTGAATTAGATGACTCCGTGAGGTCCCTGCCAACCCTATGATTGTCGTCTGTATAAGAAGTCTCCTAAACAACCCTGAGCCACACACATTTTAGAATGTTGTCCTGGGCAATGATTAGAGATCATTCTCTCCAATCAGAACTCTTGGATTATTCCTCATCAAGCAAACAGAAAATCTTCCTGAGTTTAGCAGTTAAGAGTATTTACCCTCTTCATCACAGCCCTATTACTAGCAGCCAAACATTTGAGTGATGTAGTCAACTGCTGTCAGCTAATGCAATTTTTAGACCTTGGATGTAACAGCATACTATTCAGCATTAGGGAGACAGAGAAAGGAAGATTTCCACTGAAGTTAATGGGAGTTTTACCATTGACTTCAAATAGAAGCAGGATAGCAGAATCTGGCCCTTAAACATGAGGTCTACACTGAGTAAATAACTGGAGTGTTGAAAAGATGACATCTAACAAAATAAATGCTACTAAATTCTGAGTCCAGATGGTAAAGATTTTTCTGCTTTCATAATGAAAGCCCTCTGCCCTCGCCTCCCATCTACACACCAGTAAAATGATCGTCCTGAATTATTGTGTAGGCTCATAATTCATGGTTCAGTGGTAAATAGAATATTCCTCCCATTGCAGACTGTACACTTGGATGGTTTTGATGTTACAGTATTCCCAGTTTTGGAAATGTTTGCCAGACTTGACCATTATATTTGTGGTTATACAGATCTCACTCCTGGTTTGGAGAGAGAATCTTTAATGGAGCAGACATTGTTTCAGAATAAGCACTTTAAACCACCTTTGCCTCCCACACTCATTGCATCAGCCAGTAGCAGCAAATATATTCCTAATTCTAGGTCCTGCTTATCATCTTTACAATAGCTGTATTTGCATACACATCCAACTTCCTTCTGCAGTGAGAAAACCCTTGGAGGTTCAGCTGTTACTGTAAATCTCACTTGTCAGTGACGCATTTTCTGTTATGTTGGAGCCTATTTTAAGCTCACCTGTTTTGGCTGGTATCCATAGTAGGTTCACAGTTTTGTTTTGTATTTTAGTATCTTCCCTAAAGTAACAGTGGCAACAAACCCCCAGAGTTGGTGTCTGCTTACTCCATGCAGCTCCCTAATACTATAACACCCATAATACTGAAGCATTTGCCATGTCTCCTTTGCCATGTCTGTCAGCTGCACTGCTCAGGAGATCAGACTAGATGATCATACTGGTCGCTTCTGATCTTAGAGTCCATGAGCTGAAAGGCATCAGGGAATTGGCTGACTGACAGACACTGTGGGCCTGAGTGTTAAACTTATATGCCTTGGTGAGCCAAGCTGAATCACACACAGGGGCCCTTAAGAAATGGTTCATCCAACACAAGTGTGATTCCACACACAGAGCCTTCAGATCAATGTTTGTTGGTAGAAATATGGCATTATTGCCACCTGTAAGGAGACATGGAAGGGAGCTCAGTCCATGGAGGTTGCTGTTTGGCCTCTTGGTTCCTTTCAATGAAGCTGCCCCCGATAGCGTCCCATTTTATTTCCTAATCTAGCTCAGTGTGATGTCCCAGGTCGTGAACCCATGCATGGGACTTCCAAGACAACCACTCCGGTGTCTGTCTAATGTCTGCTGAACCCTGGTGAGTCAGGAAACTAGTAGGCCTACAGCCTCTGCTACTAGAGCCTCAACTGGCGTCTGTGTGATCCTCCCTTGATTGGTCCAATCATGCTATTTAAGTGGGAGACACAGAAAATTGTCTGAGCAACAAGATGATTTCCTGTCTTGACTACATTGGAGTCCTTTTTCTGCCTGCTTCCTGCACCCAACACAGTTCCTGGTCCCCACCTCATCCATGCCATCACTCTTGTTTCCACTGTACTCCTGCTCCACGTGGTCAGTCCTTGCCTCTTCTCCAGTCCCTGCCCTGATCTCATTTCCATGATCAGTTACCAGTCCTCACTCTGATCCTCACCTATCACTTTGAACTCTGCCTGGACCATTGGTTCTGGCATTTGATACCCGACTCAGCTCTCATCCTCAACTTTTTTCTCAACTTTGCCTCTGGCCTGACCCCTAGTTCTGGTAATTGGTAGTTGCCTCTCACTTTCATGCCTTAACCTGCTCTGCCCACTAGACTTGACTCCTGCTCTTACTATTAGGCCAAACCACCTACCTCCCTCTCCATAGCACATAAGCATAGAAGGCAGCCATGGTAACTAGGGAATCTTATAAATACATTATTTGGTCTTTGCCCTATTCACTGTGCAGCGTACCTGTGTGCTGTTTGACAGCTACTATGTTCCATCCTCAAGATGGAACTATTTCAGGGACAGGAAAAGTGTCTTTAACCCAATCCCACCAGCTAGTCATGTGGGTGCAAATATCTGCCCATTCAGAACAGTTCTGAACCAAAGTTAATCATCAGGTTTTTTTTTCAGGTGTGGTAACTTTGCAAAAATGTAAATTCTCGGAATAAGGGTCAATCAATCAGATTATAATTACAATACCTCTATCCCAAAGCACTTAACCGAAGAGTACTTTGGACTCACAAAATACCAGTAGAGTAGGGAAACAATAATATTCCCATTTTGCAGATGGAGAAGCTGAGGTGGAAATTAAATGTTTGTGTAAATCCATATGGGCAATAAGTGTCACAATTAGAGACAGAACCTGATCTCTCTTTGTGACATGTATAGAGTTGCCCATCACCAGAGTATCTAGGCACCAGCTTCCTGTTCTGATCTCTAAACCCTGGCAAACAAACAATCCCACCCCTAATTGCTATTGTTCACTATGAGCATTTCAAGTAGCATGCTAGGAATTTTGCCAGCTTGATGGAGCGTTAACATTTCATTAGTACATTTTAAAAGCCCCAGAAAGAACAGTTTCCAACTGACAAATATCTGGCTCAGGTAGTTTATAGCCATTTAAATATCACAGCTAAAGTTCCCATGCAACTTCAAGTTAAGCTTTGATGTTCCTTCCAGTTTACTCTGCAGTCATCACTTTTGTAGATGCCTCCAAAATAATCTCAGAAAGTATTCAAAAGAATTATAAAGGAACCAAGGCGGCTCTTTTCTCCTGAACTCACTTTAGAGCCAGCTCCCCATTTCTCCCTAACACAGCTGAGTCAGGGCCTCAGCTGACCTTAAACTTTTATAGCTTTGTTGAGTGCATTGACTTATATGAGTGGATGGTCTGGCCCTTTGTTTGGCAGGTCTCACTCCAACTCAGAGTCCTGATCTAAAATCAGTTCCACTTCCTTTCTCTCATTCCATTTTGTTTTTGTCAGAGTTTGTGTCTGACTGGTTTTCTAGGGAGTTTTGTTTTTTTTCTTTTGGTGGGGGGGGGGCAGCTTATAGAAGCAAGGAACAAACAAACAGAAATAAGGTCACTTCTAGGTATTCTCAGCTGTTTTATTCCTCAACCAAAAAGAAAACATACACTCTTTCAAATCACTTTTGCCTCCTCCCCCCCTTTCAGCTTGAACAAGAACTAATTGTAATTGTAAGGAAGAAAAAAAAAAGTCACACCTCAGATTTACCACATGGGGGCCTTTCCACAAGTCCCACTCCAAGTTCCAGAAACAACAAGATCTAAAATGCTCTTGGGACTGTGGGGACAAGCCTGGCAAAAAGGAATGGAATAATGGAGAAGATAACAGCTTGCCAGCCCGAAGAGAAGTACAGATAAAACTTTACAGCCACATATTCACAGAGAGGTTAATATCCCCTCAATATGACCAGTAATTATTAACAAAGAAGGAGGCTGTTTGCAATGGTGCCCTTTACATTACCAATGCAAACAAACTGATGGGCACACTCCTGACCCATACCCACATATGGCAGTACAACCTTTGATAAGCAAAATAAATTATGCCTGAGAAAGGGCAAAGCAATACTCCTCCACACCACCTTATAAAGGTGTGCTGTCTGGATCCTCCCCATGTTCTAAGCACAAAAGAAGCAGCCAGAAACTACTTAGTTATAATCCCAGATGCCATCTCCTTTGGTAGACATGGGCAAGTCATTTAGCTGCTCTGCCTCCATTTTCACATCACAAAATGAGGACAGTGATCACTCCTGCACCTACTCTGCAGGAGTACAGTGAGGCTGAATGTGCATAAAGCACTACAGAAGCATCAAGTATTATTAAACTAGCTAAGGCAACTCATTTTTAATAGGAAGATGTAGAGAACTTCCCACAAATCAAAGAGTCTGAAAGTGGGATTTTCTCCCATGAAAGCTCATGCAATAAATAAATTTGTTAGTCTTTAAAAGTGCCACCAAATTCTTTGCTTGTTTTCCCACAAATCAAACTCTTCACTTCTCCAAGACACTTTTTCTGAGAGGCAAAAGTGCAATTCCCCCTTCCCAGGAGGGACTCAGTTGCATCCTGCAAGGCAGTAAACATACTGGTGGGAAAGCATTCATCACTTTAAAGGTCAAACAGTGTATTTGGTGAGCCACAGGAAAGTCACAATCTAGTTGCTCCCCTCTGGTTTCATCATCACATGATGATTTGGGAAAGATCTATATACCAACAGACAAATGGCCAATGAAAACATGGCTGGCAGAGAAAATTAAAATAAAATAACCATGCCCTGTAATAGTTACAATCAAAACTTTTCAGAATGGAATATCCAGTGTCACCCTCTTTCGCTAGGCAGGAACAGCATAAAGTAGATAGAGTATAAAAGCGACAACAATACAGAAAAATGGGTGTGTAAATACAGCAGCACTTGGGAATCCATGAGTCCTGGGGTTTTATAGGAGCTGCTGTTTCTGCAGTAGTGAGTCAGGCCAACTCTTTTTGGCATTGATTCACCAAAGCACTTAGCTACATGCTTGTCTCATCAACTTCAATAGGATTCAAGCATGTGCTTAAAATTATAGCAAGGTCTTGCACTTCTGCCTGTTGGCTGATTTTAGACGCAGCACATACAGAAGGGCAGCCACCCTCCCAAGGCAGTAAAGTGCAACAGTGTCTTGTGGACCACTAGTTAAATGAGCAGAGCTATTGGGGATGATGACAGGGTCACCAAGGATTTAGGGGTTGGAAAAGGTGAAGAGGATAGCCAAGACATTGGGGACAAACGAGGAGGATAAGGTGAGGATGGTGTGGGTTCAGAAGGACATTCTGAGCATATGGCAAAAAGGAAAGGAGGACACGGGCGAGAGGAGGCCACAACGAATTTGTTCTTTGGAGATGCATCTGAACACAATTACACCCCTCATACAAAAGTTGAGCTTGAAGCAACAGTGCAAGAGAGAATTGTAGCAGCACCATCTTGCTCGCTCAGATTCAGTGCTTAAAGTAAGGCAGGATATGCCAGAATGCTGTGCCGGGGCCCCGCGCTACAACACAGCATTTCAGCGTGTTCCCCCTTTAACCCCTGGGGCAGACCCCTGATATGCGCACCACTGCTGATATCCCCCATCATCCCCTTTTAAGGGTCCCCCCCACCAGCTTCAGGCTCAGATTTGTGATGCACAGCGTAATAACCATAGCACCCTGCACAGTCCCCAGTGTGTCCCAGGATGGGCCTTGCTGTGCTCCCTTTCAGAAGCGTGAAGCTCGTGCTTGGGGGGGGGCATGACCCTGTCCCCATCTGTCTCCCCATCGCGGGGTGCCCAAGCCCCATTCCCAGTCCACCAGGGGCCCTCCTACTAGGTGGCCAGGGCCCTGGCCTTGCCCCCCCCATCTCTCTCAGCACTGGAGTGGGATGATCCACCTGACGGCAGGCTCTGGCCATGGGCTTGTCCCTATTGGCCTTCAGGCCCCCAGTTCTGCTGCTGCCTGGGGCCTCCTGCTGGCCCATCTCCCTGCCCCCCACTACACTAGGGGCGGCCCCGATCCTGTGAGCGACTCCCCTTGGTGTGGACGGAGCCCTGTGCCGGCCGGGGCCCAATGAGGTCAGCATGGAGTTGGGTGGAGTGGATGTTGGGGGCTGTGGTTGGGTATTGGGGGCTGGGGAGTGGATATTGGCGGCAGGGTGTGGATTTTAGGGGCAGGTATTGGGGGATAAAGGAATACTAGGGACAGGGAAGTGGATACTGGAGCCTGGGGTTGGGAACTGAGGATAGGGTGTGGATGCTGGGGGTGAGTAGTGGGGGTTGGGGGAATATTTGGGATGCAGGGGTTAAAATAAGGGGGAATGCCCTCAAATGCAGTTCCAGGGCCCACCAATTTAAGGGGCCAGCATTCCAGGGCCTCTAAAAATAGAAAAAGCCAGCAGAATGCATGTTCCACCCTGTCCTGGCTGTTGGCAGGTCCTACGCTCCCCATTGTTAATTAGGACACTTATCGTGTTATGCAGCGTTTGCTAGTCAGGGCCATAATTAGGCCTTCTCACGCCTGGGGCAAGCAGCCCCAAGGGTGCCCCCCTGCCTGACCTGGGCCCCGATCCGACCTGGGACCCAATCCATCATAGCAGCAGGGAGCCACATCTGGTCCCACCACCAGGTGAACACAGCCAGGAGCCAGCGGGGGTGGCATCCCCCACCAGCCATGCTGCTGCGGCCAGGCAGGTGCCTCTCCTGGCGGGTGGGTGCCTCCCCTGCTGGCCAACCAGGAGGCCACAGCTGGGGCGGGTACCTCCCCCGCTAGCCAAGCCATGTCTCCAGCCACCGGCTTTCCCATGCCAGTGGTGCCCATGTGGCTGGCCAGAGGCTCCCCCCCACCAGCATGCACCTGACCAGACCTAGCGTGCTGAGGTCAGGGCAGGAGATAACGTCCCCAAGCCACAGCCTGCCTCCCAGAGGAATGTGCCTTCAGAAAAGGGGTCAGGCAAGTTCATCTGGCAACCTCTGAAAAATCACTGCCTGAGGCTTTGCCCCATTCACCCCGCCATAGTTACAGCCCTGTTGCTAGTTTGTGACAATAATTGCTATAGACATAAACACCATATAAAACAAAAAATATTTTTATGGAGTGATAATGGATGCATGTGGTACTGAGAAGTGGTTGCAAATGCTTACCTAGACTGGGGCCCACACATGCATGAAGAGGGTCCAGACAATACAGGAAAGGGACCTGCTGATTGGGAGGGTTCCAGGGCCCAAATTATACTTTAACCACTGCTCAGATTAGTTTATTTTCTTGTTAGAGGAGCCCTTTAAACTGAAGGTTTGGGAGGTTGCCATATGTCAACTATGTTGTATTAATGAGCTCAGAAATGGGTTGGAAATTTACTAAGAAAAAGAGATTACACTGAAAAGGGCATTCAGTGCAACTGCTAATGCACTATCATTGTTGAAGTCCCGAACCAAGGCATTCTATAGCTATCCAGATATACTGTATCATCTTCCTATCATCAGATAATGCTTTCAGCAGTGTCAGAAAGGTACAAAGGGAAGATTTTAATCTCTAAATGCATGTGGCCCTTATTTTCAAAAGTAATGCAATTTTTTTTCAAATCACTCTCACTGTGTTTTCTTCTCCATTTAACCATTTGCAGATATTGTTTAACTTTATTTTAATACATGAAAGGGCAGAAACATGCCACTGTATTTACTTTAATGGTTGAAGTAAACAGAATTATTATTAAAGCTGATTGCAAAATGGGGGTTTTGCCTAAATTTTAAGAAGTTTACATTTTCTGCAGAAATTTTTAATTATTTGGCCAAAACTTGAATGCTGAAAACATTCTGATTCAGAAATGTTACACTGTGCTTCATGGAAACTGTACTTTGGGTTCTTCTTGCTTCCCTCCATTTGTTTAGTCTGTGCTTCCTGGTTGCACACCACCTCCCTAACAGCACTTGATCTCATCTCTTGGAAGGGGGGGAAGCAGTTCATTTTTAAATTTAGTCCAGCTGAGGAATCTGGTTTATGAGACAACTGAACTACAACTCCCATGAGGCATTCCTACAGCATAACCAAATCAAATGTTTTGGTTTGGGAGCACTTTTTAATTAAAAAAAAAAAAGAACAAAAACTTTTCTACAGAAAGCAGATGCTTTTCTTAAACAAAAATAAGTTTCATTTCTTTGAAAGCAGTTTTCTACTGAAAATTTTCAGACTGCCCTAATAAATAAATAAATAAATAATCCAGTTATACAGGCCTCAGCCCTGACAAGACTTATGCACATGCTTAACTTTATCCACGTGAAGGGATCCAATTCAATGGGATTATTCATAGTCCATAAAATTGAACATGTGCACAAGTCCTTGAAGAACTGGACTCACTGAGGATCTCAGAACCCTTTAGAAACAAAGTTTGGAATCATTTTCCTCATTTTACAGACTTAGAAAATAAGCCATATGGTGCTCATGGCAGGGAGGAAAAACCCAAAAGAACTCAGCTGTGTCACTTCTGAGGCAGGTATTAGGAGCATTTTACATGTTACATAGACCTGCTTTCATCATGTAGAAAGGGGTAGCTGGTTTTGGAAGAAGCTTTCTTCCTAACAAATATATGGTCTTCCAAGTCCTAAAGTCTGTCTTCTAATTATAAGGAACTGTTCTAGAAATAGTTACAACGTCTTTATGAAATGAAAGAAACGAATTCACATCATCCATAATGAGCATGGCTATTGTCTATACAGACCTTCAATAAACATAAACATTGACAAGTAACAGGGTTTCCAAATCCCCTCTCAGTTCTTTTCTGGATGCTCATTTTCTTTTGGCTTTTCTGTGCCATTCTGTTTGTGCCTTATTTTTACTGATAATAGGAAAAATCTCTAAAGGTTTGTCTTGCTACAGAAAAGCACCCATATGGATTGTGCAAAAATGGTGATGGAAGTTGCACAAGACTCAGTTGTCTCAGACTTCTGGTGTCTCTGGCATCCAAGCAAGATGGAAGTTCAACAAGAACCACTGCTGGTTGTCAGCTGAAAACTGGAAATGCAGAAGTGTGCAAAATAGTTAGGTTAATACCACCCAACCATAGTGAAGAACTCATTCAAGTTCAGTTCAGATTTTAAAATGAAGGTTTTGTTAGTGGAAGAACTGATCTAAATTATTCTTCACCCTGTAACCTTCACCAAGCATACCTTTGGGCCCTGTCTAGAGCCAGGATGACTTTGAAAAGTTACCTATTATTGTTAATGCACCAGTGCAACAACATTGGAGCCTAGAATAGCCCTATTGTCAGCACCATGTTTGCTCAAAGTAGGTCTAATCAACACAATGCTGAAAGTGGCATTTGCAGCTCCTGAGCTGTCTATTGGAGACTTCCAACATTATTAGCACAGAGTCAGCTAAATTGGTGGTGATGATTATTGATAGGTAGGATTTCAAGAACTTCCCTAGAGCAGATAAGATCTCAGGCTTTATCCTAAAAGTTGCTGCAAATCCACAACTCACACTGAAGATGATAGAAGGGACACATTTTTAATAGGATTCTGTTCTTTGTTGTATCAAGGAGTACTGCATGCCAACAATGTCTGCTCTCTTGACTTCCCTGTGCACCTAGACTTCCACTGTAAATGCTGGAAACTGAGTATAAGGAAAGCAAGATCAGGCCCAAGCTGCAGAGTACAAAAGTGCCTGCCCTTGTAAAAGCTGATACCGAGGAGAGAGGTAATCATGCTGCTGGGCATTTTTCTTCCTTCTTCTCAGAACTGCACACTGAGGACCAAATTATTTTTGGACTGGACTCCTCAGTGTTCTAGGCACTGTGCTGGGCACACAAGTGTGGTCGCTGGCTCACGCACATCACTGCTGTACATCATGCTCTTATTTTAGATTGTGTTGACCCAGGCCTATGCAGTGATGCCTTATACTGACAGATTATTGAAGCTGATCTAAAAGGAGCTATAACATACTGCCTGAAAACATTCTTTCATTAGACTAATACCACCAAGGTTTGTGCCAAGAAAATGTATATGCAGAGCCCCGTCTGTCTGCTCTACAATCAATGCAGCACAGTGAACATTTGTTCTGGTTATGGACACTCAGATCTTTTCCCCCAGGAAAAGCATACAGAGGCTGTAATAGATAGTATGCACTTCCAAGCAGGAACTGTCTTTCTTTTGGGTCTTGTAAAGTACCAAACACATGACTGGGGCTTACTAAATAATAATACAGCGCTGGGTGATATTAACAGGATAATTTCAACTGCAAATGGAAGGGTCAACTCAAAGCAAAGTGAAGATATAAAAATAGCAGCAGGACATCTCCCATTTGTCTCCCAAGGAGCTCCTGATCAGTTAGTTTATAAGTAAATCTTTCAATTGCCAGTCCTGCAAGCTCGGCTTGTGATCTGAAAGTCAAACTGGATTAGTTTCCTTCTCACACGTTGTGCAAGCCACGTTAGGTCTGTTAAACTCAGCCTAGAGTGAGTAGACTCCTGAATACCCCAATAAGTTGAAGTGAAATTAGGTGGTGATCTTGTTTTTATGAATAAACTTGGGTGCATCATCCACTCCTCCTCAGACCGGGGGCAGTGAGCAAGGAGCAGTGTGTAGCCCAGGAAATAATGTCTTTTTGATATAGGAGAGGACAAAGAATGCCCAGGAGTGGAGGGAGGGATTTTAAGTCAGATATTTGCCATCTGGTGACATATAAAGGCAGATTGAAAGAATTGTTTCTACAGGGTTTTGTTGTTCTTCTGTTTGATTTTTATTGATGAAACATTGTAAATGTTATCTGGTCACCCCTGGTTTAGCTAAAGAATCTGCAGGAAGTCTCAGCTATAAACTAAGAGCTATTTTACCTTTTAATTGCATGGGTTGGTCTGTTATATCTTTAACAAAGGCTTCCTTTCTCCCAAGTGTTTTGAAGCATTGCAGCTTAATTGGTGCTAGCAAAATCCATTGTTTATAAATCACTCCAAATAAAACTCCCATCTGTTCTCAACTGCTCAGATTTCATCTCTTGTAATATTATAATTTCTATAAAGAATTAATGGGGAGACAAAACCTTAATGCTTAATGGAAAAAAATTATAAAGAAGAAACAGCCTTTGAGCTTTCTTCACACACCAAAAAAAAGCAAAAATGTGAACAAAATACCCATTTTAATGCCTCTGCAGGTCACCCTTAGTAGTCATCTTGGTTCTAAAGCCTAAGCAGTACTCTTTTCCCTGTTACTCAGATGATGGGTTTCCATCTTTTTCCATCAACATACCCCATCCTTCTTCTAAACGCAACAAGAATCAAGCCACAGACACATGTAGCTTCACATGGGCCCCAACATAAAACTCAAAAGAAAAATAAATACAAGATCTTGCTTTCCAAATCAAGAGTTCAATTTATTTTTAAAATAATAAACCCAGAGCAACTAGAAACCTTGCCTAGAAGAAAATGCTGTTATTTGGTTAATGGAGGGTAGATGACAGCAGGGAGACAGGGAGCCTGTGAGGCACTCCGTCCAAGATCACCAACCAAACTAATATAGAGACCTCAGGCTTCATTTTGGCTATTTGTAAGGGAGACTAAAGCTATGTAAACTGTGGCTTTGCTGAAGAAAAAAAAACACACACACACACTTCCTTTTTAAGTAAATTGTAAGTCCACTCACTGGAGTCTCTCAGCAAATCTTCAGGCTGTCAGTTCACCAAGATTTCCTGAGTTTATTCTTAGATGTGTGAAATGTGCTCATCACCTGCTTTGTGTGCAAGTACAAAGAACAGAGCTGACATAGTTAGATCACACATAAATTAGCCTCAGTTTCTAGCAGACAGCTCCTTAGAAATCCTCTATCATCTTCATCTTAGGCAAAGACCAGTCCATGGACTCTGAAGGTCAACAAATTCAGGTTCTGTTGAACCAATGGGGAAGCGAATGCCAGCATGGAAGGCACTACATTGGGACATATGGTTTCCGGCATATTAGACTCCATAGCCATATCTAAGCTTGCAACACAGGTCAAGTTAGCTAACACATTTTACCTAACACATTTTAAAGCAGTGCTTTGCACCTCATGTACGTGTACCATCGATGAAGTTTAGAAATGGGAAAAGCAGTGTTTGGAAAAAAAAAAAAGTGTTAGGAGACTTTAAAGTTAACCATGACCAGTTAACATGTTTTAACACAACTTATCCTGTCTACTTGAGGTGTAAAGTCCTGTTTAGCATTCCGCTTGTTAAACTGTGTTAACTAACTTGTTTTAATATACAGCCTACTTGCTGAGTCTAAACATGTCCTCAATCCAGGGTGCCCGAGGCAATCAGAGATTTTGGTAATCACTGTTCACAATGTTCATGACTATTGTTTGGCTTGCAGAGACGAGGGTGCATTTCAAATTGTATTTGGCTTGTTTGCAAACATCAGGCTCCCACATTTACACAAGGAGTGAAAAATCTATAACATGTCAACCCAGCAGGACTCGCCCTGATAGACTATTTTAGTAACTACTACTGATATCTGGCCAAAACATTTAGATTTTCAAAGGAGCCTAAGGCCCCAAACCCTTGAGCAGTTACACACATTCTGAACTTTAGTATTATGAGTAACCCCATTGATTTCAGTGGGACCACTCAGCAGTAAAATTAAGCACTCACTGAACTGCAGAGTCAGGTGCCCCACTTCCAATACATGAGATACAAGTTCCCTTGGACTCCTTTGAAAAATCCCAATCTTAATATTACAGACATAAAATAAAATAGCTGCCCTTTGCAAGAAAGCTATGGAAAGGTTCTGGCGGCTGTAGCTAGCACAGGGGTCGGCAACCTGAAAGAAAAGAAGAGCCATTTTAAAAATTCCTTCAATAACCCAGTTTTTTGAGAGCCACGATGGGTTTAGCCTTCTGCAGGAGGGAGCTGGGCCAAGGCACCTGCCACATGGTCCCCTGGGCAGGGAGGAAGTTGAGAAGCAGGAGTGGGCCCCCTACAGGGTCCCCTGGTGGTGGTGGGGATCCTGGAGCCTAACATGGGCCGCTCATAGGGCTTCCCAGTGGCAAGATGCCTGGATCATGCAGCTCTGGAGCCACAGGTTGTAGACCTCTGAGCTAGCAGCAGCCACTGGCACAGTATAGCACAGACTAATGGTATCAAAATTGTTCCTTCGAAATTGGAACAATGGTTTGTTGTTACTGCAACAAAGCATACTGACCACCAGAGAAAAGCCAAGGCTTTCCATTGTAATTAAATAGATGAATTAGTACTCCAATGTAGAACTAAAAAATAGTTCCATATATTAATATGGAAATATTTCCCCTATTTTCACCACCCCAAACAACATTAGCTTTCATGAGCTTAATAGGAAACCCCTGATTGATAGTTGAGTCTCTTGCGCATAATCTTGTGAATACGGGTTCCTTTAGTTCTAGTTGTATCAACCCAGTAGGTAAACTTGGAGGTGTCACAGCTCCAGGGCAAGGCTGTCTCTTCCCTTAGCAACCCTTTTATTATAGGGGTTGTCTTAACTTTGGCTGCATCGTAGAAACGTACTGCTTTCAGATACTTCCCAGTCACTCCCTGCTCTGGAAGACTTCACTATCTTCTCAATGCATGGATTCAGCTTCAGTTACTCAGAAGCACATGCAGGTGAATGGCAAATGCGCCTTTTAGGAGAAGTAGCCCCTGCAGTACCTCTCAGGCTAGAAGCCAACTTGACAGGAAAAGTACAGTCCTGCTGGAAGGCTCCAGGCTAGGGATTGCGCATTGCTAAACGGCCAAAATGAGCAGCTCAAAGCCTTGGCAGCATGCCCAAGCTGGTGCAGCAAGTCACTACACACATGGCTTCCAGTTTTGTCTTCCTCCAGTAACAACTATCAATATTCCACAAAATAGTGAAGAGACTAACAAGGGAAGAAACACTTTCTTTGGTCTATCAGAAGTCTAAAACGCATTCTGAAAATTTCATGCCTGGTAGGCAGGGCTGAAACTAGCTGTTCTGGCGCCCAGGGCAAGCAGCCCTAAAGGTGCCCTCCCCCAACCCGGTCCCCGATACAGCTCAGGGCCTGATTCATCAGTGGGGAGCCAGATCCAGGTACCAGCTGGTGCCAGTAAGCGGCAGGGACCTGGCTCTGTCCCCAACTGCTTTCTAGCAGTGGCTGGGGCTCCCCGCTGGCTGGGGATGGATCCAGCTGGTTCAGGGAACTTGATCTGTCCCCAGCAGGGAGCCCCAGGCACCACTGGAAGAAGGCGCCACATTTTAGAGGGTGCAGGAGATAGATCCAGCTCCCTGTGTGGCTGGGGATGGATCCGGTTCCCTGACACCAGCTGGGGTGGCAAGGAGCTGAATCCATACCCAGCCACGATGGGGAGCCAGATATGTCCCCTGCGCCCAGGGCTTTGTCCTGGCCTATTTACGGATCTGCCAGTAGGCTTTGGTCTTCTGCAAAAGGTGAAACAAATCTAAGGCAGGCCATTGCTAACACAAAGGCAGCTCTTTACACTTCCAAAGAGCTGTGTAACATTTTGCATTCTGTGCTAGATGTGCTAAAATATCAAAGCAATCCATAACACTAAAGAGAGGTATTCCAAGCTAGCTGAGCTAAAATTAGAGCTCGCTTTGTTCTAGGTTCTCTCTCTCAATAAAATTCACCCCTTTGCAGACAGCCAGCACAGGGTTGATGGACAAGCCCCACATACACTCTCTTTTGAGAGGGTAGCTGGGAGTTAAGTGCTGGATATCACTCTCCGCATTCCAAAAGCATCTGTCATTGTGTAATCAAAGCTCCATTCTGGTGAGCAAGCAGAGCACTGACTGACTGAATGGACATCCAATAACTAAACTGAAAGCAGAATTCTTGCAGTCAGTGTGAATGGCCTCATATATGTGTATTTATATTTAAAAAAATAGTTATTGCATGGTTGTCCTAAGCTCTCTGAATATGTACGAGTAAAACAGGCCGTGTTTGCATAATTAGGGAGGTGGGCATGAGAGAGGCCTGAAAATAGATTGACAAATAGTTTTTAGGGGCAGCAACACCACAGGATAACACTGCAAGGATTAAACCTAGCCTGTGCTCTCAAGAGATAGGGTTTTGAAGTCATTTCTCATCATGAATACTTGTACTTTCCTTCTCCGAGGCCTCCCTTTCATCTGTCTTGCACCTCTTCAATCTGTTGCTGGCAAGATAACCACCTTTGCCCATCAATCTGGCCATATCACTCTGCTCTTTGAAACCTTTTCCACTGCATCAATTCCAAGACCTTTTCCTCAGGGTCCTGCTTGTTGAACTACAGCCTGTCACATCTCTGCCCCACTAGTGATGCCAGCACTGTTTGTCTGCTTTTCTCAGCTCATCTCACCTCTGTACCTTTTCCATCATCCTCAGTTAACTGATTCACCAAGTCAACACTCACATGGAAATTCCAAATTACGACGCACATCTATTAGGATGCTCACAAAATGAGTCAATAAGATAATTCCATTTGATTTCATAAAAGCTTTTTCTTTTATGTCATTTTCATATATCCAGTTGTGCCATGCAGAGGCCTTTACTGAATAACTGTGCATCATCTTATTCCTGTGTCACATCCTTCATTACAACATCTGCTATTTAGCTCGTAAGCTCTCTGGGGCAGGAGCTGTGTTATTTGTATGCCTGTATGATGCCTGAAATGCTTTAGGGCAGTGGTTCCCAACCTGTGTTCTGGGGGGCCAAAAGTGGCCATTGGGGCTTTCAAAGGGACCCTTAGCTCCCCTCCTGCTGGCTGCAGAATGGAGTCACTGCCCAAGGATGCAGGCGAAATGTGTTTCCGCAGGGCTAAAAGACTGATGCAGGCTACTTGCTGCAGCCAAAAGGATAGGAGATAAGTGTTCCCATCCCCCTGGCTGTAGCAGGGGGCACTGCAAAGTGCTCTGCCTAACTTCATAGGTGCTAAGGTCCTTGCTGGAGCCAGAAGGAGGGGAGGTGAGCACTGATCTTCCATGCCCCTGGCTGCAGAAAGGAGCTACTGCTTTGAAACCCAGAGTGCACAGAGCTGCAGAAGATGTGTGGTTTCCCTGCTGCAGCCAGGGGGATGAGTGAGCAAGGAGGCCAACTGGGGGGGGGGGGGGGGCCCCAAGTGTGCTGCCGGCACAGGCTGGTGGCCCTTCAGGGTTGTATAAATATCATGTGTGTCCCTCAAGCCAAAAAGGTTAGGAACCACTGCTTTCTGGGCTCAGGGTGAAATCCACTCTTGTGCAGGCCCATTACAAAAGATCTAGCACAGCACTTAAGTGCCACTGGCTGAAGATGTTAATAAGCCAGGTTACGTCTCTCTTTTTTCATCTTCAATTCATAAACAAGACACATTTAGAAACAAAGATGGGTGTTGTCTTATTTTGTGAACCAACTTTGCTGTACTCAGGTTGAATTTAATTTGACAAACCATTTGCTTTGTAGTGTGCTTACTCAAACAACGTATCATGTTTTGAAAAATATCACCCCAACACTGTGCCTCATCTACTTCTGAGCTGAATGAATGTCTTACATGTATGTCTTTCACAAAATCTATTGTGCATATAAAATTGAAGTGTAAAGAGGTGAATGCTTACCAAAAATCATACATGACCTTACCCAACACAAGTTAAGGTGGGTACCTAGCTCAGACTGTTCCACTTTGTCCTTCACTTGTAGTAATGTGATTTATGTTTTTCCACAAAAATATGAGATAAGGCTAAAGTGTCCACCTAATCATCAAGTCAGATGACTTTGCTTGGTTTGAAATCAAACATTTAACCATACATTAAATCACCCAGTACTTTACATACCACACTTCCATCATTGTACAAGTGATAAACCAAGCTCAGCGCTGAAGATTGGTTACCTTTCTGGCATTATGTTGCATTGCCAATAGCTAGCTAGAAGACAGCATTCTTCTATGATTTAGCCAGACATGAACTATGAGCCTGTGGGATTTGAGAACTTAATCTGAATGTCTACACCAGTCAATCCACAACAACAACAACAACAAAAAAAACCTATAAATTTCCCTGATTCAGTGCAAAAAATTGTTGTGGATCCTTGACTCTCCTGTGTTGATTCTCAAGGCATCCTAGGGCTAGCCTTCTAACATCTAAACAAACTCTACAAAACCTAAAATCTACTCTGGGTCTCACCATCTCCAGTATAGGGCTATTATTTGTTATAGTCTTTAGCAAGAACAATCACCATAAGAAACTAGTAGTTCAAAATGTACCTTAAGAGAGTTCTCCTCCCAATTTTTCACAGTAGTAGTCTTTCTCAGGAACTACCTGACTGGTCTCTGACTTTCTTCTCCAACCACACACACAAAAGTCATAATGGCAAATTAACAAGGCCCAGCTGGATGCACCACTATAGTGAAGGCCAAGATACTTGAGTCTTTCCCCTGGGATTAGCTCAGAGGAGGGTTCCTTAAACTCAAGAAATAGTACACCTGTTAGAGCTTCTGACCTATTTCCAGCCTTGTGGTACTTACAACAATTAGCTGACATCTCTACAGCTTTGTGGCCGCTGGATTTCTCTATGCTGTCAGACTTGGAATGTAATCAGAGCAGCCCAGTGATAGAAGGTTGCAAAGAGCTTTCCTCAGCCCTTTCTCAATGTTAGAAGTGAAATATAGAGCTCATTGAGGATTCTGTTAGGTATTTGATCAATCTGGCATCATGGATACTTCAGTCTTAGCTCATCTCCAGCCACCAGGCTGCTTTTAATTCAGCCCTGTATGGTGTTCAAGAGGAAGCCAACAGTGACCATGTATTTTCTATACACCAAACTCTTGAGACTTCAGAGTCATTTAAAATACAAGTGTTTTACATATTTGTACTGATTCTTAATGGTACATCTTAGCAAATTCTAAATTAAGGTAATAGTAAATTCCTCATTCCTAGTAATGTACTACTACTTTCATTTGCAGTGAGTGAAGCTGAATTCTGGTTAAGCTAACAAGTGAAATTTTATTGAACCTGAGGCTCTCTCTCCCAATAGACTGGGAGCCAAACACTCCATGTTCCCTGTTCCACTGGTGTTTTGTCAAAGTATCTCTGCAGGACCACTGACCCTCTAACTCCAGTCCAATGGAGCATGATGCCTTTCTTATTTTATGCTAGGGTTTGCTTTCAAAAATTGCTTTTGTCCTACGTGGATTAAAACAGCAAGATTTTAGTCAGTCTTTCCCCAGTGCAAGTGTATATAGCTCACTGATAATTTTGAAGTGCTTGAAATCTGCAAGATAAGATGCTTGTCTGTGTATCCAAGTTGTATTTGATTTGCTCTGGGGAATGGTTTGGCTATGAAAGTTGGTCCCAGCTGTCAGCCATTACTCAAAGCTGTGCTTAACCACACCTTCACTCACCTGCACTTTATGCAACATGCCAAGCTGAGAATGTTTATTAAGTCATCCGATGTAACAAAGTCTAAATTCTTTGGAGTTCATTTGTTCTTCTTAGAGAGACACATGCACCCACACTCTTTGTATGACTGATGTGCTCAACCAACAACTGTGTCAGAGTGTTGTAAGGCTTTTGTGACTCACTGGTGGTAAGAAGCCTGCAAATGGTTCCATAGCGCAGAACAGCAGGGCTGTCAAGCAAACAAATAATGAATGAGCAACACTTTAACTAAATGAAAAATCATTGATATCATTTCCTTAGCATTCAAGAAGCAAAACAAAGCACGTATCAAGAAGTTAATGGTTGTGATGCTCAGTATGAATCATCATCCATTCTTTTAAACTCTGACACCTTGGGCTGGGGAGAGTTTCTTCACAGCTCTTACCTGACTCAGTGGAGTTAGACTGGAATGTGGTGGAAATCAACTTCTTCCTCCAAAATCTGAGTGGAAATTGGAATTTGAATCTTATCCTCCACCTGGGTGTATTCTTCCAGTCATGGGAAATGTTGTAAGACAC
The DNA here is from genome assembly GCA_007922195.1 of Podocnemis expansa. Lineage (NCBI taxonomy): Eukaryota > Metazoa > Chordata > Testudines > Podocnemididae > Podocnemis > Podocnemis expansa. Next base: position 8,380,819 of record ML681981.1, on the reverse strand, counting down.
TGTTGTACTGGCTGCCATCTTGGTGGACACTGGAACCGAAACCCCTCCACAGGCAAAAGTATGAGTCTTCACAGCTTGAGCCAAAGAGACAGGAGATGTAAGTGATGTGTATTTACTGAGGATGAGGCAAAGGGAGACACATAAAACACAGTGACCAGTAGATTATGCTGCCACCCTATAAAAGCTCCTTTGGGATTGACATTTTGAGTTATTTCTCTGTCACAAGCTAATGCAGGGGTCTCAAACTCGCATCACCACAAGGGCTGCATGAGGCCTAGTACATTAGCCCAAAGGCTGCACCAATATTGCAAATATCAGTAATGACAGCGTCATTGTGGGCTGCAGGAAATAGCTTTAGGGGCCGCATGCAGCCCCCAGGCCACATGTTTGAGACCCCTGGGCTAATGCGACCATATTTTGTAGCTCCATCTCCCCACTTAGACACACAGAGAGGAAGAAGGAACTGAGAAGAAATAAGCAATATCTTCATCATTTCACTCATTTGTCTAACCAACTATTTCTGGACAGAGTTACCTGAAATACAAGCAGTTTGAAAATAGCAGGCCGCAGAGATATAGAGTTAAATGTTACAGTTTCTAGTGTAATGCAATTCTGTGAATACTAGGTGACCCAAAGACCTCCTGGTGCCAATTGAGCCAGGGCACAGATTTGATGAATATGGTTTTACAGGGATCCCCCAGGACAGGAACATGCATAACTCATCAAATGGTGTCAGGCAAGATCTCTACCAAAAGCCACTGCTCATCATAACCTTTGTGAATTGTATGCCTGGTAATATTTAAGAAGTTATGGGCTTATACAGAAAATTATTTTCTTAAAGTTGTAAAGTTAAAGCAAATCACCAGAGGGGTGACAGGCCTTGGACAGGTTCTCTTCAGGTAGGAGGTGCTGGTCTCTGATTAAGGATCTGTTGTACACTGTATGTCAGAGGCTTATTTGCATTCCTCAGCCTCATGCTAATCAAAAGAGCTAATCAGAAACCACAGAATTGGGAAAGCTGCAGGACAAACCATACCAGCAAGGGGTATTTGTTTATGAGTAAAGAGTAGCTGGAGGTATGAGGCACACCCTGAATCATAGGCTGAAGAGATGAATTGCAAGAGTGGGTTTTTTCCCCCCTTAATGAAAGTGTCACCGCTAACTTGGCTGGAAAACACTGCAAAGTGTTACTAAATTTTATTAGACGAATATCCTGTTAAGCCTTCCAAGGGTCTAAAACATGTTCTATAATTTTATTTTACGTGTTACCATTTTTTCAATACTTTTAGTTGCTGCTTCTCAAATCTATATATTTTCCTAAGTGCACTTTTACTTCACTATAAATATATTTGAGATCTAAGGTACAGCTAGTAAGTAGTGGGTTACTGCCCCTTTGGGGAACAGTAGATTTGTGAATTCTATGAGTACCTAGTGTGACAGAGGCTGGACGCTCAGGGGACACTTGGAGGGCTCAGGGTTGGAGCGTGCCTATTACTAACCTGTTAATAGATCTGTGTAGGCCATGTCCAGAGGAATCAAGGAGCTGACACATAGCAGGCATAAAGCTTCCTTCTGCTAAGGAAAGATGGAAGTGAGGGTTCTTGCAACCCCAGATACTCCTGGGAAGCATCACATGCTGCAGCAAAAGAAAAGGGTGGCAAGACCAGTTTGAAGCTCTGCAGTATGTCAAACCCCATGGATACATAATTAGAAGATCCTCCAAGTATACAGCATTAGTAGGGCTAGCTGAACTAGATTAACATGGCCATCCCTTTGGAACTCGTACAAAGAAGGGCTCCAGCATGGTTGCCTCCTGAATACAGTTACCTGTAGATGTGGCATTAGCTCAACACTGACTTTGGGAGAAAGTTGGAGTGCCTCAGTTACCAACACTACTTCCTCCAGTTGTTATTTTCCATTTTATGCACCTGCCTTAGGTCGTGCTTAAGAACTTAAATGTACACAATCCAGAAAATGCTCTAAGAACAAAAACCAAATGAATTGTCCAATACCCCCCCCCGGACAGGATGAATAAACTGCCCCCCCCCAGCAAGCAAACTACCCCTTCCCAAAAGTCTGGATTCTTCAGGGCACCCTGAAGGCTAACAAATCCAGTTACACCAGAGCAAGGAAGGTAGCATATTCTAGTTCATCAGATCCCTTCAGCCTAACCTGACAGGGCTCCTGGCTGGATGCTTCACCTAGCAGCAAGTATGGCAGTAGAGCATGGGAAGAGAAGCAGTCTCCTGGTAACCATCCCATAATGACCCTTCTTAGGGATTACAGAGCAAGAGGAGGTTGTGGCAGAGGACATTTGATAATTGGTCCATTTCTCTATCTTGTCTTTGCAGTAGTCCTAAAATTCTATGATTCCATCAGCTGTAGAAGATAAGTTTTTACAAGCATCCAAACTCAAATTCTATCATACTGCATGCCACCATTTCTGGTGTTGGTGACAAGAAAGACTGCACCCTTCAGGAATGCTAGCTACAGTGTTTTCACTTTGCAACACTGCAGATTTTGATAATTATTTATTTATTTCAATTTATTTTTAAAAAATTCATCCAGCTGAAACATACACAGACTAACAACATTAACTGGGATTGATTTAGGTAGATTGGGAAGGCTGGGCAAATCTTGAATTGTCTTCTCTATATTAAACATATAATTGATCTTCCATATATGCCCATCCTGGGATACCCACAAGGCAAATTCTCAAGTTCTTGTCCAGCAAGAAACTGGGAATAGCAAAGCTCTCTCTTGCACACAGACAGAATATCAGCTTCCACTCATTTACTTCTGCTATAGGCAGTGTTTTGGGACACTTTAGCCTTCCTTAGCAGACAAGAACACATGTATAGAAAGAAGAGAGAACTGATAGTGAAATTTAGACAAATGGAGTTGTATGATTTTTTGGTCCAATGGGCCTCCAAAATAAGTGTGCTAGCTACATATTTGCCTTTTGATAGCCCACTGGACTCCTACACTCTAGAGCTCAAATTGTTCCTTCCTGAACCTATATCTTCATATTTTTGCTGCCTATTTTCAGTGTCACTGGAAACTTGTCTTGAAATCTCAAGTCACCCGGTCATTTCTCCCCAGACAGAAACTCTGTTCTCCACAGAGGCACTAATGAATCACAGTTGATAACCATGTCTAAACCCGACATTTGAGACAGCTTGGCAGTTGCCCCATGATTTAAAAATGAAAGCTGCTAGCTCATTCCTTCACTTGATTTATTAAACACAATTACTCAACTGCCCTTTTCAGCAACTGCTACATACAAACTGCAATTTATATAAATGTTACATGCACGCTCTCTTCTAGTTAGACACTCCACTGAGTTCAAATGACATTCTGGTGCTCCCATGCATGGCTGAGCTCACTCAGTACTTTGCTGGACCGGAGCACGCAAGGGCTTTAAAGCAACAAGGGCCAATTTATTACAGGAGATGTACTTATTTCAGTGGAGTTAAACCAGGGATGAATTTGAGCCAAAGAGGGCAGAGGGAGACCCTGAATATGCTATGAGTCCTGTGGCACTTACAGACTGACAAATTTATTTATCACATGAGCTTCTGTGGGAGAAAATTCCACTTCTGACAAAGTGGGATTTTCTCCCATGAAGTCAAAAGCAGGATTTTCTCCCATAAAAGCTCATGTGATAAATAAGTCTGTTAGTCTTTAGAAGTGCTGCAGGACTCCTTGCTTGTTTTGCTGAACTAGACTTAACACTGCTGCCCCTTTGGAACTGAATATGCTGTTACATACAGTACTAACGGAGCAACACAATCTAAATTTAGCTCTCCCTTTCAGAAGCTCTTCAGGGAAGGTATCAGTTTTCCACATAGCCGTAAACTACTAGGGAGTTTTAATGCACAGCAGCCACTCACTCAGGGACTAAGCATAATTCCAGTAGCCCCATTCATCCCCCTTTCTGACCAGAGATGCTGCAAGGGGATAGTTCTGCCTTCTAACAAGTTTATCATTCTGGTTATTTCTGATGGTAAATATCACCCTGGTACAGAGTTAAGGAGTAAAAGGAGGCCTACTTCAAATCCTGGAGAAGCATCATCCCCAAAAAGCAAACAGCACTTTTCCCTTCAGAAAATGTTTAGTAAAAATTTCTGTAATGCAGCTGAGTGTATTTATTTATTGCAGACGGAACATTAGTGGCCTGGGCTCCTAGCTGTTCCTTCTCCCTCCATTAAGTACCATAACTGCATGAGCAAGACTTAAAAGAAAAAAGAAAAAAAAAAGTCTTGCCACTTCATTACAAGTCTCACAACCTTTGACCTTCTTCTTAATGCTCCCATACCTGGAGTCAAATAATCAGGTGAAAAAAATCTCATCTTATATGAAGAATAAAGTAAGTTTCCAGAGTGGAGGGCTTCAGAGGAAAGCTTGAAAACATTACCTGTGCGCACTGAAAAAGCAGATAAAAACCAAAATACAAATTATTTTGAAGACAGACAATCTCATGATTTTTGAGGCCTGACATTGTTTTCAAGCATCTGAGGCTGGCGATACCATGTCTCAGCTGTGAAGAATGTTTCAAATCTCAGTAAATCCAGTGCAAAGAGGCCAAGTCTGTGGCTCAGACTTCTTGCTGTGCTTCAGGAATCTATTTAATTAGAGGTGGGACTCAGCACGCATAGCCTGCTGTTGCAAACAAGAGACTAGCCTCATGGCTAATGGCACAGATTGGCCATTACAGTCTCAGCTGGCTATGTTAACTTTTCAATCAATTTGAACTTCCAGAGTTAATGGGATCTGTGGTTGCATAAATAACTAATTAAAACTCAAATTTCTCCAGACACCTCTTTCCTCCAGGAAAATACCTGGCCCACAGCCAGTTTGCTAATAATTTAATTGTCACCACTCTCGAAGCAGAATGGGAAGCTCTGAGGCTTAAGAAAAACTCATTGAACAAGGTCAGTCTTTGGGAAGCTAAATCCAGGTGTCTGCATGCCCCAGGGAGAAAATGGCTTTTCTCTATATGCATAAGAGAATACACACACACTCAGATACAGGTGCTGAATAAGAATCAGACTATATTAGATGCTGCTGCAATTGCAATTGTTTCAATGGGAGGAATGTTTGTAGCCCTATTTTCATATTTGTTTCAAATTGTATTTTGATACAAATGGCAGATTGTACCTTCTTGTACATTTTCCCATGCTGCAGAAAGCCTCTGAATTCTCCTACAGTTATGGAGTTTGCTATCTGCATGGAAACAAACTCTCTTTCCTCAAACCGCTTGGTTCCTTTAAGAGCAGCACAGCTCCATGCAGTTCCCCTCCAAGCATGGTGTGACTAAGCAGCCTGTGACTTCCCCTCTGTAACTGCCCCAGGGTGGGAATACAGGGCCAAGGGAATGCCCTTCATATCCATTACATGATCATTTGCCTGGGAGTTTGTGCAGAGATTGGTTGTACTTATATCTGAGCAGATTCCTCATTGGTGGGGCTGGGTAGAGTGATGCGTGCTCCCTGGAGCACCCGTTTCAGATGGGGTTCCTCAACACCACACTGAAACCTCAGTGTGCCCCAGGAAAATAGTGAAACACCTGCCCCAGTCACTATGTACACACACTGCTACGTAAGCAGATAACCTTAGGGCAATAATAAGTAGTAAATTCTGGCCCAGATGGTATTTCCCCATCCCTGCTTCCCTGTGCAAATGAAATTTGCACATGGTGAGAGCAATACATATGGGGCAGCAAGCATACTCTGGACCCATTTCTCTCCTCCTATGATCAGTGCTTTAGAGACTGAAAACAGAGGACTGTTAACATCTTATGGAACTTCCACGCCCTGCCAGCTTTAGGATGGTTTCACGCTATTTGGTGTTTTTCCTTAAAGCCACCTGGAGTCAGATGACTACATAAGAAGCGCCACTTTCAGAGTTCTAAAAATAAAAGTTCCTCCTTGTTAGTTTGCAAAAGTGCCATGGGACTCTTTCTTTGCTTTGGTTCCATAACATTAATATTAGAAGCATCCCCAAGAGCAAAGATAAATGTCAACACTGAAGCATCCTGAGCATTCGTCTGAGTAATACAACCAATTAAAAAGTTATTCTAATAAGAGATACTGGTTAGTCTAATAAGAGATATTAGTTCACTTACCATATCTCCCTAGCTTAGCTGTGGTAAAGGTACTGAATCAATTAAAGTAATACATGGATTTTGTGTTCTAGGGCAGCCTGCTGTTACATAAAATGTAATGAATTCTATTAAGGATTTCAGAATAAACCAATGACACTCACAAGACTCATCATTTTTACTATTAAGTTTGGAGGTAAAAGATACATACCTATCTTACCTCAAGTATTTGGTACAAGCATCTTCTCCTTTGTGTGAGAAAGGCAAGTATAAAAGTTGAATACTTCTTCAGTTCCTGGGTATTTCCAGTTTGATTCCTCAAAAGCCCATCTTTTTACCTTATTGACTAATGACATAATATAAGGCTCAGCAAATCTTTAAGCATACAAAGTTATTTGTAATGATTTTTTTCTGAAAGTGACAATGTTTAGAGGTTGCAATAAAAAGTGCTGAAAAGGCCATTTCTCCATGCGGTAAACAGCTGACTAAACTATAGCCTTTCTCTTCTAAATACCAACTGTGGCAGGATGCGTGATTCCAAGCACTGGGCAGCAAATGAACATTAATAATACCCCATCTCATTGAGCAGACTGGGCGGGGGGGTGTCATTGGAGGCAGTGGTGCTGGAGGGCAGGCAGTTTGGGAATAAAATGTGTGTAATCTTACCCAGATGGAGAAGAGCTCTGACCCCTCAAGGGACAAGCAGCATTTTTCTGCTGACATTAGATCATTTCACTGTATTTCAAGAAGACTAATTATGTTTATCAGAAATGATAAATGTAGTCAAAATAGTGGTATCCAGCCTTCATGAACATAGCAATTACTTTCCAGGGATGAAAGTACTCAGAAAGGCACCCCAGACAGGCTCCACAAAAAGGTTGTAAACTGTGCAATGCTGAACGTCATGGCACCTGATTTTACAGTGCCTAGCAAATCACGGGAACGATCCTGCAGTCCACTAAGTCAGAATAAGATGCCTAGGCTTCATATGAATGAAAAGAAAGAGCTACTTTAGAGTCTGATCCACCAAGCAGGGGCATCACTGGCACCTGGCACAGGGGGCACGTGCCCCAAGTCTCAGCGCCAGTGCCCTGAGTGTCCAGGCTGGCCCCATCCCAGACCGGGGACCCTAGCCAGGGCCCCATCCGCAATACCTGCCTCTCCCAGCCCTGGTCCTGGCCCAGCTGGGCATTGAGGCCGGGAAACTTGCAGCGGCGCCTGCCTCTTCTGGCCCCAAAACCAGCTGGGAATCTGGGGCCAGGCTGGAGACGGCAGGAGCCTGATGAATTATTGGGCCCAGGCACCAGAATGTGGCCAAGAGGGCATGGCCTGGGCCATGCCCTGAGTCTTTTCCGGGGCCAGCGACGTTCCTGCCACTAAGCCAGCATGCTGGGTGGGGAGCCACCTCAGATAGCCAGTGGCAGATGGAGGCAAAAAGATGCGTGCACTGAGTCCTACCCTTCTCTCAGAATTTGGCACCTAAGTCTGGGTGGCAGGGAGCTGCCTATCAGCCGATCCTCCTCTTTGCTGCCTGGGCAGGAGGAGAGAAGGCACCGCGGTAGGACTCTGGCCATGGCGCGAGCAGCCACTGGACCAGGGAATGAAAGCAACAGCAGCAGCTTGCACCAGGGCCAGAGCGCTACTGTCACTTCTCCTTCCCAGCTGGGAGGGAGAAGAAATGGTGGTGGTGCTCTAGCCTCAGTGTGGGTCCTTTCCCTACCCCTCCCAGGTCCAGCAGCGGCTCACACACAGCACTGGCGCCATTCTGGAGGTTGAGTGGAAGCTGCGCGCTGGCCACAGCACAAACTAGAGCTGGACTTGGAAGGGGCAAGGGAGGGAGAGCAGCAGTGGCTGGCAGCCGGAGGCAAGGCACTCGTGGTCTGGATCCACCCCATGGGATGTAGTTTGCCCCCCTCTGTGCTACAGTAACAGCTGGTTGATTTAAACCTATTTCTTTTATTATGCTTGATTATGTTTATTTTCTCTATTCCTGAAAATTCAACAAATGTTCAATTTTAGACAAAACACTAAAATATTTTGAATTTAAATCTGGTACATTTCATTGTTCTATTATTTTTGTGGGCAAAACCTTTCTGTCAGATCAGTTAGTTGAATATAAATTTTTTTGGATTGCCTCTGCCCCACAGCTACAGTTTTTCCTCCTGGTTTCTTGTCTGTTTGTGTTATAGTCCTTCAGATGCAGTACACATTTGTGATCAAATGGTCAGCATATTGCACTATTTCCTGTACTCTGTTCCTAATGTATTCACAAAGATTAATATCCCAATAAACACACACATTAATGTATTATTACAGTTAGAAAATTAATTAAAATCAAATACTGTGCCAGTTTAATAGATAAGAATCCAGCTAGTGTAGTATAAACATTAAAATAGACTAACATCGCTCCCAAAGGTGAGTTAAGAGCCTGAATATTAGTTTCACGGCAGACTTAAAAACCAGGACACAAATCCTTTACTGGTTGTGAGTTCTAAACTTTGATTTCACCAACAAATTGCACTAAGTGCAAAGTTCTCAGGCACTTTAACAGCCTTAACACAGGTTAACAGATAGTCCTCTTGTGTACTCTGGGGAATTTGCCTCCTAGGTGAGTGTTTCTGTGATAGATGGCCCCCTACACTAAGGACAGCAACAAAATTCATCTTTGAAGCATCTGACGAAGTGGGATTTTCTCCCATGAAAGCTCATGCAAAAAATAAATCTGTTAGTCTTAAAGTGCCACACAACTCCCTGTTTTTTTGCTGAACTAGACTAACACGGCTATCCCTTTGGAAATTAACAAAATTCATGTCATTCCTGCTCCCAGAGGACCATCACTTGTCCCAGGTTAACTGCATTTTAGGTTTCACATCAAAGACAACATCTGTAGTCACTCCTAGAGTAAACTAAATGAAGATTCAATAAATAACAAAGGGAAATAAGAGGTTTTTTACAAGGTTAAAGCAAGTAAGCAGATATACAAATGAGTTACAGTCATAAGTTCCAAAGGTAACCTAGGCTTCTATAGTCAAGAGGCTCTATTTGACCTTTAGGGTCGAGCTAAGCAGTCAGGGATGTCCTCTTTACGCCTAGAAACACCTCTGAGTCCAAACAGCATAGAGCTGCATAATTCCTTTTGTTTGGGATTATTATTCTCCTCCTGCCACATGCTCTGAGCTGTAAACTCAGCTGATTGGAGGAGTCCACTTGCTTGACTCATCTTCAACAGGATAAGAGATGAACAATAAGAGTCTTTAGTTCTTTTGCTCATGGTTCCTCAATCAAGATGTGGAGATTTTCCAGTTGTAACATTCATGCATATTCTCTCTGGTATTAATGCATCTCCTCTTTTGGGAGAGGTATAACAATTTCTGTAGAAGAGCAGCTTTTCACACTAATTGACGTCCCTTTCCTTTATGGCAATTCAGAGAGTCTTAGGCCATGTCTACACTAGCAAATTAGTTCACATTAAGGAGCCTTAATTCAAACTAATTTGAGCTCTGTCTACACTAGGCTTTGCCTTGTTCAAACTAAAAAAAATTTTAGTTTGAATGGTTAGTCCAAACTAACTGCATATTTCAAACTTATTTTGAACTTTAGTTTGAACTAGAATGATGTAATCATGCTAGTTTGAACTAGCGGTTAGTTCAAATTAACCGTGTTTTTTTTAGTTCGAACTTACTTTTAGTTTGAACTAGCCATGCTTTTTTAGTTCTAACTAAAAAGCTCAAACTAAGAAACTGCAGTTATTTTGAACTAAAAGTTAGTTTGAACTAAAAAAAATGCAGTTAGTTCAAACTAACTTTGAACTACTTACTTTGGACTAAGCAAGTCTGAACTAAGATCTTGAGTGCGGACATAGCCTCAGAGGCTCAAAATACAACCACTTGAATACTATATTAGAGTGAGGAATACTGATTTTACAAGTAACATGAATGCAGGCAGCAACTCACAAGCATGCAACATATGCTAAATATTTAACACTTCTATAATTCAAATACCTATTTTATCACTATTAACCCTCAAGCAAATGAGACACATTTTAGGGGTGTATCTTACTGAGCTGTGGGACCCTGGCATGAACTGACACCCAGCCCGCCAGCATAAAAATAAAGTATAATTGAAAAAATGTTGAAATAGCCAATGTATTACTCTGACACAATCTGAGTTGCATTGTGTGTGAAGCTGCAAGAATTTAAGTACATTATGAACATCTATAGCCTCTGAGGTATTGATTCAGTCTTGGCATTTACTGAATGTCATCTTCATAATAATACTTTGGCATTGTGTGATGATATTCAGCCATAGATGATCTAAAAACAATACAAAGAAGGATAAACTTTATTATCCTCATTTTACAGACAAAAAAAACTGAGGTAGAGAAGGGATATCACGTATGAAGTTAATAGATAAACTAGGAATAGAACCTGAGTCCCATGTCTTATCTAATTAAAGAGCTACCACCTTTGCAACTCAAAGGCTATGTAAAAAGTGAGATGGGCCAATATGACACAGTAGATGATCTTTGCCTATCCCACCATGCTTAGCCCAGCAGAGTGGCTGAATGTGCATCTCCCATTGAAAGCAGCACTATGCTACTAGGCAAACCAAGCTTCTTCTCTATAAATAGACCAATACTGGCATTCTTCATGCTGCAGAATGGTACGAATGAAATAAAAAGCAACATAAGATGCTGCCCAAAATCTAATTACACCTTTCTGAGATTCCCAAAATGTGTGCATGTCCATTTGTTTTAAATATAGCTGTGGGGGTTAGATGAATGAGGAAGAGATATCAAGCATAATTCAAAACAGATCAATAGTGACCACTAGTTGCTACAATCTGATGGCTCTTCAATGGTGGTGGTGCTTACAGCTGGGTGCTCTTGATCCAAATGCCAGGCGGTTGTATCACAAGGAGTGAGTAGACTGGAAGGCTCATTCACTAGCTTTCTCACTTTTAGAATATGTCCCTCCAGGTCAGAAAGAAGGCGGTGCCAGGCCAGTGTGAAGGATGCTTGTCCTGGGGAAAAGTAGGCTTCAGTCTCTGAGGCCAAGTTTATGCTGACAATGGCAAATTCACTGCCATCAGTTCAATATTTCTGGTTCAATCGAGTGGTCTGTCAAGACCCACTCAATTGATCTGGTGCTCAAGTTAATAACTCCAGCCTCATAAGAAGAGTAGTGCTGAGTCAAAAGGACAGCATTTCCCTTTGACTCAGGACAGTGGAGCTAGGGAGGTAAAGCGGGCATTAGAAAGTTGAACAAAGAAAGAGAAGTTATTTTACATAGCTTGCGTATCTCCCTTTGACGCTACTGAATTCTGTGGTCAGTGTAAACCTGGCCTAAGACTGACTGACTAGTGCTTTTCCCAAGAGCTAATGTCACATTAAAGTATTAACAGAGGTTTGAATGCCCTGCTGTACTTCCTGAAGTATTTCTTATTCTGATTTCAGCCCAAACTAGAAACCAGCTACTCTCCTCACTGGCAAGGAAATGTAGTACTGGAGAGCTCATTACGTTTCCCATCCAAAAGGACTGGAAAGTTCAAACCAAACTTTTGAAGCATGAAACTGCACTAATGTGCAATCCAGGTAAAACTGACGCAATAAACATGAATGGAAGTCATGAGATCTGAGTCGGGTTTCTAACACTGACTCCACAGATTTACTGTGTCCTTGGGTAAACAACTTAGATCCTCTCGGTGAAATTTAAGCCCTACTCAGGTCATGACAAAACTTCCCTCGACTTCAGTAGAACCAGGATTTAACAGTCATGGTGCAATTTCCCCATCTTTGAAACAAAGCTATGTACCCTCCCTCACAGAAGTACTGTGACGTTTCATACATTATGATATACTGAGATCTTTGGATGGAAAGTGCTATAGGGAAAAATTATAAGGTACAAATGGCAGCTAGAAACCTTACTTTTATCAGAAGTCAGTGTAAGATAGGCATCTAAGTGTGAGTTTGGCCTTTGAAACGCCACCATTGTTATGTTTCCACTTCAGTGATGCCAGAGACACACACAGCATTGTACAGCAGGTAGCGTGTGCTGAGTAAAATTCCCTGTGCAAAGAGTGCATAGTCCATAGAGACAGAGGACTCAGACTGACTTTATAGCCATGCCTGGGCTATTATTAGATAATCGTCACTCTCTCAGCTGAAACATTGTGACTTTAAACTACGTACAAGGTTATGCTAACATTTTTAATTAGCTGTTTGTTGTTGAGGGACTTATGACCTTATTAATAATTAGTTTATTACTTTACAGCAAATGATGCCTGAATTTTTTTTTTTTAAATAATCCTACTGAGCAATCACAGATGGTAAGTCTTGCCAACTCAGTCTGAGGGACTAAGGTGTGAATGATTTCCTTTGCAGAGTTAATTTAAGCTTATTATTCAAAAATCACGTGAAAAAGCAAGTTCTAGGCCAGCACAGTGTAAGCTGGTGCTCTCACAGTACAAGCTAAGCATGTATCCTGTTAGCACTATGGTTTTTATTTCAAAACGTCTTTTAAGGGTTGATTAAAAGCTGGTTGCTTCCAATGACAATCTTTCCAAGGACATCAGTGTGATTTGGAGCAGCCCTTTAAATAAAACTAAAGCGTTATGCTTGTAGTGTGTTTTCATGAGGTTTTTGATGGAGAAGAGGATGAGCTTTCTTGGGGCATCCAGGACTGACTCACCTTGTTGTCCCCCTGCCTCGATAAGGAGAGAGAGCAAGCGACTTGTTGACACTGAGTAGAAATATCAGGTTTGCTGACAGAACAGCTTGACGGATTCAACCCAGCAGCAGTGCTTCTGTAAACACCACAACACTGAGTTATGGTTATAGTGAAAACAACCATAAGTTTGATAACAAAGATTAAGATGTGAGAGATAATGAGTAAGAATAATGGAAACTAAACGGTGACATAGAAAAACAAACAAATGGTCTCTAGCTTGCTAGAGACTCAGTGTTGCTTTTAGACAGATGGTTAGCCTGTTAATGTTGTCTTATCGTACCTAAAGCTTTCCTGTAAAGTTTCCAGCTAAGGATTTTTTGGATCCCATTTACATGAATAAAGTTCTATTGTCTGATTACTTTCATAGGTGGAGGCTCAAAGGGAGTCTTGTTGCCTTCATGGTGTATTTCTCAAAGTCATTATTTGTCCCCAGAGTCAAGGTGAACCCGTATGGTTTATTCTCTGGTGTGTTGATTTCATAGGCAAAGGGGGCATCTATTGCATTGGCTTACAACAATTAAATTAGATGTGAACAGACAGGTGAATAAGCATCCTTTATCTGGCAGAAACATGTTTGATTCAGACTTTTAGGAACATATTTTCAGTGAGTGTGTACACACACACCCCTTCTTACATGATATCTGTGTACACATTTCACAATATTAATCACTAGGGTAACCTGACCCCCAACTTTTACTGAACACCAAACATGACACTCTTATGGATCAATAATATGAAAGCAGCGTGCTAGCTGTAGTGAGTGGGTCAGATGTGTTAGGAGTTGCTGTTTCAGAATATAGTTCTTGGGGTCACGGCTGGCAGTACATCTGACTGGGATAAAGAAGGTGAGTCAGTCATACAGGGCAGTTTCATGAACAGCAGAACGGTCTGAAATTGTTGAATGCACAGGATATCAAGTCTAGGATAACAGAGTCTTCTTGTCTGTTTAGGTTGGGAGTTACAAACGAGCCTAGAGCAATTACATATCCAAATTCCCTTAAAATTCAATGGAATTAGAACAACAAACTTCCCATGGCACCTTTGGAAATGCCAGTCCATTAGCAAAGTTTTGAATGTGCACTCCTAGGTGCAGCACGCACGCACACACACACACACCTGACACAAAATCCTCACAATTGTCTTCAAGATGACAAGCATCAGGCAAAATCTTGTCTTATGCCTAGTTCTTGCAATATGCCAGGAATTTAGGTCAGCAAAGTCAAGCATTTCCACACCAGTTAGAGAAGCTTATTCCACAGTTAAGAGCCTCACTCCCAAGATCTCCCTCGCACTGGATGCACAAAACTAGCAAGGGTCCCACATACCCTCACGCTAGAGTGAGCAGCACAGAAGCACAGTTTGTCTCCATGGAAGGTAGGGCCCAAGTTACAAAGGGCTTTATCAATCAAAATATCATCTTCAATCACATGCAGTGATTTCTGCAAAACCAGGTGTAATATTTATTATGCTATGGAAACAACCCAACCCCTCTAAGTAAAAGGCCACATTCTGTATTAGTTGATGCTTCAAGCAAAGCCTGTACTAGAATGCACTGTACTAAGATAGCAAGGATTCACGTTCCACATGAAGGAATCCCACAACATGTGGAGCGTCATTTTAACAAATACATAGTTACAACTAAGCCTCTGTCTTCCAGTTACTCTGCTGCCTCTAGAAATCTAATGTAGCTCTGAGAAATTAGTATAGTAGAATAAAGAAAAGAAAGGGATTGAAATGATGGAAGGATCTAAAGCTGCATTATTGTTATAATAATGTTGTTTTTCTACAGTGCCTTTTATCTGAGGGTCTAATCTGCTTTATAATGGTCAATTAATTCAGCATCATGGTAATGAGTAGGTAGGTCATTAATATTATTATACTTATTTTATTGAGATGTGATGGCCTGAAGAGGGACAGGACCTCCCCAAAGTTACATATGAAGCAAGTACTCTTGGCTCCCTATCTGCTGTTCTAACCACTAGCCATTGCTACCCCCACCCTTCTTTTTGCCTGCCTTTTTCCCTGAAGAAAGATAAGCTACCCAGAGGAGATAAAAAAAAAAAAACACCTGATAAATGTACTGGACAGCAGAGGTCTTCCCAGCACCGTACATGCCACAATGGAGTTAGTTCAAGAATTGCTGATGAAAAACTATCTTCCTAGAGGAAATCAAGCTAAAAATGAACTGGGCAAAAGCATAAAAAAAAATTGCTATTTCTGGAAACATCCTTTGTCATTGTCTGAGCTGAAGTGGCAAAAGGCACAATAATGTAACCGCAGTAGTAAAATGCAGGAACAGGCTGACTCTTAGGGACCTGTATTAATATTGTATTGTTTTGTTTACCATTATGTATCCATAATGTAAATACTGTGTGATCAAAATCTTTTGGGTGCAGAGCCCAGATTCACAGATCCAGCCATAATCCTCTATTTAAATAGCTTAAATGCAAGGTTTAATTCAGGTTTGAAGCCAGATAGTATCTTCCTTATTTGGGTTAGAAGCCTTGTTCTCTATAAATAGATTACTTGCTATTGAGACAGACATTGATCCAGTCTTATTTCAGCCAATTGGGAAAATCACTTGCTGGACAGAGCTATAAAATAAAAAGACTATAGAAAAAATTACAAAAGGCTTACCTGGAAGAAGAAGAAAAAAAAGCAAGAAAGGAACATTGTACGTTACATCAAGGGCCTAATGTGCACAGTGTCTGTAAGAATGTGTTGTGAAAGGGGGAATGATGCTGGAAAAAGTGAGACAAGGCAGTAGTCAATGTTGCACTCGTTTCTCTCTGCACAGTACAGGGCAGCAAGTTATTATTTACAACATTTCCAAAGCTTCTAGTTTCTCAGGATGTCCCATTGCCATCACTATCTGTCAAAAAATAAAGTTCCAAAGGGGTAGCTGGTCTAGTCTAGTTCAGCAAAATGAACAAGGAGTCCTGTGGCACTTTTAGGCTATGTCTACACTAGCCAATTAGTCCAGATTAAGTAGGCTTAATCCAGACTAATTTGGGCCCTTGGCTTTGCCTAGTTCTAACTAAAAAATAATTAAGTTTGACCTAAGTGGTTAGTTCAAACTAGCCATGTTTTTTTTTAGTTCAAACTAAAAAGCCGCGGTTAGTTTGAACTAACCGGGCACTGCTGAGTTTGGACTAAGCAAATCCAAACTAAGCTTGCTAATATAGACATAGCCTTGAAGGCTAACAAATTTATTTACTGCATGAGGTCTTGTGGGAGGAAAATCCCACTTCATCAGATGCTCGAAGATCAGAAATTTACAGAATCAAGTGCCTGACGAAGTAAGATTTTGTCCTGCGAAACCTTATGTGATAAATACATTTGCAGTCTTCAGAGTGCCACCAGATTCCTTGTTTGTTTTGTCTAGAAACAGATTAAGATACTAAAATCTCTTTCATTCAAAACTCCTTCTTTTTAACAAAAAAAATCTTTTTTTTATTTTTGTCTAAGTGAATCATCTCAGTCACTTCCCCAATTTCAATCACAATTACAATTATAGACTGATTTTTTTTCAGGAAGCAAGCTGAGCAAACAAGTGTCTTCAATACCTAAACTGAATTTAATATCCAACGGCAGGGCTTAGATTGCACCATGTAGTCAGGGCTTGCATCTCAGATAAAGAAGCAGACAACACAGACTGGTTATTAATGCTGCTTTCCAAAATGCAAAAAGATAGGATCTGTATTTGTTTTCCAGCAAAGGCAAGTTATCAGGTCAAAATTTCAAATGCCCTCAAGTTTTATATTTTATTTCAGGGTGCGGATTTTTGTTGGTTTCTTAAGAACCTGAGACCTATTTTCAAGTGTGATTGAGGCATCTGGTACTTTTGAAAATATTAGTCAGCCCTAAATGCTTGCAAAGGGTGCTCTCTGAAATGTATAAATATAGACATTACACACACACACACACACACACACACACACACACACACACACACACACACACACCCAC
This sequence comes from Podocnemis expansa, assembly GCA_007922195.1. Taxonomy (NCBI): domain Eukaryota; kingdom Metazoa; phylum Chordata; order Testudines; family Podocnemididae; genus Podocnemis; species Podocnemis expansa. The sequence goes on along the minus strand of ML681981.1, from coordinate 8,364,019 downwards.
CCCTTTGCACAATGAGCTGTGTAGGTTATTCATACTTGGCTATTAGTACAAACATACAGCCTAAGCATTTGTGTTGATGGGTTAATTGTCGGGGTTCTTGGCCTTGTCTTTCGGTTTCCCTTTGCTAGTAATAGTTAGGATGCAGCTGCATGTTTCTGCCTTCCCCTTAAAACTACCTCTCTCCTATGACTTTAAAAGAATGACATTCATGTGTGCAAGTACATATAGCAACGTGTAGAGCATCTAATATGCAGAGATATGATAGTAATTCTGGTTCATTAACTATAATCCTTATACTTTGGGAAATGAACTGAAATACAATCTTTCATAACACGGCTGCATGTGTCATATTAAATACATTGTACTGGCATTAATTTCATAAAAATAAATAGAACTAGCCAAACAGAGACTATTACAAACAACAGATTTGGAAGTTCCAATGTAAAATTAAAAGAAGCCCTCTAATGTGGGTTCATATTCTACTTTTCATGATTTCTACAAAATGCCCCTACTCACAATCTTTTTACCAGCAGTTACAAAGGAACACACACAATTCAAAGCAATGATGCTGTCTGTTGTTAGTCTTCCAGCATCTTCCCTGACGTGTATGGGGAAGGAGGGTAAGTTTGGGAACACAGACTTCAGTATGAAAAGTGATAAAAGGAAACACATGCAAACATTCCAGTAGGAAGACAATACTGGAAAGGGCAAGCCCATGTAAAGTTGACCCCCCAGGGATTTCTCAGGATGAAAGATAAAACATGAAACCATCCTTCATTTTCACTTTGACAAGACAAATTAAATGATAATGCACAATTAAGAGTCTTTGCTGCTTTTACGGTCATTGTACTTGAGTTTGAACTGGGCACAAATGTTTGCTTTATGTAAAACAAAGCCTTTGGAAGTTCAGATTTTGGACTATGCATAGAGTCAAAACTAAACAGTACTTTGCATGGTAAAATAGAGATATTGTAAACCCAGCATTTTTATTTAATTGGTGTATCATATTAACATCCAGGTTACAAGGAATTACCTTTTAAGTTTTAGTTTCATGCAACATATGGTACATTTTACAAGCATGACTGGAAAGCTACAAGGTTTCTGGAAAGAAATAGTCTATAGAGCACCTGGAAATTATAGTCTATCAAAAACACACAGAGATGCAGTGTTTTTTTCACTTAAATACAGAATTATCAGAAGAGATATGCCACAGAGGGCAGTGACTAGTGCTACTCCAGTAGTTTCTAAAATGCAGTAATAAAAACCAGTGAGTGATGTCTGGCTACAGCTTCTGCATTATCAAGAGATGCAAACTGAGGCAGATGTTTGTGCCTAAAGAGATGCTTTATTGTTCCAAATAGCTATGAAAGGGACAAAACAGACCAAGTTACTGCTTCCTATTGAAGGAAATAGACAAGCCTTTCAATTGCCTGGTGGGAAGGTAGGAGGGGAAGAGATTCATTTCACTTCCTTTGGCTCCTACACTCCCCCCACTGATGTGTGTAGGAGAACAAACCCCTAGGGTTCAGACACATGGGCTATGTCTATACTCACACTTTAAATCAAATTAATGATGATTAATTTAAATTATTGCATGGCTACACTAGCTTTCCTTAGTTCAATAAAGGACCCCCCTCAATTTGAAGTAAGGAAAGGTCATTTCGAAATGATAAAACCTCCCTTAAATTTGAAATGATGGTTAAATCAAACTTATTAGTTTGATTTAACCCAGTGTAGCCGTGTTAATTCAAACTAACCATTAGTTCGAATTAACACTTTTTGCCCTTCTTCATCCCAGGGTGCCTTCCTCTTTCTATATATTGGGTAGGGACATGGCCCTTCTTGGGGGTCATGTTGCTGCACCTCCCATGGTGCCCCTCTCCTAAATTGAACTAGCAGGTCCTGTCCACAGACATGCTAGTTCGATTTGGGTGGCTAGTGGAGCCATGTTAACTCAATTTAACTTAATTTGATTTAATGATTATTAGTTTGATTTAATAAGTTAATTCGATCTAACAATCTAAGTGTAGACATCACCATGGAGCTTTGCTGACATACCCATTCCTCCATACCTTTGAATACATGCAGAAACAATGGGTTGGGCCAGACTAGGCAAGGGTGAGATGTTGAGGCAAATGCGGTTGCTCCCTTCCTTCTGCTCCCCAAATTAGTGGCATAATGGACAGGAAAATGTCTCAACTTCAGGCAACCTTAAGCAGCATTAACCCCTGCTGTGTGTTCTGTGAATCCCCACCCCACTCCTCTGAGGGGTCACAAGGTCTAGCAGTGACAGCAGCACAAGACCTTTGCAATGAGTCTAGCTATAAAAGTAGACATGGATCTGTACAGACAAATCCACTTGCCAGTCTATTCCTGCTGCACAAATAAACCAGTCCACTGGCTTCTGCATTCTTCATACATTCACAGTTTCCATTACTGATAAATGGGAATTACACCCGGAGAGAAAACAAATGTGCACCATTAAAATTAAATACAGGGCATGTGTGAACAAGGAGTAAATTTGTTCAGTTAAAGCAAATCCCACAACGCAATCCAGACCATATATTCCAGGGGTGGCCAAAGTTATGGAACTCAAGAGCCACGCAAATTGATTATTAAAACTTTGAGAGCCACACTGAGGCATACTTTCACCTACTCCAAAATTACTAAGTTTAAAATTCATTGCATACTTTAATTTTATCATAAAAAGAGGGCAAATATTGATCCTATTAATGTCAGATTCTAATAATTACTTAAGGTTACCATGAAAACTAGGCCTATAAAGTAAAAATTTAGCTGTCACTTGATGTAGAAGACTGCAGGCTAGTGGTAAGCTTTTTTAAAATCCCGACCATGCCACTGCTTCTCCCCACCATCCCCGACCACAATGCCGCTTCTCCCTGCTGTCCCTGATCCCCTCCTAAACCCACAGGCCCCAATGCTGGCACCCCCAGCCTGACACCCCCCACCCTGAGCCTCCTTACCTGGCCACTCCAGCCGCTAGGTACAGGCTGGGGTCCCCCCCCCCCCCAAGCATGCTCAGGGCAGGACGTTTAAAACTCCTAGGCTGGGGCTGCTTTCCTAAATTGATTTGCCGACATTCTTCTGGGAGCCACAATTTTTCATTCAAGAGTTGCATGCGGCTCCCAAGCCAAAGTTTGGCTATGCCTGATATATTCAGTTTGAAAAGTGAAGCAGTTCCACTGATCTGCTAAAAGAATGAACATTTAAATGAATGAATCTACTGTACACCTGGATTTGTGGCTTCGGCGTGCATTCTCCCCATCTTCCTAAATGAGCACTTGATAAAGCAATGCATGTAAGGAAGGCCTTTCCACCATAGGAACGACACTCTTGGCACTGACATCTCTTCTACCCCCAAACCCCAGCCAACCAAAGAGCTGCACCCTGAAATAAAGGTTTAAAAAAAAGCAAATCTGTAAAATCTAGAAACCCCAAAACAAAACCAGAAGTGACAGACAAGCCATCAAGTTCACAAGGGACTCTGATATCGATACTGATTTTACCTGAAAGGCATTTACATATCCCAGCAGTGGACAGCAGTGTACAACAGATAGATTTACCTGAGCAACATGGTTATAATAGAACTTGTATCTTGCATTTATATCCATGCAGGCAGTGGTGGTAATGGGCCCACATGGAGTGCCTTGACTTCAAGGGTCTCCCCATGCTGATCCAATTACAGGAATGGGACCTTAATTACTGTGACTTCCTTTCATCACTTCAGCATGAAGGACTCAGCAGTGATCTCCCACATTTTCTTCTTCTCTTCTGAAACATCTCATCTGTTCTCACTTCTTTAAGCAGTATCACCTCTCCCAAAAGGCCTGAGGACATGTAATAGAAGGGAAAAGCAGAAACAGGAATCTGTACAAGACTGAAATTACTGGAAGGTAAATACATAAAATACAAACTCTTACCATTAAAAGGAAACAATACTGCTGATGGATTATACAACAGCAAAAGGGTGTGTCCCGTCATTAATCTGTGGCTGCAAACAAACATGCCTACGTGATTGCCTACTAGACCACACAGGCTATGTCTACTCTAGGCAATTAGTTCAGACTAAGCAAGCTTAGTCCAGACTAAATTTAGTCCGGGTCTACACTAGCCTTTGCCTGGTTCGAACTTAGAAATTTCTTAGTTCGAACTAAGCAAAGCTTAGTTTGAATGGTTAGTTTGAAATTCAGTTCAAACAAGCATGATGTAGATGCTTTAATTCGAACTTAAAAAGTTCACTTGAACTAGTCAGCATGGCTAGTTCAAACTAAAAAGCTGTGGTTAGTCCGAACTAACCTTCAGTTAGTTCGAGCTTACCAGGCCTGCTTAGTTCAGACTAAGGAAGTCCAAACTAAACTTTCTGATGTAGACATGGCCACACAGACTGTTGGTGGACAAAACTTTCACAGCCCTCCCCACTTCAGCTGAAGAAGAATATCCATTAGCAGCCACTAAAAAGTGGTGACTTTTCATCCAGCAAAAGGTAATGGGACACCAAGTACATGAGCAAGGCCATTAGAGTATACACAAAGCAAGTTTAAAAGTGTATGTGTGCTGCCTCCTTTCTCAGCTGATTTATATATTTATTTTATTTGTGGTAGGCTACAGCACACTTGAGGTATTGTGCAGTGATGGAATAGTTCCACTTGGGGAGCTCCCAGATCTCAGTAACCCCGTCTCTCTCCCCCCATCCCCGCACATACACATAATTATTATAATAAAAAAAAAAAAGTTACAGGACTAATTCTGACCGCAGGTGCAAGCACCCATGGCTGCAGTTAAGCTTGGCATGAACTGCACACTTGCCCTTGAAGTTAGAATTTCACCCTTTTATTTACCAAGCTGCAAACAATGACATCAGTCACAGAGTACTCTTACTAAGAGAGATCCTGCATGCACTTACTGAAGTTGAACAGAGGATGAGTCCTGCAATGGGACAGCTCACATCCTGAAAGTTAACCTCATGTCTTTGCAGAATCTGGGCCCAAGTAGCTATAATTCAAAGATTTTAATCCATGCTACTGACTAGAAATTATTACAAATAAGACATTTTTGAGTTGGGGGAGAGAATTCAGATGCTTTTACACACAACACCTCTATTTTTGCTCTCTGTTAGCTTAAAATCATTTATTGCTTTCTAGCTACAAGTATTAAAACTCAGGAAACAGCTACAAACAGGTTTATTGAAACAAGATGACTTTCATGTGCCCATTATAAGAGCAGACTAAAGTGCATCTATCACACCCTGAAAAAGTGGAATTGTACTTGTTTTAATTGCAGTATATTTTAAAACTTTGATTACACAGCTGACTGGCATAATTTGCACATGATGAACTATAAAAACCTAGTTTCCTAATATTGATTAGAACAGGATTGGACTTCTCACAAAGAAGATAAGGTATTATTTTTAATTCACCAGAGAAGTAATAGAAAATTGGGCCTCATCTTTTTAAATTGATGTCTTCAATCCCACATGATAATAAAGTTAAAATTCCCTAGAAAAATCCTACAAAATCCTATCTTCTCTCATAGAAGAACCCTATAGAATGTAACAAAAAATATTTTCTATAGTTTTTTTTTAAATCCCATAGAAATATACACCAGGGAAAGAATTCTCTTTATTATTTGTGAGACTGTTCAAAACACCCATAGAAAGCCTTTAAGTCTGCTACTTTTATTATCTAAGGTACCTAAAATATCAGTGGCGTGCTCCCTAATAAATATATTCATAATGCTCATCAGCTAATGAAAACCAGTTGCAGTCTCAAGTGTGCTCCTCTTCTCTGTGTTTCATGCCATACAAAGGAGAAGGTACTTTCACTTAGAGCCACATACTTTCAGCCTCTTGTCGCTCTGCTAAGCCCAATACCACTCTGAATTAGTGAGGAGGATGTGGTCAGCAAAGCCCAAGCTTCAAGACTCCTGCATCTTAGTTAAATCAAGAGATGTCCTTGGTTGGCTGTGCAGAGGTAAGCTTCTTTGCTTACCCATCTCCCTGCTGTAGAAGCTCCTTCCACGATGGTAGTTCCTGAATTCCTTGAACCAGCTTAGAGGATGTAGGGGCTGTCCACTCCCACTCTTCCTTAACCTTTGGTGAGCTAGTTGCCAAAAAACACAACACACCACCACCCAAAAGAAGAGCCCCATATTTACAGTATGGTTAGGTTTCTGTGGAACCTCTCTAACTGTTATTAGACATCTCTTTTCCCTTTACAGTGTCTGCAAGGGTCCGAGAGGCACTGTAGTCACAGGAGATTCACTACTTTGAAAGGTTCAGAGGGGATACAAGTCTTGGTGGGACACAAGTTATGGCTTTGGGCTTTCCATCTCACTCTCTACTTGCCTTTCCTCAGCACAGGAGGCTTGCACTGCCACTGAATTACTTGGCAATGATTCAGGTGACATTTTTGCTATGAAGCCTCTAGCTTATTAAGATCCCTTTGTTTCATGTACCCCATCCCTATGTCAGTTAAGTAAGTTTTTATTAATCTTTCTATTATTGTTTTTGCTGCTATTTCTAGTTTTACCTCTGTCTTCCTCTAGTCAGATCCATGGCCTGAAGGACAGCAAAAGAAACCTCTTCTTCCCTCCCTCACCATATCCCTTGAAATCTCACTGCCACATTGTGCTCAAACCTGGCACCTCAGAAGCAACAGAACAAATGGCGAAAAGTGCATCTGTCTGAATAAGGCATGGGAGCTTTTTTGATGCTCTGTCCTCAAAATTTAATGAAAGTAGGGCCTTTTGAGAAGCCCCTCTGGAAAGGCAACATACTCATCTAGCTTGGATGAATATTACGTATCTCAAACAAACACACACATAAAGCATCAAGGCATATAATTCCGCATGCAAAGAGAGAAGTTACCCTGTCCTTCTCAGATGTACGGCTTCCATAGATTTATGGGGTGAATGTCAAAGTTCTGCCATCTTCGAGACAACCTATCTTGATTGTTCTTGGAGCGTATGATACTTTTGATGATGCATGTTTTTTGCAAAAATTCACTAACTTATTACACCCTGTTTTTGCAGCCAGCAAACACATTAGGTGTTACTGCTTTTCAAAATGAGTGAGTAAAAGAGAATAAACTGGCTAGATAAACTACAGCTCTTGGCAGTTACCCTCTACTCCCAATGTTTTCCGGCAAGCGGAGTTGCTAGAAGATGATTTGGTTACAATACATCTGCATTACCTCTGCAGCAGGGGCCTTGCATGCTGATGTTGGAGACATATTGAGCCAACCCATATCCAACAGATTCATTTAAAAAGACAATTGAAAGTGATAATACTGGAATTAGTAAGATCTGCTAGTGCAATTTTAAAGAGACAAGCGATCTCACAGAGAAACTATTAATTCCACTCCATTAGAAAGATTTGAATGGTTTGAAGCTCAGGTTACCCTATTCCCTATGGCTTTTTGCTCTGCTGCAAAAACTGCCTATTGACATAACTGTCACTTTTTTTCTCCTGCAAGTATTTGTGTAGCAGTGACTTCACTAGGCAATGGTCTATTTTAAGTCAGTTTGAGATGACTAGTAAGTTGCAGCATTACATATTAGTATCACTTCTGCATCACTGCAGAAGTGCTTATAAACCTCATTTATCCTGGTTAGGGTATATGTATAACTTATGGAAGAGGTCTAAAGAACTTCAGAGAGATGAAACCAGACAGGTTCTGCAAAATTACCCTTAAGGCTCAGAGAGCTTAATGGGGCAGATAGTCTAAAAACCCTGTAGAGAGGTTAAGTCATATGATCTTACAGTAAGAAAATTTAAAGCATTTTGTTATTTATTAAATTCTGCACAGCTTTTCTATTAGGGACGTTATGACCAAAGGCCTTTAAAGAGAGTATTAATGAAAGGATTGACTAAAACCCAACCTTTAGATAGAAGCATCACAAACCAAATTCTGCAATGGATACATTACTATTTTCTTTTGTTACTAGTAACAAGTGTACTTGGTCCTACCTCAGCATGGTGTAGGAAAGAGTAGATGACCTCTCAAGGGCCCTGCCATTTCTATGATTCCATGAACAATACTTGACAATTAGCAAATGTGCTTTATCCATATGTCTCAAAGAACTTCACCCTGGTATGCCTCATTATCCCCATTTCACAGACAAGGACACTGCGGCACAACAAGATTAAATGCTTTGCCCAATGTCACACAGCAAGTCAATGGGAATCTGAAGAAAGCCATGTTAAGTGTCTTTCACCCTCCATTCAATTTATTAGACCAAAACCACTTCCTAACAATAACATGTATATTGGGCCTTTTACACATGTTGCCAACAGGAGTTACAGTCATACAAATAAGGCTCAGATTATATTACAGTCTGAGCCCAATGTTGCCCTGATTGTGTGGAGTGGAAAAAAAATCAGTTTTAGAATAAAGAAAGGTTAAAAGTCCTGCATTGGGCAGTTTTACACTGCTTGGCTACACTCAGTTTCCACTTTATGTCTCAAAATAGTGCAGTAAGCTCAAAGGGCTGGGAAGATAAATTGTAATACTAGAGAGAAAAAAAACCCCATGCACCGCTACAGGCTGGGAAACATTCAGCTAAGTAGCAGCAGTGTAGAAAAGGACCTGGGGGTCATGGTGGATGGGAAGCTAGATATGAGTCAGCAGTGTGCTCTTGCTGCCAAAAAGGCCAATGGCATACTGGGCTGCATCAAAAGAAGTATTACCAGCAGATCAGGGGATGTGATCATTCCCCTCTATTCTGCACTGGTAAGGCCACATCTAGAATACTGTGTTCAGTTTTGGGCTCCCCACTACAAAAAGGACAGGGACACGCTAGAGGGAGTTCAGAGGAGGGCAACCAAAATGATCAAAGGGCTGGAGGACAAGCCCTATGAGGAAAGACAAAGCATTAGGCTTATTTAGTCTGCAGAAGAGAAGATTGAGGGGGGATTTGATAGCAACCTTCAACTACTTGAAGGGATGCTCTAAGGAAGATGGAGCTCGACTGTTCTCGGTAATAACAGAGGACAGAACGAGGAGCAATGGTCTCAAGTTGCAGTTAGGGAGGTCGAGGCTGGATATTAGAAAAAACTTTACTAGGAGAGTGGTGAAGCCTTGGAATGAGTTGCCGAGGGAGGTGGTGGAGTCTCCATCTTTGGAGGTGTTTAAGGCCCGGCTGGACAAAACCATGACTGGGATGGTTTAATGGGAGTGGTCCTGCCTCTGGCAGGGGGTTGGACTAGATGGCCTATGAGGTCCCTTCCAACCCTATGATTCTATGATTCCTAAAAACTGTAAAACCTAGGATGGATTATCAAGAGGATTTCAAAATGTTGTTCCTCATTTCAAATTTAAAAGGGATAGCCGTGTTAGTCTAGTCCAGTGAAAAAACAACAAGGAGTTGTGTGGGACTTTAATAATAAAAAATTTAAATTTGTTTGTCTTAAAGTGCCACACAACTCCTTATTTCAAAAGCAACAAATTTTACCATTATAAGTAGGGGAAATATGCTTCCAAATCTGGCTTTCAAACGTAGGAAGCATCACACAAAACAGCCCACAAGAAACTCGATATTATTTGTGCCCATTGTGCTAGGAGAGCATATCTCATTTTCTTCTGTCTGTGCTCTTCTGGAAATCCTGCCACTCTGATACATCTTAATCTGACCCAATATGAATTTTTACTGCCTTGATCTCTGTTGTCAGATAAATATTTTGCTGGTATATCATTAAGATTGGGCCATTGGTTTGACTTTAGCAAACATTTTCAAATTACTTTTTCAGAAAAATCACTATGGGCCGGAGTAAGCTAGTCTTTACTAACTATAGTTCTTGCTAGTTTTACTAAGCAGCGTCAGACATTTCAGATTCCAGTACTGTGAAACAGAAAACACAATCCCATTCCGGTCAATGAAGTCATGGGACTAAAATGACAGATCTTCCACAGAAATCTGATTATTGTTCAGCATTGTATATCCCCTCCAACACACTGTCCTGCACATAACTAGAAAACACCAAAAATTACAGATCTAGGAGAGCAGCGTCCTACTTGATCATGCATCATCTTCAGCCTCCTCCACTCAGGCTGCCCACAGTGTTTATAGCGATCCTGGCCAGTTTTGCTTCATAAAATTTTAGTAATAAATGGGGGGATGAGACAAACCAACCTTGCAATAGCCAACTACCCTGACTTCAGTCGGTTCTAGTGTCCACAGCCCTTCTCCAAAAAGAGATCATCTTGAGCAAAATTAAGAACCTTGCTTAAAATTCCTATTTTCCCGTGAAGTGTGAGGTGTTAATTCAACTAAAAAGAAACCATCTAGGAGCGAAAAGAGGATATTAGTAGGAAAGCTCCATTATTAGAAAGTCTTAGCTCCAAGGGGTCAAATAAGCAGAACATGAATCATGGAAGATTGCATGGAGGAAAAGGTACCATGGAAATGAGAGGAAGAGGAGGAGACCAGACAGTCTACCGTCTTCATGTCATTAGAGACACTCTAGACCATTTTAATTTAATGTTATTTACTGTTTAATTTATCTTGGATCTGACAGTAATAACTGCACATGCTTCCCTTCTAAATGCTTTCTATTTGAAAAATTATAGTCTGGCTTCCTGGGCCCTCCCATCCTTGTGTTTGTTTTTGTTTTCTCCCCATAAAATTAATTCTTAGGGTTTGTTTTAGGACATTAAAAATGTCTGGTACCAGCAAAAATTGTTCTTTCGTAAGAGCTGTGCACACCAGTAACGCCATAGTGATGTCTCTAACAATGAAAATTAACTGGGTGCATATACCACTCCCATGTACTGAATCCAGACAGAATTTTAATTTACTTAACATCCCTCCCCGCACACATATACAAACATCCCCAATGACACGCATTTGTATAGGCTTTCCTCAAGTCTTCCTACAGTTGCCTCTGTTTACATGGGAGCATCTTGAACGTATAAAGATTGCTTTGCTTCTTGCACTATCCAGCTCAAGCCAAAACCTTGCTTTCATTGCTTCCCACCCCCCTTCACCCCCCAGTCTCATTTAATATGGGTAGATTTCTCCACAGGCTTTTAAATCAATTCCAGCACCCTGACACATGCACTGAAAGCCAATTTCTTCTCGCTCCCCCTCCTTTGACAGTTAAAGTTTCCAAATGAGGTGAACACCCCATAACCACTGTTCTCCCTCTGCTGCACCCAAAACACACACTTACACACTCTCCTTATTTCTGTCCACGAACTTACACATGTAGGATAAAATTATGGCTCTGAGAAAATAAACAACAAAATGTCCAAGCTTAGTGGAACTAGAATTTCACCCCAGGTTCTTCAGAGTGCAGAAAATTCAGAAGACAATAATTAGGAATTATTAATAAAAAAGGTTTTATTATTCTGAAAAGCCAAACTCATGAGAAATATTATACAGTACATTCCATCAACAGCATTTTCCAAAATAGCGGAAGAATCACTTTCCCCATGTTATCAAAGTGGACACTTTGGCACTTAAAGGTGACATAACTTACATGAGTTTTTGATTAATTTCCCTCCCACCTCCAACAAAGAAAGAGAGGCTTCTGTCTGTGGTCTATTTTGGTGCTCTATTAGTGTAATGCACCCGTTGTAATATTTCTTTCATGTTAAGAGTACCCAGAATAAATCTAGAATACATAAATGGAATTTTCCAGTGCTGATAGATAGGGACTAGCAGGAGACAAGTGAGTATTCAGATGTTTGAATTGATTCTTTACTTACTTTACTTTTGAAGGTCACAAAACAGTTCATGTATATTTTGGTATGATATAAAATGTTTGTACTTCTGCAGGCATCTGCATTGAAGTAACTTGTTCAAGGAGAATCTTGAATGTTATCAGTGGATTTTCTTTAGCCCTAGTGTCTCCAGAGCAGATATGATTTACTGTACCCACTGAAGCACAGGGAAAAAAAAAAAAAAACTTACCCATCATTTCTTTCAGAGTTCATCCAACATGGAAGTCAATGGCAAAATTCCCTTTGACTTAAACAAGCCAGACTCCCTGACTCCCACTGGAATGCAGTGAGCTCTGCAAGACATTACATGGTTACAGCCAGCAGATAGACAGGTAATTCCAGATCTCCTTGCAACATCCATAGATGTCATGCAAAACGAGGAAGATATGGAACACAAAGAGTTAAAGGAAGTTGTGAAAAGGTCAAACTCAAAATGGGCTGCTTGGGGGATTGCTACCATAGGCAGGTCTGCGGTTGTGGTTTATCTTCTGAGTCACTTGAACTTAATTGTGAAAAGAGTAAAGGGGAGAAACAGGAAACAAAAGCACAACGATAATACAGGCTTGCCAAGATTTAACCAAAAAAGAAGCAAGTCTGTTGTCAGCCATTTTCCCCTCAGGAAAGTTAGCAGCAAGCAAAAATACCTCAATGTTCTCAACAGAACTCTAATGCCACAGGTTGCATAATTGTGTCTTTAACCACTCATGTAGGAAAAGATTTTAGAACAATGTTTTTTTACACACGATTTCCCCTATCACACCCCCATCCCAATCTATTTATTACTGACTTGGGAAACAGGATGTTCCTGTTATGAACTCCTCCTTTCTCCATGATGCATACCTGATGCCTATGTAAAGAATGAGCAGACATGGCCAGTCTGCCAGTTGGAAATTAGTCACTTTCTTATAACCAGTGGGTTTTTTTTTTTTTGTTATGGCACACAGGGGTGCAGAGAACCAGCACCTTTTTTGCCAGCCCAGCTGCCCAGTGAGAGGGTGAGGTCAGCAGGGCAAAGGAGAATAGTAGTGCCCCCCCCCACAACACTGCTTATAACTATCTAGTTCCCAAAACTTGCTCCTACTTCATAAGCCAAATAATATGCAGAAGCCACAAAATTACTGTTTTGCTTGTATTTTGAGAATTGTCTAAATGCATTAATTTCCCAGCTTCTCGGTGAGGTGAGTAAATATTGTCCAGAGCATGCAGATAAGGAATCCTACAGAGAGAAGGTTAGTGCAAGTCAATGACAGATGGGATGGGGACAAACCCACAAGTTCCCAGGTCTTTGTTCTGTGCTGAGACCATCAAAGTATTGTCTGTTACATGATCACATGTTTTCTCAAGTAATACTATCCAATATCTTTTTAGGTACATCTAAGAGCTTGTAGTGTTGTGTTTGATGTATGCTAAGGGAAGTCCAGGAGAGTAATTTGCTACGGGAGGAACTGGTACTACTGACTATAGTTAAGTTTGTCTCAATTATAAGACCCTATATTCAGTTGCTTATAATTATGCCAAACTTCAACCATTTGGGCTGAATTTTTCCATGTCAGACCTAAGGCTGAATTGTTCTGGAAAGTTTCAGTTAAAATGGTTCAACCATTTCTGAGAATGTGATTAGGGGATAACACACTTTTGGCCATGTTAAAAATTTTCTTACAGTTGTGTAATTTAGAAGTCTTAGCATCTCTATACTCTAGAGGAAGGGCATAGCCATGGGTGGGTCCAGGTGGGCCTGGGCCCATCCACTTGAAGATCAGGCCCACTTACCACAGCACCACAAATTGCTCCGCTGCAGCTGCAGGACTCTGTTCTACTCACTGGCTGTTGGCCAGACCCTGCAGTCATGGCAGTGAAGTTTGTGCTGCTGCTGGGTGCTGTGGTGGGCAGGCTGATCTTCCTACCTGTCCCTCTTCTGCCTCCCCATGACACTTCCAGTTGCTAAGTAACAAGGAAAATCAGGATGCTGCTGCTTCAGCTCCACTTGCTGCCTAGCAACTGGAGTTTTGCCAGGAAGCTTTCTGTCACATGACTAGAAGTTGCCTGTGACTGAGCCCACCCTACAGACTCAGGGGCCCAGCCAGAAAACCCTGCCTGGCTATGCTCCTGCTCGAGACCAAGAACTTAAAATTTAGCAGAAGATTACTTTTGTGACAGGTATGTGCCTTGTGCTTTCTGCGTGAAAAAAATGTGCAAATTTAGTCAAGTTATAAGCCTTTGGGAAAAAAATCTTAATTCTCACATGATCAGTAGAGACATGTTAGAGTTTGACAGCTAAATTCTCCAATAACTATAGATAATAGAAATAAAAGGTTGGAAGAGGCCTTGAGAGGTCATCTAGTCCAGTCCCCTGCAATTAGGCAGGACCTAGATCATCAAAAAAAGTAAAGGGGAGAAAAGGGAAACAAAAGCACAATACAAGCTTGCCAATGTTTAGCCAAAAAAGAAGCGACTAATTAATGCAAACTAATTTGCTAGTATAGACATAGCCATTGAGATCAATGGTAATTGGGACAAAATACAACATGATATTACAGAAGATAAATCATGCCAGCCTGATCTCCTTTTCTGAGAAGTTAACAGATTTTTTAGACAAAGGGAATGCCATGTATCTAATTTACCAAAATTTCAGTAAGGTGATTCCACATGGGGAATTGTTCATTAAGTTGGAAAAGATGGGAATTAAATAAGAAAATTGGAAGGTGGAAGGGGAGACTACAACGTAGTAGACTGAAAGGCAAACAACTGTCAGGCTGGAGGGAGTAATTAATTACCAGTGGAATTACTTAAGGATCAATCTTATTTAACCTTTTTTATTACTGACCTTGATGCAAAAATTGGAAGTGTGCCAACAGAGTTTGCAAATGACACAAATTTGGGCAGTATTGCTAATATGGAGAAAGACCAAGATATCATACAAGACCTGGATGACCTTGTAAACTGGAGAAATACAAATAGGAGGAAATTTAATAACGGAAAGTGCAAAGTCATACATTTTAGGGACTAATAAGAACTTTTGCTATAAGTTTGGGATGCATCACTTAGCAGTGACAGAAGAAGAGAAGGACCTGGGCATATTGGCTGATCACAGGATGACTATGAACCACCAATGTGATGTGGCCATGAAAAAAAAAAAAAGCTAATATGGCCCTAGGACACCTCAGACAAGTATTTCCAGTAGAGAAGGGAGATATTAATATTGTTATACAAGGCACTGGAGAGACCTCACCTGGAATATTGTGTGCAGTTCTGATCCCCAATGTTTATAAGAGATTAATTAAACTGGAATAGGTGCAGAGAACAGCTACAAAGATGATCACATGAATGGAAAACCTGCCTTACAAAAGGAGATTGAAAGAGCTTGGCTTTTTTAGCCCAACCAAAAGAAAGACGAGGGGAGATATAAATGCCCTATATAGAGACAACAGAGGGACAAATACCAGAGAGGGAGAAGAATTATTTAAGTTCAGAAGCAATGCGGGTACAAGAACACGTGGATAGAGCACTGTGCACATACAAAAACATAGATCAGCATCCGCTCAGCGTCAGGCTGCATCTGATCGGGATCCTCATGCCAGATTTTAAGTCCATCCACATTCACACCACCTTGCCTCACAGCAGCTCCTGCTTTGACCACAGGAGCAGAGCCTCTGTCTGACTGCCACAGCTTTGCTGAGCCGTGGCTAAAGAGTGGGGCAGGAGGGTGTTGCTGGCAACTTCTTGCAGTTCAGAGCCTGAGCTAAGAAAGCAGGAACTGCTGAGATTACTCAACTATTGAATGGCAGCTGCTAGTCATCTAATTGGGCAGCCAACAATGGAGGAAGGGGTGGGGAGTAGCTGCCCATCACCAGCTCATTGGTGGAGTGCAGGGACTGGCCGCTGGGGCTCCTAGAGTCAGAGGCATGATTAGCCAGTAAGCTGAGCTGCTGTGAGTGACTGTCTCTGATTGGCTGCCAGATGCAAGTAAATCTGAGCAGGGTTTGTCCGGAGCATTTCATTTGTTCCCTGCTGTGCTGTTTAACATTGCTCACTGCTTTCTGCAGCTGCTCATGCACCCTGGGCAGATAAAAATAGAATCCACATCTGAGCTGCAATCTGTCACAATGGATCTGCAGATATCCACGTCTACATCCACAAATGTGGATGCCTGCAGATCTGCAGGGCTCTAAAACTGGATATAAACTAGCCATCACAAAGTTTTGACCTGAAATTAGAGAAAGATTTCTAACCATCAGAGGAATGAAGTTCTGGAGAAGCCTTTGGGAAGATCACAAAACTGAGCTGGCTTCAAGACTGAGCTTGATTAGTTTATGGAGGGAATGGTATTATGTAACAGCCTAATATGGCATTTAATTGACCTTTGACTACTCCTGGTAAATATGCCTGAGGGTTGGTAATGGACTGTTAGATGGGTGCGTTCTGAGTTACTACAGAGAATTCCCTTTGGCTGTCTGGCTGGTGAGTCTTGCCCACATGCTCAGGGTTTGGCTGATCACCATATTTGGGAACTGAAAGGAAGTTTCCCCCATAACAGACTGGCAGAGACTCTGGGGATTTTTCATCTTTCTTTGCAGCATGGGGCATGGGTCACTTGATGCTGCATTCTCTGTACTTTGAAATCTTCACCATGATTTGAGGACTTTAATAACTCAGTCATAAGTTAGGGGTCTGTCAAAAGAGCAGGTGGGTGAGATTCCACAGCCAGTGTTGCAGGAGGTTAGAATAGATGATCATGATGGTCTCTTCTGACCTTAGACTCATAGACTTTAACCTGTTCATGAAAATCTCCAGTGATTAGGACTGCAGACCTTCTTTTGAAAGCCTATTCCAGTGCTTAACTATCAGAGTTGATTCCATCTAGACTTGGCATGCTGTAGTGTCTGAGCAGGACTTGCCTCTATGGGGGCAGCAGAAAGCAAATTGGAAGTTTTTATATGTTTGTGGGAGAGGTGGAATAGAGGATCTTCATACACATTTTAACAGCGAGAGGAAGGGCAGGGCAAATCTTAAGATGTAAATGATTCAAGGAATATTTTTTCCCCCTTTGTGAGCACTAGATCTATTTTTTTCCTTTTGAAGTAGGAATGAAAAATAAAGTGGTGCTTCAGCTTGAATTTGATCAGTTTCAGAGTTAGTGAGCTTCTGCTCTGCAACACCCTGAACTCATCTCCTTGTGGTCTACATGTCAGAACACAACTGGCAATTTCCATTACTGAGGTTTGCTACACAGAAGCCTGAAAGCACTGCATGTATCTGGGAAGTGACTTAACAGATAGGAAAACTCCTTGGAAATCTTGGGGGGTAATGGCTTATTTCTGTTTCTTCTTCATTCTCCATTAGCTATGGTACTTACCCTTTAGCTTGAGTCCCCAAGTCCCACACTGTGGATTGTTGAACAAGTATGTTCAGGACACTAAGTTTAACACTTTTTTGTAACCACTTTGCATGGGAATGTTAAGAGCTCCCTTTGTTAAACCACAAAACACATTCATTTTCATTGGAAGCAGTCACTTCTGCCGTTAAGACATCAATGTTACAGCGCCTTCTCTGGAGAAGGAAAAGGCAATTGGCCAAAATGTCCATTTCATATTTTGTTACCACTGACCTGTATGATCTCATTTCTCCTGATTTATAATTTCTGTGAACCATGATGTTCCTTCAGTTACTGTTGGTCAACAGGCCTTCCCTTTTCCAGTAAAAAAAAAAAACAACAACAACAACAAAAAAACACACAAACCACACACACACCAACTGCTTCAGCATTTACATTATTGTTTAACATCACTTTCCATGTTCTCAGGACTGGACCCTGTTCATTAGCAGCTGTACACTTTCCATGGCAATATCACCACAGGTGACAGCGTTAGTAGGGTCTAGTGCTCACCAATGTTCCCTCTAATTACTTGTAGACTGTGTGCGCAAATGATTCCTTTGTGTGTGCAAAAACATTTGTGAGCACCAATATTAGCACTATTGAATTTTTTTGTGCACACTTTATTTTGTTGTGTCTGCAGGTTTCATGACCTGTGTGTGCATGCACACGCGCACAGCTTAGAGGGAACAGTGGTGCTCACCTTCTTTCATTTAAACTGCCTTCTTCTAAAATCATGCTTGCTTTCTTCACCACAGCTGACATCAGATTCCCCTAGAAATGTCTCCTCCTGGATTTGAACAGACTTTGTGGATGCTAGTAAGCCATTTCTGTCTGCTTAGAAGTGCCTTAATGGCATAAACAATATCAACTGGCTTACAACATGTTAAAGACCCACAGACATTTAGGGTATGAGTGCACTTGCAAAATTTGCCCTCATAATTCACCATGGTGAAGCGCCTTTGTAGACAAGATAGGTATTTTTACTATCTTGCTTTCTAACCTTGACATGGTGATAAAAATACCTGAGCCCTTTCTTCATTAGCACTTTTACTGTTGTTACTACATAATGAATTACAGGACTGAATTTTGCAACTGTACACAAAAGATCTGACCATAAAACTTTGAAATACAAATATTCTGTTTAGAGACCATTGTGCATCTCAGATATTTTTTTTTTTAACCAAAATAGTTTCTGAATGGAATGTTTTCAAAATTTCCAAACAGGGTTGTCCACAGCTCATAATAAAAAAAATGCTAATGATGTAGCCTGGAGAAGAACATGCGATAAAAATAAATTGAAATGCAGTTCATCTCCATTGTACAAGCAGCTGGTCATAACTAATCCCCAGTATCTGTAATGGGAGGAGGAAATATAATTAATTATGGCTGATAATGTCTGTGATGGAAAGAATGGTATAACCTTGAGAAGGGTGAACTGGATTTAGGCCCAAAGCTGCCTATAGCAGCACTGGAGTAACCACAAATCCTCATCCTTATCACAAATCCTTTTAAGATGGTGGGGTATTGGAGATCATGCATAAATGTAGAAAAGATTTATATAAAAACAAGGAAAGCAGAAGTTTTTTTCTTTGCAGCTTAAAAGGTTCTCAAAGACTGAAATGTCAATTAGCACATTTGCCCATCTGCCAACTGTTCATTTTATTCAATGAAAAATCAGAAGCAGTTTAAACCCTGTAACCATATGCTTAATTCTGTAGTAAAAACCACATTACATGCTAGTAGATGGATATATTGAGAACATGCATCATGGTAGTTTGAATATTAACTCCATTTAAATGGCAGGAGATGGTACTTTAGGAACCCTGAATGTCAGATTATCACTGGGACTAATTTTGATCTCACATGCATTGGCAATCACAAATTTAACTCTCATGAAATTATTTTGAATTTATTCTCATGTAAAGGACTGATCCAAAGCCCACTGAATGTCAGTAAAAAGACTCCCATTTGATTCCAGTCAGGTTCTCTATGTCTGTGGTGAGATATACATACACTCATTACATATTTATTTCTAACACATATCTTCCCTTCCCACCTCACACTGTCGCTACAAAGGCCTTTCATTATATAATGCTGTACCTAATAAGTGATTTGTTCTCTAACCATTTTGTTAGTACCTGTTTCCTACACTTTTTCTCCCCATCCAGTCCTTCTTCAGAAGAAGAAAGAAGCCCTGGGATACTCTTAATTGGTTATGGACAGTGACCTGGGCCTAGACTTCACTACAAAGTTAGGTTCATATAAGACACCCTCCATCCACCCCTCTGTACCTGTCCTTACACTTCAATTTGTTTCCCACTGATGTAAGAGCCCTGTTAAAATGACATAGTAATATCTCTAAGAGTGGTGTTGAGCCACAGTCAATGTATGAAGTTTGATATAGTGGGAGTGTAAACACTGTCATTTATGTCAACCCTAACAAATCTCCAGCAGTGGTCCCACGATGCCCAACACGGACCTGCTCTGGTCCACTTTGGTCACAAACGTGAACTCCACTGCCCCAGGAGTCACACAGAAAAAGACGATCCCCCTCCCTGCTAAAGTCTCATGCATCTGTGAGATGCCTTTTTCACATTATTCAGCTTGGCAAGCATACCTAGCAGTTCTTCTTTGTGTGCAATGGATCTCTTAGAGTTGGGGGTGGGTGGAGGCTGTGCATACATAACTATGGAGCAGTCACAGACCTGTGGATATGTACGAGCTGATTGCAGTGGGGCGGGGGCAGGAAGAGAGGAATGATCAGCAGCAGTACTGTGTGAAAACAAAGCAACTGTCTCAGACATACCAGAAGCCCATGGTGGGCCACAGTCAAGCCAGTGCACCAAGCCACAGACCTGCTGCTTTTACAAAAAGAGAGTTGCCATACTTGGCAGAGACTCCATTAATATTCTGCACACCAGCATGGATACATCTGAACAGGATTAGAAGGTTGCAGAGGAGAAGGATGGGGGACCTCTGACCAGGGATCCAGCTATGCCTTGAGCCAGGATCTGTTTGAGACTCTTTTGCAGTCCAGTCAGTCCCAGCAGTTGAACATAATACAGTTGAAGGAACCTCAGCTAAGCTTGTGATAGTATTTTTCATTACAATGAAGAACTAATGACGCATTTCTGCCCCACAATGTAGCAGACTACAGCTTTGACTTTTCTTTAATTTACTCATCCTAGAAGAGGTAGAGTCATCTGCTTTTCATTCCCCTGTGGAGCTAAGCAAGGGGGGGCCATGTGGAGCACAAAGTGATTTTCCTTTAATCCTCCTCAGAGATCTCGATGCAACTTTCAAGGAAGTACTCTGCAAGCCTCTCCTGAAGGTATGGTTGCCTTGTTTATTCTTCCACAGTAGAACACTTTCCTGAACTCATCAGTGATGAAGAAACTGCACTTGTGCCTGTCAATCAGGCTAGCCATAGACAAGCCGTGGTGGCTCTCCAAAGCGGAAATACTCTAATTTTGGGGATGATTCCTCTTTGTTAGCTCAATAACTGCTGCAGAACGTCTACCTTTACCAGAAGTAACCATTATCTTGTTACTGTCCAGTGTGACATGCACACCTCATAGGATGAGTGACAATCAGTGTGATAAATATTTGCACCACAAATTTAAGAGATGCATTGACAGTGTTATATTCAGAGATACATGAAGTACAACACAGTTTCTAACAGGCCCCAAACCGCAGGGCCAACTGCAGCAGCAGTCCACCAAAACACATCACTAGAGCTCACTGTTAAAATACTCTTTCAAAACCTCCCTGAGCCACATAGCTCTATAACGAGCTCTTCTAACAGCCCTTGTGTCTGGCTGTTCAAACACTTCAGTTAGTTGCTTCACCTCTATCCTGGCAGCAGCTTGTCCCCCTTGCCTCACAGCTATCATGAAGGATACAGCAAGCACCTATAGTGTCCCTTCAATCCACCAAATGCACTTTCAAATGTTATTCTTCACCTGCTGGACAAGGGATATAGAGGACATTATAGGATGGAGAAAGTTGTAGGCCAGGAATGTAACCCCCTTGCTCCTGTTCACATCTGCCTGCCTCATTTCTGCCCCACCATGTATTGCCAAAAACTTCCCAGGGGTCAGTGAACTGAATAGTGGTAGTTTGTCCACTAAGATGCTTAGTGATGGTGCTGTGCACTGTGTATAACAACACCTGGTTAGTATGTGCAGCACCAACACAAGGAGCCAAGTATATGTGCACACACAAGTGATATGCTAACTGTGGTTGTGTCATGACAATGTAACATGTGCCGACCTAAGATTTATAGTAGACACTTGGACCTCTGCTAATGCTGCCTATGACACGGATATTTAAAAAAAAAAAAAAGGAGAGAGAGAGAGAGAGAGTCAGGTCAAAGCTACATTTTGCAACTGCCTCCAGGTCTTGTGTAGACTGGTGATAGCACTGTCAAATCTTGATAATCAGCAAGGTTTCTGAATAAACCCTGTGTAGCATTATTTATTCAGCAATGCTATTGCACCATCCTTTCCTCCAAAGCCTATTTATATAGCAGCAGGACTCAAATTACAATTCTCCAGTCGATTGTGCCTTATTAGCCTACATTTCACTTTGCTATCAGCCACATCCTTCAAGGTCCTATCTTTCAAGTTCTGTGCTGGCAAAATTCAGGAGTCCCAACTGGACTAGTACATATCCAGTTGTTTTACTCTACAGAGCTAAAACAATCTAACAATTCCACCTTTATCAACAGTACATTATCCATGACATAAATAAGGGCCCTTTATGGGGTCTCAAGAAGGCAGGCATTCTGACAAATAAAGTAGCAATATCCCCGCCATGGGGAATTTGCAGTCTTAACAAGCTGACTTACCACTGAAAGCTGATAAAGATAACTAAGGTGTTTGCAAGCCCCTTGCTTGGTTTTTTTCAGATTGTAATCTACAATGGAAACGTGAACACGTCTACAGAAACTCAGAGTTTAAAGTCAAAAGGACCCATTATGATCATCTAGGTCTGAGGTGCACATTATAGATGGCAGAACTTCACCCACACATTCCTGTAATAGACTCCTAGCCTCTGACTGTGTCACTGAAGTTCTCAAATCATGATCAAATTACAGAGAATCCACCATTTATGCAAGTTTAAACCTGCAAAAGGCCCAAGCCACATAGTGCAGAAGGAGCCATTTTCCCCCAAGGTCTTTACCATTTGGACCAAGGGGACTATTGCTTCCAGACCCTAAATATGGTGAGCAGTTAGACCCTGAGAAAGCAGTATATTTACCAGTAGTTTATTGTATTATTTATTTTCAATAACACTTGCCAATGTAAGTGTTTCTCAATGTAAACAGAGGACCATACTAAGAATAGCTTAGAAAATTTCTAAGATTAGAGACAAATCTCTCACTCCATTCAAATATTCATAAAATTAGATTTTTAAGCAAATATTTTTGGTTCACACACATTTAGATGAAGAAAATCTGTATTTTTTTTACATTAACTTTTCAGTGCTCTTGAAATATAGTTGATCTGTTAATTATGACAGCTTACAGCACAATGAAAACAAGTTGCATCATCCGAGTTGTCAGAAAATATAGTAGCTGATAATTACACCTAAGGCTTTACCTATATTAGGAACTTGCTGAAGATCAGCTTTCTGTTTCACCATACATGAACCCTTAATCCACTGAATTTCTGAACTCAGGTCTGATTCTCCTCCTTCTTTACACCTTGCACAGTCAGTTACAGCCATGCAAAGGGGCAGCAGGTGAACATAAGACACTAATCAGTCAGAAGGGCAGCAGTTTACACTCACTGCAAACAGGTGCACTTACTGCCTGGTGTTCAAGGCAATAGAGAATCAGGCTTACAGCTGATCCAGCGGGAACAGGAAAACTGCAGAGGTAATAAACTCAGCTGCAGGAGCAATGCTGATTTAGGTCTAGAAGACAATCACATCCAGTCTTCCATATGTAGACTGGTGGCCCCAGAAGTGACTTGGGGCTCAGGCAGAGATGCAGAGGCCCTTGAAGACTGGGCAGAAAGAAGAGATATATAAATATTTAATATGGATTATGAACTAAATAGTATAGAGATAGGATAAATTAAGCAACAGTCTGCTGGTGTGGTACTGCTAATTAACATACACATGAGATGTGCAGTGAGGCAGGAAGCAAAGCCAATTGCATCCATTGTATCTGAGAAGAGGATTAATTAGCAATTGCTGCCCAAGCTGGAGTGGTTTATTATGATTATAAACTGGATAATTTTTAAAGAAGAGAACTCTGAAGGATTACCAATAGGACATTAAACAATTGTTTGAATATTTCAAGACTTGGCATTTTCTAGGTTTAGTAATTGCTCCTTTCACCAGCTGCTTGAAAATCCACTTAGAACAAAGATCCAAAATTATCTTTGTCCCGGTGTAAATAAGTAGAATGAACATGGATAACAAAAAGGTACTTAACTGGGTGCTTGAAGGGTGAGAGTTCCTGTGACTGACTCAGCTCCAACCATCTCAGGTCTTTCTGGTCCCATCCCCACCTTCCCAGTTTGTAACATTCCAGTAGTTCTCTTCCCCAGCCTATGCTTTGTTAGCCATTTATACCCTGGCTAAACCAGGCCCCGCATTCATGGCTGGTGCAGCTTCCCCAGTAATAGCAACAGTGGAAGTTGTAACAACAGCACCCCAGTGCTGATCTCATCTGCACTAATATCCCCCACCACTGCTATGATTTGTACCAGAGAATCAAGAGAAAATTTGAGAAAATCCTTAGCATGAGCGAGTGTATCCTTGATTTTGGGAAATCACTTGGAGCAGGATCTAGGCTGTTCTCTTTAGGGTATGTTCTAAACCTAAATAATTAATTAAGGAGGGCCTGGGTATCCAGCAGATGGGTGGGAGACCACTGGTTCTCAAGGGCATAACCTCCTGCTCACTCACTACGCACAGGATAAACATCTCCCTCCTCCCAGGTAAGGTGTGATAGAGTGGGATCCAGATGAGCTGGTTCTACTTCTGACTCTGCCACTGACCTCTTTTGTGACACTAAGCTTGTAAATTCACTTTTCTATGGCTGTCTTTCCTCCCACCCTTCATCTGTCTGTCTTTAGGAGTGTCATTTCTTTTGGGAAGACTCTTATCCGTGTGTGTGTACAGTGTCTAGGACAACAGGGCCTCCTTGGCCTACAATGCTACTGGGATTTGTTCAGTTTGCAGAAGGGTTTCTGGTGTTTTTACCACTACGTTCTCTCTCCCTGCTCAGAGCGTATCCATTCAACACAGTACTTCACGCAGCCGTGCAGTTAGTGGCCTGTTCAGCCTCACTTCCTGATGCAGCAAGCAATGATGTAGCTGGACAAAAATTAGTCATACTGGGAACTGTGTGATCATTTTCAGTATAGCTTCTACATTTCTTTGTAACTGAGCAATCATCAAAAAAATAAAGACAGCTACAGTAGTGTTCCAAACCTAAACCCAATGGGAGATAAGGTCACTGGGTTTTCTTCCCACTGGGTTTCAATTTGTAACAGCAACATAAGTTTCAGCATGGGTTTGCAAATCATTCCAGTAATTGTTTTCTATATAGCAAGAACACAGTTTAAAGAATGTTTAGTCAGAGATCAGCAGTAGAAACATGAAACAGAAATTTATAAAGGTAATTCCTGGCCAGACCACTCCTCCCTATTCCTTGGGACTGATGTAGTTTTCATACCAGGAAGAGCAAAGCTTCATCAGGGAGGGACAAGCTGCAGGAAATGAGCCAGACAGCAGCTACTAGAGGCTCGCAATGTCTAGCATGAAAGTGGCAAAATTATGTATGTATTAAAGGAAGGCAAACTTCATTAGTTTAGGCTTCAGTGGAAATGCCTGTCTTGTGAAACAAATCATCACAGCTGCTGAGGCAAATTCAATTAACTACTTTCCAGGGAGAAATATAAAAAGTACTGTCTTTAAACCCCATGCCCCACTCCTAAAGTAACTTTGACCTGTCAGATACAGCTAGGGTTACCAGATATCAGGCAAAATTTTACCTTCATGTCCGCCATCCAGCAGGCATTTTAAAATGCATGATTTTGTCTGGCTTTTTACTTATAGAGGTTCAAGTATGCTGGAATGCCATGGAATACCTAAGTTTTAGGGGGAAGTGTTCTAGGGCCCCCTAAAAAGAGAAGAATATTACATTAATACTACATTTTTCTCCATGTGTCCTCCAATGTCCTCTTTTTTGTACTTCCCTGTCCTCCTTTCCGTGCTTTGGTATCTGGTAGCCCTAGATACAGCAGAATAAGGAAGCAACAAGCTCCAAATTAGGTATGTTAGCATGGTCACTCACACCTGTTAAATACTGTGATTAGGCTTCCCTGGAAACACTGCTCCATCAAAAGAGACTAGCCTCACTGCTTTCACATTGCTTGGACTCAGTGACAAGCATTGCACCACGTCTGTTCCCTCAGCAACTCGCCCAACAGAGCAGGATGCCAATTTAGTGAATTGTAAGTCTGCATGTCACAACTGCAGAAGATTTGCTCCCTGAGGTATTTACAATAGCTAAATATGCCAACTACCTCTGAAATTAGGTATCTGTCATGGGATTGACAGGTGAGCATTTCCGAAAGGTGTGAATGAGCTTGTCTGGGCAAAGAATCGCCACAAAACCTGTAATCATTTTGTGACTCAGTTGTTTTGGCAGTTCACAATCAATTCAGATATATTCTCATAGGTACTTGCATTCCCTTCTTCTGTTGCTGGGCCCTTCTGAGGGTAGTTCTGGAGCTTATTCTTTGGTAAGCAGTGATAGATTAGAGGCCTCTGGGCCCCTGGGCTTCCTGCATTGGTGGGCCGCCTGAGGCCCCACCTGCCCTTGCATGGGGCCATAGCCCTCGTCCAGTCTACAGCCCTGCCCTCTGTGGAAGCCAGTGCATTGGGGGAGGATTGGGGCCAGGCCAGCCCCAGGTCAACTGATTGGTGCCCCACAAATGGGGCAGCTTCTTGTGTGTCCTGGCCATGCTGAAGACTGTGTTGTACTGCACAGCAGCCAGCTGGCCCAGGGGCATGGCAGAGGAGCAGAGCCCAGCCACCCACCCCACCCCTGGGGGTGAATCAGGACTGCAGAACCCAGCTTCTGGCCCAGGGTGGCTCCACTCCACCTCAGAGCTGCACTATGGTGGCCCCTCACATTGTGTGGGCGCCTGTGCACAGGCCCCATAGGCCCATGCAGGTAACCCAAAATGCACTGCCACTTTATGTGGCAATCCCAGATTGAAATTCCTTTAAAGACCATTTGAGCAGTTTCCAGAAGAGTAGTTACTAAGTCATCTATGGAGGAGATCTTCTGTCAGGACTGGGCTATGAGAGGTATAGAAGCCACAGCTGCATTACAAACAAGTTTAACAATGGTTATTCAATTAACCTCAGTTACCACTCTATCACAGTAGATTTTGGATGGGTCTGACTAACTAAAAGGAAAAATGTTTCTGTGGTGAGAATGCATGCTTAGCCTGTAGGAGCCCTGGGTTTAGCTTCTGCTCCACCACAAACAGGCTGTGTGACTGTCAGTTCTGCACCTCAGTTCCCCATCTGTAAAATGCCATAATAGCACTACCCTACCTGCTGACAAGGGAGTTGTGAAAATAAATACATCAGAGACTGTGAGGCACTTAGATACTTGTATAGTCAGAGCCATAAGTATTTAGGATAGATGGATGAGGGCTGAGTGATGCTGGAACTGAGTTCAAATTCTCACACAGATTTAAAAGCGATGAGCTGGCTCACCTTCACAGGAGGGATGCTGGGACAGGGATCTCTAATATGTGTCAGCAAAATAATAGAGAAGAAATCTCTCAGACTCTGTAGGAAACTATATTATGGAATGAGAGATCACGGATTAGAAACTGGCTAAAGGATAGATAGAGGAGCATCTCACTTGAACACAGAGAGATTAATAGCAGAGTGCTCTAAAGATCCCAAAATTATTGTTGTTTAGCATTAAAATTGGCACACAAACTTACAGCCGGGAAAAGAGAATGCTAATCTAAACTATGCACTCAGTATAACCTGTGGAACTCACTGTTACAAGATATTACTAAATTCAAGAGTAAGATTCAAAAGGATTAGGTATTTATATCCATGATAAGAACATCAATTTTTAGACAAAGTCGGATATTAGTCTTTATGCTTCAGGTCACAAACTAGCCATTAAATGTCTGGAATACACTTTCCCTAAAAATGTTAGATAAGTTAAAAAATAGAAAGTCAAAGCAGTGGTTCTCAACATTTTCTCTGCCATGGCAGACTTTGCTACCTGTAATTAATTTGAGGCACAGCACCATATAGTTGTCAAATGAATTCGTGAATATTCATGAGCTAATCCAGAGCTCTGTGAGTAGGTTTTCAAAAAATTTTGTTGCACACGTGCTCAGACCTGACGGCACATCTGTGTGCCATGGCACACTGGTTGGGAAACACTGAGATAAAGTAATAAAAGAAAAAACCTGTTCAACAATAACCAGCAAAATAAGATCTAAAACTTAAATAGAATTTTAAAAGTGAATGTGGGGCCAAATTCTATTCCCCTTATTCTATAATTGTCCACAGTGAGGTTTCTTACACCACCCTCTGAAGATGCTGGTCACTCTCAGCAGATAGAAGTAGAAGTATGATTGATGTGAGCTGGGATGACAAGTCCAATATTTGGATATTTTTACCAAGACATTTGTGGATGGGTGTAAAACTGAGTTTTCACTATAGCAGAATGACCATAGCTTCCCTTCCCCAAACCGAGGAGATCCTTCAGGATCCGTCACAGCTACTAAGTCTTCATTTCTGTGGCATAGACTGTACAGTTGCACTGCTCGGGCCTTCCAGGAACCTTCATAAAGAGGGATTTCCCAGTGCAGAAAAATCAGTGAAAAAGACTTTACAGCTTCCTGACACTTTACTTTTACTAATTATTCCACAGAGGGGCTGGTAGGAGGCCAGACTAACCTTACTTTCACATACCCTCAGGAAGGGGGTGACAGTGTCTTGGAGACAGCAGACAATTCTCCTTCCCCGTGGGAGATCTGCCTGCAAATTGAGGTACAGAATCTTGGCCTATACTAGGGCATGGGATCTGCACCCAGTACTTACACTGTTGGGCCCCATACATAAAGAGTAGTATTAGAACAAGACTGAGCGGCTACCCTCGATTTTGAAGCCAGAAGGGACCATTAATGATTATCTAGTCTGACCTCCTGTGTTACACAGGTCACAGAATCTCTGAAACTAATTTTTGCATCAAGTCCAGAATTTCTGTTTGAGATACCATGCTTAATAGCTGCTCTTAAAACTACAGTACATTTGTTTCTGTTTATTTCTGGAATGTAATTGAAACGGATGGAAACAGCAAAATAAGCAAGGAGTCCTTTGGCACTTTTAAAGACTAACAAATTTATTTTTCACATGAGCTTTTGTGGGTAAAGTCGTACATCTGATGAAGCGGGACTTCACCCAGGAAGGCTCATGTGAAAAATAAATTTGTTAGTCTTTAAAAGTGCCAAAGGACTCCTTGTTTATTTTGCTGAACTAGATTAACCCAGCTACCCCTTTGGAACTTATCTAATGCCTTAAACTGCTCAAAAGGATTTAATAAGGCTCAGATGAGGGGCCAGATCCTTGCACCAACTATTCAGTGCCTGGTGCAACTAACATGAGCAGAGAAATGATTGTATGCCATTGTTTGCAGATTTCTGATCCTTAAACTCAGGTTCTGATTCCAATAGCAATTTAGAATCACTTCAGGACTGCCCTAAATTTTTCTCACTACAATGATTAATAGTTCTGCTAATTAAATAGAGAAATAGATTAGTATCATTAATAGATTCATTAATTCATAGATTTTTAAGGTCAGAAGGGACCAATGTGATCAGCTAGTCACAGAACCTCCTGCAAATAGACTTCAAGGTACAGAGAAACCACCAGCAAGTGACCCATGGCCCCCCACTGCAGGGAAAGCCCTCCCCTCTACCTCAGCCCCTGTCAGTCTGCCCAGGGGAAAATACTAAGTTTAAAATCCTCGCAACATCAGTGAAACTGAACTATGATTTAAAACTAAGAAGCCAGTGCATATTTTAGTGAAACATGAGACATTTCAGTGTTGTCTTCATATCTTAAAGTAGCATTTTTAAAAAAGGCAAATTCTGATTGTTTAGAGTTAGGTTTTTATTAACATTGTCAAAGGATTCTGTGTAGCATAATGTGACATCTGTGTTTCTGTGCTTCTGCTTTCAGTTTCTATTCAATGTCACTAGATTACCCATAACTTTTAAATCTTTCTCAGTTTACACCTACAAATTTGCCTTTTAAGTTAGACTATCTTGTGTAAAAGCTAAAAGGACTCCTGAGTGAGAAAGAAGGCACATCCAAAGAGAATCTAAGGCAGAAGCCAAGAAGGCTTCCACATTTTTTTGGCTGCTTGCCCTAAGCTGTTTAGGAGATCAAATTTAGAATGCTGGGTGTCACCTAAAATAAACAGCCCTCTAATTTCTAATGAAAGTAGCCAGAACTAGTATTTTTTTTTCATTCTGCTTTACACCCAGCAATCACAGAACAGGTTAGTTGATAAAATGCAATTATGTTTCATTTAGAAAACACTGCATTGCATGGCAATTATGACTTGATGGGGAATGAATGAAACCTACAACTATTGAATGAAACTGTTAAATGTAAAGAATGAAACCAACGATTCATCACCTACTTAGGCTTCTGTTTATGGGAAAATGTCTGAAGTTTTCTGCAGCAGTGTAATTTCACCAGTGGAAACAATAGAGGGAGTTGCAGTGTAGAGAGGGTGCAATATCAGCAGTTTAAATGACACTGGTAAAGATGCCTGAACCCTAACTGTGGTAGCATTTCTATTATTTCTACCGTTAGTGACCTGCACTAGTGCAGAAAGATGCCTAGGAACTTCCAAAGTGTAGAAAGATGAATTCTTAATAAATAAATTTCAAATTCTTATTGCTTTTTGATATATGAATTGTAGAAGATAGACTGCATGAATGAAAGTGTTAGAGAATCAGGTTGGGAATAATCTGTTTGTGTAAAGTCACACAAACACCCAGGGCCTGTTTTCGGCTATTTGGTAAATCAGTCTTTCATGAACTTACATGCATGAACCAGTTAAACCAACACAGATCAGTTAAATTTGCACCAATTTATAAAACGTTTCCATAGAACAGTGTCACTGAAAGCAAAATTATAGAAAAAAGTTAGACAAGTCAGAAAACAGAGAATCAAAGTAGTAAACAGAGTTAACAATAAGAAGCAAAACAAGATCTAAATTTGAATAGAGAATAATCAAAGAAAGAAACAAAAAATAAGGTCAAATCTTGTTCCCTTATTTACATGAGACTACAGCTGAAAAGTTAGTACTATATGTCATAGAGGCCTTATCTTTATACACTTAAGTGACTTTTTTTCTCCATGTAAGCATCAATATATTTCTGGGGTCATCAAATTCAATATCCAAGATGCAAAAATTAAAGAAGCTAATTACGCTTTAAATCTTGAGTGTCCCAAGCACTGGAGTGGTGACTATAGGACATAGAAGACTAATGAGTTAGTTTTAACAATGGATAAAATCACTAGATTGCACATTTTTATTATCTCATAAGCCTTAAAAATATGCAGAAATAATACAAGCTGCATCCATATCCCTGCAAACTTTTTTAAAAGGGTCTTGATACCTTGAGGCCATTCCATCCTGTTCATGGTCTTCTAAGACCATACAGTATTTTATTCTGGCCTTCATCTCTCACAGATGCAAACTGACTTGGTCAGTGGATATTTAAAAACACACACGAATTGCAAGCTAAATTCCTCTTTACTATAGAATATATAGTAAGGTAACAAAGGGCTCAACTGACAAGTTGTTGAGTGCACTGATTTTAGTGGAAAAAGAAGACATTCATATAGGCTAGGAGATACTTTGTACATAACAGGATCTGACCCAGAAAAATATACAGTTTTATGTAGGAGTTTTTATGCCAGATTGCTAAACTCTAGCACTCCAGGCTGTGTTGTGCATGGGCTGGCTAGGAACTCATGACAAGGGAAAAGAAGCTCTTTTTCTTCTTTATTCATACCAAATTGCTGATGTCGTTTACCACAGCACCACATGATTCTTCACTAAGTCTCATGGTTAAATTAGGACACACAGCGCGATCAGCCGAGTTGGATATAAGAGCCTACTGCTTGGTTGCAAATATTCTTCTCTAAGCAACTGAAAAAAAGAAATGTTGACTGTTCCAAGGAAACTATAAGACTACTTACTTTTCAGTGTTACCAACCATTTCATTTTAAAGACAAACTCTGACACTATTAAAGAGTGGTTATTCTCTGAACAAAATTTGAAATGTATTTCTTGAAAGTTAAAGTTGGGAATGGTTTGCTGTCGACCAAGCAGGGTGGTGGTTTTTTGTTTTTTGTTTTTTTTTTTTGTTTGTTTTTGTTTTTTTGTTTTTTTTTAACTATAAGGGAGCAGGATGTAGTTATTATAACACAGCACTTGGAACTACCAAATCTGTACTCCATTCAATTCTGTTTGTGCCCTTACTTATCTGGCACACCTCAAGCAATTTCCAAAGGGATAGCCTGTTAGTATAGTCCAGCAAAAAAAACCAAGGAGTCATGTGGCACTTCAAGACTAACAGATTTATTTTTCGCATGAGCTTTCGTGGGAGAAAATCCCACTTCGCCAGATGCTTCAAAGATGGATGAACTTACAGAATGGAATGAAAATAAATGCAACCCACTTTACATGAGGAAACTTTTTTGCACAAAGGTTGTCAGTTAGCCTTTCTGTGTCTCCATGTCTCCATCCATGAGACAAGAACAATTTATGTAATGCAGACTGTTGAAGCTTAATAGAGGTTGCTCTTTTATAACATCTTCATTCCAGACAAGATTTTTTTGGGGTGGGGGGAAGAGACATGAGGAGACCAGGGGCAATTTAGAAAATGTTTTAGGGAAAAAAATAACTTAGTTCATAATCAAAATTTTCATCTGTGTTTGATATATACTAAGATTTTGGTAAATTGAGTCAGAAGCTTTAGATCTGTATATTAAACATCCAAAAAAATTATCCAATTTTTTTCCTTGAGGAATTAGATTAAAACAACTAATAGCTCAATTTTGTGTTTTACTATCTGCATTGAACAAAGAAAAACCTACCAGTTTAGGAAAAAAATTGCCATTTAAGACAAACAGCTTCCCTTTTAATTAGGACTGCTGAAGCAATGTTTTAGAGTCAGAATTCCATGCCTAATTCTCTGCAATGTCAGCTCAAATGACCTCCATTGCATGAGTTCAGTCAAATATGTTACTGATCCTTCATGCACAAACAGAAAGCTGTGATTGAAGACACAGAAACAGTGTTTTAAAGCTATGCATCTGCACTGGCAAGGAACACTAAAAACCCACATTATGTGAGGATTTTGTACTTTCTGAAGACAAATTCTCCTCCTGAAACAGTCAGACTTTTAAAAATAAATTTAGTGCTCATGTAACTTACACAACTGACAGCTGAAGAGACTAACTAGTATTTTTCCATTCAGTTGGAACATGATGGGTAGTAGCAGTTCAAGCCATATACACTATTTTGCAGATATGCTTTAACCCTGGAGGGGATCACCTCTAAGAAGCTGCGGGTAGGGGAAAAGAGCGGTCCGGTCACCATAGTCATTCATTTCATGGGGTCTTAGCTGAGTTTCCTAACAAAAAATGCCAAACAGTGACACACGCTGTAGCTAAAGATTAATGACTAGGGTAAACATAAGAACAAGAGCTACATCACTGTCTCTCTGGAATCACTTAGAATAACTAACAGTAACGAATTGAAATTCAATAGTATGAAGATTTATTGAAATGGGTACAGCACTGTGTGTCAGAATAGCATCAACAAGACACACTGTTGCAACTGTGATGAGTGACTTTCACCTTTGAAAGAAAGTAAAGGGTCTCCCACCCTATACCCCAGAGAAACTGCAACCCCCAAAAGAATTAGGGTTTCAAGATGAAACCAGCCCAGAAGGATACGATCAAGGAACCCATCTACTACCAAAATCCAGAAAGTTGAACACTAAAGGCAGCTTCAGTGAGTGGAAAAGCAGAAGAGACCACAGTAGAAATGAGGCTGTTGCTAATGGAACATAAGATAAACTAGCAGGGATAATTCAATTATGAAGCTAAATATCCAGACTGAAATTATTTTAAACATAGTTTGAATTGAAAACAAACTAAGATTTTTTTTATTTCAGTCAATGTCCCCTAAACAGAAGGGTTGCTGACAGCAGAATCTATTGTAACTGTGCCTTTTCACATGCACATTCATTTTTTGCATATGGATTTTTTGTACTTGATTTATGCCTGTAAGTGAAGTTATTTAGGAAAGTTTGAATAAAATATTTGGTGGGGGGAGCAAGAATTCTAACTACTACTTTTTTGGACAGATCTAAAAAAAATGGCTGATGTCTGAATATTTTCAATAGATAAGGAGTTTGTGCTTTGTTATATTTGTTGGAAAAAAGTCATTTCTGGCCATGCTTCGTAGACATATGTTAAGATTTTGACAGAAGTGAGGTAATAAAGATTTGCTGTATTTGACATCACTGCACATTCTCTCTATCCAGCCTGACAAACAGGTTATTACTAGAACAATATGCAGGAACAAGAGCATAAGGATATATAATAAACATAAATCTACCATTAAGAATATTAAATTTGTATTAACATCAGGACCTGAAGGGCCACCAGTCTATCAGCTCATAAGAAATGGATGGACATGTATACCATTAAGGACTACAAGTCCCTGCATATTTAAAGTAAACATTTTGATGCTACTCTGCTCATTTTACATTCACTAGGTTGCACCTACAAATTACTCACCGTGTCACACACTCATAGAGAAAGCACTAGTATAAATGAGTGACTGTCACTATCAACTGAAGCACGTGGCCTGGCAGCTAAGTCACAGTGCATGTCCTCCTAAGTGAAAGCCAAACCAAAAGGCACTGTTTTTAGAGTCTTGCCCCTTCTCAAGCACTGGAGGTCCTGGCTGCTCTACCAGCAACACCTCCTTCTCCCACCTACAGCCAGAAGGATTAGGGTTCTCCCATCCCCATAAAGGAGGGAGCACTGACCTTCCACCCCCTATGCTATAACAAGGAGCCTGCGCCTGCCTTGTACCCCATGGCCACATGCTCCCCCTGAGTTCTCAGGCAGTGGCTGCCTTCTGCGGCCAGCAGGAGCAGGTCACTTTGAAAGATGCTACAGACCACTTTTTGTGCCTGGGCTACAGGTTGGGAATCACTGCTTTAGGGCTTCTTCATAATTTTGGCAGCGTTCTTTCCATTCGGACCTTTCATTTTAAGAAATATTCCGATCATTTTCCATTGCGAAAACACACAGTCTCCAGTCACCATCTAACTGAAGCACCACTGACTTCTTAACCTGACCTTGCAAAAAGTTGTCCCTAGTCAAAACAAGCACAACAACAAAAACGGGAACTCACTTCTCTTTAATCTCATGAAAGTAAGTGGAGAGGGAACTTGAAAATGCAACTGGGAACACTGAAAAGTGAACAATAAAAGTAGACGTTTTCCTGTTTCTAATTTACCTTCAGAAAATTAGGTGCAAAAGACAGAATCCGTGGAACACTGAAGCTATACTCCTAAATCTATTGTAGATTGTCTACACAGGGAAATTGACCACATAGCTACTGCTGTGCCAAAGAAGAATTATTCCAGAATAAAAGCATCATGGTGGAGTTACTCCAAATGTATTTACAAGAATAAATAACACCTAGCTCTATACTGCTTTTCCTCAGTGGAACGTTATGAAAGTCAGGTATCATTATCCACACTTCACACATAGGTAAACCAAGGCACAGAGCAATTAAATGGCTTACCCAGTCACCCAGCCCGCCAAACGCAGAGTCAGGAATTAACACCAGGTCTCAAGAGTCCCAGTCTTTACTTACTAGATCACAAGGATCCCCTGTAGTGAAATAATCATTTTATAATAGCTATGCCAATCTATTCACTGCGCGTAGCCACATCATTAAAAAGTCACCAAGTGCAAAAGTTAATGATCAAGAACTTCAAAACCAGGACCCTAACTTTAGGGTCCTAAAATCCTGAGTTAGCCTCTTAAGTAAACATCTTGAACATCTTGCCAAGATTCCAACAAGAATGCTAATTTCACCTCACTATAGGTATATATATTTCTATTTTTCTTGTTAATCATAATATACAGCTTATTATTTGACTGGGCTGTCAGTGTGAACCATAAAATATCTAAGATTGGGAGCAGCCAGTTAATACTGCAGGTGGAATTTGTTTGCATTTTCTAGATGTATCATTTTAACTGTACAGCCTTAACAGTGCATTGATGTAATTTGCTTGGTTTTGTTTGTTTGTTTGTTTATTTTTGGCCCATTTATACAGTTGGGTGCTGCTGTTTTAGTTAAGGATCTGTTAATGTGAGAACATTTTCACAGTATCTTTAACATACCACTTGCTATTAACATAGTAAAATAATATTTTGAGTTATGTTTACAGCACTGTATGGCCATTAATTAGTAAGTCCTCACAACACCTCAGTAAGGTACATGGCCTCATCAGCTCCATTTTTGAGACAAGGAAATAGACAGCAAAATGAAGTGACTTGTCTACTCAACAAAGTAGTGGTGGACTCACTACCTGATTTCTCTCTCCAGAGCAAACTGCCTTCCTCTGGATAAACTGCTGAGCACAAATGTAGCTCTGTGTGTGCGTGTGTGTGTGTGCGTGTGCGTGTGCGCGTGCGTGCGCACAGCCAGGAAGGTTTATGCAGGGAAAGCATGGAGGGAAGACTATCTGCAGTAATTTAAAGTGCCAGGGAAGAAAGATTTATCATCACACACATAAAAAGTTAAATCAGTTTAATTTACAGTAGCCTAGTTTGTTCCAGTCAAACCCCAAGGCATTTGTGGCTTCTATGGATCCCTTTGTCAGCAACAATAACCACTTTGGGAAAACCAAGTCCTAGGTGAAAGAAAATAATCCTGAAACTCCCTTAACTCACTCTATTACAGCATATCAGCAGTTTGAAATTACTGTACATACACCCTAGGTAGCATTAGGTTTTTAAATCAGGGTTATTTTAAAATTCTTATTTGTGTAAGTGTATTGGTGTCTGCATTTGGCTATCTTTTCAGTATTGATTGAGGGGGCAATGCCTAAAGACATTTTAAAGCTGATTTGTCTCTAGAACACAAAAGCAGGATCCATTACAGAGATTACAGCAGTTAGCAGCAGCTTTTTGGGGAACCATGCCAAAGACAGAAGACTGCAGTCCATTGTTGGAAATGATCTCTTTAAAATGCAGCGTCAGCAGGGCTGACATCAGCAGCAGAGCTGGCTTGAAAACAGATTTTCCATCCTTTGAAAAATGGAGACTTGAAATGTCTTCATCGTGCATCAGGCCAAAATGAAATTGTCAAAAACGTGTTAGTTATTCAAACTATTTTGTTTAGATTTCAAATCTTTTTACATAAAATAATTTTTGGATTGAAACAAGTTTAAAACAAAAAATGAAACTTAGTTTTGAAAATGGCAAAAGGAGACACTTCAACATCTTTCAAAGGTTGCACCGAATCAAAACTCGTACAATTTGACAAAAATGTTTGATTTTGTTGGAATGGCACATCCCAATAGAAAACCATTTCAATGTTTTTCCAACCAGCTTGAATCTAAGGCTTGCTCTTGTTAATTGAGCATGAAGGGAAGCCACTGTATGCTGAGCATAGATGCTGCCTAGAACCGAGGCATTGCTACAGGCCTAGGTGAAAAATGTTTTGGCGGAAGGGGAAAAAAACCTTTGTCC
The DNA here is from genome assembly GCA_007922195.1 of Podocnemis expansa. Taxonomy (NCBI): domain Eukaryota; kingdom Metazoa; phylum Chordata; order Testudines; family Podocnemididae; genus Podocnemis; species Podocnemis expansa. Next base: position 8,327,023 of record ML681981.1, on the reverse strand, counting down.
AGGTCTTATTTTAATACCATATGGCATAAATCAACCACCCACAAGAACAATTGCAGTAATGAGCTACTAAGGTAACTGGTTTTCTAGCTCCATTTTCACATGGACTATTGCATACAGATAGTATCCTCAGAAGGGAGTGTTCTGGATTTAAAAGCAGTACTGCTGTTGCCACATTTTTACAAAACCTTTAGTTGTCTAGGTTTTTGGGACAGCTGATGTTGTCTGGCTAGCTGTCAGACTTGAGGTTTATGAGCCCTTGCTCCCACTGTATTGTTCACGAGCCCCATGACCTGCATCTCAGCAGCTCCCTCGGCAGCCTATGTACTTGCTTTGCTGTTTCTCAGCAGATCAGCATGGGAAAGTCACTGTCTGTCTCCATCTGCAGATGAGCTATGCAACAATAGCAGCTCCCATGCACAGGTCAAAAAGAAGGGGCCCTTACACCTCCTGTTCAAGCCCTGCCAGTAAATGAGCTAAAATGGGATGTTAGTGAGGACAGCAAAAACCAGGATGGGGTCAGACAAAGAGAGAACAGCAAACAGAAAACAAAGAAGACTGCTGCAGACAAATGGAGGAGCAAGCAAAAATCAGGCTTGAAGCTGGGAAAACAAAGAGGGAACATCTGTAAGGAAAAGTTATACACAGAGGAGATAATGGGTTCAACAAAGACGTCACATGCCCAGATAATGCAAGGGAAATAAAAACAAAAATACCTTATTGGAAATGGCACAGATTGTTAGGGAAAAACATGGACTGCAGCATTCTGGCAGTACCTTTTTAAACCTGGGTTGATCCTGTTTTTATCTCCATCAGCACTGATTTTCAGTCTTTGCTGAAACATAGGAAAAGGCATAGAACTACAGCCTGACCTAGGCAGAGAAGGCTTTAAAAGCCAGTGGCTGAGCGACC